>CAKJTW010000131.1:1200000-1800000 GCA_917880005.1 Nanger dama | reverse complement strand
GCTAGTATAAGTGATGGAATTCCAGTTGAGCTATTTCAAATCCTAAAAGATGATGCTGAGAAAGTGCTGCATTCAATATGCCAGCAAATTTGGAAAACTCAGCAGTGGCCACAGGACTGGAAAAGGTCAGCTTTCATTCGCATCCCAAAGAAAGGCAATGCCAAAGAATGCTCAAACTACTGCACAGTTGCACTCATCTCACATGCTAGCAAGAGGTGAGGTGAGGTGAAGTCGCTCAGTCGTGTCCGACTCTGTGACCCCATGGACTGTAACCTACTAGGCTTCTCTGTTCATGGGATTCTCCAGGCAAGAATACTGGAGTGGATTGCCATTTCCTTCTCCAGGGGACCTTCCCGACCCAGGGATCGAACCCGGGTCTCCTGAATTGGAGGCAGATGCTTTAACCTCTGAGCCACCAGGGAAGCCCAAGTAATGCTCAAAATTCCCCAAGCCAGGCTTCAACAATATGTAAACTGTGAGCTTCAGATGTTCAAGCTGCATTTAGAAAAGACAGAGGAATCAGAGATCAAGTTGCCAACATCTGCTGGATCATCAAAAAAAGCTAGAGGGTTCGAGAAAAACATCTACTTCTGCTTTATTGACTATGCCAAAGCATTTGACTGTGTGGATCACAACAAACTGGAAAATTCTGAAAGAGATAAGAAAGAATACCAGATTACGTGACCTGCCTCTTGAGAAACCTGTATGCAGGTCAGGAAGCAACAGTTAGAACTAGACATGGAACAACAGACTGGTTCCAAATAGGAAAAAGAGTACGTCAAGGCTGTATATTGTCACCTTGCTTATTTAACTTATATATGCAGAGTACATCATGAGAAATGCTGGGCTGGAAGAAGCACAAGCTGGAATCAAGACTTCTGGGAGAAGTATCAGTAACCTCAGATATGCAGATGACACCACCCTTATAGCAGAAAGTGAAGAACTAAAGAGCCTCTTGATGAAAGTGAAAGAGGAGAGTGAAAAAGTTGGCTTGAGGCTCAACATTCAGAAAACGAACATCATAGCATCCAGTCCCATCACTTCATGGCAAATAGATGGGGAAACAGTGGAAACAGTGAGGTACTTTATTTTAGGGGCTTCAAAATCACTGCAGATGGTGAATGCAGCCATGAAATTAAAAGACGCTTACTCCTTGAAAGAAAAGTTATGAGCAATCCAGACAGCATATTAAAAAGCAGAGACATTACTTTGCCAACAAAGGTCCATCTAGTTAAAGCTGTGATTTTTTTCCAGTGGTCATGTATGGATGTGAGAGTTGGTCTGTGAAGAAAGCTGAGTGCCGAAGAATTGATGCTTTTGAACTGTGGTGTTGAAGAAGACTCTTGAAGGTCTCTTGGACTGCAAGGAGATCCTAAAGGAAATCAGTCGTGAATATTCATCGGAAGGACTGATGCTGAAGCTGAAACTCTAGTACTTTGGCCACCTGTTGAGAAGAAGTGACTCCTTGGAAAAGACCCTAATGCTGGGAAAGATTGAAGGTGGGAGGAGAAGGAGCCGACAGAGGATGAGATTGGCTGGATGGCATTACCGACTCAATGGACATGAGTTTGAGTGAACTCCGGGAGTTGGCGATGCACAGGAGGCCTGGGGTGCTGCGGTCCATGGGACTGCAGAGTCAGCACGCCTGAGCGACTGCGCTGAGCTGAGCTGGGCCTGTTGTGTCCGGCGTGCTGCCTGGTTTGCCTCTGTCCCATCTGGCATCTCTCCTGTGGTCTGAGCGGGGGCAGCACAGCTGTCCCTGACCTTAACGGAACGATGGAGTGGCTCTGAACCCGAGCTCCAGTGTGGTGCCTGCTGGCCACGCGGGGCCGTGGTGCATGGCCGGCTGTAGATGGCTTCTCTCTCGTGTTGAAACCTGCGTGTTTAGGGAGGAGTCTGCCACTTTGATAGTTGCTTTGTTTCCCCTGTGTTCTTGTTTTCTTTTTTTTTTTTCTTTTCTTCTTCCTTTCTTCAGAGTGACCGAGTGTAGTGTAGGGTTATATGTGACCTCTGGGTGGGCTCATGGGTGTTTCTGATGGCGGTGGCGTGGAGTGAGTGACAGGTGTTTTCCCCTCATGAAGCAGCCTTGCCTCCCCCTGTGTGTGAGCGCCTTCCAGGGCTCCCATCTGTGCCCCCTGCAAACACGGTGTTCCTGGCGGTCCCTGCCCCTTGACTAGACCAGGAATGAGACAGGATGTCTCTGCCTGCCTTGGGCTTACCCACCGCACCCTTCAGCTCCTCCTGCAGATCCAACTCCCTTTAACATTTCCTGTCCTGCATCTCTTTCCAGCGGGAAGAGCTTCTCTCAGCATTTTTTGCCTGACAATCAATTTTATTTGCCTCTGTTTTTGAAATGTATCTCCACTGGGTATAGAATTCTGGTTGACTGATTTTTTTCATTTCTTTCAGCACGTAGAGGTGTCATTCCATGGTCCTTTGGCTCCCATGGTTTCTGAGGCTGCTGTTTTGGGAGCGGGCTTGGCCTCTTTGTCTTTCCCTCCACCACCCGCTGAACATCGCAGCCCTGTTCCACCTCTGCGGCTCTGCCAGACCGCTGGGGGCAGAGCTGGGAGGAGGTGACTCTTTGTGAGCACGGTGGCCCTGGGCTCCTGTAGGCTGCACAGTGAAGGTGTGGCCCCCTCCCCTGTCTCCTTGCAGCCACCCAGATGGACCCAAGTGACCTCCAGGAGCTGTTCCAAGAGACGTCAGCCAACATCTTCCGAATCAACTCCAACGGTGAGTCTGTGTCTGGGCCTTGCCCTGCCCTCGTCTGGGCTGCTGAGTGTATTGCAGGGGTTCAGGGTGACATGGGGTGGTGGGCAAGCCTGTTAGGGTGCCCTCTCCTGGCCTGAGTGACTCAAGACCACAGGCGGGCGCAGTGTGAGCCCAGTGCTGTGGTCTCAGGCCGGGCTGTGACCTTGGCGGGAGCAGCGTGTTGGAGCCTCCCTCAGATCAGCAAGGTACACTCACAGGTCACCAGGGCTGGGGGTGAGGGTGAGAGCCACACTCCACGAGGCCTGGGCTTGTCCTCAACCCCTGAGGGACACAGGGCCGTGGACACAAGGCAGGCAGGGCTCCCCAGGCCCTCGTGGAAGGGGTTGGTGTTTGCCCTGAGCCCTGAGCTCTACCAGGTCAGAGAGTGCTGACCCCGGGAGGACGGTAGCCCCCTCCCCCAGACCCAGGCAGGCCTCCTAGAGGCAGTTCTGCAGAGCCCTTGAGCCCCACGCGGCCTGGGCCCTGGGCCTAGACTATCTGGGAGAAGGCTGGCCTGGGCCCTGCTGGAGTGTCACTGCTGTTGTAGGGGTGGCGGGCTTGAGGCCTTGGCATCCAGGCTCTGGCAGATGCAGGGTCACTCCTAGCCTCGGCACCCACGTCCGTGGGCAGAGGCAGGGTGGGCGGCGCGTCCGAGTGGGGACCGTCTGGTGGAGCCCTGGCTGTCCCTGACCCTGGCCCCTTCTCCCGCAGTGACCTCCTTGGAGCAGAGCCTCCGGTCCCTGGGGACGCCGGGTGACACGCAGGAGCTGCGGGACAACCTGTGAGTGTGTGCAGTGCCCATGGGTGTAGCGCACCACCCTCTCCGCACACCACCCCACAGCTGGGTGGGCTTATGGGTGCCACTGCAGCAGGGGCTCGGCCCTGCCCTGTGACGCCCATGTAGGCACACCTGTGCACAGGTGTGCTTAGGTGGTGGGGCGACCCCTCACTCACCGTTTGCCTCACTGACTGTCCCCACACTTGCATACAACACACCAGAGTGCACAGAGGGCTGCATACTGTGAACACCCTTGCGGGGTACTACACGACAGGCTGCTGCCGGCATGGCCAGTGTGCAGGTGTGGGCACGCAGGCTGGGCAGAAGCGGGCTGAGTGCTTGGGGTGGCCTCTGGGGGCCCCCTGGCTCTTCTTCAGGCTGGGTCAAGCTGTTCTGGGGTGAGGTTCTGCTCCCTCAGGGTCGGGGCCCTGGAAGAGAAAGCAGGTCTCTACAGGGGTCCAGCCTGGCCAGCATGGCCAAGGCTACCAGGACCTTCTCAGGGCACCCTGGGGGCCACCCTGGAGCCCTGCAGGCTGTGATCCCAGTGTGGCTTGGGGTGGGGGCTCCCTAAGGAGGAGGCCTGCGTCTGAGCCCTTGTCTTCTTTGCCTGAGTCATCCTGCGTGGGAAGGGGCGCTGGGGGGTGGTGGACTGCGAGAGCTGGGAGGGGCGCAGGCTGCTGCCAGGACCACGTGTCTCTTCCTGGCATTGGCGTCCACAGGAGAGGCCAGGGCCTGTCTCTCGGGCGGCCTCCATCCTAAACCCGTCCAGCCCAGAGGAGGCTCTGGGGCCTCTAGGTCCTGGGGAGGCTGGGTGCTTGGGCAGAGCTGAGCCCTGTGCCCCAGTAGAGGGACATGAGGACCTATCCCCTGAGCACTGTGCCTGGACCCAAGGACCTTCCTCGTCCTGTTCTGTGGCTGTGCAGCTTTGCTAGCCACTCCCTGCCCCCCAACCCCCTGCTCTCCAGGGCCCCTGGGATGGAGGCCGCCCCTGTAGTCTGTGGGCCTTCCCCAAACCCCCACCGTTGCTATCGGCCAGCTGAGTAGTCCAGGGCCCCCAGAGGAGAACCTGTCCTGTGGTGACATGTTTGACGGCTGGTCCCCAGGAGCAGGAACCCCAGGGACCAGTGCCTGCAGATGCCTCCTTGTCGGGTCTCGACAAGTGCCCGCCTTCAGCAGCCGCCCCGACCTGCCCCCTGTCCCTGAGATCCCTGGCTGGCCCCTCACAGGGCGTCTTATGGTTGGGGAACCCTGGACGGGCGCCTGGCTTCACTCCGAGGTCTGGGCTGGTCACCTGTGGGCTCAGTGTTTTCTGCCCTGGTGATTCCTGATGCTCCGGAGTTAGCGGTTATGGCAGCAGAACAGGACTTCCTCGGGGCAGGACTTAGCTCTGCCCTCGGCTCCTTGCATCCTGCCAACACCCTGGGGAGGAGGAGGGCAGGCAGTGTTCTTCCCATTTTATAGACCAGCACTCTGTGACTGAGCCCAGACACAGGGCCAGGCTACACCTCTCGGTGGGCAGTCAGGCCAAACCTGCCCACTGTCTGCCCACACACCCCCGCCCGTCCTCCCTGCCATCCATCCACGCACGCAGGCCGGGACCGCCCCTACCCAGTCTTGGGCTCCAGAGCAAGGCACCGGAGGGCCCTTGGCAGATTTTGTGTGCAATTCTGTTGTAAATTACTCTTTGAGCTTCCTTTTGAAGTAGCTTACATTGTTTTCCGATTGTGGAAGTAGCATATGCTCCCTATGGGAACTTGGACGCCCGGGACATGGGACATCGGAGGAAGCGCTGTGAGAGTGTTCTGGTGTTTCCTGCCAGCCTCTCAAGTCCATAGGCGTTTTGTAGAATCATATTCAAGTGAATAGTGTTCTAGATCCCACTTTTGACGCTGGGGGTTGGGGTTGCATGTGCCCCCGTCACACACTGGGACCACGCCCGTCAGGGGCTCAGACTCCCCGTCCGGCGTGCATGGCGCTGAGCTGCGGTGCCCGGGCTCCTCCATCTTCAGCGTCAGGAGCCACCACGAGGACGTGTGGGCCGCCTGTGCTGCCGCCTGCTCCTGGGTCAGGCCCCCGGGGTGGTGTCCCTGGGCTCAGGCGGGTGCTTTCCCCACCCTGGCCCAGGGGCTGGAGGGTGTCGTCACCGGTGGTCTGGAGAGGGGTATGGGCCCTTCCCTGGACACCCCTGCTCTCTCCGCAGCCTCAGTTTCCAGGTCCCCAATGTGCTTCGTGACTTCCTGCGCCCCCAGCTCCCCTAGCCCTCTTACCCTTTCTCCCCGCGGGGCAGCCCCTGACCAGACTGCCTAACCCGCTGGTCCTGGCCTTCGAGAGCCTTCCATGACCCCTGCCCTGGGGGAACCTGTGTATTTCTTGGACCATTAGCATTTTCAGATGACTTGAGGCCAGTGCAGGGTTTTCAAGTCTGTATTTGTCCCACGTTGACAGTTGCCAGCTCTTTTATTTGGCCAAGAAAGGACATTAAAAAAACCAAGTACATTGTCATCCATTGTGCCATCACATTTAAAAAAAAGGCATTTCAGTAGTTGGGATCTGATTACAGGAGGAAAGACAGTCTTTCAGACTGAGTAAGTATAGGTAGTTTCACAAGAGGCTTACAGGGTAGAACTTGTATTCCTTATCTTACGTGAGACAGGGATGGGCTCGGTCATCCCTGTCACCCGCCATGAGTGGCCCGGTGCCGCCCCCAGCACAGGGCCCCAGACTGGCCGAGGTGGCCCGGTCAGTGACGGTGGGGGCTTGTCGACGTCAGCCCAGGGCAGTGCTGGGCCCCTCGGGAAGGGCTGCTGAGTGGATGGTCCTTCCAGGAGCCCCAGGCAAGAGGTCTGCCACATGCCGAATTCCTGCCTTCTGCCCCTCAGTGCAGCCTGGCTGGGCCCCTTCCTGCACCTGAGCCTCCAGCCTGCCCTCCACGGCCGCCGCTGCCCATCACCCCCCTTGTGTGCGATGCTGCTGCTGGCATGGCCTGCCTACCCCGCCCGGCCCCACCTGTAGCCAGCCCACCCCTCCTCTTGCAGACGTGCCAGGCTGGGGCGCTGGGCCCTGGGCTGACTGTGTGTCCGGCCTCAGAGCCTCTCCCTGGACACAGAGGGTGTGAGGTGGGAGTCGAGGCTGGTACTCTTTGAATACGATTATGCCACTTCTCAAAGGGACCGACCTTTGAATACCTTGGCACCTTTTTCAGTGCTTACTCGAGCTCTCCACGTGGGTGCATTTGGGGTGGTTCCATTTCACTTGTCACTGTCCCGAGACAGCGCTGTGTTGTCTCAGTCACTGAAGCTTGTGGGAGTCCACCGTCAGTATGGACGTCCTCCAGCACTGCCCATCTTTTCTGAAGTTGCTTTGGATACTTCCGATTGGCGGGTTCTCTGGTGTCTGCCCCTGGGGCAAGGCCAGGGCCCTGCCCTTGGTTGGGCCTGTGAACCTGCAGGACACCTGCCAGTTGGGTCTGCCCGGAGTCACTCTGTCCACAGGGCCTGCCTTTTCAGCCTTCTGAGGTCACACTCAGAATCTTAAACCGAGGGTCTGGCAGAGACCCTGGGCCCGGGCTCCCGTGTTCCTGGGTCTGGAGCTGGGTCTCTCACTGCAGCCCCCAGAGGGACGAGCTGTCCTCAGTGCTGGGCCCAGGGCCATCTCTGCGGCCACCCTGCTTCCTGGCCCCAACCAGTGCTGACCCCAGGGCCCCCTCCGTAGGGAGGGCTCATGGCTGGGCCCCGGATGTACAGGAGCTACAGCTGTGTGCAGGAGCCCTGGGGGCCTGGGGACGCTGGCCTGAGCTTAACGGCGTCACGTCTTCCGCGCCTCACCTGTCCCCCCCGGGTTGCTCCCTCTCGTTCGCCCCTCCCTGGGCCCGTCAGCTCCATCTCCTCTGCCTGGCTTCTCCCCGTCCTGTGCGCTGCCCCCTCCCCTCACGAGCCCCTGCCCAGCCTGCTGCCTGCTGTGTCATTGCCCTTTCCTGCTGCCCCTCCCCTATCTTCACCCCCTGTGCCCGACCCCCCAGGCACACAGTGCAGCAGGAGACCAACCGCGCGATCGCGGCCAGCGCTGGTGCCCTGAAGCAGATGGCCGAGCTGCTGCGGGGCTGCCCCCGGGCACGTTCCCAGGGACTGGAGGGCGGCGGGGTCCTGGGCAGAGGGTGGGCGAAGGATGCTGATCACGCGGCCGCTCAGGCAGCGGGCGCGGCTTCCACCATTCGCTGGGCACCACCACAGGCTGGACAGCAGTGCGGGTGCCCAGTGGCCCCAGGCCACGTGCCCTCAGAGGGCAGGCTTTGCAGAGCTGGCCTCACTGAGCGTGGCTGGCCTGCTGCTGCCCCTGCGGCTCCTCCCTTCCTCTGGGCTTGCGTGGGATTTGTGGTGGCAGTGAAGGCTGGGTTTGGGACTGGAGATGCAGGGCCTGGGGAGTGTCGCGGCCCTCCCAGGAGCTGATGGGAGGTGCTGGGAAGGAGGGGCCTGGGAACCTGTGTCTGAGTCCTGGTCCCAGGGCCTGGGACCAACACAGCTCTGTGGTGCCGACACTGCCTGCTGAGAAGAGGCTGCGGGCTCCCTGGTGGCCCGGCAGTGCCAAGATCTAGGGCCTGCCTGCCTGTTCCCTCGTTCATCTGTATGGCCTGAGCGCTGGCTCTGTGCCGGGTCTCATTCTGAAACGGGTGCAGAGGTGAACAGGAGACGAGGTCTTGTTCCATCGGGAAGGCAGAGGCCATGTGTGAGTGCTGAGGTGCTGGGGGGTGGATGGCTGATTTGCTGCCTGCGGTTCTGATGTGGGTGTGAGGCGCAGCCTCACATGCAGTTAGGTGCTTCAGGGGCTCTGCTCCACCCCCCACGTGGCCTTCAGCTGGGGCCTGAGACCTCCTGAGCTATCAGGTCAGGTCAGCTGTCAGGGGTCGTAACACCTCTCCCTGGAGTGGTTTGTTCTGGGGATTGGACAGGCATAGCACATGAGAGCCGCAGGCCTCGTGGTCATTGCAGACAGCACGTGCGTGTGTGTGCGTGTGCGTGTGTGTGGATTGGGTGGAGATGGTGTCCATGGTGATGCTGCCTGTGCCCCTGGAGGCTTTGCTGTCCTTCGAGAAGATGGAGGTGGTGTTAAAGTAGGCGGGGTGAGCCCAGCTCTCATGATGGAGGGAATGGAGATGCCCGTGAGGCTGGGTGCGGATGTGGTGCAGGTGCCAGGCGGGCCGGGAGGGGCCTGGGAGTGTGCCCAGGGATGGAGGTGTGGCAGGGACGACGTGGCCTTGGCCAACTGTTGAAGCTCCATTGTCTCTCTGCAGCAGGAGCATCTTCAGCTAGATCGCCTGAAAACTCAGCTGTCAGACACCGTCCAGCGCTATGGAGTGGTGCAGAAGGTGAGGCCCCACACAGATGACCTGAGCACCCGCCCTGGGCCAGCCCCATCCCCTAAAGCAGCGGGGGGCTGCCTTGCAGACCTTTGATGGTTGCCAGAACCCGGCTGGTGTGACCTCAGCATGTGTGCAGTGAGGGATGTTTTCCTCTGGAGTGCTGCCCCAGAGGGTCCTCGCAAGAGCCCCCTGGAGGTGGGAGGACAGGTGTCTCTGCCCCTCCGCCTCGTGTGTGTGTGTGGGAAGGGGCCGTTCAGCAGATGGTACCCTGGGACAGCCAGCCGGGCTCCCGGCTTTCCGGAGTCCTCGGGCAGCTCCGTCCTCCCGGAGCTGAAGGCGTGCTTCACTCTTGGTCTCTGCCCAGTGTTTTGTGTTTGTCTGACCATTTCTTCTCTCTTCCCTGCCTTTTCTGTTCTCCCCACCTCCCTCTTCTTGCACTTTATTCAACAGAAAATTGCAGAGAAGTCCAGGGCACTGCTTCCCACGGCACAGAGGGGCAGCAAGCAGCAGGTAGGTGCTGAGTATTTACTGTGGTCAGTGGGCGTTAGGGGACAGCATAGAATCCATGCCCTTGGGACTACAGGGAAGGGCAGGGAGGACCAAGGTCTTACTGTATAGCACAGAGAGCTATATTCTATTCATAGATTTAAATATGTATATGAGAAAGGAAGTGTGAAAATCAGTGATCCAATTCTCAATCTCAAGTAGTTAGAATAACAACAAAAATTAAATCAAAGAAAATACGTAGGAAAAAGCAGAAACCAATGAAATATAAAATAGATGCACAATAGACAAATTCAACAAAGCAAAAGGTCAGTTCTTTACAATGAGTAATAAAATTAAGTCCTACAAGATTAATCAAAATACAGAGAGGAAATACAAATTACTAGTATCAAGAATGAAAATACATATATAATTAAAGCTTCTAAAAATGAAAAAGTAATAAGATAATATGAGCAACTTATGCCTGTCAATTTAACAACTTAATGAAATACAAATTTTTAAAGATAAATGTAACTTACCAAGATGTGTAAAAAATCTGAAAAGTGCAGTATTTATTAAAGAAATGGAATCCATAATTTAAAAACATCCCAGCAATGAAACTTCAAACCAGATGGCTTTAGTGATGAGTTCTCTCAAATATTTGAGGAATAAGTAATACCAGTTTATATAAACACTTACATAGACTATAAAAAGAGAATACCCTCTCACCTTGCTTTATGACGCTAGTAAATTTTAATTCCAAATTTTTATGAGGACTTTGTAAGAAAGAAAACAAAATGTCTTATAAGCCTAGAAGCAAAGACTCCTAACCAAAATATTAAAAAAAAAAAAAGTTCTTTATTTGGCTGCACTGGTCTTAGCTGTGCCATGTGGGATCCGGTTCCTTGACCAGAGATTGATCCCAGGCCACTGCATTGGTAGCATGGAGTTTCAGCCATTGGGTCATCAGGGAAGTCCCCTAACGAAAGTATTCATACACTAAATTGAGCAATGTATAGAAAGATAATACACCCTTCTAAAATGGGATTTATTCTAGGAGTGCAAAATTGGTATACATTCAGAAATAATCAGAATAATTTATCATGTTAATACAGTAAGTAAGAATATCTATTTGATCATCTCAATAGACATGGAAGAGCATTTGGTAAAATTCAACATCCACTTAGGGAGATACAAAATTTTCCACAAATGTGTACTAAATAGGAATGCCTTTAATCTGATAAAGCGTTATCTTCGAAAGTCCAGTAGTCAGCAATGCCCTTACTGGTGAGATATTGAAGTCTTTGCTCCTGAGAGTGCGGGTGAGACATGGTGTCCAATAGTGTTGCTTCTGTTCTTCAGTGTACTGCAGGGAATATCCACTGCAATAAGACAGGAGAAAGAAGTAAAGGTGTAGAGACTGGGAAGGAAGAAACCCCCAACAGACAACATGATTGAGTAACTAGAAAATCTGAATGAATCTGGCAAAACTTAGAATTAATAAGTGAATGTAACAGGATTTCTGTTAACATGTTAATGTGCAAGAAAATACCATGGGTGCCAGCAAAATACAATTTGGAAATGATGTTAAAAAGAGATAGCACTTATCATAGCATCAAAACTAGGAGGAAATGATGACCAGTTTTTTAAGCCTCTATATAGAAAAACTACAAAACATTACTGAAGAGAGATTACAGAAAATTAAATAATGGAGGGGCAGACTGTATTTGTAGACTGGAAAATCTGATATTCAGAGAAGTCAGTTCTCACTGAATGGTTCTATACGTTCAATAACAATCCAGACAAAAATCCTAGCAGGTTTTGAATGTGTGTGTAAATTGTCAAGCTGATTACAAAATGTATATGGAAATATAAAGGGCCCCAAATAATGAAGACAGTTTTGAAGAACAGAACTGGAGGATTTACACTCCCAGGTATCAGAACACAACATAGAGCTGTAGATATTAAAACAGTGTGGTATGTGCTGATGGCTAAGCTGACAGACCGGTGGGAGCAGAGTTGCGTGTAGATGCAGATGCACACGAATGTGGTTACCTGGGTGGTGCGCGGTGCACGCCGCACAGCAGGAAGTGCAGGGTCTGCACAGGGCTTGATGCTGATCGGCTGATGGCTGAGCTGGGAAGGGTCCTGTCAGGCACACGGCAAGCACAGGTCCAAACACACCGCCCTCTGGTCTCTGTGTCGGAGCTGGTGGGGAGCAGCGTGCAGGACGAGACGTGCACGCAGGCGGCAGCCGGCTCAGGCCATGCAGACCTTCCAGGCCAGGGCCGTTGCTCTGTGGCTGGAGAGGGACTGGAGGACTCCTGGGCACCAGTCTACCACCCCCAGCAGACCCTTCCCCTCAGTTCACCCGACTTAGAACGCCTTCGGAGATCACAGATCTGGGTATGAACAGTAAGGCAGTAAAGTGTCTGGAAGCTGCCCTTGGAGGTTGTCATCCTCTCGCACAGATGAAAATGCACTTACTATGAAGAAAAGGTGGTAAAGTTGACTTTGTTAAATTCTGGACACCCCTGAGAGTGAAGAGGCAGCCCATAGAACGAGAAAGGCACTTGCACAACGCACGTCTGAAAAGAATTTACATCTACAATGTGTAAAGATCCCTTACAATCATAAGTGCAGATGGCTGCATATCTAACATCAAAGGGCAAGCGCCTGGGGGTCACATTGGAAAGGAGACCTTGGAATGGCTGCTGAGCACATGGATGTGCTCAGCGTGTGTTGTTGGAAACGCACAGAGTGAACCCTCGGTGCTCCATCTCTGCACACCTTGAACCCACCAACACAACTAAAAACAGGTGAAAACTCGGGAGAAGGCCACGTTCCAGGGAAGCTGTGGAGCGGCTGGAGATCTCACGCACTCGATGGGAGTGTGCGTGGTGCCCCTACTCTGGTTGCTGAACATGTCTGTGGAGCGAAAGGTCTTCCTGTCTGGCCCTTGCAGCTCCTCCCAGGTGTGTACCCAGTGGAAAATCACGTCACAGAATGCTGAACACAGCACAACATGCAGTAGCTGACACCTGGGGAGAGCCAGCCTACAGCATTTGTGCTGAGTCTGTGCATGAAAGACTGGCAGCAGAAGGATCGTCTGTGGCCAGCAAGTCCTGGTGCTCTCAGACACACGCTGAGCACAAAGAGGACAGGTCCAAACCGGGCCAAAGTAACAGGCAGAGTCGGAAGCCAGACGGTCCTTGCTTGGGGACAGCGTCCTGAGTAGGGGCCTGGAATGTCTATATCTTGACCTGGAAGTCTTTCCTTGGTTAAAGTTCACAGACCTGTCCATGTGTGATTTGTGCATTGAACTGCTCATGCCCTATTTTAGTAGAATGTTTCCTAAAGGGGAAGAGAATGGCCAGCAGTGCTTCCGAGAAGTTATGAAAGGTGATTTCCAGAAACTTTTGCAACCTGTAGTGGATGAGCTGACACTGCAGATTCAGCCTGGGGATGCTGTTGCGTTAAATGGTCCAGAGTTTGGGGCCGCCATCTGCAGGCTAGTGGTCCCGGCAGGAGCAGGGGTGCCCGCCTGTGCTCCAGGCCGAGCGCCAGCATGGCTGGGAGCAGGTCGACCTCCTTGGCTGTGTTGGCCGCTGCCTCAACTGGGTCCTGGCTCAGCCTCCAACCAGGGTCAGGCCCAACTGGTGGGCAGCCCCTGGTGGCTCCTGGGCCGGGTGCTGTCCCCAGGCAGGGCGGAACCCGTCCCGTGCCAGGAACGCTCTCCAGCGTGCATTGCCAGCGCTAGTGTGGTGTGTGGTCCCCGGAGCCCTGTTTCCCCAAGCTACAGCAGCAGAGACCTCACCTGCACATCTGCACGGGGGCTCTTTAGTCGTGTGTCCCCCCTTGGAGCCGCACCCTGGCGGCGACTCCTTTACTTAACACGCACCTGGGGGAGGGATTGAGCGTCTCACCAGCCCTTTGTTCTGGGCTTTGCGGAGCTCCCAGAGATGTCCAGCAGCTGACCACAGCCTTTGCTGTTTGGAGGAATGGACGACCAGTCTCAGGGCTGCTGCATAGAAGCTGTGTTTCCCAAGAAACGCAGCTCTCATTCTGACCCCTGCCCTCCTGCCCGGGTCACGGATACTCCCACACGGAGGGAGCCCTGGGTCAAAGTTTGGGAGACAGTGGCCTGTTTCCCAGAGCCCCTGAGAGCCCTAGGTCCTGCCTGGCCACTCACTGGCCTCCCTGAACCCTCACTGGGCTCCATCTCTTCTCACGGGAAACTGCGTGGCCCCCCTCCCACCCAGCAGTCATACTGAATTGTTGGATCATGGGTGTGAAACGGACATGTCAGAGCAGGACCCAAGCCCTTGGCCTTGGAGCGAAGAGAAAGCCGCCTTTGTTGGCTGCCCGATGAGCTGGAAAACCATCCCCCAGCCGCATTCTGCGCTGCGGCCCCAGTGCCCTGCCAGCAAACCCTAATCCTGGCTTCAGAGCTCAAGACCCAGACCGAGGCTTTGTGAGAAGATAGCGTGCTTTCTGATCATTCAGGAGGGGGTCTGGGCGTGGCCAGCCGCCTCTCCTTCCCTGGTCCCTTGTCCTGAGGCATTTGGGGAGGGCTGGCCATACCTGTGGGGGCCAGGGCACGCACCCACGACTGCAGGGAGGCTGGCCCCCTTTCCTTGTGCTTCTGGGGGCTTTCATGGAACTAGCCTCCAGGTGGCCAAACGTGGCACCATGTGCACTTGCTCACATCATGCATCTGAGTCACTCGCTGGCCTGCCCATGCTCCTGGTTGTGCTCCCAGCCCATGCTGGCCAGCTTGTACTCACGGCAGGGCTGCAGAGGGCGCGTCTGCGCCTCAGTCCCTGGGTGCACGGCCTGGGCTCTTCCCACGGGAGGTGCCCCAGGCCAGTGGAATCAGTGGAGCTCAGGGCCAGGTGCCCTGTTCTGGAGCAGCCTCTGCTGCAGGGAGGGGTGTGTACCATTGGGGTCCCCCTACAGGCACAGGGTCCCCGTGCCCCATGACTCACTCGCATGGGGACTTGCAGCACCCCATGGACCCTGACCAGGGCTTTCACACGTGGTCCCTGGTCGGGGCCTCGCGCCTCGTCCCTGTCCATCCTGTCCATGGCTCTGGACACAGCCCCATCACATGGACATGAAGGCTGAGGTGGGAGAAGTTAAGAACAAGCCAGGTCACACCCAGTCCCCTCACCTTGGGGGCCTGGGGCATGCCGTCTGCGAGGGGCCCCATGTGCCATTCCTCCTGCTGGGAGTGCGGATGTGCCCGGCAGGGGTGGGGGTGGACACAGGCCGCGGACCATGGGTGTGGGCTGCTGTTCCCGTCTGGTGGAGGAGAAGGCTGAGGTTGAGTGCATGTGACAGGCCTGGGCTTCCAGCAGGCTGGTTCCAGGTCTGACCTGATGCGCCCCACAGCCCAGGCGGGGCTGGGGCCGCAGAGAGGAGGAGGTGCGGGCACGCGGCCTGGCCTCGGCCAGCCCCCACCGGCTGCTGCCCGCCTGGCACTGCTTGCTTCCTCCACCCACAGCGGGAAGGAGGTGATAATTGCCACCTTGGACAAGGAGCGCTCGTCAACAGAGTTTTTAGATCTTTTATTTTATATTCATCCATCCACGTGTTTATTTATGTAAAGGTCTCCCTGGCTCGATGAGATGAACACGTGGTCTGGAGGGAGCGTGCTGGCTCTGGGAGGAGAATGGCTGCATGTGGGTATGCCCCCTTTGATCGTGGGGCACGTGCCCACCCTGCTGGGGCCCGCTGCAGCCAGGCCTGGGACGGCCTGATCTGAGTGCTCAGGCCATGGGCAGGGGCCTGGTGTCAGCCCGTCATCACAGTGGCTCCAGCACCTGCGGCCCTGTGGGGCAGCCCCAACTGACAGGCTGGGGCCCGGCCCCACACGAGCCAGGCTGGGGGCTCCTGGGTGCCCGGTGCGGGCCTGGCCCGGCGTCAGTAGGCTGTGCAGTAATGGTGGTCTGTGTCTCCGGCAGAGCCCCAGGCCGCCTTTGCTGAGCTGGCTGATGATGAGAAGATCTTCAATGGGGCCGATGGTGTGTGGTCGGGGCGGCGAGCAGGCGCTGCTTCCCGAGATCACCGAGGAGGACCTGGAGGCCATCCGGCTGCGCGAGGAGGCCATCCTGCAGATTGAGGTGCGACTGCTTGCATGGGCGAACGTGCATGTGCGTGTGTACACGGGAACCTCGAGTCCTGGCTGTGGCCGCTCTCGGCGTGCCACCAGTGGGGGTTAGGCTGGCCTGTGCCCATTACACCGAGGCCTGCTCCCGTCTGGAGTCCAGGGGCGCGGGACCTCGGCTCACTGAGCCTCGCCCGAGCTCGGGCACGCGGGCCACCCATGGAGGGCACAGAGTCCGGGGAGCCCGTGTCTTGTCCCCACCCGCCTGCGTTTACCAGTGCGGTTGGCCGTCTGACCTGGAGCCCGGGGCCCGGGACCCGTGCCCAGGAGGCACAGCCAGTCCCCAGGGCTGCCTCCATCACTGCACACGGAGGTTTCCAGACGGTGTTCTGCTCTGATGAGGCCCTTCAGTGTTCAGAACAGTTCCCTGAGGATAGTGTTTGAGTGGTTGGAGCGAACTGCTGGAACTGAACCGGTGATTTGGTGGGGCTGCGAGCAGGTGGCGGTGGTGCTGGGGGTCCGACCTTGGGACAGGGGCGGGACTGCTGGTTTTTCCCCTAGTTGGTACGTGTGTAATGCATGCTGCCAGACATTTCCCTAGCCAAAGTATGGTCTCTGACAGCTGCCAGAGGTGTGCAGGCCCCTGAGTCGGGGTGCGAGGGTATGAGTGGATGTGCAGGTGAGTGTGCGAGCTGGTGAGTGTGAGTGTGCCCGGGGCCTGTCTCCTGTTGTGAGACGTGCGTGTATTAGAACGAGGCTCTCGGGATGCTTGGTTCTCTTGGTGGTGGACCTGAGCTCCTGAGTGTGTGTTCCCTCCTCCCTCTGGGCCTTGGTTTTACCCACAGAAGGAGGTGCTGGGGGCCTGCCTGCCCCCAGATCCCAGGAGCTGCGTTTCTGGAACAAAGTTTCCCTGAAGCAGCTTCTTCTAGAAAAATGGGAACTTGGGCTGAAAAACTGAGTCACTGGCTGAGGACCCGTCATTGTGCCTGCAGTGGGCAGGTCTGCACTCTTGAGGGCGGTGGACGCCCCCCTTACTGCTGCCCCCAGCCCCACTCTGCCCAGCAGACGCCCCCCCCCCCCCCCCCAGCACTCCACTGCTAGAGAGGAAGGCGGTGCACGGCCCGTCTCGGAAGGCGGGCCTCTCCTCCTGCCAAGCTGCTCCAGGAAGGACTGGACACACAGATGTCTTCCCCTGCTGTTGGCACATGAGACCTGCTTTCCCCGAGAGCTCAGAACAGTTGGGAGCCCCCTGCCCCACAGGTCGGGGGTCTGGCAGGCCTGTGGCGAGAGGGACCCATTGTTGCTTCAGCTCGAGAACTGAAGCCCTCTTAGGAGGACCCTCGGGTTGGGCCACCTTGGTGGGACGAGGGGCTCCAGGGTTGACGTGGCCTCAGCCAGGCATGCAGGGCACAGAGGTGCAGACCACTGCAGGCCTGGCTTGGGAACATGGGTGGGGTGGGGTGACCCCCAGAAATGCAGAGAGCTCCTGAGCAGGGCTGGGTTACACTCTGAGATCCAGGGCCCAGCAGGTCATGGGGTTGGTTTGCTCAGGGGTTGCCTGTGCCTTGATGGCCTCTCATGGCTGACATGCTGCAGGAGGGGACCCTGGGGTAGGGGTTAGGGAGGCCCAGGCACTGCCAGCCCGTCCTTGTCTGAGTGGTGAGTACAGTGAGTTCACGGGGGCCGTGGACAGGACCCTCTGAGGCCAGCCTCGCCGTTCCGCCGTGTCCTCACCTGTGTGTGGGTGACGCCTTATGCAGCAGGCGTTGGCTGGAGGGTAATGGCCTGGGGTCGGGGTCAGCATCCCTGGTTCCCCCCCGGCCATCCCTCTTCCTCCACCTGTCATCTTTGGAAATTGGAGAAACAGACAGATCATCATTGGCCATCATACAGCCCTCCCCCAGGTTTGCAGCTGTCCTGATGCCAGCACGTGGGGCTGGGAGGGAGACTAGGCAGCCCGGCGCCTGCCTGTGGCTGCAGAAGCCCGTCCCGGAGTAGGTGGCGGGCCCCAGCCCCTCCAGGGGCACCTGAGCCCCACTGCCCAGGTTTCTTGAGGCTGTCTGTCTGGGTCTGCAGGGCCAGGCTGCCGTGAGTGGGCAGAACTCTGGGGGAGGGTCTGTGGGAGCAGTGTTGGGCCAACACATGGGCGTTTCTCTCCTTAGCCACTGCAGACTGTTTCCATGTGGCCACTGCTTCCCACACCCCCACTCTGCCCCCACATTCCTTGGGGGCGTTGGACATGTGTGGTTTATGCACGCACAGTGTCACTGGACGGAGGGAGACCTGTGGTCCCTGGAGCCCCTTTGAGGCCCTGGGCTGCCCTCAGGTACTTTCCTATTGGCTGGACGGTGGGGATGTGGACAGATGGGGAAACCAAGGCCCGAAAAGTGGGATTACAGTCGCAGCCAGAGGCTTGCCGCCTCCACATCCCTTCGTGTTCCTCTCTCTTTTCTGCCTCCTGTCCCGTGGTGGGTGTTTTCATGGTGGCTGCTGAGCCGGGAATGACCTGGCACTGATGGGGGCAGACTGATGGGTCCACTCCTTGCCCCTCCTCCCCCAGGTCACCCTCTGGGCAAAATGAGGCTTCAGGTGCCTTGTCCTGACTTTAGGTCCACGTCTCCTGCTAGCCAGCTGGGTGACCTGGGTTTTGCTGCTTGCCTCGGTCGTTGCTTCTGTGAAACGGGGTGGGTCAGGGCACCTGGGCTTGCTGGCCAGGGGTCAGGTGGTGAGTGGGCAGGAGGCTGAGGGCTGCTGGGGCCGCTGTTGCTTCTGGGCCCTTGCCTGGCTCAGTGGCCCCTGGGCCTGCCCAGTTAGATTTCAGATGAGGGTGTCTTGCTATTTGGGGGGGTGGGTGCCTTGAGGACCTCCACCCAACCTCCCAGGGCAGCCCATGCCCTGGCAGCACCAACTGTCCTCTGAGGTCCCCTGGGGCCCTCCATCTGTGGGCAGATGAGATGCCCCTGCTGCCCTCTCCCCTCTTGCCCTGCAGGCCCCCAACCCCAGCACTGGGCTCCTGTGCCAGGCTGAGGGGAGCTTGGAGCCTGCAGGAGCCAGGCCTGCGGGTGGGCCGCTGTGATGGGTGGACACGCACAGGGCCCTCTGGGGGCGCTTTGGGGCTCCTCCTCCCGCCCTGACTCAGCTGCTCTCTGGCCTCCCAACCGAGGCCCCTCCCTAATGCTGGTCCCAGGTGGGTCAGCATGTGGACCCAAAACTCCCAGGGCCCCGAGGGTTGGGGTATAGGTGCCACCGGGGAACACTCAGGTAACGGGCTGAGGGTGCTTGGCAGACAAAGTGGGGCATCCCTGGTCCACCGTGGCAACCCCCTGCAGCTCAGGCCAAGCTGGGGGGCTGGGAGACAGGGTGGGCCACTTCCGAGGGGCAGGGGTGTGCCTGCCAGTCCCCTTTCCCGGGAGACCACCCTCCCAGAGGGCAGGGACAGGGCCTCCAGAATGGCCTTCTCCCGGGGGCAAGGATGTCTCTGGCCAGCAGCTTGCCCAGTGTCCTCACCGTGGCAGCCGGCTCGCTTGTGGGCCTTCGGTGCACTTACTGTTGGCTAGATGCTAACAAGTGACCCCAGGTCTGTCCCCGCAAGGCTGTCCCCCACTCTGTGGACCCCACACGGCCCTGTGCTCTTGCCGCCCTCTGGCTGGCTCTCAGGCACATCCTCCTAGGTCCTCTGGGGGGCGGCCGTCTCCTGCCTTGGAGCGGTGTGGCCCCGCCTCGCAGACCTGGTCTCCTTGCTGCCCCCTAAGTGGGCTCCTTGTCTGCCCCCTCACTGGGGCCGAGGTCACTGGGCCAGGACCTGGCCAGTGCGTCCCTCTTCCCCGCCCCCTCCCTGAGCCTGGACCTTGCTGACACTTTAGCACCTCGTTCCCTTTTATTTTCAGGTTTTGGCTCAGATGTTCCATATCTAAGGTTTCATTTCCCTGCATTGTCTAGCATGCTGTTTAATTAATTGTTTCGTTAACCATTCCTTTTCCTGCAGGAGACTGTAAGCCCCATGGAGGCAGGGGGTGTTGTCTGTCTTAGTCTAGCTGTGTTCGTGCACCTGCAGGATGCCTGGCACTGTCTGGGCACTCAGGGCCTTTCTCTGGGACAGGCAGATGGAGGGGCTGGGGGGTGGTAGATGGACTGTGGGGGTGTGGATGGACGGTGGGGGTGTGGATGGATGGTGGGGGTGGATGGATGGTGGGGGTGTGGATGGACGGTGGGGTGTGGATGGATGGATGGGAGATGGATGGATGGATGGATGGGGGATGGATGGTGGGGGTGTGGATGGATGGGGGGGGGTAGATGGTGGGGGTGTGGATGGATGGATGGGGGATGGATGGATGGATGGATGGGGGATGGATGGATGGATGGATGGGGGATGGATGGTGGGGTGTGGATGGATGGTGGGGGTGTGGATGGATGGTGGGGGTATGGATGGATGGGGATGTGGATGGATGGTGGGGGCATAGATGGATGGATAGGGGATGGATGGATGGATGGATGGGGGATGGATGGTGGGGGTGTGGATGGATGGGGGTGGGTGGATGGTGAGGGTGTGGATGGATGGGGATGTGGATGGATGGTGGGGGCATAGATGGATGGATAGGGGATGGATGGATGGATGGGGGATGGATGGTGGGGGTGTGGATGGATGGGGGTGGGTGGATGGTGGGGGTGTGGATGGATGGATGGGGATGGATGATGGGGTGTGGATGGATTGGAGAGTGGATGGATGGTGGGGAGGTGGGTGGATGGGGGGTGGATGGATGGATGGTGGGGCTGTGGATGGATGGTGGTGTGGATAGATGGTGGGGGTGCAGATGGATGGTGGGCGTGGATGATGGATGGGAGATGGATGAATGGTGGGGATGTGGATGGTGGGGGTGTGGATGGATGGATGGGAGATGGATGGTGGGGTGTGGATGGATGGGGGTGGATGGATGGATGGTGGGGGGGTGGATGGGGGGTGGATGGATGGGGGGTGGTGTGGATGGATGGTGGGGTGCGGATGGATGGGGGTTGGATGGATGGATGGGGGATGGATGGTGGGGTATGGATGGATAGGGGTGGATGGATGGATGGATGGTGGGGGTGGATGGATGGGGGTTAGATGGATGGATGGTGGGGGGTGGATGGATGGGTGGTGGATGGATGGTGGATGGATGAATGGATGGTGTGGAGGTGGATGGATGGATGGTGGGGGAGATGGATGGATAGGGGGTGGATGGATGGATGGATGGTGGGGGTGGATGATGGATGGGAGATGGGTGGATGGTGGGGGATGGATGGATGGATGGATGGTGGGAGAGGATGGGGGGGAGGGTGGATGGACAAGGGTGGGTGGGAGCTGAATGGATGAGAAGCTTTGCATGTTGGGACTCCACAGGAGACTTGTGTTTTAATAGGAGGGCTCTGCTCCCTGCATGCAGGTGCGTCTGCAGCCCACACAGGAGCCTGGGAATGCAGGCATTCACCGAAGCCTAGGTGGAGGCTGGGAGCAGGTGCATCACTTGGTGGCTTGTGTGAGGCAGAGCCAGGACTGTGGCCAGCGCCCAGCTCGAGAGCGGGGCTGTCCTGACGGCGGTGCTCTGCTGTCTCTTCCCGGCGGAGGGTGCGGCAGGGCCCTGAGGCTGCCTGTGCGGAGCGCAGAGCCCAGGAGCCCGCCTGTGAGGCCCAGTTCTGCCTCCCGCGTGATCTGTCAGCTCTGGCCAAGGCGGGTTCTTGGTCTCTGGAGGACAGGGCAGGGCCGGGTCTCCCCAGGGGTAGGAGGAGGTTGAATGAGATGGGCGTGTACCCCCAGCCACTGCCAGCGTGTAGTGGACTTGCCAAGGCACTGGTCTGGCCACCTGGGGTGGACCAGAGTCGCCTGTGGGCTCCTAGTAAGGTCTGCTGCGGCCTGCCCTGCCCCGGCCCTCTCTACCCAGCCCGTCGCATCTGCACTCACCTGCGCAGCCGTGCTCCTGCCCCTTCCTGGGCTGCTGAGTCACCTGACCCAGGTGTGCAGCTCCTCACCAGCTGCTCTGTTGCCATGGCTACCTGGCAGGCCGAGGGAGCAGGCTGGGGTGAGGAGGGGGGCCTAGCTGCTCTCCCCGTAGCTGGCATGGTAAAGCCGAAGCCCAGGGGGAAGTTGATCTGGCCAGAATCTAGCTATAAAAATGGGAATCAATCAAGAAACAAAGTTTGGCTGTTCCATTAGCTGGAACAGTCGTCTCTGTAGGTGGATGATTGCCAAGATCCTAATTATGAGGAGAGATTGCGTGGTAGAGAAAAATGCAGCGGTATTTTCTTTCCTTTCGTGGTTAAAAGTGGAGGGAACGCACACGCACACAGACGCGCGCACCGAGGTTTCATTATGTCCTGTGCAAGGCTGTTATTCCTCGTGCCAGTAAAAGAAGAGAGAAGATTCCGTGAGAGCCTTTAATGAGTTCTAGTTTTAGAAGCAATCAGGATAATAATTGCATGATTTAAACATTTACTAAGTTAAGGTGTTTTCTTCATCTCTCCCGCTCCCCGGTGCCCACGCCTGGGCACACGGCTCCTGGTCCCTGCCACAGCTGGGGCTGCCCCTGGGGGCTCCATCCTGGCGGCTCTGGGGGCTTCTGGGCTCCCGGCATGGCCCCCCGTGGCCTGCCTCGCCTTGAGCTCAGACCCCGGGCCTGAGGCCTGGCCGCCCCTGGGGGTTCTATCCCGGCAGCTCTGGGGGCTTCTAGGCTCCTGGCATGGGCCCCCGTGGCACACCTGGCCTTCAACCTGGCTCCGGGTCTGAGGCCTGGCCTTCCCGCCTAGCTCCTGGTGGGTGCAGGCTCTGGCATGTCCCACCTTTCCCTCAGCACCCTCCATCAGAAGCCGAGCCTGCTCAGGTGCCCAGCACGGTGACCATCCGTCCCGGCTGGTTGCCTGTGTCCTGATGCTGCCGCTCAGCATGCAGGCCACTCCCCGCGTGCCCACCGTCAGCTCCCTTGACAAGCATGCCCCGGCCTCTGAGAGTGGTCTGGAGGGGGGGAGCTGCGGGCCCAGGAGGGCCTCCACTGGCAGAGGGCCCGGGGCTTGGGTGGGGCCGCGGCCTTGGACCACTGAGGCCAGCTCTCTACTCTTGGGCCGTTGCAGTGGGCCTGTCTGTCCCAGACCTCCTGGAGTGCAGGGACTGTGTGCCCACAGGCTGATGTGCCTGGGAGCTGGGACCCTAAACTCTCATCCCTTAGCAGCGCTCTGGAGTCAGCCTGGTTGTCTCTTAGATCACATAGAAGGCTGCTGCCTGGGGGTCCCGGAGGAGTCTGACCCCAGGCTCCCCTGCCACCCTCTCCCCCACAGTCTAGCCTGCTCTGCCTGGAGGGTGCCCCCTGCTGACCCCCACAGCGGCTCATGGCTGGGGGTCAGGCCTCAGGTGTGCCTGCGGGTCAGCCTGCTGCTGGGGCGAAGTCCCTCAAGTCCGCCTTTGCTCCCTCGGCCACCAGGCAGGCGGAGACGGGCTGCAGCCCAGGGCCCTGGGACACCGCCACTCCCCTTATTCCCTCCAAGGTGGCTTCCTTACTTCTTGAAGAAGGGCTGGGGTTGCTCTTTATTCAAAAGGATAATTCCAGTGGTTGGGAGGCTCTTGAGCCAGGAAAATGCCGTGACAGATGTGTGAACCCCGGCACACTGGGACTCCCGCTCTCTTCTGCAGGGGCGGGGGTTGGGGAAGCAGAGCTGGAAGGGCTCTGGCCTGGGGTGTGTCCTGGCGGCCTGGGTTGTGAGAGGAGCCAGCTCAAACTCGGCCAGCATACCTCCTGTCTTGGTGGGTCAAGGGGGGCTGGTCAGTGGTTCGGCTCATCACGGGAACTCACAGAACGGTCATTAGGGGTGTGGGCCCCCCTCGGCCGGGCGAGTCAGTGGTGGCATTGAGTGGGAAGGAGTCTCTATAGTAGGCGGTTCCTGGGGCACAGAGTGGGGGCCGGGGGCCCAGCCTGAGCCTCCTGTTCCAGAGGGTGGTTAGTTCATCCCTGGATGACTCAGAGGGGCACGGGCCTGAGGGTGAAGCAGGGTCCCAGGACAGCCTGCCGGGGACTTGGGGCCACTGTGCTCTTCAGCATTAGCTGAGAGATGGGCATGAGTCAGCGTCGGAGTCTCAGCATCATTAAAAGAGGGAAAGAAAAAAAAAGATAAAGATAGTGCTAAGTCGTGTCCAACTCCTGCGATCCCATGAACTGTAGCCCACCAGGCTCCTCTGTCCATGGGATTTTCCAGGCAAGAATACTGGAGTGGGTTGCCATCCCTTCTCCAAAGAGGGGAGCCGGGAACCAAGAAGGGTGCCAGTGTCAAAAGTCACATCCACGTCCAAGAGGCTGGTGAATAGAGACCTCCCTGGTGGCGGTCTCTTGATGACCTTCTGGAGACAGGATGTGGTGCCCTTAGCACGCTGCCTGGTGGGGTGGTGGTCAAGCACATGAGGGGCCCCCCACCCCCGTGCTGCTGCTCTGTGCATTTGGGTCGCTGGGGGCATCTCGGCTCATGCTGGCGGGCCAGGTCAGTGCTGCTCTGCCGGGCCAGCCAGGAGCAGCCGGCACCCTGGCAGTGGCCATCTGGCTCCAGACTGACCCCGTGCATGTGCCACCGGGCATGGCGGGTGTGGAGGGTGGGCAGCAGGGGCCTGGGAGCGACCCTGGGCTCCAGATGGCCAGGCCAGCGCTGGCTCCTGGCCATCTGCAGCCACAGCCCTGACCGTGTTTAGGGGTTGCTTTCTACAGAAACGTGATGTAGGGAGGGATCCTGGAGGGGGTGGCCCCCATGTGTCTGCTGCAGTTAGAGAGTAGCCTTGGCCACTGCATCTCTCGAAGTGGGAGGCCTCTCCTGAAGCCCTGAAGGGAGCTGGACTGGGGACCTGCTGTCCCACCCAGGCGGTCCTGGGTTCTTGGGGTCAGTGCTGCTCAGACAAGGAGCACCCGCCCCAGTAGCCATGTGTCCCCGTTGGAGCCGGGCCGTGGCTGAGTGCCACTGCTCAAGCTTCCACCCCTACCCCCACCGCCCCGGGCAGGCAGCCTGTGGTCCTGGGCCCCCAGAGGTCCCAGGCCCGTGGCTCCTGCTCAGCCACCCCCTCCCGCCCTCTCCTTCGCTGAGACTCTGTCCCTGTGCCCGAGGGAAGGGGTCCACCGCACGCGTGCTGAATTCACCAGCAGCTGGGGCACAAGGCCTCCCGGGAGTGAGCCCGCCATCCCTGGTGCTGATCAGGGGTCCGGACTGCCGGGGCTGCCCTGCTCCTGGCGAGCAGGGTTGTCCCAGGAGAGCCCCTTAACCTCTGGTGCCGGCTTCCCTGCCTGCACAGCAGTGACCTCATGCAGCATGTAGAGACTAAGCACCCTAAAGGCCCCTCGGAGCCCCCCAGTCCAAGACTTGGGACCCCCAGGCTTCTGCCCATGGTGTGGGCTCAGTGGCTGAGGTCGAGGCTGGCCATCTGGAGGCCTTGGGGTGGGGACCTGGAAGGAGTGGGGAGTTGGGCTTATCTCCCTGAGGTCTGGCTGAGGCTGCTGCCGTCACGGGTGACCTCGGGGTCTAGACCTTTGGGTTGCACCTGAGTTTGGCCTTCCCACCAGCAGCCTCATCCAGGGAGGGCCATGGGGATGCAGATTCCAGAAGTGGGTCCAGGCCAGAGGTCATCCGAGGCCCTGCACTCATCACCACCTTCCCGGCCGTGGGCCCGGTTCCCGCAGAGCCGCCGCCTCAGCCGTGTGTAAGCCCAGTAATTGAATTGCGATTGATAGTACTTGTCGGTTTAAGATCATGCTAATTGCTTCATTTCCCAGAACACTCCTAAAAAGAAAATGAATCTCCCTGCGATGTTTAGCAGTGGGGTGAAATGACCCTGCTGGAAACGAATCCAGGGTCCTGATGGGCTGCAGGGTGGTGGACGGGGGGCAGGGGCATGGCACCTGCATCTCAGAGGTGTGGAGGGGCCTCCCCTCCTGGCTCTACCCTGGCCACGTGCCTGGCACTGAGGAGGAGGCTTGGATTTGCTGGGTGGGAGGTGTGGGAACTTGACTCCTAGGTGAGCGGCTTTGCCCAGGGTCACCTGGCTGGACAGTGGAGGAGCCATCTGCTGCAGGGAAGGGGCTCAAATCCCTGCCCTCCGCCTTTCTGAGAGGCCCTTCTTGAACCCCCTGTGACGTCAGTGCACCCAGCACAGCCCCAGGCGTGTGCTCTGTGAGTGGCATGCCCACATCCTTTATCAGCATCACTTCTACTTTGTTGGGCGAGTGGAGTTAAGATAGAGGAGGGTGGCAGGGGAGAATGCAAGCGGCCAACATGACAAGCAGGGTGGGACGTACCCAGAGTCCCGGGTCCAAGTTCTGCTTTTACCCCACTCACTAGCTTTAAGAAGTTCCTCAGTCTTCAGACAGCAGTGGGGCTTCCATCCATCCACCGTTCACTATTCTGCTGTCCATCCAGCCATCTACCCATCTGTTTCGCTTCCATCCGCCATCCATCTATCAATCCACTATTCATCTCTCCGTTCATCCACCCATGCAGTTTAGCATCCATCCATCCACTATCCATCCACCCACCGCCCAGCATCCACCTGCCCACCATCCACTTATTCATCCATCTACCATCTACCACCCACGTGTGCCGGCCATGCTGGGTGCCGGATGTACAGAGAGGGGGCAGGTCGGCCCCCTCAGTCGAGGAGTCGCAGGAGGGGATGAGGAGTGAGGGTGTCTTCAGGACTGAGGGGCCTGTGGGAGGTGCACTGAGCCCTCCGCACCGGATACCCTCTTCTTTCCTCTAGCCAGGCCTGCAGGTCAGTGCTGGGGATGCCATCCTGCAGAAGACTGCACCCTTCCAGGGCCAGCGCTGGGTCCTCTGCACCCAGTGAGGGTGCTCACGGCCCCGGGATGCTCAGCGTGGGCTTTGACCTTCGGGTTGAGGGACAGTGCTTTAGATCCCAGCAGTGTCTCTGAGTTGAGAGGTGACCCTAGGCTCATTTCTGGTTCTTGGCTGTGCCCTTGACCTCTGAACTGCAGCCCCAGGGACCTAACGGCTGTGCTCTTCTTTCCACAGAGCGACCTGTTAGATGTGAACCAGATCATCAAGGACTTGGCCTCCATGGTTTCAGAGCAAGGAGAGGCCATTGGTGGGTACCCACAGCATCCGCCAAGCCACCTGCCCCACCCACCCTAGGCTGTCCCTCGGGGCCCCCTGCGACTGGCTTTGACCCGAGTCCTTCCAGCAGCTACCCCAGGGAGGGGGTGGGCATGGTCTGGCAGGGCTACCCGGCATACAGTGGGACCTGGGTAGGTTCCGGTGGTCCGAGCCTCTACCAGCCGCCCTCCATGCCCTCCCCCACGTTGGCCCAACCCCTCAGGAAGGCCAGCCCGGGGATGCCCCCTGAGGGGCAGGCCCTTTCCTGCTCGTGGGAGCGTCCGGGCTGCCTGCCCCTCACCCTGCGCCTTCCTCCCAGGAGCGTGTGCAGTGGGGACTGGCCCCGCCTGGAGAGCCGTCCTGCCCCTGCGGTGGCCCCGTTCCCTCCATGCGAGGGCCCCGCCCCCACCAGCCTGGCTGTCCAGCCGTGTGGCCTCAAGGCTTTCCTCCCTCCTCCTTCTGTGCCCGGGGCAGTGCTGGGCCACAGCCCACGGCCCCTCAGGGTGAAGCGGCTCCCAGTGCCCAGAGCCGCTTGGTTAACAGGCAGCTTGGGGCCAGGGCCCAGGCCCCTCTCCATGCTGATCTCAGGCTGAGCTGTCGCCAGGGCGTGCTGAGGCCCAGGCGTGTCCTGCTCCCCAAGAGGCAGCCCAGTCCCCCTCCCCCGGTGTGTGCAGCACCCCCAGGAGCAGAGCGAATGAGGGGTTGGGCCATGCTGCCTGCCAGCCCCTCACTGGTCCGCGAAGCCTGGGTGCCCACGGGACTCCCCGCTTCTGCTGTGGGCAGCTCTGGGCATCACCTGTCCTGGCTCATGGCACCTCTCCTGGGACCCTCCCTGTCTCCACGTGCTCAATCGGCTCTGTGGGTGACTGTCTCAGGGTGGGTGTGCAGAATGCTTTGTACGCTCCAGATGGACACCCAGGTGCTTCCCGGATGGTCATTAGATGGTCACTCAGTCCCTGTGATGGGCCAGTGAGGGGGCCTCTCTACTGGGCGGGGGGCTGGTGAGGACTGATCTCCTCCAGTGCCATGCCTGCTGGAGGGGGTGGGCCCCAGGGCCCAGAGTAGCCACGGCCCGGGACCCCACTGCTTGCCAGAGTGGGTGTCCCTGGGACGGCAGGTGTCAGTGAGGCCTGCGTCCTCCCTAGCAGGGGCGGTAGGGCCAGCCCGCTGCCCTCAGCCTCCCGGTGCCTTTCCAGGGTCCAGCAGCGGCAAGGCCTCGTGCGGGCGCAGTTCCAGCCCTGAGCCGGCTGTGGCAGCCCTGCTGCCCGGGCCGGGCCCCCACTCACGCACCAAGACGCGGAAGCCTAACTTCAGCCCCCAGGAGACGGAGGTGCTGGTGCAGAGGGTGACGCGTCACTACTCGTTGCTGTTCGGGGCACTGCGGGGGCCCACCCACCCGCAAACACCGGGTGTGGAGCAAGATCCTGCAGGCGGTGAACGCGCTGGGCTACTGCCGCCGGGACCTGGGCGACGTCAAGCACAAGTGGCGGGACCTGCGCGGGGTGGTGCGCAGGAAGCTGGCCGAGTGCCCCCGCACCCCTGCCATGCTCACGCCTGTCGAGCGCATGGTGGCCGAGACCTTCGCGGCCCCGGGCACCCCCGGGAGGGCCGTGCCATCAAGCCCCTGCCAAGTAAGTGGCTCCCCACAGCCTGCCCGGAGCCTCCAGCAAGGCCCGCTCTGCATCCAGATGGGGGAGGCCGAGGCTCCAGGCCAGAGAGGGGCGCCCCTCGCCCATGTCACTCAGCCGCAGGCCAGGCCAGGCAGTGTCAAGGGCCCTCAGCCTCCCAGGGCATGCTGACCCCAGAGCCCCAGGCCCACCACTGGGCGCCTTTGCGGCCGCTCCCTGACCCTGACAAAGAAGACGGTTGCCTGGCTGGGTCTTAGCCGCCGCCTCCAGCTCCTCCTCCTCCTGCTCCTCGTCCTCCTCCTCTCCAAGACACCTCTGCAAGCTCATCACAGTGCCCTTCACCGCAGTAGCATTGACTCCACCCACAGCTCGAAGCGGCCCCCCGCAGACCCTCACCTCCCCCTTCCTGGGAGCTGCTGGAAGGACTTGAGGGAGAAGCTGAAAGCAGGACCAACTGTGTCCTGAGGGCTGCCGAGTGGACAGCAGGAGGGCTTGCAGGAACAGGGGCCATCGACGCCCCAGCAGAGACCCCAGCAGACCTTTTCAGGGGGTCTCCACCAAACAGGCAGGGGCAGGTCAGAGATTCACACGGACCCAGGACACAGCCGTGCCCTGGGCTGGACTAAGTCACAGGCCTGGACGACGGGGCAGGGCCTGCCTGTTAGTCGTTGGGGGGCCCGCCTGTTCTACCAGCAGAGCCAGACCCAGCTTTGGGGTGCTGCAGGTGGGCACACACTAAGGCCCAGAGGAGCTGGCGGGGGGGCCCCGGCTGCTCAGACCCGTCCTGCCAGCCCCCCGCCTGGGAGTGGGGCAGGAGCTCGGTGGCCCCAGTGTGTGATGCTTGGTTCTGCAAGATCTGCCATGAGACCCAGCTCAGCCCAGATGTCTCACCCGCCCTGGTGGGCCGGCACCCCCGTCCCGCATCCCCTGTGACCCTCAGGCTCTCGCCCATTGGGGCAGCCAGCTGCTGACTGGTCCCTCAGTGCCCAGGCTGCACCTGTGTTTATGGGCGCCAGCTTTGCCTCAGGCCCTGGGCGGTCGAGGGAGATGTGTTCACTTCTGTTCAGTCCCTCAGTCGTGTCTGACTCTTTGCGACCCCATGGACTGCAGCACTCCAGGCCTCTCTGTTCATCACCAACTCCCGGAGTGTACTCAAACTCGTGTCCATTGAGTCGGTGATGCCATCCAACCATCTCATCCTCTGTTGTCCCTTTCTCCTCCCACCTTTAATCTTTCCCAGCATCAGGGGAGATGTGTGCATGTAGCCATTTCTACCTCTGAGTTTTCGCCAAAATGCGTGAATTCAGAGGCTCGTCCTCTCTTCCTAAGAGTTGGCTTGATGCTTGCTTGCATCTGACAGGTCAGCCCACAGAGTACCAGCTGGTCTCTGCTGAGGGCTGTGTGCACAGCTGTGGTCATTGCCCACTTATCTGGGCAGCACCGGGTCGTCCTTCTCGGGGGAGAGGAAACAGCATAGAGAATTGCCCTGGTGCTCCCGGGGTTCCAGCCCTGTTCCTCCCGGGTCAAGGGCCCTCCCTGGTCCTGACTCACCCCTGCACTGTGCGCGCCAGCCTGGCCGTGTGTCGTCGCAGGGTAGGGTGGACTCAAGGGTGTTTGACATGATACCACCTTTTCACCCCCGGTGCCGCGGAGGGGTGTCTCCTGGTGTCCCAGGGTGGCTCATCTGTGCTGCTGGGGTGACGTCTTGGGGGCTCTGCCAACACACCTGGCAGGCCCCTGCTTGAAGTTCCTGGTGTCCACTCGGAGCTGCACGGTCGTCAGAACCAGCTGCGTGGCGCGGGGATGCCGGTGGCTGGCATGTGCTGATGTCCTGGGGGCAGTGGTGTTCCCAGACCCTGATGGCTGTCTTCACAGTGGCTCTCTGTGTGCAGAGCTGTTCCTGGGCTGGACTCACCTGTTCTGAGGGGCTGCCAGGCCCCAAAGACAGACAGTGCCAGGGTCTCTGACCTGACACTCAGGCGGGCCAGGGCCCATGCCAGGTGGGTGGGCGGTGGCCATCCCCGCAGCCTCTGACCTCTGGAAGCCAGACTCCCTGTTTGTGCCTCCCTGACCCCTGCTCCGAGTGACTGGAGGGTCTCCTCTCTGTAATTGCTTGTGTTGTCTTGATTTGCAGATAGTATTGAAGCTGGCCTTGAGGCTGCGTCCTCGCACACAGAGGCGGCCAGTGAGCTCCTCGCTGGAGCCAGCCGGCACCAAGTAAGTCAGTGTGAGGGCATGGTCCTCCGCCCCTGCCCGCGCCAGAGGGGCAGGCCTGCAGGGTCTTCTCTGCACCCAGGCCTACTGCTGTGGGGGAGGGGAGAGGTAAGGGTGCAGGCTGCGTGCCCAGGACGGGCAGCCTTGCCTGCCCTGGTCTGCACCCCCACCGAGGCTGTGTCCTGGGCCTGTGCCCCTGGCTCAGCAAGCCAGAGGGAAGGGGTGAGGGGTGAGCGGCTCCCAGGGGGCGGGTCTTGCTGCCGTGGGCCATGTGGGGCTGCGGCTTCCCAGCCCCATGGGTGGCACCCAGCTTCCCCGACAGGAGGCCCTGTGGCTTCGGCTGTCCTGGAGGGCGCGGCTGTGGAGGGGGCTCCCTGTCTGCCGTGGGCCAGGCGCGGGCCTCGCTGCTTGGGATGGATGTGTCAGCTGGCTCCGGGGCAGCGAGGACCGGTGTCTGACCCTCATTTGCTTGAGGTGGGACATGAGGCAGCTCTGGGGACGCTGTTGTGACACAGCCGTGAGGCCCTGGCCAGGCCGGGGCCCGGCAGGAAGTGGGCGCCGTGAGCGTCCTCTGCCTGCCGCCCGCCCCCCAGGCCCCCTGCTCTGTGCTGGGCCCTTGCTCAGAGACAGAGCCCCCAGAGCCTGTGTCCCCCAGAGCTTGCATCCTAGGAGTGGGGTGGGCAGACGGTGCAGTCCAGTGACTCGGGGCCCTGGGCCTGCTGAGGCAGGGAGGGCTTCCCAGGGCATGCCGGGCAGGAGTAGGGGCAGAGGCCGAGAAGGGGCTGCCCAGGCGGGCTCAGGCTGCCGCGGCCAGGGAATAGACCTGTGCGGGCCGTGCCGCCGGGGCAGGGAGGGGTTGGGAAGGTGGAGGACACTGTCCATGCTCCCCGGGGGCTTTGGGATGTCGGCACTATGCTGGGAGAGGGACTCGGGTTGCCTCTGGGGAGGAGGGGGCATAAGGTGGGGCCAGCCACAGGGGAGGGCGCCCCCTCCCGATAGAGCCTTCCTCCGCAGTCCTCCCCGGTGGGGAGCCTGAGGCCACTGGACTCCGCGAGGGCGCGTTGTGGGGGCGCCCACTGGGCCCACTGCTGGCAGCCTCTTTTTTGCGTCGGGGCCCCCTGACTCCTCGGTGAGGGCGAGGGTTGGGCGTGCATGACAGCTGGTGTAGCCACTGGGGGTGGGCTGCATCTGCAGGGGCGGGGCGGGGCAGGGCTGCGTCGTCTGGTGGTGGCTCAGGGCCCTCTGCCCACACAGCCTGCCTCCTAGAGAGAAGGCACCGTCGGAACTGACAAGCACAGCGGGCTCCCCTGGGCCCGGTACCCCCCGGGCTCCCAGAGAGATGGCGCCACTGGAACTGACAAGTGCGGCGGGCTTGTTGGAAGCCCGGCCCGGCCTCTGCCGCGGGACGCAGAGCTGGACATTGCCCGAGGGCCTTAGTCCTGAAGCCTCATCTTAGGAGAGAAGCAACAAGCTGGCAGGGTGGCTGGCTCCCCCTCGTGCCCCCAGGGGCCACCGGGTCAGAAGGATCAGCACGAGCCTGGACCGCAGAAGGAGGAGGAGGACAAGGAGATGGCGGCGGGCAGCCACCCGTGCCCAGGCATGGCAGGCTTGGAACCTGGCCTGCCTGGTGCCAGGGGTGTGCGTGGGCCTGGTGCTCTGGGGTGACGCTGCCCTCCCGAGGTGGGACCCTGCCCCGTAGGGGAGGCAAGGGGGCCTGTGCCCAGGAGGTGCAGCCCACGGAGGCCACCAGGCAGGAAGCCCTCTGGCTCCCACCCACTGCCCGAGCGTGCTGGGGAGAGTCGGCAGAACAGCATCACGGCCTCTGGCCTTCCACATGCATACAGGGCTTTGAGACCCAGAGGAGAGAAGGGCATCCCCCAGTCACATGACCCTCAAGAGGTGGAGCTGGTTTTGGAGCCCAGTGTGTAGGATTCCAGATCTCAGCTTTTCCCAGCGAAGTGTTGCTATTATGTCCACTCTGCATATCTTCCTGGACATGGCGGATGGCTGGCTGGACAGGCAGGTGAATGGAGGGTTGGGGAGATGGACGGATGGACTGAAGGGCTGGAAGGGCATCAGCACAAGCATGCGGATGGACAGAGAGACATGGGTAAATGATGGCTGGGTGTGTGGGCTGGCTTACAGACAGACAGCTGAGAGATGAACAGTGGATGGACGGGAAGATGCACATGGGTGGATGGGTGGATGGAAGGAAGGAGGTGGGCTGATGGGGGAATGGATGGATGCTCGACCAGCAAACATGGGCAGACAGATGAAGGGGTGGGTGTGTGGGTGGATACGTGTAGAACGACAGATGGACAGACGGAACAGTGAGTAGATGATGACCAGCTTGGGTGAGCAGACAGACAGACAGATGGCAACCTGGCATTGTCACCTTGGCCTTGGAGCCGCCAGGTTGGAGTTTTATCTCAGCATCCCTGGAGGATGTCCTTCGCCTTCTGAATCTCGGTGTCCTGTGAGGGCGCTGCTGCAGACCACGACAGGGCCCCAAGAGAGCCGAGATCACTGTGTGTGCAGAGGGCCTTGTGCACTGAGGGCCCTCCCCACATTGCCTGGGTCCCAGCCGGCGAAGGCTCATGTTTCCTGTCTCCCCTGCTAGCTGACAAGGAGGACGAGGTCCCTGGCTGCCTGTGGCTCCCCCCTGCGGACACTGGATGGGCCGAGCCCCCCCGAAGCCGACCCCCTGGACCCTCGAGGAGCCTTCCCTGTGGCTGCCTCCTCACCCTCCCCGCCCGCCTCCCGGGACTCAGTGCCCCCAGCGGCCGCACTTCCTGGGCCAACCCGGCCTTCGCCGCCCACCTCAGCAGGATCCCAGCCCTCCGGGAAGGCTGCGGGGGGCTGAAGCCTCGGAGCTGGAGCGGCTGCTGCTGGACGTGCAGCGGCGGCAGGGTGCCCTGCTCAGTGCCTGGTCCCAGCAGCAGAGCACGCTGATGGCCCAGCAGAACCTGCTGCTGGAGCGGCTGGCCGAGCAGAGCCAGCGGCTTGCCGACGGCGGCGAGGCGCTCACCCAGACCCTGGGGAGGCTGGTGGAGGCCCTCCCGGCCCGGGCGCCTCGCCCGCCAGCCCAGGCAGCTCCCCGCGGGGGTGGGATTGTGTGCAGGCCGGCCAGATCCTCTCAGGGCAGCCGCACTGGCCTGGAGGCCTTTTCAGGGATGATCCTGAAGGTGGAAGAGGAAACCTAGAATCCGAGCCCCATGGGCCCCTCGATGGAGCTGGAGAGGACACAGGACATCGCCAGCGTGCCCCTTCCATCCTGCCATTGCCCATGGGCCCAGCAACCCCAGGGAGCACAGGAACAAGGTCTGCTCAGGGACGACGTGGGGGACAGCCGAGCCCCACCTCCCATCCGGCGCGTGCACGGGGACACAGCACCCCCAGACCACTGCCTGGTGCGTAGACCCTGGAAGTGTGCCTCAGCCGGTCACCCAGAAGATGCCCAGCATGTGCCCCGGAGTGACTCCTGGGAGCCCTGCTGCTCTGCAGGTGTACAGGCTGGGGTGGGGGGCTGGGCACCTGCGTCTGCTTGGTTTTGCCCCAGGGGACCCACGCCTGCGGGCCTGCGGTCATTGTTTATGACGTGAGATACATGTGTGCACAAATGTTCCTTGGTACTGGTCTGGATAGGGTGCCATTTTATACCTACTGACTTTTTTGGAAAAAAATATTTTCTTATATAAATGTAAAATAACAATATTAAAAAAAAAAGCAGAGACAGTGATGAAGGTGATGCTGACAGAAAGTGAGAGGCAGCCGGTCCTGGTGGTGGTCTGTGCCCTGCGCCTGCCCGCAGGCAGCCCTCAGCCCTCCCTGGGCTTGCGACCCGCCTCGCCTGTGACCCCAGGGTGGGGTGGCCCCCGGGGCAGCCCCAGGAGGTAGGCTCATGGCCGGCCACACGGCTCCACTGGCGGTTTGGGCCCTTGTGGCCTCTTGAGGCCATGCTCCCCTCTGGCTTCCCCTTTGCCTCCTTCTCCGGACTTGTGACAACAGCCTTTTCCGGAAGTAGGAAGCTGAGGTCCTGGCAGGATCCGGACGGTGAGCTGACCCCTGGGCTCCTGAGGCAGCCCAGCTTGGAAGGAGCTGAGCATAGGGTGGGACCTACACAGAGGGAGGGTTGTTCCCTGGTTTCACTGTTCCCCATGGAGCCAGTGGCGAGTCAGTAACTTTGGTCCACAAAAGCGCCCAGGTTGCTTAGTGGCCCATCCAGCCCTCTGCAGTGTGGCCAGCGTCCTTCCAACCTCGTCCCTGTGGTCAGACGACACCTGGTGTTCTCCATGGTGGCCTTTCCTGCTACCCTGCAAAGGCTGAGGTCTCAGGTCTGCTCTTGGTGGATAAACTGCAGGTTAGGGGTGGTTCAGACTGTAATGAGTCTGCCAGCCATGCAGGAGACTTGGGTTCAATGCCTGGGTCGGGAAGATCCCCTGGAGAAGGAAATGGCAACCCACGCCAGTGCTCTAGCCTGGAAAATCCCATGGACCGAGGAGACTGGTAGGCTGTAGTCCATGGGATCACAAAGAGTTGGACACTACCGAGAGACTTTACTTTTACTAGGAGCCCACGCAGGAAACAGATTAATGTGGAAAAAGCTGTGGTTGTAAAGGCTTTGCTGGTTTGCAGGGGAGAAGCGAAATAGCCAGGCTTGTCCTCTCCCTGCAACCCCTCACCTCCCCTAGTCACCCCAGCACTGAGCCGGAGGCATCTCAGAGGCAGGCCCTGAGATCTGGGGTCCCAGCAGATGGGTTTCTCTGAGGGAGGGCCTCACAGGCCTTGGGGTCCCCCTCAGAGGGAGGAAGAAGCATCACATGAGCCCATGGGCAGCTGTCACATAGTCTGCAGGGGGCAGGAGGGCCAGCGTCGCAGAATAACAGGTTCAGGCCTGCCAAGTGCAGAGTTCAGGTGCGGAGGTCTGCACCCCGGGACCTGAGCAGGTGATTGTTAGAAGTTGAGGCTTTTAGAGGGGATCGAGGTGAAGTGGGATCCCTGGGGTGACTTCCATCTCAGCGTGAAGAAGAAATGAGGGCAGAGACGCGTGTTGGGGGATGGCCGCGTGAGGACCTGGGAGGAGGTGGCCAGCCACATGCCGGGGGAGAGGCCTGCCCACCCTGGTCTCTGCCTTCCCGCCTCCAGGGCGAGGGTGGGCGGGGGTTGCATTTTTGTTAGAGCTGCCGAGTCTGTGTTTTTTGATTCAGCAAGCAGCTGCAAGTGGCCTGTGTAGACCCCCGAGGAATCAAGCAGATACCTCACGTAAGATAGTTTCTAAGGAATATTTTTAAAGTGAGGTGAAGTCACAAAGATGAGTAGTAGTAACATGATCAGAAATGACCCAGCGTGTCTGGAAAGGGCCAGTGACAACTTTTAAGAACGAAGAACTTGGTGGGGAGCCTGGCGGCATCCTTGGTCACAGATGACGTTTGAGGCTTAGTTGGAAAAACAGCAACACGACAGGGGACCTCCAGAAAGTGGGAAGGGTGATGGAGAGATGAAAGGGTGCAGAGGACCAGAAACTCAGCCTGGGTCTGGGTAGGGTCCCAGGAGAAGAAAATCGAATGAGGAAAGGTGGTGCGTGACCCCCTGACCCGCCATCCTGCAGACAAAGGTCGGGACCACACACAGCACCGGGTGGTTCTCATGTGGTGGGATACCTCAGCCCCTGAGCAGGAGGCTGGCTCAGGAATGGGGACAGAGCAACAGCACCCCCCCCCCCCGCCCCCGCCAGCCAGCCAGAGGCTCAGCAGTGGAGGCTGTGGGGGAGACCAGGCCCAGAGAGGGACTGTCACCTGGAATCAGGCCCCGGGCAAAGCCACCTCTCAGAACAAAGAGGACTAAAAGCGTGAGGGTTTGTTGCCAAGAGACTTTGACAAGTAGAGCCTCTGAAGGGTGGACTCCATCATGGCCCCAGGAGGAAGGTCCGTGACCCGGGCGGTGAGCTGGAAGCTGGTCGATAAAGGACTGATAGTGAAACCATTTCATATTAAGCAGTGGACTTTGTACTGTCTCATTTGCGTGGGTCAGTGTTTGGAAAAGACAAAACAGCGGTGGGACAATGACTGTATTGTTTGAGAGGAGTGATTACATTATTAATTTTGGTGCCTGTTAGTAGCTATACGTGGTTAAAAACTCAAGGATTCCTTCACTGAAATTAAAAACTTACACTCTGCAAATAACCCTGTTAATAGGGTAAAAAGGCAAGCTACTTACTGGGAGAAAATGTTTGTATATCACACATCTGATATAGGACTTGTATCCTGAATATATTAAGAGCTCTTTAAATCTAGCAACAAGAAAACAAACACTTGAATTAGAAAATGTGGGCAAAAGATTTGAGCAGATCCTTCACCAAAGAAGATATATAGTTAGGAAAAAAGGAATTAAAATGCAACTAAGCAGACAAAACTCATTACTGAATAAAAAAGGGGGAAAAGAGAAATTAATATAGAAGAAGGCAATAGGATAAATAGAAAACCTGCAGCAAACCTTTGGTATCATGTCCAGGAAACAGGTTAATGTGGATGGACTAAAAGCTCATTAAACGTCAAGGCTCAACAGATTGTAGGAAAAAACGTCTCTCTTTGCCATTTAAAACTAATCCAGTAAAACATAAGGACAAGAAGGTGAGAAAGTGTAAAGAAAGACACGGTGGTCAGAGTTGGGAAGAGTGTGAGGGACTAGCCCTATCAATATCACTCATATAAGTAAATATCAGTATATTGAATAGCATGGCTGGTTCAGCTCTTCAGGAAGATGAAAAATCCTTCATCTCTGTACACTTAAAATGAGCTCCAAATAGATGGGTAAAGCTGGAACTGCCTGCCTGCAGAGGGAGTCCATCCTGAGAGTGGAAGGTGTCAGCATGGGCACAGAGACCAGGAATTAGTGAAGATGGCGCAGGCTTCACTGATAACCAGCAGTTGACTCACCAGACCTTCAAACAACACTCAGCAGATAACACCCAGTCTTCTCCAGGACGCCTGGATTTTGATCCTGACTTAGGTTGAAGACCAAGTGTCAACAAACTTCAAAGAATCAGTAAATGGGTGAAATACTGCAATTATTCAAAAATGCAGTTCGGAAAATCCTCTCATTAGATAGCATCAGCACAAAAATAAAAGTTTCCTTATATGTTGGGAAATATTTTAAACAGTTCTAAATAATTGGGAGGTCGAAGAATAAATCATTAATGGATATGTAAAAATACATAATTGAATAATAATGAAAATTCTGCATATCAAAATCTGTGGGGGTACTTCAAAGGAAATTAATAGCCTTAAATGCTTATACAACAAAAGGAGAAAGGCTGGAAATTAATGAATTAAGATATTAAAAGACATTAAATAAGAGTAAAATGACTGTGGAATAAACCCTGAGAAATTAGAAATTAGAAGATTATAGAGACAAAGCAGAATTTATTACTGACGCTCCAATACTTTGGCCACCTGATGTGAAGAGCTGACTCAGTGGAAAAGACCCTGATGCTGGGAAAAATTGAGAGCAAGAGGAGAAGGGGGCGACACAGGATGAGACAGTTGGATGGCATCACTGACTCAATGGGCATGAATTTGAGCAAACTCCAGGAGATAGTGAAGGACAGGGAAGCCTGGTGTACTGGGGTTCATGTAGTCCTAAAGAGTCAGACACGACAGAGCAACTGAATGAAAACAAGAGCTGGCTCTTTGAAAAGACCATGAAGATGGACAAACCACTAGTAAGATTGCACATTGAAGGAACAGGCATTCCAAAGTAATAAGAGAATTCTGTGAGCAGGCCTAGGCCAACAGGTTTGGAAACGGGCAAATGGACAGATTTCTAGAAAAGTACAATTTGTTGACACCAACTAAAGGATAAAAAGATCGGTGGTCCTTGTAACCATTAAAGAAACGGAATGGGTCAGGAAGACCCCTCTCCCCTGTGGAGACTGGCCTTTATGTTCTACCCAGTTTTCAGAGCAGAGATCCAATCTTGTACAAACATTCCTGAACCACAGGAAAAAGGGAAATTCCTAAATATGTAACAACAGGTCGAATCAGAGATGACATAGATTCAGGAGAGGGACATCATGGGCCTATCTGTCTTGTGGATAGAGACCATTGGGGCATAGCGTGGGCTGACTGTGCTGAGCCCTGTGGCCTGCCTTTTGGTGGTTTAGCAGGAAACCCGGAAAACCACGGGCTTTGGGGAAAATAATGCCTCCCACCCCCACCCAGGCTGCTGCTTACGGGAGGCGGATGATGGACGACGCTGAGCTGAGAACAGCCCCCCTTGTGCCCCGCCCATGGGCGGCAGCAGACAGCGAGGATGCATGTCCTGGCTCTTGGGTGCTCAGCTGAGGTTGGCCTTCTCCCTTCCTCCTGTCCTGTATGCTTTCCAGGTCCTCACTGCCCCTTGCCTGTAGGTCTTCACTCAGACACGTGCTCCTCAGAGAGGCATCCACGATCCCTCTCACCCTCCCAGCCACACGCCCGCCCACATGCCCTGGGAGTCCTTGTCCTCCTGGGCAGGTGACCTCCACGAGGCTGGGTTTCTGGGTGCCCCGGCCCCCAGGACAGTGCTCAGCATGAGCCCGTGCTTGGTCAGCACACACCGCGTGGCTCCTGCACCTCCTGACTGCCTAGGTGTGGACGAGGCTGGGGCATCAGAGGCACCGGGAGGCAAAACGGGGGGCGTGGTTCTGATCAGAGGAGGTTAGAGAGGCAGAAAGAAGGAAGGTCTCCAGTGGGCTGGCCAGGTGTCTGGTGCAGGCTTGAGGAGTGAGGGCACCTGAACTCATCCAAGTCCAGCAAAGGGGCAGGACTCGTGAAGGGCCCTCCGGGCAGCCTGGCCCAGGCCCGGAGCCTCCAGGGAGGACGAGGAGGGACTCCCCAGCAGGAGCCCTCCGTCCTGTCCCCAGTGACCCGAGAACCACTAGGCCTCTCAGGGTGGTGGGTGTGGGCCCTGCTGCCCTGGCCGGACTGGGAGCCCACCCCTGGGGAGGGGAAGCTGCCTTTTAATTTGGAGGCGAGCTGGGTAAATAAGCAGTGATTGGATTTGCCGAGCCCCGAGCCCCTGGGTACACTGGAGAATCTCATTCTCGTGATTGCATTGTTATAGGTTCTCCCTGCCATGTGCTGAGAAATGTAAATGTGATTGGGTTCCAGGCACGGGAAGGGACAGCTGGTGGGGCCACGGGGCGGGGGGGCGAGAGGGGGTGGCCCCTTACCTGGGCCTCGGGCTGGGCCCCAGGCCCGGCCCTTTCCCACCCTGCTCTATTTGCTCCTCCAGTCCCTCTCAAAGTGATCGCCAGCAGAAACGGAACCCCAGCAAACATTTAAATCAGTCTGCTCATTACTGGGCTCGCTGCGCCTGGGTGGATGGGCAGAGGTCACGGGCATAGCACAGAGAAACTGGGGAGCCCTGCGCCCTGCTCTGCCACACCTGCCCCCGTGTCCTTGGCACCTCGGAGCAGCTTCAGGTTGGGTGGGTCTTCGTTCAAGCCTGCGGACTCTGTGGGCTGTCCCTGCCCACCCCCCCGAGCCCTGCCCCCCAGCTCTCCAGCAGGTGTGGGGACCAGACCTGTGTGTGGGGGTACTTGGAGCCCACAGGCAGCAGGGAGGGGCTCATTTCCTGGGGCCCAAGGTGGGTGACTGCAGCCGTGAGCTCCTGTGGGCCCCTCCTAGTGAGGCCCCCTCACCCTTTCTTGACCGGGAAGAAGTCTGCTCAGGTCAGCCCTGATTTGGGGCCCCCCTCCTGAGTTCTTCCTGCTGCACTAATCTCACGAGTAGAGCTCCCTTTGAGTGTGGGAGTCCAGCCGGGCGCTGGCGGCCAGCCTGGCACACGCCACCGATTTGTAGACCAGGGTCAGGGATGTCCTTGAGGCCCGAGAGGAAGTGCTACAGAGATGATGGAAATGCCAGCCCTGTGGCCCAGACCTGGATGGAGGATGAATCCCCACGGTCTCCCAAGGTGGGGGAAGTGTCTTGGGGCAGTCCCTCCGTGCTCAGCCACTCAGTCGTGTCTGACTCTTTGCAACCCCGTGGACTGCAGCCCGCCTGGCTCATCCGACCATGGGACTCTCCAGGCAGGAATCCTGGAGTGGGCTGCCGTTTCCTTCTCTAGGGGGGTCTTCCTGATGCAGGGTTTGAGCCTGTGTCTCTTGTCTCCTGCACTGGCAGGGGGATTCTTTACCACTGAGCCACATGAGAAGCCCCAGAGGGGGTGGGACTGTCTTAAGCTAGAAGTGCCTGCCCCCTGCTTCCCTCCAACCCTGAGGGGTATCTTTGAGCCCCCAAGATGAGAAGAGTCTCAACCCCTGCTCAGATGGACCCCATGAGGCCAGACGGTGAAGGCTTGTCCAAGACTCCGAGACATACAGCCAGCTCGGGAGGGGGCACAGCGGTGGGCAGACCTTTGGGTGGTGCCCGTCGTGTGCGTGTGCTCAGGCATATTGTGCTGTGCATGAATGTGTGTGTTGTATGTGCCTGTGCACTGGTGTGCAGAAGTGTGTGCCCTTGCTTGCCTCCCGGGCAGAGTTGGGAGCCCGGAGATGGGCGTGGTCCACTTCCTGGATGGGGCCCCAGGTGTGCAGAAGGGCTTCTCAGGGAGGGCAGCTGATCTGCAGGAGGCAGAAGAAAGCCGGACTCCAGGCAGAGGAAGGGCTGCACGCCCGGGGCCAGGCCTCCAGCCTCTGCACTGCCCACCCTGCCCCGGGAGGAGGCGGGGCGCTGGCCTGCACCTCACAGTTCCCAGCCCCTGGTCAGACAAGCCCTCTCCTGGGCAGGTCTGCAGAGAGCCTGGGCCCTGTCCACAGTGCCCCTGACCCCCAGCCTCCAGGCAGCCCTTCTAACAGAGTTTCCTCCTGGGCTGACAATCCCAAGCTGAGCATCAGAGGGCAGGGGGGGCCGATGAGGGGCCTAGGGGTCCCGCATAAAGATGATGGTCTGGAGGAGGTAGGAGGCTTCTGGAGGCAGTGCCTGGCATCTGGCCCAGTCCCGGTGTTGACTGACTCCGGCTCTCCGGGATGCCGGGCTCACAGAGGACTCCAGCTCATGCCAGTGGCCCCAGCATCTCCACTGCAGGACTTTCCTGCCCTGCCCCTGCCTGCTCTGCTGTGGAGAGGGCCAAGGAACCCCGTGGCCCCTGGAGAGGAAGGAGGAAGAAGGCTAAGGCTGTGGTCACCCCCGGGCGGTGGCTGGGCTGGGAGTAGGGAACTGACTCCTCCAGAGAGGTGACGAGGGGGACACCAACTGTCAGCGGGGTGACGGGGATGGCTGTGTGCGTGGGAAGGTCCCTTTCAAGGCAGAAACAATGCAGTTTTGAAGTGGTAGGGAATTTGGGCTCATTTTCAGCAGCTGTATGCAAATTGAATGCAAATGAGCCTGCCTCCCTTCCAATACCCAGGAGAGGCCCAGGGAAACGGGGGTCTGGAGAAGCAGATCAGCCCAGCATCCTGTCTGCATCCATAGGAAGAACCCCCTTCTTCAGAAGCTGGGCCGAGTAGGGGACACTGCTGCTTCTGTAACGTGTGAGGACGGTCCCTGGAGTCTGACAGACTGAGTTCTAGTCCCAGTTCTGCAGTGACTACCCATGTGTGACTTGGAGCACATCCTGAACCTCTCTGCTCTTTGTTTTCCTCTGCAGTAAAACACAAAAACTGGTCATGCTGGTTGCCTGGGAGCATTTCACACAGTGACTTGTTCTGATGGTGGTGGTGGTCGTGATGGTGGTGGCGGTCGTGATGGTGGTGGCGGTCGTGATGGTGGTGATAATGGTGGTGGTGGTGGTGGTCGTGGTCGTGGTCGTGGTCGTGATGGTGGTGTGGTCTATAGTATTTTGTTACAGGCACCTGAGCTGACTGACACAGTGGGAATGGTGAGGGTGGTGATGGTGATGATGGTGGTGATGGTGATGATGGTGGTGATGGTGATGATAATGGTGGTGATGGTGAAGATGGTGGTGGTGGTGAAGGTGATGGTGATGATGATAATGGTAAAGATGAAGATGATGATGATGGGGTGATAGTGATGGTGAAAATGGTAATGGTGGTGGTGATGTGATGGTGGTGAAGATGGTGATGGTGGTGATGATGGAGGTGGGGATCAGGCTGTGGTGGCGATTTGGGGATAAGAGCAAGTCCTCCACAACAGGTCTGGGACTGAACCTGGGAGAAGGGAGAAGAAAGTGATCTCTGTCTGTGAGCTGCTTGGATCGTCTGTGGAGGCCTCCCCAAGGTGGGGCTGACATCCTAACTTATGTCCTTACCCTCCAGCCTCCGGGAGGCCTCTGTCCCTTGGGACTCTGCTCTCCACAATGCCTCCACTGTTGTTGCCCTTCGGGGCTACCAGCGTGCCTGACTTAGGGTGGCCTGGGGACCTTCCTTTCCAGAGGCCCTGCTGTGCCAGGAGGGTGGCTCAGGTGGGGGTGGGGAGCACAGGGAGGATGGCGTGTGGCTCCTGCCCCTCCCGCCCCCCCCACTACAGGACACACCCTGTGCTTGGTGCAGATGGCAACCCCAGGCCCCGCTCCTTCCTCCGCACTGCGGCGCCCCCCACCCCTCTGTCCTCATCCCCTCCCCAGGCCTCCAGCTCCCTGGGTGGCATGTGTGCGTCTCTACCCTCCAGGCTGATAGCACGGGCCAAGTCCACCGTGCAGTGAGGTGGTCAGGGGATGGAGCTACCACATGCAGAGCCCCAGAGCATGGCCGGTCCCTGTCCTGCTCTCATGACAAATAGCCACTGTTGCCCACTTTCTGATGTGGGGCTGAAACTCAGGAAAGCCAGCACTTGCCCCAAATCGTGCAGCTGGCAGCAGGGCGGGGCCAGAATTCGAATCCAGGTCTCTGATGCCCGGGCTTGCCCGTGCATCTCAGGATTTCTGACCGAACCAGGTGAGTGTCATGCTGGAAGGACCTGACAGCGGGAGGAACTGGGTGGGGAATGGCCACAGAGAGATGGGTGCAAGGGTCCGGGGGGGCAGCCCCCACCTCACCCACCATGCGCAGACAGGGCTTCAGAGTGCTCTGGCAGCCCAAGGAATAATTGTCCTGTCCATCACCTCGAGTTGCTGGAGGTGGTCTGGAGAGGGTGGTGGGCTTGGTTGGGGGAGGCAGCTCCTCAGTGGAGGGAGGGGCAAGGCTGGGGCAAGGGGGAGGCCTCCCAACCAGGCCTCAGAATACACGGCCCGCCTGGAGGCCGGCCACAGCCCCAAGGCTTGGATCCCAGAGGAATCCAGCTGGCTGGGCCCTGCCTTCCACAAACATATAGATTGTTTCATTGAAAACCTCAGTGCTGCCAGACCCACGGGACCGGCCCTCAGCTCGCCTGTGCTTTCTGCTGGGAAAGAAGGGAGATGGAGGCAGAACTGTAGCCCCCCGCAGTGAGAAGCCAGGAGTATCTGCGTGGAATTGATTCCTATCCCTGGAACAGGCTCAGCTCTTACTGCAGCCCCATTCTAGGCCAGCCTCAGGTCTGAAGTGGTGTGAGGGCCATGGGGATGAGGGACGGGTGGGCAGCCATGGTGGGGTGGCCTGAGACTGACTTCCTGCCTCGTCCCTGGCCTGTCCCAGCCCTGCGTGAAGTCACAGCCAGCAGTGGCCAGGTGGGCACCCCTGTCATCCACCTCTGAAGCCCGCACTGCCATGTAGTCTGTCCTTCCTAAGTCAGTATCACCTGCCCGTCCAGTCTCCCCAGAATGCCATCTGCCCTGGGAGGGACTGGCCTGGCCTGGGCTCCCTTGTCTTTGTGAGGGCTCAGACGCCTTCCTCCAGAGCGGGAGGCTCAGGGCAGGGTGGAGTGGGCTTGTGTCCCAGCTCTGTGCATCGCCCCCTCACTCAGCCGATCCTCACGTCTGCCATCTGAGGGGCAGGCAGGAGGCAATGTGCCCACTGTACAGAAGAGACAGCTGGGGTGTGGGGAATGGTTGGAGGACACCCAGTGCAAGGAAGATCCCAGAATGGGGATGTGATGCTGAGGGCCTGATGTGGGTGTGATGGCGGCAGAGATGACAGTAAGTGACAGGGGTGCCTGCAGGGTTGTCTAGTCCTAACCAGCTCCTCCCGGGGAAGGAACGGAGCTTAGAACTGGCCCAGCCTGAGTTCTGGCTGCGTTAATTACTTGCTGTGTGACTTTGACAAGGCCTCGTACAATCTCTGAGCCGTTCGTGTCTGGGGGAATCCCCTTGCCCAGGAAAACTGTTAGTAACGTGTGTCGGGAACCCAGCACAGGCAGGCCTTCTTGCAGCGAGCACTGTCTCTGCCAGCACCACCGTGGGGGTGGAGGGCAGTACCCCAGCCTCAGACTATCCGTGAGGAGAGCAGAGGCCCAGAGAGGCTCAGAGCCTTGGCCTGGGTCACTCAGCCAGTCACGGGCTCAGCCCGGATGGAAACCCTGGTGCCTGAGTCCTGGCCGTACTTCTCCACCTGCTGCCAATGCATTATTAATCTGGCCCTCCTTGGAAGACAAGCAGCATGTCTGTTTACCTCTTGACAGCAGAGATGGGGAACAACAAAATTAAACCAAACAAACCGCCCAGACATCAACAAGCTCCCCCTCCGAGCGCGTGCTCTGCAGATGGAAGGATGGGCGTGGAGTGTGGCTGCTGGGACTGAGGATGTTGTCCTTCCGACGAAACACGGGCTCCAGGGTGAGAGCCCTCCAGCCTAACCAATGCTTTCAGCGGGCAGGGGTGCCAGGCAGCCTGCCCAGGGTGAGTAGGTGTCCTGATTGGCAGAAGCTGCTGGCTGGCTGTCCCGGACACATGGGGTGGGGAGGGGTGTGAGCAGGACCTACAGTCCCCACGCTCTGCCCCCAGCCTCCTGTTCTTCCCAAATAGTGAGGCCCAGCTCTCCTTCTCAGCTGTGGCTTTTGGGGGGTTGGCTTCTCCTTCTCAGTCCCAGCTGGTGGGAACCATGAGCCCGGACCAAGTGGGCACTGTCGGATGAGTCCTGGAGGTCTGGGGTCAGAATCTGCAGAACATGGGTCTGACTGAGGTGAGGGTGGGTGAGAAGTCTGATGGGTCTGACCCCATCCCTGGCCCTCTGTGTGTGCCCGGGTCTTGGCGTCCCCAGCCTGTGAATGGGCCACAGCAGTGCCAGGCGAGAGCGTCAGCACCATGGACAGAGGCAGGGTGGCTGGATGCCAGGTCACCCTTTAGGACTGTCCTCCTCTACAGGCTCAGACCCCAGGCCAGGGGGCAGTGTCTCACATTCGTCAGGCTGCAGGGCCCTGGGAGGGAAAGGGCGGTCACTAGCACTGTCCTTCCCCTTAAGAGGCTCCGCCTGTTTCCCCGGTGTGCCTCCCTGAGGCTCCAGGGTTGGAGCTTTGTGTTCATCGAAGCAGCTGGGGAGGCAGTTAAGCTAACCCCTGCCTGCACCACAGGTACCCCGTGGCCCACCCGACCTCACACATCAGGGGAGGTCCTGGGTGCACCGACTCCGTGTCGCCCCCCCACCGCCCCCGTTCTTCCCCGTGGCTTCAGGAACATCTGATGAGAGCTCATTAGTAATGCTGTCAACAGGGTTGACAGAAAGCCTCAGAAGAGGAAACCCAAGCGAGGGGAAGGCTCTGATCCTGGATTGTTAAGCCGTCCCGATGCTGTCACCGCGAGCAAGGCTTCTGCCACACGGACGGCCAGCGGTGTTGACAGCTGCTTCCCTTTCCACTGGTCCAGCCTGCACTTCTCCCTTCTCACCACTGGACCTGCTCTCCCTTCTCACCCCTGGACCTGCTCTCCCTTCTCACCCCTGGACCTGCTCTTCCTTCTCACCCCTGGACCTTCTCCCTTCTCACCCCTGGACCTGCTCTCCCTTCTCACCTCTGGACCTTCTCCCTTATCACCCCTGGACCTGCTCTCCCTGGCGGCTGGATCCACCCCCAAGGGAGGATGTTGTCTGGTCTGGACCCTGGTCCCCAGGGTTTGGGGCACATCCAGGGCGCACCCCCCACAGGCCCTCCTTGTACTTCTCTGCCTAGGAGCATCTAGCCCTCCTGCATTCCTATATCTTCGCCCCCAAAGCCCTCCCCTGGCCCCGACAGGTCTCAGCCCACCTTGGGGAGGGCCTGAGTGCTGTGATGGCTGCAGCTACCTGGCTGCACAGCCCTCGCCAGTCCCCGTACTGTCATCGTTCCAGCCTTTTTCTAATACAGTGTTTGATAACGTAATTGATACAGTGTTTCTAATTCAGTGTTTGATACTTGCACAAGGTTGTACACTTCACATACTTAATGATATGAAGTGTGAGGATACAGTGGGTTTCCACCAGCTCCCTCAGCAGGCCACTGGGATGGCCCTGCACCCAGGGGCAGCTCGGGCCCTCCCCAGCTCACCCGCTGCCCCCGAACTGCTCCGTGTGGATTGTCCAGTTGTGCTTGCTTTTTATCTCCATAAAAATCAAGCCAGACTCTCCTTCCTTCCCCAAGACTGGCTGCCTTTTTGATCCAGCCGCATTCCCAGGGCCCACCGTGTGCTTGTGCACGGCTCTGGTCCACACATCTCACCGGTCCCACGTGACATGGTGTGAATGTCGTCACAGTCTGCGTGACCACTCCCCGAGTGTGCACTTGGTGGGGAAGGCTTTTTCTGGGTGACAGTGGGGGAGCGGGGCCGCTGGGTCACAGGCACGTGGACGGCTCAACTTGGCCAGATGGGTGTTGGCCAGCGCACTCCCCCAGTGACGTGTGGGCTCTGCCCGCAGTGTTGGGTATCGTCAGCTTCTCTAATCTCGGCCAGCCTGGTGGGAGTGAGATAGTGTGTAATTGTGGTCCTCGTTTGCATTTTCTTGATTACTGACGCAGTTGGAATCTTTGTATGTTTATATTTGTGTTTCCTTTGCTGTGAAGTCTGTTCATGCCTTTTGCCCATTTAAACATTTGGAGTGTTTGTTTTTGCTCCTCGGTGATTTGCAGAATGTACACACACGTGTGTGTGTTCTAACCTGGGCGACACTGCTCTGTGCTCCTGGCCCCGCTGCAGCAACATCACCACTCTCCCCGCCTCGCGGAGTCTCCTGAGGATTCCGGGGGTCCGTGCCCACTCCTGGGTCCCCCACATCCTGCATCCGGGAGGTGTTCTTTGTTTTTTTTTTCTGCAGACCTCCAACTGCCTCTTACGTTCCAGCTCTGGGGTTCAGTTGCCTTCACCACGTCTGAACACCCCTCCTCATGTCTCGGCCCTGCTCCCAGTCCCGCGCAGGCTCTGCGTGGTCCCTTCTGGTCCTGCCAAGCCTCTTCTTGCATCACGGCCTCCCTGTGCTCATATCTCCTCTTTTGTGCTGAGCAACACTCTCTGGCAGGTGGCCCCACCCTTATTATTTCTAGCACTGTCCTCGGTCTCCCTGGCCCTTTGTACTCCTGTGTATGTTTTGGAATCTCCTCGTCAGTTTCCATAAACAACCAAGTCAGCAACTTTTATTGAATTGCATTGCACCTGTGGCTCCAGTTGTTGAACTGATATCCTCATGGTATGGGGACGTCTATCTGTGAATACAGTGTATCTAAAAAGATGAAGTCGCTCAGTCGTGTCCGACTCTTTGCTACCCCGTGGACTGTAGCCCACCAGGCTCCTCCCTCCATGGGATTCTCCAGGCAGGAATACTGGAGTGGGTTGCCATCTCCTTCTCCAGGGGATCTTCCTGACCCAGGGATTGAACCCAGGTCTCCCACATTGCAGGCAGACGCTTTAACCTCTGAGCCACCAGGGAAGCCCACAGTGTATCTATTTATGTCTTTTAAAGTGTTTTAAAATACACTTAAACAAAGACTGTCTCCATATATATATATTTAAAAGGTATATACCTAAACATATTTGTTTGTTTGCTTTTATAAATGGTACATGTACCAGCAAGTTGCTGGTATATAGAAATGTGTGTGATTTTTGTGAATTGAGTCTGTGTTCAGCCAGATGTTAATGTCTAATTATTTCTCATACTTTGCCTAAGGATTCTGTTAGGTTTCCTTTGAAGATAATCCTGTTATTATCGATAATAACAGCTTTATTTCTTCCATCCTGATGCCTTTTAATTTCTCTTTCCTGATCGCTGTGTAGGCAGGGAGCCCTGGTGAGTCCTGACTTAGAAGGAGGGAAAATGGGCTTCCTTGTTTGGTTCCTAATTTTAAAAGGAATGCTTCCAACCTTAGCCTGTGAAGAATGTTAATTTTAGATTTATTGTACTCTTTGTCAGATGAAGGATATTTGCTAAGGGCTCGACAAGAACTTTTTTAGGAAAAGTAAGGGCTGGGTGTCCAATTACATCGTGTATATATTTATCTGTTAAGATGATTATTTTTCTTTTAATCTGTTAGCTTGGTGCGTGTTGCTCTTCTTGCATCCTCACCAGAGTGAGTGATAACAGCAGCTGATGGTGGTGTGGGCTCCCTCTCGCTGCTGGTCTGCTTGGGACTGTCGCTCCTGTGTGGGCCTCTGCACGCCGCTGCTCGTGATGGTCATGTCCCATGTTAGTGGCATGTTTGTGTCTGCTTCATGTGAAGCTTAGGGCTGTGTTCTCATCCTGTCTCCTCTGTTCTTTGAGTTCTCGGAGTGCTCTCAGACCACTCAGGTTCTTTCTTATTCTCGACTCTTGTGGTAAGCCACCTGTTTTAAGCGTCTCCGCTTGTCTCGATTTTTCGGCGTGGAGGCTCCAGGTGCTAATAACCTTGTAAATTGCTGCATGGTGCCCAGTCCGTCTGCGATCTGTGCCTCTCACTCCTACCTCATCGGTCCGTTCCTTTGTGTGCTAATCACTCTTTCCAGGCGCTAGTCCTTTTCACTGGCGCGCTTGACACTGCTGCTCCGTCTCGCGCGGCCTCCTCTCTTGGTCCTGTTTCTCCGCACTTTGTGGCTGTCCTTCGTCGTGTCTACAGCCTTGTGCTCAGCCCATGCGGTTGCAGCCCTTCTCTTGTTTTCTGACATTAGCATTTTGAGTCTACAAACCCCCTCTTAAAGGGCCATGTTTACTGTGGCTCCACATAGTGATATATCATGTATCCCTTAATGTTCAATTTAAAATAGTTTATCTACTGTGATTTTTTTCCTCTGACCCATGAGTTATTTAGAAACGAATGGTAGGATTTCTAAATGCATGGGGATTTTAAATTTGCTCTTTTCTGTTATCTTCTAATAGTCGCATTTTGTTTAGAGGATTTCTTTTATGTGAAATTTGTTAAGACTTTTTTATGGCTTAGAGCATTCCAATTCTACAAATATTCCATGTGTATGAGAGAAGAATGTACATTCTTTAAATACACAGACATGGAAAGTTCTATTAGTGTCCAATAAACCAAGCTAGGTAATTCAGATATTTTGTATCTTTCCCTTCTGTGGTCGGCCTGACATCACAAATCGAGAGAAATCTGTTGAAATCTTATACCACGTTGCTAGATTTGGAAGTCTCTCCCTGTAGCTCTATAAATGTTTGCTTTATATATTCTATGGCTCTTTTTTTCTAGGTTGCATACGAGTTTGGGGTGGGTGTATCATCTTGGTAAATCAAAACTCAGCGTTACGAAGTGACCTTTCATATCCCACACGATGCCTTTTATCTTAAAACCCATTTTGTCTGCTCTCAATGGGTCTGTTTCTGCTTTCTTTTGATTAATGCTTTCACAATATATTTTCCTATTCTTTTATGCCTTTGATACATCACTTGTTAATTACACTGAGCTGGATTTGAAAATCCATAGTGACGGTCTGGCTCTTGTCCTGACTGAGCTTCAGCCATGGCTGATGTATTAGCTCTTGTTTCTCTCATCTTACTTTTTGATTTCCACTTATCTTTATTTTTGAAAACTGCTTTTTAGTTCTAAGTTGTAAACTTTTTATTTTGATAAAGATTTCAAATTTATGTGAATGTTGCAGAGCTAGGACTCAGAGCTCCTGCATCTCTTTAAGCCATGCTCCCCAGCCTTTGGCACTCCTTTGTCCTGAGAATCACTTACACCACCATGTTGCTCCATAATACCTCAACATGGACTTATTGAAGGCCAGGACGTGCTTCTGCATAGCCATCAAACCAGTAAATCAACACTCATCAGATGTTACTCTCGAATCATTGACTCCATTCAGGTGTCAGCGATGATTCCAATAATGTTCTTAATATCCAGGATTCTAACCCAGTTTCATTTGTTGGGTTTAATCGCATCTCTTTAATCCATGGAGTGTTTAGAAATTAGTTCCTTTTTTTTCTTGCAGTTTATTTCCATCTTTCATCTGTCTCCCTTGAGATCTGGCTGCAAGGTCTAAAGGCAGACATGACTGCTGCCCCTTCCTGATGGACACACAGAGCCTCTGATGTGTGAGCTCAGGCCCCTGCCTTGGACCCCTGACATCCTCAGTTCTGTTTTTTTACAGGCTCCCCGGTGGGATGCTGTGATTTTTGCAGCTGGTGTGAATGAGGATCCATTGTGTCATGAACTGGGGCACCAGTGGTTCTTTTTATCTCAGATCTGGGCTCTTTCTCCTTCGTGAACTCACTTTTTGGGATCAGTCTTGGTGATCATGTAGACAGTTTCTCTCTCTTTTTTTTTTTTTTTTAGCCACAAGGCATATGGGATCTTAGTTCCCAGACCAGGGATCAAAGCGATGTCCCCTGCATTGGAAGCACAGAGTCTTAACCACTGGACCCCGAGGAAGTTCCACGTGGACAGTTTCTGTTTGTTTTATTGCTGCGTTGCCCGCGTCTTCACACGGGGTGTTGCTCTGTCAAGAGTTCTGTCTGGTGCTGACTGGCTCCATTCGGCTACCAAGGCATTTCCTGACTGTCTTCCTGCCTTCTTCTTCTTCTTATTTTTTGGGATCTATTCCACTCCCCCACCCCCTGCCCCGGCCAGTTGAAGAGTTTGCCTTTGTATTTAGAGTTCTATGGTTTTCCCAAGGTATGTCCAGATATGGACTTTTTCCCTTCTGCTTTATGGCTGTTGGGTCAGTGGACGCCTGTGTGGACCTGCCCTGGAAGAACGCAGCCGTCACGCCTTGCATAGGCCTGTTCCCCTGCTCCCCCAGGCCTGTCATCAGCGGGGCCTGTGTGGACCCGCCCTGGAAGAACGTGGCCGTCACCCCTTGTGTAGGCCTGTCCCTCTGCTCCCTGCAGGCCTGTCGTCAGCGGGGCCTGTGTTAGAGGCCTCCTGCCGTCTCTGTAGCTTGGACCATCTCCTTCCTGCTTTCCAGTCCGCTGGCCTCCTGGGACGGCTGGTTCACTCAGATGCATCTCTCTGGTTTAGGCTGGGTCCCGTCTTCTGCTGAACTTATCAGCCAAGTCTTTCACTTCAAAAACTGTGTTTCTTTCTAGAAGTTCCTTTCTTTTCCAGATCTTCTGTTCATTCTCAGTAGTCCCTGGTTGCCTCTCAATGACCGTATCCTTCATTCTTTAGACATTTACCCATGCGCTGCCCTCGGTTTTTACAGTCTTTGGTTGTCTGATCTGTTTCCTGACGCTGCTGCCTTCCTAGTTTGATGCTGTTTGATGCTGACTCCGTGGCTTGGCTGAGTTGGAGTTGGGGATTTCTCATCTGGAGAGCACTGAATTCTACTTGCCTGCTGCCACGCCCTACTGCACCATTCGTAACCACGTTGGTGGGGTCTGGCCTCTCTCCCTGCAGGAGGTGGGGACCGAGCCGACTGCTGGACGTCTCAGCCCCACTTACTTGATTCTCCTGCCCAGTTCTACAGGGTTACTCTCTGAAGCAGAGAGTTTCTGGGAGACCAGCTGCGCTTCAGATGGGGCTCAATGACTGCTCCTTCCCGGGTGCTGCTGCGGGAGGGAGCCCAGCTCACCAGTTCTGATGGGGGTGTGTGTGCAGGCATGGCGTGGGGCTCCATCCCCGGAGGTACTGGACCCAGCCTTCAGGTCAGGACGTGAGTTAGCCAGAGGGTGGACATGGACAGTTCAAGCTCTAGCGGACAGGCCCATGTACTGTGCAGGACCTTGCCTGGCATGGGGACCTCAGCCTCTGCCAGAGCAGTGGACAAGCCAGGAGCTCTCAGCTGCCCTCGGGTTCCATCCCAGGGTGCCCCTGAGACACAGAGTCCCAAGTCAAAAGTCACAGTTCTGGAATGTCCCCTCAGCCGAATGTTTCAATAATTACAACGTCTGTAATCCACTTAGAAAACATGGTGTTTTTGATGCTCACACTTAAGAAACAATCCGTTCCACACCCATCCATCCAAATGGCTCCGATTTTGAATAATTCGTTTGAAATGGAGTCTAAATATATACAAATAGATGTTTCTGAAATGTCATGTATTCTGAATACATTTGCATGAGAAGCGGCTTCTGAGGAAGAGAGTGGGAGCCTGATGGCTTCTAAGGAGGGGACGCGGGGCCATGGGTCAGACGGGAGGGGCGAGGGCGAGGGCTGGAGACTGAGGACACAGAGATTACGGGCCCACCGTTCGTTTAAGGTCAGTAACAGCTTTCACCGTTCCTCTCGCTGGTGCGCCATCACCCTTCGTGATGGGGGCTTCGTGCTTCCCAGGACCTCGAGGAGAGCCTCCAGGTTCCCAGTAGCCAGTGTCAGATGGGGGCAGAGTGCGTGTTGGTCCCACCGAGTCCCAAGCCGACATCTGATGCCCAAGTGCCCTGGCCCCTTCTCACCTGCCCCTCCCTCCTAACTTCCTGCTCCCTCCTCCCCTGGCTGCTAGAGATGGGGAGTCCAGGGCCCCGAGCCCTTCTGGCCCACTCATCAGGGGACAGTGAGCCCAGAAGGACCCAGAGGGCCAGGCTGTATTCTCAGCACACGTGGGCCCTGGAAGAGGCTCGGGCTTCAGTGAGCCCCTGCTGTGCGTGGGCCCTGCTGGCCTGGGACACCTGGGACAGGGGCTGCCCTTGAACTGGGGGTTGAGGGGACAGAAAAATGAGCCCTGCTGGTCCAGAAGGAGTGCACACATGCCGGCTGGAAGGGGCTTCGACAGGTGTGAGCCACCGTGAGCTTTACAGGGGTCGCGGCCTCCCTGGGAAGCTGGGGGCTCCACCCTGAGCCCTCCTCTGATCCTCTGCTGCTGCGCCTTCACTGGGCCTGGAGCCCCAGAGCCCAGGCGCTCAGAGGACTCCTCCAGACAGCAGCCTGGTCCCTGGGTGTGAGGAGGGGCCTGGGGGCCTCAGGGCTCCAAGTCAGTGCCCTCTCCTCCTCGGAGGGCCCTGCTTGTCCAGGGCCATGGCAGCAAGTCAGGGCCTTGCTTCTCATCATGGCCACACCCTTCCGCAGCCCCAGGGGTCCTCCCCTCGCTCTGCTCAGGCCGCCGGCCTCCATCAACTAACCCCAGCCTTGCCGCCTCACCACCTCACCCTCGCTGTCTCTCCCGAACTGCACACAGCCTGGATCTTGGTTCTCATGGGTAAGGGGCAGGCAGAGGGCGGCAGCTCTGTGAGCCTGTTGGACCAACCAGCCAGTGTCCACCTTCCCTCACCGTGGACACGAGCCTGAGGCGGCCTGAGGGCATGTTCGCAGAGCCCGTCCCTGGACCCCGAGGCTGGGGTGACTGGTCTCCTCTTGCTCATCCTGCTTCCACTGAGTCCTGCCAGCCTGGGGGCAGCAACCGTCCTAGGGTCATGGTCACCTTCAACAGCTGGCAGGAGGCAAAGTTTTGAGCAGAGGGAAGCAGGGCCGGGGACCTGAGAGACAGCTCCTTGTGCAGCCAGGGAGCACCTGGGCGGGCATCCTGGAGGTGATGATGCTGGAGGTGGGTTTTAAAGAGTGAGTTGTTCTCTGAGTGAGGCACTGCAGAGGGAGGGATACATAGGAAGGCCCTGTGGAGAGGGACTGTCTGAGCAAACCCCCTTCCCAGACCATCATGTGGCTACCCCCCTCCCACAGGAGGAGTGGGCCCCCCCCAGGCCAGGGCGGGGGCGGGGCGGTGGGGAGGTGGGGTGGGGTGGAAGGTGCAGCTTCAGTGAAGCTGCAGGAAGCCAGCCGGTGTCCCAGGCCGGGGCGGGGAGGTGCAGCCCTTCCCAGCCAGGGAATTAATTCAACAATTACTGCACAAGGACTGCTTCTGACCCCACGCGGCCAACACTAATTGGGCCCCAATCAAGAACGTAATTCAGGTTAATTGGCTCCCCGCTGCCAGCCCCCATCAGACTCCTTCAGCGTGGGGCTGCCGTTTAAGAGTGATTAATCAGCTTATGCTGACAGCCGGGGCACCCGGGGCGTAGGGAGCCAGGCAGGGGCAGGCGGGGAGGCAGAGTGGGGGTCCCCCTACTGGCCTCACTTATCCCGTCCCCACAGCATGCTCTGCTCCTTCCCTCCTGTGTGGTCCCTGGGCAGCTCTGTCCCCAACCACTACTGAGGGCGTGGGCGAACTGCACTTCCCAAGCCTCAGTGTTTGCACCTCTGAAATGGGTGTGCTTGGGCCCCTTGCAGGGCTGTCCTGGAGGGTCATTGTCAGTGACCTCTTGAGGGGACTGAGGCAGCAGCCACCGAGAAGGGGCTGCTCTGTGTCTTGGGAACCTCTGTCTGGAGCCTTTTCCCCAGGGGCCTCGCGACTGCCTTGTGGGAACAGTCCCCAGACGAAGGGTGGGGGCTCTGGGCAGCCCACCACCCTTGCTCCAGATGGTGACCTCTGGTCCTGGCTGCCCGGATGTGCCCAGCGCAGAGCTCTCCACCTCCGGAGGCGTCCGTGGCCCTGTGAGCATCCTTGTTGAGGCCATCCCCTCCTCGGTAGGACATGATGGCCTTAAGAGACCTGCGGCCCCACTGGCCTTTGACCCTCACGCCCTGGGCCTGGCTCCTGGGGGTCAGGAACAAGGCCTGAGGGTGTGCAGGGCAGTGAGGGCATTGGTGAGCAGGGTGGAGATGCTCTTGTGGGGGTGCCCAAGGTGGGCCTGGGTGAGGCCCAAGATGCCACTGGACCCACGAGCTCTTTGTCTGAAGGCCTCTGGCAACGGGTGCAGCTGCTCCCCAGGGTCGGCAGAGGAGATGGGTCAGAGCCTGGCCTATGGTCAATGTGGGCTGCCATAACCGACCCTACAGATGGGTGGCGGAAACAGTGGATATTTACAGTCTCCAGACTCTGGAGACCAGAAGTGCGAGATCAGGATGTCGGCATGGCTGGCTGCTTCTGCCACCGGAGTGGGACTCCTCTCCAGGCCTCCCTCTTGGGCTGCAGATGGTCGTCCGCGTGTTCACATGGCCTTCTCCCTATGGAGCTGGTCAGATGACCCTGCTCTAACCCAGTGGCCTCTGTGAAAGCCCGTCTCCTGTTCAGGCCCGCTCTGAGGTCCTGGGTAAGGTTCAGCATCTCTCTTGGGAGCTCAGCTCAGCTCAGCTCTGCCTGTAACCCTGGGCCTCCCAGGTCTGTGTCCTGGTGTCCCTGCAGCAGGGGGCCAGGGGCGGTGCCCACAATGTGGGGTTATGAGAGCTTGGTGTGGACGAGGGTGCAGCTTGGAGAGTAGGGGCTCGGGGCCCGAGGGCCCTATGGTCCTTCCCACAGCCTCTGCCTGGGTCCCTGGGCTCCTCCTGCCTTTGCTCCATGCAAAAAATGTGTGCCAGTTCTTAGCACCTCGAGGGGCCCATCCAGGCCGGTCTCCCTTTTCGGACGCAGTGGTGTTAACAGGAAATCTCATCATGCCTCCTTAAGGACATCTCCTCCACGCTTTACTGGAAGGTCATGGATGCAGTCAGGACACCTCCGCTGGGAGCCGGAAAGGTCAGCCCATCAGTCGAGGTTTTGTCCAGGGCAGCTTCCTGCTCCCCAGAGCTCCAGGAGGGGCTCTTGTCTCACCGGCTGCTCCTGGGGAGCCCGGTGTGGCCTCTGTCCCTGGCCCAGCCCAGCCCTGCAGAAGCCGCCTCCAACCCTGCGGGTGGCGGGGCTCTGCCTTGTGCCATGGGAGGGGGCCTCAGGGGCTGGGACTACAGAGCATTTCGTCAAAGCCTGCCTCTGATCCTCCATCTGTCTTTACCTGGGCATCTGGCGGCCCCCCGGCCCACCTGTCATTGCCTGCCCGCCTCTTCCCCTTGAAGTTGGAGCAGAGGCCCAATGTGGTTCAATGCAGGAGAGGAGGGACAAGAAGGGGCGGGCCTGGTGGAGGCTGGCAGGGCTGGCAAGGCCTGGGGATGCTGTCTGCCAACCCCGTTCCCCCTGGTGACCTGTCCTGCTGCTCTTGGGCCACTCTCCCTCCAGCCAGGCCCTTGGGCTGCTGGCGTGGCTCCCAGCTCCTTTGCCTCCCTTCCCCTGCTCTGTTCAATGTGGTGGTGAGGTGTGAGGGGTGGACAAAGGGGACCAGGGAGGCACGGGCCAGGCATAGATCTTACCACACAGGCGCTCAGCTGCTGTCCAGCTCGAGGTCAGCCTGAGGGTCCTGGGAAGGCTGACCTGGGCTGGGCCGGGCACAGACAGTCCTGCTGGTGGCGAGCATGAGGCCAGGCTGGTCCCACATGGATGGGAGAGCTGGGACAGTGGCTTGCTGTGATCGCCTGGAGCCTGGGAGGCGGGCAGTGTGCCCCAGCCACACAGAGTCAGGTCGTGGAAGCCAGCCCTGCCCAACCCTGGCAGCTGTGTTTCTCACAGGCATCCAGATTCCCGCAGATGGTCCCCATCGGTGCTCGTGGTGGGGGGCTCGGGTGTGCAAGGGGCACTGAGAGCTCACAGGGCCCATCGGCTCTTCTGTAGGGGACATGGAGCGTACACGCAGGCCTGCCACGGGCGCCGGGTTGGAATCCTGACTGCAGCTTGTGAGCTGGTGGCCCTTTGTCTGCAGACACATTGACAGGACCCGCCAGTCAGTGTTGGGGAGGGGCTGAGTCCAGGCAACCCGTTGGGGACGCTGGGCGCTCACAAGTTTTCTAAAGAGGGCCTGTCCTGCTGCGCACGGACAGAGGGCACTGTCCAGGGTCCTGCAGGGGCCCTGGCTTGGAGACCCTTTCCTCGGAGCCCTCCCTGCCAGGAGGACTGTGGGTTCCTGACCTCCCCCACCCCCAGCTGTGGGCTCCCTGAAGGCTGTGTCTGATTCACTCTGGCCCCTCCCCGACACAGCTGGCATGCCAGGGCAGCAGTGTGACCTGTGAAACCTGGGAAGCCAGGCAGAGAGGCCCGAACCTCAGATGAGCACCACACTGTTTCTGAGGCCGGGGCAGGTCCCTTAACCTCTCTGAGCCGAGTCCTGGCCCAGGACATGGCGTGACAGTACTTGTCCACAGGCCTGGGAGGCAGGGCTGTTATGATGATGGCTGGCCTTCAGCTGGAGTCACACTGAGGCAGTGAAGATGGGGGTTGGTCATCCATCCATCACCCAGCAGATCTAAGACACCGCCCTGAACCAGAGTTCAGTGCTGCCTACTACAGGGACCCTGCCTACCCTGTCCCTTCCAGGCTCTTCCCTTCCCCACAGCTGAGTCAGCGTTCCACCATAATGTCCACTCTAGAGACCAGAGCCACCTTGAGAGAGTGGAAGGGCAGAAAGGTGGATAGATGGGTGGATTGTTGGGTGTGTGTGTGTGTGGTGATCACATTGCTGGAGGGGTGGATAGGGGGATGGATGAGTGGGTGAGCAGATGGAGGGATGGATGTGTAGGCTCGCAGGCAGGTGGGTTAATGGAATGAATGGATGAGTGATGGATGGAAGAATGGAAAGTGAAAGTGAAGTCGCTCAGTCGTGTCTGACTCTTTGCGACCCCATGGACTGTAGCCCACCAGGCTACTCCTCCGTCCATGGGATTCTCCAGGCAAGAATACTGGAGTGGGTTGCCATTCCCTTCTACAGGGGATCTTCCCAACCCAGGGGTCGAACCCAGGTCTCCTGCATTGCAGGGAGAGGCTTTAACCTCTGAGCCACCAGGGAAGCCCAATGAGTGCAGGGCCAGCCCCAGTATCCACCTGATGGCTCAAATGAGCTGCTGGGGGATTCATCCTTGACCTCTTTCCCTTCTCTTGAATATCCCATCACAGCCAGGTTCTGAGGCTTCCCCTCCTGGTCTTTCCCCCATCCTCTCAGATTCCCCCTTCTGCTTGAGGCCTTTATCCTTCCAGGGATCGTTCTTCCTTCTCCTCCGCATCCTCCTAGTTACTTCCTAAGTCACTAACTCTTGTGAAGTTAGAGGTCTTGACACTAACCCTCTTGAACTGCTTGGTGACCTCCCAGGCTATTCTAAGCTCTCTCTTCCCCAGGTTCCACCTTGGTCCCTTACCTCCCACCGGCTGGCGTGCCTGGGGAGTCACACCCCCTGCACTCAGGACCTGGAGAGTTAGAACCCTCCCTGACGAGTTCTCCAGCACCGATCTGTGTGTCTTCTCGCCCTAAGGCCTTTGATGGTGGGCCTGCAAGTTGTAAATTATTTATAGTGACCACAACAACATACAAGAATAAGAAAAGTGTCTGGAGAGGACTTCATGGCTGGCATTTGTCAGACTCCATGGGGTGTACTTTCCATGCATCATCTTATTAAGTCTTCCAAGTGGCTCCTGGAGTCCATGGAATCATCATATATTGCAGAAGAATTCAAGGTCCCAGGAAGGGGTGTGGCTAAGGAGGAGGGCAAACCAGGAGCCACTCCCAGGCCTGGCTGCCTCTGGAGCTGCAGGCGCCTCACTGGCTCTCTTGCCTCCTTTCCAGGGCCAGCCCAGAACGGCTCTTGGATGAGTATGTGCCATCTGAGGGCAGGGACCCCTGCAAGGGACAAGGTCTGTGTGGGCCTTGGCCTCGGGTGGGCCCAGCCCCCTGCAGTCACAGGCCTAGTGTCCCCCAGGATGGGAGGCCAGGCACCCAACACACGACAGCAGCCTCTGTCTCTCTGTTCAGCTCCGAAGACGCAAGGTCAAGTGCTTCCTCCTGGCGGCTGGCGTCACTGTCCTGCTGGTCATCGTCCTCATCGTCGCCACCTCTGTCCGAAAGTGATGCTGAAGAACTTTTAGATTGAGGAATTATAGTAGTTTTGATGTTAGCAAAACAAGGCTTTTGGGATAATGAATTTCTCTTTGTTGTAAATCATTGTATTCGTCTTTCTGTAAAAATGTAACTTCATTTAGTGCTTTCTGAAAAGGGCACTGGAAAACTCCTAGGTTAAGAGTTAAACCTGGAAGGCAGAATGCACCGCATAGCTTTCCCCCTTATCTTGATGACTCAGAGCCTCCTGACTGCTCCCTATTCTTAACTGATAACTTGTGACTTAGTTTCCACTGTGTAACTGACCTTTCCTCAAAAATGCATTTCCCCGTACCAAATGCCGCAGGGTGATCAGCCAACCGTTTCAACTTAATTACCTGTAAATCATCCCCACCAATCAAATGTCTCCACTTCATCCTAAGACCCCCTTATCACATTGTTCCCTACATTCCGATCTCATTCCCAGTTGTCTTTGATCTTTCTGTATAAAAATCCCTTTCGGTGAGTGTTCCGGGTTCACTCCTGGAAACGGGAGCTCGAACCCCAGCGCGCTGGCTAAATAAATCCTCCTGCTGATTGCATCGAATTCGAGTCACTGTGGTCTTTGTGGCGACGCTTCCCGAGAAAAGGCCGTGAGGTCTTACATTTGGGGGCTCGTCCGGGATCGCCTCGCTCACTCAGACCCTTTGGCTTTTGAATTCGGAGGTAAGCTCGAGCAATTCTGTGTCTCCGTGTATGTCTGTAAAAGGTCTGTGACTAGTCTGCTCTGTGTTAAATCTGTATTGTCTCACTTTTCTCTCCTGCTGCTTGACTTAATCCTTCGGAAGTTTCAGTGAACGGGCGAGCGGTTGTGGGGCAACTGATTAGTCCCGGCCAGGGCTACTCCCTGGTGGACTTTGAAGGCCTTACGACAGGTGAGCCCCATTAACTATCGCCCGGCTGGGTGAAACTTCCCTGTCTTTCTTGTGAGGATCTGGCCTAATATTACCTTTTTGTGGGCACGGGTCAGGCACTTAAAAGCCATTAGGGCGCCTGCCACTTGAAGACTCCCGTGACAGGATAAGGGGGGTCGCGGAACGGGCCAGAAGCCGCTAGGGCGCCCGCCCCCAGCAAGACAACTTCCGTGCAATGGCATAGGCACACGAGTGAACTCAAAGCACGCCGTAAGTCCACCTCTCTGGCCGCCACCATTCCCGGCAGGATTTTCGGTGGCTATCCTCAGTCATCTTATCTCACTTTCCTCCCGGTCTCTTTCGGCTGCTGAAACAAAGATCTGTGCCCTCGCGCTCTTGTCTGTCTGTATCTGTAGGGCCCGCCTGTATCTGTGGCGTGTGCCAGGGACGCCTGGAACGCCAACCTGGGAGCGGGAGTCGTGAGATTCCCCTCCGCCTGTATCTGTGGCGTGTGCCAGGGACGCCTGGAACGCCAACCTGGGAGCGGGAGTCGTGAGATTCCCCTCCGCCTGTATCTGTGGCGTGTGCCAGGGACGCCTGGAACGCCGACCTGGGAGTGGGGGTCGTGAGATCCTTCTCCGTCTGAATCCTGTGTCTGTGGAGCTAGGAAGCTCATCTGCTTAAGACTTGCCGAGGGCAAAAGCTTACAGCAGCCGCTTTTACTTGATTTCTCCGCTATTATTCGTCTTACTTAGTACTAGTTAAGTGTTCATTTTTGTGACAAACTGACGATGGGACAGACTGTGACAACCCCGTTGTCTCTGACGGTAGATCATTGGACAGAAGTAAAAAATCGGGCCCATGATCTTTCCATGACAGTGAAAAAGGAAAATGGCAGAGTTTATGCGCAGTAGATTGGCCCAGTTTTAATACCGGCTGGCCGCCAGAAGGGTCATTCTCTTCAGAACAAGTCAAACAGGTTAAAACTGTAATTTTCACCCCTGCTACTGAGCACCCGGACCAGGTGCCATATATTACGGTCTGGGAAGACCTGGTCCGTTCACCCCCGGTGTGGGTTCGACCTTTCGTTTTCCCCACAGGAAAGCCATTGGAGCCTGCTGCAGAGATCTTTGCCCTAAAATCCACGGCAAGGAAGGAAGAGACAAAGGCTCCCGTCAAGAATATATATCCAGACCTGCAAACTGACTTCTTACTCTTAGATTCTCTCCCACCCTACCCGCCTGTACAGGTCCCACCTCCGGCACCTCAGAGGGCACAAGCGACCGCCTCGCCTGAGCAGCCAAAAGAAGGGGAAGAAATGGGCCCGGCGGCAGGAACGCGGAGCCGTAGAGCTGTCACCCCGGACTCCACCGCTCTCCCCTCCGGGAGAACGGGCCCCCTGATGACCGTGGGGTTCGGCCACTCCAATATTGGCCATTCTCTGCCTCGGATCTTTACAACTGGAAAAATAACAACCCCTCTTTCTCTGATAACCCCCAGGCCCTAACCTCCTTAATAGAATCTCTTGTTTTCTCACATCAGCCCACTTGGGATGATTGTCAGCAATTGTTGCAGACCTTGCTCACTACAGAAGAAAGACAGCGAGTACTATTGGAGGCTCGCAAAAATGTGCCAGGAGATGACGGACGTCCCACAGCACTTCCTAATGAAATAGATGCTGGTTTCCCCCTGACGAGACCTGACTGGGACTACAATTCTCCGGCAGGTAGGGAGCACCTGAGGGTCTATCGCCAGGCTCTGGTGGCGGGTCTCCGAGGGGCAGCAAGGCGCCCCACTAATTTGGCTAAGGTAAGGGAAGTGACTCAAGGGCCTACTGAGTCACCTACTGTATTCCTAGACAGATTGATGGAGGCATTCAAGAGATTTACTCCCTATGATCCCACATCTGAGGAACATAGGGCTACAGTGGCCATGGCTTTTATTGATCAGTCAGCTCTAGATATTAAGAGAAAGTTACAGAGACTAGATGGGTTACAGGGATTCTCCCTTCAAGATTTGATCAGAGAAGCAGACAAGGTGTTCAATAAGAGGGAAACAGAAGAGGAAAAGGAGGAAAGAAGGATCCGGGAGCAGGATGAACGAGAGAGAGAGAGAGAGAAAAGACAGGCAAAAGACTTGGCAAAAATTCTGACTACAGTGATTAAAGAAGGAAAGAGAGATGATAGAACTGGGCCAAGAGACCGCAGTAAAAGCAGGACAGGAACCAAACCACCACTAGACAAAAATCAGTGTGCGTACTGTAAAGAGAAGGGGTATTGGCTCAAAGACTGCCCTCAGAAGAAGAGGGGGAAGGTCCGCCACCCCCAACAAAATCCTGGCCATAGAAGAGGAAGATTAGGGGGACGGGGCTCGGACCCCCCCCCGAGCCTAGGGTAACTCTAAAGGTGGAGGGAAGCCTGTACAGTTTCTGGTAGACACAGGAGCCCAACACTCCGTCCTATTACAATCCGGAGGGACATTGTCCACAAAAAGGCATGGGTACAGGGCGCTACAGGGTATCGACAATACCCATGGACTACCCGAAGAACAGTGGACCTTGGCGTGGGCCGGGTATCCCACTCGTTCCTTGTGATCCCTGAATGCCCTTACCCCTTGCTGGGACGGGACTTGCTCACGAAAGTGGGGACTCAGATCCACTTTCACACCGAGGGCACCACGGTGACAGACGGGGAAGGAAGGCCGTTGCAGGTTTTGACCCTGAGGCTAGAAGATGAATACAGGCTATACGAGAGCCCTTCCCCTGAGACCATGAATATGCAGGACTGGATGACTAAGACCCCCTAGCCTGGGCTGAAGTCTCGGGCATGGGAATGGCCGTCCACCAGCCCCCAGTGGTGGTAGAAATCAAGGCCTCTGCCACTCCCATCTCAGTCCGCCAGTACCCGATGAGTAAAGAGGCTCGAGATGGGATCCGCCCACATATTCAAAGGTTTCTTGATCTGGGAGTTTTGATAAAGTGCCAATCGGCCTGGAACACCCCCGTTGCTTCCAGTCCGGAAGCCTGGAACGGGCGAATACCGGCCTGTACAGGACCTGAGAGAAGTCAACAAGCGGGTATCCGACCTACACCCAACAGTGCCCAACCCCTACAACCTGCTGAGCACCCTTCCCCCAGCCGGAAGTGGTACACTGTCTTGGACCTGAAAGATGCCTTCTTCTGCCTACGACTCAGCCCCGCTAGCCAGCCTATTTTTGCTTTTGAGTGGAAAGACCCCCTTACAGGACTCTCCGGACAGCTAACGTGGACCAGGCTGCCGCAAGGATTCAAGAACTCGCCAACAATTTTTGACGAAGCCCTCCACCAGGACCTCGCGCACTTCCGCGCCACAAATCCCCAGGTAACTCTGCTCCAATATGTAGATGACTTGCTTCTGGCCGCAGATACCGCAGAGGAGTGCAGGGAAGGGACTGAGACCTTACTGACCGAACTTGGCACCCTCGGCTACCATGCTTCTGCCAAAAAGGCCCAAATCTGCCGGCAACAGGTTAGTTACCTGGGGTACCAACTCAGAGATGGGAAGCGATGGCTCTCGGAGGCCAGAAAGGAGGCGGTGGCCAGAATACCGGCCCCGAAAACTCCCGACAGGTTAGGGAGTTCTTGGGCACTGCAGGGTTCTGCAGGCTCTGGATTCCGGGGTTCGCAGAGATGGCCGCTCCCTTGTACCCCCTGACAAAGGGCAGTACACCCTTCGTCTGGGGAAAGAGCGAGCAAAAGGCTTTGACAACATTAAGCGCCTTGTTGTCAGCCCCTGCCCTGGGACTTCCAGATGTGGACAAGCCGTTCCATCTCTATGTGGCTGAAAATAATGGCATCGCCAAAGGGGTCCTCACCCAAAAGCTGGGACCATGGAATCGGCCGGTGGCATATCTGTCAAAGAAACTGGACCCCGTGGCTGCTGGCTGGCCGAATTGTTTGCGTATAGTGGCTGCCGTGGCAGTCCTAGTAAAGGATGCAGACAAGCTGACACTGGGGCAGAACTTAATTGTCACTGCGCCCCACGCTTTAGAAAGTGTGATTCGCCAACCCCCCGAGAGATGGCTAACTAACGCCAGGATGACCCACTATCAGACGCTGCTCCTAAACTCTGAGCGAATCAGGTTCACGCCGGCTACCGGACTTAACCCTGCCACGCTGCTGCCGGACCCCAGCCAGTCCGAGGTGACCCACGACTGTCAAGAAATTCTGGCGGGAGTACATGGAGTTCGTCATGATCTCTCGGACCAGCCGCTTCAGGATGCCGAGGTGACATGGTATACGGACGGAAGCAGTTTTCTTGAAGAAGGTAGGCGGCGGGCAGGGGCAGCGGTGGTCGATGGGACTGAGGTAATCTGGGCAGCTGCCCTGCCTCAAGGTACGTCAGCCCAAAAAGCCGAGCTGATTGCCCTCACTAAGGCCTTAGAGCTGGCCCGAGGGAAAAAGGCCAACATTTACACTGATAGTAGATATGCCTTCGCAACTGCACATGTCCATGGAGCTATTTACCAACAGAGAGGGTTACTTACATCGGCCGGCAAAGAGATTAAAAACAAAAATGAAATCCTGGCATTGTTGGCTGCCCTGATGTTGCCAAAAGGATTAGTATAATCCACTGCCCCGGGCATCAACGAGATCGATCCCTGGTAACTAAGGGAAACAGTATGGCCGATCAAGCTGCGCGAGAGGCGGCAACAAAAGACGAGCTATCGAGATTGCTGGCAATATGCTCAGAAGATAAAAGTAATCCTAGCCCCTCTCCGCGGCCCAGAGGGAAACAGCCTACGACGGAAGGAGAAGCCAGGGAAATGTTAAAACAAATGCACCATTGGACTCACTTAGGGGCTAAAAAGCTAGTCTCTCTTTTAATTAAAGCAGGATATGAGGTGCCAGGACTTTTAAATTGGCTGAGCAAGTGGTCCTGAACTGCAGACCTTGCCAAGAGGTAAATGCCGGCCGAAACAAGACGGGCCAAGGTAAGCGGCTGCGTGGAGACCGGCCGGGGACTTACTGGGAAGTAGATTTCACCGAGGTATGTCCTGCGCGGTACGGCAATAAATATCTGCTGGTTTTTGTAGACACTTTCTCAGGGTGGGTAGAAGCTTTTCCCACCAAAAATGAAAGTGCACTCACAGTAACTAAAAAGATCCTAGAAGAAATTTTTCCGCGCTTCGGAGCGCCAAAGATGTTAGGGTCAGATAATGGGCCGGCTTTTATTGCCCAAATAAGCCAGGAGTTAGCTAAGTTTCTGGGGACCGATTGGAAATTACATTGTGCATACAGACCCCAGAGTTCAGGACAGGTAGAAAGAATGAATAGAACTCTAAAAGAGACCTTAACTAAATTGTCCTTAGAGACTGGCGGTACTGACTGGACGGTGCTCCTTCCTCTGGCTCTGTTCCGGGTGAGAAACACGCCCTCTCACCTTGGTCTCACCCCTTTTGAAATTTTGTATGGAGCACCCCCCATATTGACACTTAGAGAGGGATTTGACCCCCGAAACTTTAACAATGGTGATTTATGTGCTAGGCTGAAGGGACTCCAGCTGGTTCAGAAAGAGGTGTGGACTCAGCTTGCTGCGGCCTACCAACCCGGTACCCCAGAGGAGGCCCATCCGTTCCAGGGATTTCAAACCAGCTTGAATATCTGAGATCTGCTATGATGGGACTCCAATAACAGCTTGATCTCCACGCTCTCCATGCCAGAGCGATCGAGGCGTTGTGTTCTGGCACTCATAGACTGCGACATGAGATACTCCAGCTTTTGTCTGACAGCTTTTCCAATGTTAAATGAGACTCTTAACAGGTAAAAAAGGGAGCAATGGATCTATGGGACTGGATACAAACTCGATTCACCTGGTTTAAAAATGCCTTCTATTTGCTTGTTTTTGTTATTCTGCTTGTTGTAGTGTTAAAAAAAAAAAAAAAAAAAGTTATGCTTGCCCAGGTCATGAAAGAGGAGCCCCACGTTGGGGACCCACAAAACCCCTGGATTAATTTAGCCCTTCAAGAGATTAACCGAGACAGATAAATAAAAATAAGAGTTCTAGATGCTCATCATCTAGAGAGATTCCGCCTAGCCCCCAAGAGGTGGCTGGATAGCCAATGACGGGTAAGACTCTCAGAGGAGGGCAACCTAAGACAGGCACAGCCGCGAGAGGGGCTGGCGAGGCTGGAGGTTGGCCGCCTACAGCTCTATGCCTTGCTCTACAGAACAGCAATACAAATGTCTCGAGGGCTTAAATAAAATATATAAAAAAGGGGGATATGTGGGGCCCTAAATGAGAAACCTTAAAAACAAAGGGGCTAGCTTTGCGGTCGAAAACCTAAGATGGCGCCTGGCGGAAGAGAAGCGGGCAGGGTCTATGTTGTCTGTCAAAGTTTTTAATTGGCTCTTGTAGACAGTGCCTACCGAGTCTTAAATGACACCAACCCGGAAGTTACAAAATCTTGCTGGCCCTGTTACACCGTCCCTCCGCCGTATTATGAGGCCACTGGGATAATAGGGGTTACTGGATTTAGATATCCTAGATCATGTGTGCCTTACCCCTTTATGATTTTGGTTGAAAATGTTTCTGTTAATGTCACCCAGAATGTTTACCATATGTCTTGTTTTAATTGCACTCTCACTAATTGTATCAGAGGCATGAGCGTCGGAGAGCAGATATTAGTGGTAAAACAACCCACTTTTGTTATGCTCCCCGTCAAAATAGAAGAAGATTGGTATGATGAAACGGCATTGCAATTACTACAACACATCAATGCCGCCCTCGGCCGCCCAAAAAGAGGCCTGGGATTAATTGTTCTGGGTGTGATATCGTTGATCTCCTTAATAGCGACCGCTGTTACTGCCTCTGTTTCCCTTGCTCAGTCCGTGCAAGATGCCAAGGTTGTTGATTCTCTGTCTTATAATGTCACAAGGGTTATGGGAACACAAGAGGATATTGATAAAAAAATAGAAAATAAGCTGTCTGCTCTGTATGATACCCTCAGGGTCTTAGGAGAAGAGGTCCAAAGCTTAGGACTCAGAATGAAAATTCAATGTCATGTTAATTAAAAGTGGATCTGTGTCACAAAAAAACCTTATAATATATCTGACTTCCCGTGGGAAAAGATCAAAAGACATTTACAAGGCATATGGTATAATTCTAATATTTCTCTTGATTTACTGCAGTTACACAATGAAATATTAGATATAGAAAAACGCGCCTTCAGCCACTTTAGATATTGCTCAAGCTGCTGAAAATTTTGTAAAAATTTGGCTTCTAACTTTCCCAGTCTTCATTCTTTGTGGCAGAGCATGGCGGCTGTAGGCATCGTGTTAGTCGCTATCCTTGCCCTGATGTGCCTAGCACCATGCCTTATTAAAGGCATTGTAAAAGAATTTCTGCATATAAAGGTGCTTGTCTACCGTAACATGCTGCACCATCACCATCTTTTAGAGCGCCTAAAAGATAGAGAAGAGGGAGCTGCGAGAAAATCGTCTGTGACGGGCTAAATCTTGAAAGCCGCTCACTCTATGATTTCAAGATTGAAATCATGAACAAGAAGAAGAGGGGAATGAAGAACTTTTAGATTGAGGAATTATAGTAGTTTTGATGTTAGCAAAACAAGGCTTTTGGGATAATGAATTTCTCTTTGTTGTAAATCATTGTATTCGTCTTTCTGTAAAAATGTAACTTCATTTAGTGCTTTCTGAAAAGGGCACTGGAAAACTCCTAGGTTAAGAGTTAAACCTGGAAGGCAGAATGCACCGCATAGCTTTCCCCCTTATCTTGATGACTCAGAGCCTCCTGACTGCTCCCTATTCTTAACTGATAACTTGTGACTTAGTTTCCACTGTGTAACTGACCTTTCCTCAAAAATGCATTTCCCGTACCAAATGCCGCAGGGTGATCAGCCAACCGTTTCAACTTAATTACCTGTAAATCATCCCCACCAATCAAATGTCTCCACTTCATCCTAAGACCCCCTTATCACATTGTTCCCTACATTCCGATCTCATTCCCAGTTGTCTTTGATCTTTCTGTATAAAAATCCCTTTCGGTGAGTGTTCCGGGTTCACTCCTGGAAACGGGAGCTCGAACCCCAGCGCGCTGGCTAAATAAATCCTCCTGCTGATTGCATCGAATTCGAGTCACTGTGGTCTTTGTGGCGACGCTTCCCGAGAAAAGGCCGTGAGGTCTTACAATGCCGCCCCGGGTAGGTGCCATCCCTGCCCCCACGCCACCCATCTGATCTCCTTTGACCCACCCCCATCCATTCATTTATCCATCCACCACCCACCACTTATCCATCCACTCATCTCCCCGTCTCTGATCCACCCACCCGTCCACTTATCCATCTGTCATCCTCCAATGTGTCAGCCACGGCTGGGCCCTGCTGACCAGTGGTGAACAAGGCCGAGGGTAGCCCACGAGCCTGGAGCTCACAGCCCAGCGTACTAAGGATTTGCTCAGTGGTGTCCGACTCTTTGCGACCCCATGGACTGTAGCCACCAGGCTCCTCCCTCCATGGGATTCTCCAGGCAAGAGTACTGGAGTGAGTTGCCATTTCTTTCTCTAGGGGATCTTCCTAACCCAGGGATCGAACCCAGGTCTCCTGCATTGCAGGCAGACGCTTTAACCTCTGAGCCACAGCCCAGGGTAGGCTCTCCTAAAGACCTCTGTGTAAGCACTGACTTCCAGAAGGTCATGACTGACTAGTCCCCTGGGACAGTGGTCAGCAGAGTCAGGCAGCGGACCCTCCCTGGAGCTTCAGAGGGTCTAACGCCCTGCTGGCCCTTGATTTTGGGTCCTAGCCTCCACCCTATCTGTGGTCATCTGTTACTGCAGCCCAGGGCATAGATAGAGCTCTGGGTGTCACCCTTGAGGGCGACATGCCTGCTACTTGGGTCATTCTGCTTACAATGGTGGGACAGTCATCGTCAGCACTATCTAGCAGGGGAGACTGAGGCCCACAGTCGTATGCAGGGTGCTGCCATGTCCTGCGCTCCTGGGCCCTGGACGGGGATAGTACCTGTGCTGAGGGACCAGTAGGGAGGGGCTTCCCTCCGCCTGATCGCTCCAGCCGCCTCTCCACTCCTTCAGATTTCCCTACTGCCCTCCTTTGCTCCGAGGGCCGCCCAGACCTCCCACTTCCCCTCCTGCCCCACCCTCCCCTGCATACTACCCTGCCCCAGGGCTGGGCAACGCTGCACCCTGAACCCGTCCCACTGCGAGAGGGAACCCAAGGATGCGTCCTAGGGCCAGGCACGCAGACCCGGTGGGAACAGCTAATCTGCCTCCAGTGAGCTCCCTGGCTGGAGCGGACTGACCACAGCCGTGCCTGTCCCCTGGGAAGATGGAAGGTGAGGCTGAGACCCAGGCCACGTGGCCGGCCAGTAGCCCCTTAGTGGCCCGTGGGCTCAGGGGACAGGAGGGGTCTCCAGCTCCTAGCAGCTCACAGATGAACAGTGGGGAGAGCCTGGGGCTGGGGCGGCTCAGACCCTGGTAGGACAAGCTGGGAGTCAGGTCCCAGGCCACCTGGCAGCGGGGAGTGGGGTCTGGGCACCGTAGAACCAGGGGAGCCCTGAGCCCATCCCTGTAGGGACACCTCATCTCTGGCACATCACCAAGCCAGGAGAGACCCCTGACCACTGCGTTCAAGTGCCCTCTGTGACCCACAGGCCATGCAGCAGAGGCTCCGGGACCTGGAGGCCCACCTGCTCTGGGTGCGGCTTCTGCAGAGCTGTGGGGCTGCCGTCTGCCTCTCTCTTGCTGCCAAGTTGCTCTGAGGACAAAGGCAGATAATGGCTAAATATAAACAGTGCTTTGAGGAAGGAAAAGGCTCTATTCAAATGCAAGGGGTTATTACTTCTGCAGAAAAAACAGGCCTTGAGGGAGGGGCTCCTTGACACCCGCAGCCTTTCTCTGTGTGTCCGGCGAGGCCCTGCCCTCCAGGGGTCTCCCAAGGAGGGGCTGCAGCCCTACATCACCCCCGTCCCACTGTCCAGGCTACCCCCCAAGGACCCCTGCCGGCTCCCAGGGCTGTGACTCTCCTAGGCTCAGTTCTTCCCAGCTGCTGAGGTTTGCAGGCCCATCTCTGCCCGGTCCTTACAGGCTGGGGCTTGGGAGTGTGTGGGCGGGGCAGGTCAGGACCTGGAACTCTCCAAAGAGAAAGGACCTCCTACCTAGCTCAGCCAGCCTCGCTCACCTGTGAGCTCCTGCACTCAATTTACAGCAGTATGAAGGCTTGTCCAGGACCAGGTTCAGGGCTCAGAGTGTGAGGAGGGTCAGGGCTCAAGTGGGATGGGGGTCAGGGCTCAGAGTGGGACTGGGGTCATGGCTTACTGTGTGACCAGGGTCAGGGATCAGAGTGGGACCAGGGTCAGGGATCAGAGTGTGAGCAGCGTCAGGGCTCAGAGTGTGAGCAGGGTCAGGGCTCAGAGTGTGACCAGGGTCAGGGCTCAGAGTGTGACTGGGTCAGCCTCATAGTGTGAGCGGGGTGTAGACCAAGTCTGTGGTCTGGGTTGAGCCTTCTCAGCCCTAGTAGGAACCTCGGATGACACAGGAGCAGAAGCAAGGGTGCCTGTCCTGGTCAAGCCCAGCTCCTGGCCCCAGCTCCTCATCTCATATCTCACCCCCTTGCCTTTCTGGAAAGTGCTGTTTCCAGAAGTACCTCCAAGCCCGATTGCTTTGAGCAGATCTGAGAGATGAAGATTTGGGGTCAACCTTGGTTTTCAGGGATGCAATCCCAGAAGCCAGGCAGAGGAATCTATGGTGACTCTGGGTCCCCAGCAGGGCCCAGGGCCCGGGCATGTACCCCTGTGATTTCTCGGGATGCCGGACAGGGTGTCAGGCTGCAGAGGGGCTTGTTTCCCAGTGCCCAGTGCAACTGGCAGGCAGCAGGATTGCCCAGGTCTCGGTCGTGGCTCTTAAGGGGAAGGAGCTGGTGGAACTGGTAGGAGGAGTTGAGTCCTTGGATCTGGAGGGCTTCCTCATCCCTCTGTCCTCCTGGGCACTCACAACTTTGGTGCTTACACCCTCAAGATCTCTTTTCACGTTTAACTGTGTTCACTGTGAATCTGTCTGTGTGTCCCTGTGGGCTCTCTGGGTCCCAAGGCTTGGTTCAGGATAGGGGAACGGCTGGAGGAGGAAGCAGGGGGTCAGGGCAAGCGGGGGGCTTGTCCTCGCCTGCGCCCGCTGGGGTCACAATGAAATTCCAGCATCTGGGCAACAATCCATGAAGCATTTTTCACGAGCACAAAAATTTAAGGGGCTCAATGGAGGCTCATAGCAAATCATGTGTTTAATGTTTTCTGAAAGCTGTGAAATATCAACCTCAAAGCCATTGATTTCCATTTGGGAAGTGAGTGGTGGGGTCATCATCTCCAGGCTCCTCTGTGCATGTGTGTGTCTGCAGCTCTGTGTGCGTGCCCACTTCTGTTTGCATGTGTGTGTGTGTGTTTCTGTGTGCATCTGCATGTGTGCCTGTGCGCATGCACGTGTGTCTCTCTGTGTACATGTGTGTCTGTGTACGTGTGCACGCACACATGTGTCTCTTTGTGTGCATGTGTGTCTCTGTGTGTGCATTTGTGTCTCTGTGTGTACATGCGTCTTTCTGTATATGTGTGTCTGTGTACATGTATGTCTCTGTGTATACATGTATGTCTATGTGTACATGTGTATCTCTCTGTGTGTGTCTGCCTGTGTGTCTGTGTGTGCATGTGTGCGTCTCTGTGTGTACATCTGTGTCTGTGTACATGCATATGTGCATGCATGTGAGTCTCTGTGTACATGTGTGTCTCTGAATGCATGTATGTCTGTGTGCACACCTGTATCTGTGTGTGCACGTGCATGTGTTTCTGCATGCACACCTGTATATGTGTGTGCACGTGCATGTGTGTCTGCATGTGTATCTGCCTATGTATCTTTGTGTGTGAGCATGTGTCTCTGCGTGTACATGTGTCTGTGTACATGCGTGTGCACATGCATGGGCATCTCTGTGTGCATGTGTGTCTCTCTGTACATGTGTATCTCTCTGTGTACATGTATGTATGTACACATGTGTATGTACATGTATGTGTCTGCGTGTGTGTGCACATGCATGAGGTCAGGAGGGAGGGACAGACCCCCACTGAGCTGCCCACCCCCCTCCCCAGAGGCTGCAGTGGTGGACAGAGTGTGGCGTCCAGGTGGGCAGGAGATGACTGTGCTCCGTCAGTAGGAACTTTACATGGGAGAACCTCACTTAATCCTCACCACAGCCCCATGAAGGAGGTGCTGGTGTGTCCCCATTTTTCAGATGAGAAAACTGACACATGGAGAGATGAAGGGACTGACCTGGAAGGGGACAGCACAGAGGGGTGAGCCTTCTGGGGTTGGGAGTGCCAAGGAAATGCTGCCCTGAAGGCCAAGTGGCTGTCCAAGATCACAGAGCGGGAGTGTGGGGCCGGGCTCCAGCTCGGTTCTGCGCGACCCTGAGGTCTGGTGGTGTGAGGACTGCGGGTCGTCCATGTGGCCTGAGTGGTAAGTGGCGCTGTCCTTGGGGCTTGCTCATGAGGGTGGCTCAGTTGGCCGCTCTAGGCTGAGCCTGCAAAGGCCTGGTGCCCTGGTCACCTGCAGTCTGGTGACACTGGGCAGCCCTGCCCGCCCTGCTTCAGTGGTAAGCGTGCCTGCTGGGGGTGCTGGGAGGGCTCCCTGAAGGTCACGTGGCTCCCTGGGCATTTATGCATGGACATCTCCCCCAGGGACCCAGCACCCACCTCTCAGAGCCCCTGGTCAGCAAGCAGGTGGGCAGAGGCCCCTGGGCGAGGCTGGGGGCAGCAGGAAGAGGGGGAGGGGCTGTGGCCCCCATCATGGCCCCGATCTGTGAAGGGGGCGTCCGTGCTGCCTCTGCAACGACCGTGGGCATCAGTGGCGAAGGCCGCCGGGCGTCTGGCTCCGAGGAGTGCTGCCCTCCGTGACAGGCTGTCTCCTCACCGTGCCCTCACTGTTGCATGGTGTTGCTGATGTCACGAGCCTGCTCTGTTCATGGAGATGGGACACTCAGCTGGCCTTTCTCCCTGATGTTCCCGTGTGGCCCTCCAGCCAGCAGGGCCGGGCCTTGTCCTCCCGGTCACCTTGGGCAGGACACACGGGAACGAGTCCGAGCAGCCCAGAGGTCGGCGATGCCTCTGTCTGATTCAGTGAACACCCCCGCCCCTGCCGGTGGGAAGCAGACCCAGCACTGCTCCCGCAGCGCACAGCCAGGAGAGAAGCAGGCCCCTGAGGCACTGACCTGTCAGGATCAGAGTGGAAGTCGGAAGGGGCGCAGCTCTGCAGGGAAGGCTTCCTGGAGAAGGTAGTTCTTGAGAGCTGAGGACTGAGAGGTGGGTATGGGCTCCTCCATCAAACAAGGAGGTGGGCACTTGGGGCTGAGAGCAGGGACAGGCAATGGTCTGGGGTCACTGTGGGTGGAGCACGGCAGCAAAAGCCAGGCCAGGCCACGTTCAGGAGGCCCCGGGCTTCCTGGGGCCGCTTGTCAGGAGCAGTGTTCACTCCCAGCAGGCCCCCTTCCCCTTGCATGTGATGGCCCCACCCCTCGGCACCCCAGGCTGGGTAGATGGCCACCCAAGGAGGGCCTGGCCCAGCCAGCCGGTGGGGATGCCCTCGCCAGGACAGAGGTGGGAAAGAACAGAAGTACGCCAGTGCCAGCGGCCGCACAGAAGTGAGAAGAAGGGAGGGCTGGTGGACAGTGTGGCGGCGTGTGCCAGCTGCTGGGCAGGGGCGAGGTGGAATGGCCTGGAGCCTTTCGAGTCCCAGCCACCCCGGGTGCCCACGGGGTCGCTCAGGCTTCCTCTCCTGCGAGCTGGCCGCTGACCTGCCCAACCACACACCTCCTCAGAAGCAGGAGTTGGGTGGTTCCCCGATGACTCCTGTAACCCAGGCTGGGAACCTTGCTCAGACCTCAGCCCCAGGCCTTTGTTCCCATCATGGGGGTAGGGGCACTTGAGGCCTGTGTGCCAGCTCCTGGGGAGGTGGCCATGGTCCTCCATGTCCCTGGGGCAGCCCCTGCCCTCACTGTCCCCTTCTCCCCGACTCCCTCCCTTCCCCAGCTGGCACTTGGCCTCAGATTTGGTTCTGTGACTCCAGGCTCTGGGGTCACACTGTCCCTGGAGTGACCACTGGACACACAGAATCCCAGGCTGTGCCAGGGCCCTGGGGCCGCAACATCAGGACAGGAGTGGGGGTACCTGATGATGCCAGCCAGGGCCCCTCTGAGCAGGGGGAAGGTGAAGCTCGGCACCACCCGCATCCCCCATGCCCACCTTGACCTCAGGGTCAGGCCACTGAGCCATCCAGTCCTGTGTCCACTGTGACGACCCCACTCACTGAGTGGCAGGAGGACACATTGCCTGAAGCCAAGGGTTGGGCGAGAGCGTGTCTGGGCAGTGGCATGGCCCTGGGTTTGGGTCTCACTCGCCATCTCCACCTGGGGCAGAGGGCAGCTCCCCAGCTCCACGCAGCTTTGGTATCAGACCTGTCAGGGGAGACAGTCCCCGCCCCGACACAGGGCTGCGTGGCCATGGGGGTTCCTGCAGGAGCCCCATCAATCAGCCCAGCAGGGCGGGTGAGGGCCTAGCCACTTTCCTCCCCTTGCTTCTCCAGAGCCACACAGGAGGTGGCCGGTGGGGTCCTGCCCTCGGGGACCCCCTGGGAGGAGGGCTCCAGGCCCCACTTGCAGGGCAGGCACTTGGAAGGGAGCCACCAGGCCTGACAGAAGAGAGAGGCCTTCGCTGCAGAATGAGGACTTCAGGGGACCAGGGGGAGCCCCTGGGCTGAAGTCTACGAAGCAAGCATTCTGAGGGTCAGCTGCACTTCGCAAGATGCCCCACCCCCGCCGCCCCCCGACTGTTTCCCAGCTCAAAGCTAGCAGTTTTGCTTCTGGGTACTTCTCAGTAATTGCAATAATAAATTGAATAATTAAGCTAAATCCACAGAAGAGAATTAAATATTAATTTCTAATAAGCTATTCAGAGAGTGTCACCAGGGAGGACCAGCAGACTGTGTCTGTGCTGGGTGCTCTCCTGCTCAGCCCCCAAACTCTCCCCCAGGGCAGGGCTAACCCACATGCAGCCACAGTCCAGGGGGCAATGGTCAGTGTGCCGTCAGTTGGCCTGTCAGTCGGCCAGTGGGCACACGAGACTGGCATCAGGCCCAGCAGTGGAGGAGGATGCCCAGTGGTCTGGGCCTGGGTCCCCATGGCAGCTGAAGTTGCCCGCCACCAAAGGGGTTGGACGCACCACTGGCAGAGTGGTGAGTGGATGAGAAATGACTTGTCTGAGGGACATTGACAGTGACCTGAGAGATGGCAGCCAAGCCCAGCCTCTGTGGTGCCTGCATCTCGAGAAGGCCCTCACCATCACCCCACACCCCAGGGAGCTCACTGGTGATCTGAGCCACAGGCAGTCAAAGGAAGGTGCTCCAGATGGACTCTAAGGTAGCCTGCTCCCGCTCTGAGCCCCGCCCTGCTCACACCCTGAGCCCTGCCCCTACTCACACCCTGAACCCTGCCCTGCTCACGCCCTAAGCCCTGCCTCTAGTCCTGCTCTGGTCATGTGATGGGCCTGACTCTGAACCTGACCCTGGCTGTAGACCTGGCCCTGACTCTGCTCTTAAGCCTGGGGCAGGCACAGTGTGTCTGCTGCATGAAGCTGATGATGAGATGGGGAAGGTGGTCAGTGCAGGTTATGGGTCTAAATCAACCCAGGGTCCCTGAGACCCCGGGGGTGTTTGGAGCCGGGCACCATCTTGATGGGGTGGGGGTGTGTGAAGCCCCTGCGGCCCCTGTGGTGACGCCACCCTGAGGAGATGGGGACTGAGGAGGTCGGCCAGGGCAGGAAGAAGGCGCAGCAGGGGTAGGGCAGGGCAGGGCTGCGGGTTGTGAGAAGCCCGGAAAGACAGCCCCCTCCAGCCCCTGCACCCTGAGAGCCAGTCTCCGCACCATGGACCTGTGGGTACCCTTCCTGGAGGCCCCGTGGACCCCAGGCTGGGGGAGATCCCAGTGCCGGGGGCTCAGCCCTGCAGGCCACAGCCTCCCGCCCCCAGTGCCTTTCAAATCCCGTCAGCATCCCATATGCTCAGATCCAAAGGTCTGCTCTGCAGGTGTCAGAACCGTGTGGCTGAGGCTCCGCCTGCAGAGCACGGGGCGGCATGCAGGGCACTTGGGATGGGGGCCGCGTGCTGGGTGCGGGGTTCCCCCACTTGCAGGTGGAGATGCACCTGCAGAGGGCCGGCTGGGGTCTGCACAGGCCTGAGGGTGGGGGTCGGTGGGGGGCTGCTGAGTCTTCACCATCCTGCCAGCCAGAGCCTGTGCCCAGGCTTCCAAGAAGAGCTAAGCCAGGTTGGGGGTGCCAGCTGACTGTAGCCCCATTTTACCAACAAGGAGATGGAGCCTAGAGGCCCAGGCCTGCAGCTGGCTCTTGGGATGGGGTCTCCCATGAGGCTTGCATTAGAGGGCCTCCTGGGAGGGACCCTGGGGAGGAGGTGACAGGCGTGGAGGTGGGGTGCAGGGACAGGAAGGCAGGTGAGGCCGCAGAGGAGTCATGCAGGTGTGGGGGCTCTCTGGCGGGGGCTGAGGCAGGCGCAGCTCTGAAGGGCACCCACGTGGGCTGAGCCTCGGTCACCCTTTTAGGCCTGAGTCTGAGGGGGCATTGGGGAGCGACCGCTGCTCCCCTCCCTGCCCTCCCCTTTCTCCCCTTCTTGGCACTCAACATACCCTCCAGGAGGGGGTGGGCAAGCTTGCCCAGCAGGGAGGGAAGCACAGACCAGTTGTGGTTCCTTGTGGTCCTCAGGTTTGCTGCTGGGCCCTGGCTGGGGCAGAGGGGCTGTAGGGAGGCAAAGGAGGTGGCACGTGCCTGGAGACCTTCACGTGCAAGGGGCGCCCAGGTGGGGCGGGGGGTCCCGTTCCTCAGGGCCTTTGCAGGGGCCTAGCCATGGCGGGCTGTGATTTTCAACAGTGTGCTTTGAGGCCTCCTTAAGAGGCGCCGTTTGAGGAGCTGCCCTTTACCCGCTGGCTCGTGGCTCCAGTGTGGTCCGGGGGCCCCCAGCCTATGCAGACGCGCACAGCCTCAGTCCCTGTGGTTCCAAGGAGGACATGTGGGCGGTGCTGCAGGAGAGGAGGGGGAGGGGCGGTCAGTGGGGCCCTTGGGGCTGCAGGGGCTGGCCGGCTGTGACATCCCTGGAAGGGAGAGGCTGGGGGCCAGGAGGGACGGAGGACAGCTCCAGGCGTGTGGCTTTGGAGGCAGGAGAGAGCAGGGCAGCCAGGCCGGACTTGCGGGTGAGGACGGGCTAGACAGGGGTGGAGGGAGGGCAGCGAGGTCTGGGGAAGCCTGACCAGGGCCAGGGGGTCCACGCCGGCACCGTGGCCATGGCGGCTCCCCTCCCGGGACCTCTGCCTTCTCACCTGTGAGATGGAGGCTGGTCGCCAGGGCCCACCCTCCTTGCCACCTTGTGACTCACTGCCCAGCCTCCTGCCCCTAGAGGGCCCCCAGCTCCAACAGCCCTGCCCAAGGGAAGGCCCTCGGCTCCCCCAGGAGGCTGGCGTGTTGGGGAGACCCAGGCCTGGGAGCTGGCAGGACCCCGTGCCCACCGTTGGTTCCCGGGCCTCCTCCCTGCCTGCCCTTGCCACAGCTGAGCCGGGCTCTCTCGCCAGGAGCTGACGGAGCCTCTTGTGTTGCAGGCTGATGCTGTCGCCTGACCTGCATGGACACGCAGAGCTTCGCACCTGCTTGCTGCCTGCCGCGTGCCGACCCCCTGCCTCTGTGCCGGCCCCTGGCTGAGCCACCCAATAAACTGCCATCATAGCCAGCTAGAGGGCCACTGGTCTCCATCTGTCATCCGTCAGTGGGAGGCAGCTTCCGGCTCTGGGACCTCAGAGCTGGAGCCTGGGCTGCGTTGGGTGGGAGGGGTGGCGGGGGTGTGTGTGAGTGTGTGGGTGAGATGGCTGCGTGGGCAGGAAATGCAAGATGGGGCAGGGCCTCCACCAACCATGGGAGCCCAGCCCGGCCGTGGCCCACCCCATCCTCCCTGAGGATCACCTGGCTGCCCAAGGGTCCACCTCTTCTGCAGGAGTGAGGCGTGGGGGAGGCATTCCTACACAGGAGGGTCTGGAGCCAGAGAAGCCCCTGGGAGTGCCTGGCCTCTGCGGGTAGGAGAGGGCAGGAGACGGCTCCACCCGCCGTGGGGAGGGGATGCAGACAGACCCTGGCCCCTCACTTCAGGACTCAGCATTGCCCTTCCCAGGCCCCCATAGAGCTCAGGACCTTGTGGGCTGGGGGCTGCACATGCCAGGGCCCCAGGACAGGCAGAGTCCATGGCCTCAGAATTCCAGAAGGGTCTGTAGGAAGCTACTTCCTGCTCAGCAGCCCCTCGTTCTCCAGCCCCCACCCCACTCCCCTAGTCTGTCTTCCGCTGCAGAGGGTCTGAAGCATTCCGGACCCCTTCTGCTTTGCCCCAAAGACAGCTTCAGGTTGAACGATCCTGCGAAGCTCTGCGTTTCTCGACACTTTCTTCCCTAGGGCCTGGGAAATGGGACCCTGCGGCAGTGTGGGCACGGCGGCAAGACAGGCTGGGGCGGGCGGGGGGGCGGTGGGGGGGCGAGGTGATGGGCAGACCCCTGCGTTGGGGCGGCAGTCGCGTCCTCAGCTTTGCAGCTGCAGGGCCGCTGGCTGCTCAGGCCCAGGATGTCTAGAGGAGGTGTCAGCTGAAAATTGGATTTTACACCTCCGGCCGCAGGTGCAAGGCCCTGGCCCTTCAGGAGCTGGGAAGGTGGCACGTGTGGAGTGCATAGCCCAACTCTGCTGGCCAGGCCAGGGGTGGGCTGAAAAGGGGGGCGCCCGGGGCAGGGCAGCCCAGGGTGGAGCAAGGCTGGGCGTGGGGGCGGAGGGGCAGGAGACGGCTGGCCAGTCCCCCGTGCCCCGCCTGGCCGCCTGAGCACAGGGGACCCCGGCTTGCCTGCACAGACTCTGCATCTTCTCACTCTCGGCCACTCGACCTTGGAGCGTCTGTGGGTGGGGAGGGTGTGGGAGGGGGCTGCCGGGACCCCAGCAACCCCTGCTGCTCCGCCAGCACTGCACTCTGACCCTGGGGGAGCAGGTGTTCCGGGGCAAGGCATTGGCGTGGACGGGCCGAGGGCAGTGCGGGGCCAGGAGGAGGGTGCACAGGGCAGGGCTGGTGGCGGCAGCGGCCACTGCCTGGCCGGACTCCGAGCCTCCCCGGCTGGAGAGTGACGCGTCACGGTGACCTTGGGCTCCTGCTGTCTGGAGCGGCAGGGAGGTCGAGAGCCAGGCCCACTGTGTGCGTGCAGACAGCGAGCGGCCGGCCAGCAGGTGCCCATCTGGTGCCTGCACAGAATGGGCTGGGGCCGCTATGACCAGCGGTACCCACTGTGCCCTCCTGGAGCCGGCGGGATGGGGGGAGCACCCCCACTCTGTCCCTTCCTCTCCTGGGAAGGCCCAGAGACAGACCAGGCTCCCTGAAGTCCCACAGCACGTGGCAACAGAGCCAAACTTGGAACCAGTCTCACATCTCCAGGCCAGACACAGGTCATGGGAAGCCAGAGGCTGGGTGCATTGAACTTTCCTTCTAGGGAGCCTGTGGGTGCTGGCAACAACCTGGCTTCAGCACCGAATTGGTGGAAGAGAGGTATTTGTTCAGTGTCGGTCACAGCCCGGGGGCACTCACGGCTCCCTCCCCCGAGCCTCGTTTCCCATCTGTAGAATGGGACTGTTAGAGTCTCCAGCGGAAGGGTGACAGGAGCCAGGCCTGCACAAGGCCGGGGCTCAGGCTCCACCCTGTGCTGGCCGTGCCCTGCCTGCTCCCTGCTTGCTGCAGAACCCGAGAGGACCCTGTTGTGGGGACCCCCTGCCCAGGATCAGGACCTGGCACTTCAGGGCCCCTCGGACCCTGAGCCACAAACCTGCAAGAACCCCCCACTGAGCCAGCCTTGAGTGGGGGGCCGCGTCCAAGGGGTCCTTCCACTCCGTGTGTACACTCAACCACATATAATCTCAGCAACTCCTCCACTTCACAGGACACAACTCAGGCAGACAACTAAAGACAACCAAACAAAACAGAAGACGAAGGTAAAGAAAGAGCCTCTCTCTCCCTAAGGGCATGTCCACCAGGCGCCGTTGCTCCCAGAGGTTTTCTAGCGCTGTCGTGAATCCACCGCCATGTCCTGCAGCTTATGGACTAAGTAAGAAGCACCGCCTCCTCTAAGGTGGACTCAGTGAGAAGCACCGCCTCCTGTAAGGCAGCTCGAGTGATGTGGGGATGGGGCAGGGGACTAGAAAACAGGGAGGGAACTCATTAAACAGACGGCAGAGCCGGAGACTCAGCTGGCGTCTGCAATGGCTGTCATGACCGTGGAACAAAACGGCCCCGACAACGCCCGCTGACCCTCCGGTTAGATGGGACCCTGCAGGGACACCTCGTCTCTGGTCCTGGTTTGGAATCACCCGCAGGTTCGCTCAGCCGCAGGCCTGCCGGTCAATGCCGGCTGTCTACTGAGATCTGAGCTGGGGTTGCCGGCCTCACACCAGCATGTGGCCTCTCCCTGTCGTCCAGGCTTCCGTGTGGCTGGCCGCTGGTCCCAGGGAGCAGCCCCAGAGGGAGAGCCCGGCAGAAATAGCATCCTAGTCTGAGACCTCATCTCTGAAGCCACACAGCATCACTGGGACTGCAGTGAGCAAGGCTGAGCCTGCCCAGGTTCACGGGCGGGGGGTGGTGGGGGAGATGTGGGTAGGTGGGAAGAGTGGCAATGTGGCCGTCTCTGGAAAGTACAACCCGCCTCTGTCCCCTTTCACTTCCATCTTCCCTCCCTGTGCTGTAACTTCACTCTTCATCAGAGCAAGGAGGGCCTGCCTGCTGTGGACGCCGTGGGAACATATGCTGCTCCGGGACTTCTCTGGGCTCCATCCTCCGCCCCCACGCTCAGATCTCTCGCCCTTAGCCACGGCTCCCATTTACTCTCAGCCTGTTAACTCTGTGGCCCTGGACAGGTGGCCATGTCAGCCTCACTGCAGCAGAGCCAGTGCTGAGACTGCCAGGGGGACAGTCCTCCTTGGTGCCAGCTCAGGCAGACCCTGGGGTGGACACAGTGTGACCCTGCGGGCGAGGTAACTTGGAGAGGCATGACCTCCACAGGCTCCTGCAGATGCCCTGCCCTGCAGGAGTGCACCCCTCCTCCTGGGCACTGTTCCTGGAGGGGTCGTCCAGGGGTTGTTCATTGTGCTCAAGGCCAGCTGCTTCAGTTGACGGGATACCTGTAAATCCTCTAGGCAACAGGCATTGCTTTGCTCTGAAAATGGTTTCTTGGTTGAAAGTAAGAAAGGCTCTGGAGTAAGAAAGGCACTTCTCAGTGAAGTGGCCACTTGTCTTGATTAGCTCAGAGACATCCAGCTGTCTTGCTAAGCTGTTCACACATCTCTCTAGCCACTCTGCCCCCATCCACCCACCCACCCATCCATCCACCTACCTATCCACCCATCCATCCACCCATCATTCCACCTATCCATCCACCTACCTATCATCTACCCACCCATCCGTCCATCCACTCACCCATCCACCTACCTACTCATCCATCCACCTACATACCTTATCTATCCATCCACCCTATCTATCCATCTACCTGTCCATTTACCTATCCATCCATCCATCCACCCACCCATCCACCTATCCATCCAGCCACCCCATCCATCCATCCATCCCCTCACCCATCCACCTACCTATCCATCCATCCATCCATCCATCCATCCAATCTATCTACCCATCCATCCACCTATCCATCCATCCATCCACTCACCCATCCATCCACCCTATCTATCCATCTACCTATCCATTTACCTTATCTATCCATCCATCCATCCACCCACCCATCCACCTATCCATCCAGCCACCCCATCCATCCACCCACCACCTACCTACCCATCTATGCACCCATCCATTCATCCACCCACCCATCCACCTACCTATCCATCTATTCATCCATCCATCCATCTATCCATCTGTCCCCTCACCCATCCACCTACCTATCCATCCATCCATCTATCCACCCATCCATCCACCTATCCATCCATCCACCCATCCATCCATCCACTCACCCATCCACCTACCTATCCATCTATTCATCCATCCATCCATCTATCCACACACCCACTCATCCATCCACCTACGTTTCCATCTATCCACCCACCCATCTACCTGCCTGTCCATCTGTCCATCCATTCTTACACCCATCCATCCTCTTAGCCATTACTCACCAACTTATTCTCTCAACAACTGCATGGTCCAAGCACTGCCCTCTCACCTGGGCTTGGCTCAGGAAGTAAACCAGGACCCCTGCCCACTGAAGCCCGTTGTGTGGAGGGGGATTCATCCATGTGACAGAGAAGCCCCAGCTTGCTTAGGGAGGCATGGGCAGAGGCGGAAGTACCTAGGAACAAAGGCGGCCCAGAGCAGGTGGTCATGTCCTCTGGCTAGGGGCTAGGACAGCGTCCCGAGGAGGTGACCCCCAAGCGGCAGGCGGGGCAGGAACCTGTCCCCTCCCTCCAGTGCAGAGTCACCAGGCCAACCAGTGCTGGAGACCCAGAGCCAACTTTAAGCTGAAGTTTTAGTTCTCCTTGAACCAAATCTCACTCCCTTCGCGGTGAATTTCCAATTTAAATACCCAAATTGTTTACTTGCTGAAATCAATTGACAAGGGACCAGCTAGTATTTGCGATTCAATTGACTATGATATACTGTATTACAATTACAGCTCGAATGGATTTCTTTTTAATTTATTTCCCTCTTAACGTTCTTCTCCACCGGTAACTCTGAGACTAATGTCCTCGCGATCCTCATCCGTAGCTGCAGAAGGATAATGGACAGCTCTGGACAGAGGCCGTGCTGGGCGCTGCCAGCCCCCAGGGCTCTGGCCCCACGGCCTTATGGGCCTGTGTCCCTTTCAGACTGCCCAGGCTGGGCCCGGAGTGTCCCACAAAAGGCGTCTCCCGTCATCGCCAGGATGGGAGCTCAGGATGGGGCACCTGGGAGCTGGAAGGTGCTCCCGCCCCCTCCCTCCGTCTTCAAGGGCCTTGCTCCTGCTGGGTACTCCTGAACAAACCTCTGTTGCCCTCTGGGCCTCAGTTTCCCCCACCTGTGAGAGGCGCCCTCTCTCCCCACCTCTCTACCCCCACCGTCCTCGGCCTCCTCCTTTCTAGTCCTGATGCACAGTCACAGGCTCCAGGGGGACCATCCACTCTGGGGTCTGTCCTGGGGCCAACTTGGGGTGCAGGTGGGCACCCTGACCCGCTTGCCAGGAGGGACATCGAAGCTCAGAGGGACCACGTGGGCTGTGAACTTGCCCAGTGCCCCCCCACCCCCACCCCGGGCAGCACTGGAGCAGGGGTTGGATCTTCTCCCACTTGGGCCACCGCCCACCTGGGGACACCTGCCTCTGCTTCCCCAGGGGGCTGCTGGGGCAGGGGAGCCTTCCCTGAGCCCCTCACTCACTCTGTGCTGGTTGACTGAGCCTGAACACCTGCACCCTGCCCTCGCTGGAGGGAGCTTCCCCAGGTGCCCAGGCAGCCAGGTGGTGGCCTGCTGGTGAGGCCAGCAGGGCCTGAGAGGCCGTCACCCCATGCTTAGTCACACAGTCGTGTCCGACTCTTTGTGACCCCATAGACTGCAGCCCGCCAGGCTCCTCTGTCCATGGGCTTCTCCAGGCAAGAATACTGCAGGGGTTGCCATTTCCTTCTCCAGAGGATCTTCCTGACCCAGGGATTGAACCCGCATTGGCAGTGGGGTCTTTACCACTGGGCCACCTGGGAAGCTGCATGACCCCATGGCCACCCCCTTGAACATGCCAACACCCTCTGGGGGTGTCTCTGTGTGAGCGTGACTGTGTGTCCATCCTCAGATCCTGGCGTGGGTGCATCCTGGCTCAGGCCAGCCCGCCCGCCTGCAGCCCGGAGCACTTAGCTCCCTCCCTGTCCAGGCCTGTCTCTTACCTGTGATGTGCAGTGTGGATGAAGGACGTCCGCGTGGCCTTTCACGGGTGACAGATGCTGTCCAACCCTCACCTGCGCGTGTAGTGGGGCCTCCCTGCCTGAGACAGACACGGAGATAAGGCTGGGGGCCCAGTCCCGGCCTCCGGCCCCAGCACACCCTCCGCCCCTGCCGTCCTGGCGCTGGGGAGATGGACGGCTCCCCGAGCCTCGAGCTGGTTTGTTTGGCCGCTCTGGGAATGGAGGTGCCCGTAGATCAGGTCCCTGTGGAAACCCAGCCTGACAGCCCCATTCTGCACCGCCTCTGCGGAGAAATTCTCACATGAGGGGGACTTCTTGCTCTTTTGGGGATATGTGAATCCTTGCAGAAGGCGGGACGCCGTTTCCATCAGGGAGCCACATCTGTGAAGAGGAGAATTAGTAACAGAGAAGCGAGAAAGCGGGTGGGGAGGATCAAGCCACGCTGAGCTTGGCCCTGGGAGGTCAGCCACACAGGCTTCCAGAAAGGTCGAGTGTGGAGGGTGCCCAGCCTGCAGCCGCAGACCTCGCTGGAGCTGCCACCAGTTGGGGTGGCGGAGCCCCTGGGCTGGGCAATCAGCTGGACACGTGGGCCAGAGCAGCAGGGCCACAGCTGGGCCTGGGGCAGGCTTGTGCCCAGTCACCGGGGTCTCTCTCCCCAGACAGTCTGCCCTGAGGGAGATGGCACCCCCATCACACACAAATCCCAGTGAAAAGCTCAGTCTCGCTTCGCTGGGGTCCCACCCTTGCTTGGCCCTCTGCCTGCTGACCCCTTGGGGAGGAGGGTCAATGTCATCTCAGTGCAGGTGGTCGGGGCCTGGCCGGGGGTCCTGACACAGGCTCAGATCCAGCTCTCACACGCCAGCCCGGGAAAGTCATTCTCAACCGTAGCATCCTTCTCTGTAAAATGGGAAGATTTTCTCTGAAAGTGCTGAGCAGCTGATGCTGGCGCATTGAGGAATGTACTTGATGTATGTGGCCCTGGGCCAGAGAGTGAGTGCCCATCACGGGGATAGGTAGGGGAACCCAGGCCTGGGAGAGTGGCAGAGGGAGCCCAGATGCCTGCTCAGTGGGGATCAAAAGAGAATGCAAGGAGGGCCCCCCAGGCATGGGAGTGGCCCAGCTCACTTAGGACCGTGGAAGTCCTCCTAAGATCACACTTCGTTCCTGTGAGCTGAGGCCGGGAGGCCCCTTCTCTGTGCTTTTGCCCCAGGCTGGGGGTGAGGGTGGCGATGGCTCCTGAGGGGAGCGCACAGTGCAATGAGATGCCAGGGAGCCTGGATTCAATTACACACCAGGTGTTATGTATGTGGCGCCCCGTGAACGCATTGATCCCTCAGGGTGACAGATCAGTTATGAATCGGGTAATAGACCAGCTTGTAAATGAAATATATTGGATCATGCAGGTGGCTGGGCTGGGTGTCAGCTTGAGGGGAATGGGGCAGATTTATGAGCCTGGAAGGACTTGTTTCATGCTGGGTGGCTGAGGCACCAGCTGTTCACCCAGCACCATTTCCACTCCTGGACTCACATCTAGGCCCCAGGGACCTAGGAGGTTCCACATCAGAGGGCTGCGTGTTCCAGGGACTTGCTGGGGGTCAGCTCACACCCAGCAGTCCGGTGGCACTATGATCCCACTGCCGCTGGGCAGGCCAGGATCAGAGCGGTCACACCGCCTTCCCTGTGTCACACAGCGAAGGGGCAGACAAGGACTTCGAAGCCAGGCTGACTTGTGCCCCTCTCTTTTCCTGGCCAGCTCTTCTGAGCCAGGTGAGCTCGTCAGGCAGGAGTGGGGTCCTTCGGGGTGGAGGGTCCCAGCTCAGCCCCAGTGCTTGGTCTCTGTGACCTTGGCCTTGGCATATTTCAGATCAGAAGAGGGACTCACACAGAGGGTCAGCGAGGAGAGACCCAGGAGCAGGGCTTGGCTTGCCTGAGGGCCTCACTCCCAGAGACACAAAGACTGGAGGCCCCTGGGGTCAGAGCTGGGGACAGGAAGTGGGGGGTGAGGCGGGTCACTGCCCCCTGCTGAGACGTCTCCGGTCACTTGGCTGACCGAGGCTGTTCCCCAGCTGTCTCCCCTGACCAACCTCCCCAAGGGCATGGAACCTTCTAGAGATAAGCAGAGCCAGCCAGGCTGCATGCAGGGAGGGGCTGAGTGCATGAATGGGGCCGGTGTCAGGGAAGGTCTCCATCTCTGGGATAGAGACCGGCCTGGGAGAGAAACAAAGGGTCAGCGTGATCAGGGTCAAGGTCAGAGTGGGACCAGGGTCAGGGCTCACTCTGCGTCCATGATTGCAGCCCAGAGCACAGCACAGAGACAGAATGCAGGGGCCTGGGCCACACAAGATTAGATTTCTAATCTCCTCGGTGCCTTTGCTCCACCTCTTAGCCGAATATTTGACCAAGAATATCGCAAGATGCACATGAATTTCTGGATCTGCCCAGGCCCCTCTGAGACTACAGCCCTGGGTCCCTCTCCCAGCTGAGGCCTGTGCCACTGATGGAGGCCCCATGAGCATCTGTAATGAGCACCTCTGTCAGGGTGGGGGCGCGGGGAGAGGAACGGGGGCCCATTCATCTCTCTTCATGTCTCTCCTTATAGCTCCACCAGCTTCTCAGCGATCTTTATGGGGTTCAATTATTATATCTTCAATTGATATGAGTGATCTCAATGGTTCTTAATGTTCCGTATTAAATCTCCCATGTAAAATATCTTTAACGTTCAGCAGGAAGCCCCTAGTCATTGCCAGCAATGCCACGGCGGCGGAGGCCTTGGCGGGGCCGCAGCCCCTCGGGGTGGCAGCTCGGCGTTCTCGCCCCTGGGCCCCCATGTCAGGACAGGGGTCCCTCCCCAGCCCTGCAGCTGGAGGAGTCTGCGATGAGACCTTCAGGAAGAAGAGAGTCGAGGTGTGACGTTAGGAGCAAAGCCAGGGTGCTAGTTTTCTTGTTTCTGGCTGCCACAAATCCCCACCAGCTTGGTGACTGGAGACAATGTCTGTCCATTTGCTATGGCTCTGCTATCCCGGATTCCTGAGCGAGTGGATGTTCAGGGTCTGGCGTCCGGGCACTGGCAGGGCCAGGCCCTCAGAGGCTCTGGGACGTTTCCTTGCATCTTCCAGCTCCTGGGGGCCCTGCACCCCTGGGCCTTTGTGGCGCCAGTCTGTCTCTGCTCGCCATCACCCTGGCTCCTGCCTTCCCCTTGCAGGCCCTTGTGATTACAGGTTGGGGTGCCAGGTAGCCGGGTAATCACCTTTTGAGCCTTCCCCACATGGAAGGCCAGGAGCTACTGTGGGGCAGGACCCACGAGGCAACCGCTGGGCTGGGTGCGCAGCAGCGGGACAGCCTGCGGGTGGGGGCTCTGCCCTCTGGGTGAGGAGGCACCAAGGGCTCCCCGTCCTGTCTCCCCCTTTGTGGGCTGGGGCACTGCCTCTTCCCTGGGCCCAGTGCCTATGGCTAAGGGCAGCTTCCCTCCTGAGATTCCTGTGGCCCATGAGCAACCCCAAGATGGACATCGAGGACCTCATCTTGGCAGCAGGCCCCAGACAGGCTCTGGCCTAGATGCCGTACACTCTGTCACCCAGTGTCCTCTCATAGCCCTGCTCTGCTGCACACAGCCCTGCCCTCTCAATGTTCCACTGGAGTGTAATCCCCTTGCACCCATTTCCAAAGGGAATCTCCTGTTCATGCTTCAAGATGTGGTCTTGGTGTCTCCTCTTCCAGGAAGTCTCCCCAGATTGTGCCTACCCTACGCAGCTCCTCCCACCCCTTGCGAGGGGGTGGGGGCGTTGGTGGGGCTTCCTGTGAGCTCCAACCCTTGCCCAAGCCTGCTTTCCCTACCCTGAGCAGCTGCCTGACCTTTTCTGGGGTGGGGGTGCTTTACCTGGTCCACGTAGGGTGTTGCAAGAAAAGGGCATCCTGCTTGCAAGGGCCCCATTTTCTCACGTGTCATTGATACTTCCCATCACTTTCCTGCCTTCTTGGAACAACTTCAGGGTTTATTGAATCTGGAAAGAAAGGAGCGAGAGAAGGAGAGAGCCATGTGCCTTGCACAAATCAGTGGTTCTGACAGTTTTATTAAATAATGGAGCGGTCTGGTCATGCTGTAAAATAAGGCTCTGGGGAAAGAGGCAGGGGCCAGGCTGGAGACATGGAAGGAGGAGTCTGGCCGCTTCCAGAGTTGCTCCTGGGGCTCCTTCATCAGTGGGAGGTGTGGATTCACTCAGGTCTCCCACTTGGCACCTGGGTGACCACGAGCAGCGCCCGGTCCCCCAAGGCCTGGAGCCTCCCTCCTCTTTTGGGGGCTGGGCGGCAGCCGTGCTCCTGGCCTGCTGCCCAGGGTCCCTGAGAAGTGCCGGGAAGGTGTGTGACTTGCAGCCTCTCACGGGAAGGAGCGCAGGGCAGAGGCCGAGGGGAGACGGAGGAGGAGCTCGCAGGTCCAGGTACTCCACTGTGTGCCTGAAGCCAGCTGCTTGGCCGTTGTGACCAGGAGCCCCTGGAGGCAGGGCTGCCCCCAGCTCCCGGGAGAACAGGCAGAGTCCAGGCGGGGCGGCTCTGCTCAGGTGGTTACTGGTGGAGCTGGCTGCATGGTGTGTCTGTCTTGGCTTCTGTGGCCCTGCCTGGGAGAGCAAGGCTGAGACATGCAGGGTCCGGGCCTGAGTCCAGGTCACGGGCTGCCTGTACCCAGGAACCCTGGTAAAGCCGAGCCAAGCTCCCACCTTGAGGGCTGCCTGAAGCTGAGACAGACGAGCACAAGCATAGAAGGTTCTGGATCAAAGGACTCGGCCCATGGGAAGCCTGTGCCAGCGGCACAAGGTGCCATGTGGTGCTTTCCTGGGCCATGGTAACGTGTACACAGGAAGCCCAGTTTTTACACCAATCCTCACCCCAAGCCAGTGAAGCTGTGGAGCAGCCACAGGTAGTGGCCCAGAGAGGTTAGGACACTTTCCTGGGACCACACAGCTCGGGAGAGTCAGAGCCTGGGCAGAGGCAGAGCCCACGGCCTCTCAGCTGGCAGTGCCCCTCTGGTGCCTGCAGCACCATCCACACCTCCCAGGACCCCTGCCCTCCACCCGGCACGATGAGCCCTCAGCTGGCGGGAGCATTGTTAGCTTCCTGCCTTAGCCGGCACCATCCGTCACGGCACCTCAGGCTTCTGACGCTGGTCCCCGGGCGGGGAAGGCAGAGACAAACCAATGGGGCATTGCGGACTCTAGCAGCATCCTGAGTATGTTGTCCATAAACCGGAAATAATTGATCTACAGGCTGGCAAGGCAGCCAGCAGAATACAAAGGCATTTATGGCTTTTCTGCTTAATAACCCTCAACTCTTCTGGGCAGCTGAGGGGACCTGGGCTCTGACTTGGTCTTTTCAGATGGACGGGAGTCCCAGGGGTCCGGGATGGGGAAGGGAGAGAAATGGTGGGCCCCTGGGGAGGGGGGAGGGGGATGGTGAGGGGGATGGAGGGCCTCTCCTCCAGGAGCCCCAGGCCCCTGAGAGGCCAAGGCAGGAGCTGCATTGTACGTACCTTGGGGACTGGGGTCATGGAGGTCAGCTCACCCCATCCATGGGCTGTGCAGGCAAGTTTACACTGAGTCACAGCCAAAAAAAAAAAAAATTGGAACAGAATAATGGTCAGTAGGAAGTGATTTCCTCATTCCCCTGACACGCAGGTAGCTCCTCGGCGTGGGGACGGGTCTGGACTGTGGCTCTGTGGAGAGGGAGCAGAGCATTTGGGGTGCTCCCAACGGGGAACTGGGGCCCTGCCAGAGGGGGGATCCGGGAAGGCGGCTCCCCATGCGTCTGCCTCGGTTCCTGCTTCCTCCTCCGGGGCCTGCCTCTGAACTCGGGTTTCTTCTCCTCCCACTCACTGCTCTGGTGTGAGTCCCTGTTTCTCTGGTCCAGAGCACAGGAGCATTGAGGACCCTGACGTCCGCACCCCCACCCAAGACCTGCTGTCCGGCCTGGGGCTTTGGGCCCAGCCCCCTGGGTCCCTTGTTAAGTCACTCAGCAAACACGCACTTGCCCCTTTCTCAGGTGGGCCCTGTGTGGGAGGAGGAGGCTCCCTGGGGAAATCAGACACAGCCCCCAGGAAAAGCCCCAAGGGAAAGAGCCAGGGAGGGCAAGGCGAGGAGCCCCAAAGCAGGGGATTCCAGGTGGAGAAACCAAGCAGAGGTCCGAGGTGGGCTCCCTGCTGCTTCTTTAGAGCCCGACTCCGCCAGCCCACCGTCAGACACCAAGGCCACCTGACCTGGGTGTGCGAGTGGGCAGGGCCGCCCTGTCCTCATGTGTTGGCACTTGCAGAAGGGAGACGGCCCCCCTCCCGGGATAACTTTGTGTCTGTCTATTGAGATCTGCTCCCTGTCCCGGGCCTCCAGGGAGGGGTGCTCTGTGGAGCTGCGGGGACCAGGGGCTCTGCCTCCCTGCTAGGCTGACCTCCCACCTCTGACTCCTGACATGCTGGAGCAATGCCAGATGGGCAAGTTACCCGTGTGACAAAGACCTGAGAAAAGTAAGTTGAACAAATCTTTGAGGAACTCCTCTCCCCCACCCCCATACTGGCTCCCTCCCTCAGGCTGTCTTCTCTAAATAGACCAAAACATGGTAATTTTATGAACAAATCAAGCCATGCATTATACATTTTTATGTTCTTAAGTTAACAAAGTGACTTTGAATCTATAAAAGGCACCAAAGTAAGTATTACATTTATTTTTGCCTCCTGAATGGCCCTCTCATCCCTTGCCTTCCCCCTACCCTGGGTGGCCCTGACTGGCACTCAAGGCCCTGGGACTCAAGCACTCAAGGCCCACAAGGTTCAGTCACCTGTATCAAGTCCCTTGTCCCCAAGTCCCCACATGAGTCTTGCCAGTCCCTCTCCTCCTCAGAAATCTGACACCTCTGTGTCCGCTCGAAGTGCACCTCACTTGCCCTTCGGTCAGCGGGTGAACTCCTCCCCATCTTTCAAAACCCAGCTCAAATGACCCCTCCTCTGTGAGATCTCCTGTTAGGACACTGACAAGTACCCACCATCCCTTCTTGAAGCCAAAAGGACCTGCAGAAGTGCAGACTGGGAAGGGAGGAGTGGGGGGCTGGGGGTGAGGGATCGGAGCTGTCTGCAGAGGCTCATCGTGAGCGGAGGTGGAGGGACAGACCGCAGCCTGGGCGTGAGGGGCCGCCTCGGGGTCAGGGGGTGGCTGGAGTATCCAGGCAGGGCCGGGGCCTGGCGCGGTCAGCTGAGACGAGGCCATGGACACCCCGTGCCATAGTGACAGCACCCTGTCGCCATGGGGCAGGCCCCGTCTTAGGCCTGAGTGCCAGTCCACGCAGACCTGACTCTGGCCCGAGCCCGGCCCCGTGGGCCTCCATGGGTGTGCACGATGTCAGAGGCCTGGCCAGGTGACCACGGCCAACGCTGTCCTTCTCTGCGTGGCCCCGGTGGGACAGCATGCAGCTTGGAGTTCACAGACCAGCTGTGCCCTGCTGAGCATGTAGCCTTGGGCAGGACAGGCTCTCAGACCTAAGGCTGTGGGTGCCCGGGGGTGATGGTGCCTTGGGGGAAAGCAAGGGGGTTAGTCCTGTGAGTTGAGGTCCTGCTCGGGGCTGGCACCAGCCAGGCCACTGGACATTCACTCTTGGTTTGCTCTGATTCCTGCCGAAAAGTGAAGTCATAAGCCCAGCGGCGCAGTATGATCACCCTGCGTCCAGGAGTCTGGGGCAAACGTCATCCCTTTGACCTCTGAGTGGAAGCATTTTTGCTAATGGAGGCGCTGACAGCAGGTGGTGTCTGGAGAGGAGGCCAGGTCTCCAGCCATCTGGGATGGGGCCGGTGTGCGAGCGGGGGTGAACGGCGGGTCACCAGGCTGCTGGCATCTGCTGCCCTGTGAGCCGGGCGCCAGCTGACAGAGCATGGGCGACCGCGCTCTCCCAGCCCAGGCTGGCACAGGCCAGCGGGAGGGCAGCTCAGGGCGGGACGGGGTGACCGGGGCCAGCCCTCCCACCAGGACCAGGCCCCGAGCTTGGTGCCTGAGGGCCTGCCCTGCTGCGTGTGTGCATGAACATGCTTGCACATGTGTGTGAGTGAGCATGTGTGCACATATACGTGTGGCTCTGTGTGCATGTGCACATGTGAGTCTGCACGTGAGTGTGGGTGTGCGTGCCCATGAGCATACATTCAGTTAACCTGCCTAGTGCAGACGTGTGGTTCTCCCTGCCCGGAACTGCACATCACCCACTCTGCCCTGACCGCAGCCGTGGTCCAGCTTCGTCTAGAGTCTTCAACGATCGCTCCAGTGGGAGGCAGGGCTGTGACGCGAGCCTGCAAGTTGCTCTTCCTGGGGGTTGGCCTCGTTGCCTCTCCTGGAGCAAGATTGGGACAGGAGAGGGGTTAGAACAGGGACACTGAAGGCCTGTGGGGGCCCATCCTCCTCCCATCTCACTCCCAGCCCCCCACCCAGAGGAGACAAGGAGGAGCCTGGTCTTCCAGTGGACCGAGTCTGCGAGGGGAGACCCCCTGCCCTGATCAGGCCTCCGGGGGTGTGGGGAGGGGCCTTTGACTTTCAGCCGGCCATCAGCCGCAAGTCCTGAGCTGGGTAGGGGCCCTGGCGCAAACCTGACCAAGCCCTGGGGGCCCTTTGCTGTTCCCTCGGGGAGCCCTCGTGGCGGGAGGACCTGGGCACCGTCTCCGGGGTCCTTGACCCGACACTGGCCGCAGCACACGCTGTGTCCTGCAGCTGTGTGGGGAGCTGCTGAGTGGTGAGCGCTTTGCTGAGTCCACACTCTCACTGGCCGCGGATGAGCTGCAGGGTGGACCCGGCAGGGTGGGGGCGCCTCCAGGCTGCTCCCTGCACAGGGCTTGGTCCAGGGCCCCCGTGGTCCAGCTCAGGTGGCCTCTGCCCCAGCCTCTTGCTAAGCCCCAGGTTCAGCCCCCTTTCTGGAGATGCACCCGGGACGAGCCTGACGCAGGCCCACTGTGTCTGATTGCCTTCTGGAAAACCAGCCGGCTGTCTCTGGTTCCTGGGTCTCCATCCCAACGTTAGTATTTTTTTTTCTCCATGAAAGACTTTATTTACTTGCTAAAAATACTCTTCTCCCTATGCCCCTCAGGAAGCTTTAGTAAATAATTGCTCCCACCTCCCAACAGAGAGCTGACCTCCAGCCACCCTGGGGAGACGCAGTGGACCCTAGCCAGCCCTGGGGGAGCCCAGCAGCTGGCATAGGAAAGGAACAGATGGAGGCTGGGCCAGGCAGAGGCTGCCTGAGCTGGGGAGGGGCTCACCCAGCCCCCACACTGTAGGACCTGGGCCACCCCTGGGAGTCAGACACCAGGGTGGAAGGGACTGTGAAAGTGCCCAGCCCACCCCCACCAGACGGTCCAGTCCCTCTCCCAGGTCTCCAGGTTAAACCCTCTTGAGGATGGGGGGCCTCCCGGCTCCCCGCCCCCACCCCCTGCAGCCGCTTGTGTTAATCCTGTGGCTCCCCTCGGGGTCCCTGCCTGTGTGCAGACTCTGCCCTCCTGGAACCGCAGGCAGCAGAAGCTCCCTGGCCTGGCCAGCACTGCCCCAAGGGCCTGTGCCCCTGGAGGGTGACCACGTGAGGGGCCCAGGCATCTGCCTTTCCTGTGCGGGAGGCAGGGAGCCTGGCTCCATCTCTGGTGTAGAGCTGTGAGCCCATTCGGGCAACTGTCAATGAGCAGGCAGCCACGACCTCAGGGCGCAGAGATCCCCAGGAGCTCGTTGTCCCGCACCCCGGGAATAGGAGGAGGGGACCCCTGCCTCTGTGGAGTGCGCTGGCAGTGGGTGGAGGGTCTGCTGAGCTTTTCAGGCTGGGCTGCTGGGCACTGAGGAGCCCAGGCTGGGTTGTGATTCCCTGCCTGGCCCACCAGTCCTTCTGATACTTCTCCCTGGCTGGGGCTCCCTTCCTTTTGCCAGAATCTCGGGTACCAGCACCCTTGCCCACCCCCACACCAGAAACACCCACCCAGGGGGACACCATCCCTGCTGTGCTGTGTCTCAGTACCCCCTCCACTTCCACCCTGGGTCCAGGAAGATTCAAGAGCCTCCCTGTGAGACTCAGTTTTCACCTGCTATGTGCAGGGTACACGCTGGGTGACAACCAGCCCCATCGGCAGAGCCCACCTGGATGGCAGCAGACAAGGAGACAGGGGTGCTGGGCTGGGCGCAGAAAGCAGGGCTCAGTGGGGAGGAGGAGGTGGATCCTGCTCCCCCAACCTGGGGGCTCCCTGGGGTGGGGCAGTCACCGAGGAAGCTCCCGGCGGGGAGAGGTGGGCTCCTGAAGGTCTGAGGAGGCTTTCAGAGCCCAGGCTTATGGGTGGGTGGCAGAGTGGGGGGTGGGGGGCGGTAGCCCGATAGTGGCTCTGGTTCTGGGGTTTACGGGGAGTGGGGAGGGGCCCTTAGGTGGAGAAAGGGCAGCTGTGGGGTCAGGAGAGCCCTGTTCACATCCTGGCTCTGCAGCTGTCAGTGGTGGGCTTGAGCCCTGGTCCCCCAGACAACTCCTCACTTTCCTCTCCTGTGAACTGGGCTCCTTGGGCTGTTGCTCACCTGAGGGAGTTGAGGAGGTGCTGGTGTGGGGGAGCTGGGGCTCCGCTGACCTGGGGCTCCCTGCTCCTTCTCCTCCAGGAAGGGTGGGGCATGGAGGCAAGGCAGGCCTTCGGCCCAGATAGGCAGTGGGATTTCTTATTTGTTCAATCATCCGTTCATTCTTTTTATTAATTCATTCATTTAAAAATCTCGATTGAGCATCTTTCATCTTTGGTATGGTGCTCTAGGTCCTGGGTTTTCTCCCCCTACTGCGAGAAAGGGGCAAGAAGATGGACAAAAACAAACGATCCAAGAGGTGCCATGAATACACTGGAGCGGGTCAGAGACGCTTGGTGGGAGGACCATGCTACCAAAGGTCTCAGGGGGCTTCTCTGGGGAGGGAGTCCTGGAGCTGGGTCCTGAATCCAGGCCTGTGAGGTTCTGGTGGGCCGGGCAGCTGCAGGACTCACTGGGATGACGACGATGGTGGTGATGAGGGTGATGTGTCGATGACGGTGGTGATGGAGATGGAGATGATGGTGATGATACTGATGATGCTAATGATGAATGTAACAGTGATGATGATAGTGTGAATGGTGATGGGGACGGTGATGACGAAGAGAATGGGGAAAGTTAACATTCATTGACCTTAAATAAATGGCGTCTCCGGAGAAGGCGATGGCAACCCACTCCAGTACTCTTGCCTGGAAAATCCCATGGATGGAGGAGCCTGGTGGGCTGCAGTCCATGGGGTCGCTAAGAGTCGGACACGACTGAGCGACTTCACTTTCACTTTTCACTTTCATGCACTGGAGAAGGAAATGGCAACCCACTCCAGTGTTCTTGCCTGGAGAATCCCAGGGACAGGGGAGCCTGGTGGGCTGCCGTCTATGGGATCGCACAGAGTCGGACACGACTGAAGTGACTTAGCAGCAGCAGCAGCTGCAAACGGAGGCTCCAACACTTTTCCATGCATTATTAACTCATGTAACCCACACAATGAGACAGATGCTAGTATCTATCCATTTTACAGATGAAGAGACTGGGATCCAGAAACAGGCAGTCACAGGCTCATGCATGGTTCCGTGATTTCTAGTAGTGTTTGAGTTGGAGTTTGAGCTCAGGAGACTGACCTCGAAACATCTGCTTTTAACCCAAACTTCTGATAAACCACAGCTGCTCACTTGCCTCCCGAGTTTGTTCTCCAGGAACGCCACCACCAGCGGCCTATCTGTGCCATCCTTGTCATTACTGGGAATGGCTAGATTCATCTTTGTCAAGCTTGCACTTTCTCCCAAAGTTTGAATTAACCTCGACATTAATTTGCTGATGGAGAGCCTGCAGTAGGTCATATAGCATGAGCACCTGTGATATTCTAATACATTTCCAAGGAAATTATTGTAATATGCTAAATGGGAGATTTAAAGGTTACTTGTTCCCCTGCAATCTATGAACTGTTTTATGAAAAAGTCATAACTGAAATAATTGAAGTGTCAGAAAGGAAAAAAGGATAAGAGCCAATCAACAATTCTGTTATCACTTACCCATCATCCTGATTTTATGTGGTATTTTGGCAACTCACCATCTTTGAATATTGCTCTGGACAGCAAGAAAGGGCAAGAGGGAGGGACTTCTGGATCACAACTGACACAGCTAGGGGCTCAGTTACCTGGGCTGAACCTCTGACTTTATTCAGAGAGTGGGTTCCCCATCCCCAGAGGTGTGCAGCACCCCACGCATGTCCTCCTGGATTAGGTGCTGTTGCAAGATCCATGTCTTCTATGGTTGATGACCCAAGTGTTGACTTAAAAAATAGCCACAACCTAAAAGTTGAGCGTCATGTTTTATTCGGTGGGAATTTTTAGGACTTCAAGCCTGGGAGACAGCATCTCAAGTGACCCTGAGAGAATCGCTGTGAGGAGGAGGCGGAGGAGGAGTCAGTTTACATAGAACTTTTCAACCAAGGGCAGATAGTGTGAACATCAAAAGTATTTTGTGAATTAAAGAGAACCCGGTATCTCCAGTTAAGGAGTTTAGTGCTTTTCTGTGTCTGGGAAGGTGCAAGAGTCTGAGCTCACTGAAATCGGTCCACTCACACGCATCTCAGCCACCCGGGGCCAGCATCCTGTGTATTTTCACATCCTCCTCCCCTGGGGAGGGCTCACCATAGGAGTGGCTGCAGCCTGGCGGTTGCTGGATCATACAAGTAGCTTTCCCTTCTGGAGGAATTCACATTTGGAGGACCGCATTCCTTGATGACTCTGACATCCTTGTTTACTATACAGCAGGAAATACCCCACTTCTCCTTGGAGGGCCCCAAAGGTTCCTCCCAACCCTGAGTTTCTGAGATTCTCAGAACTTAGGTCCAGTCCAGAGAAGCAAAGTCACTTCCCCCAGGACCACACAGCAAATTCCAAACTGGAGTCCGGACACCGGAAAGTCAGTCCTGGGTCTTTGTGGACGGAGTTCAGGGAGAGAAGCAGGGAAGGGTTGTGGTGGGTGGGGTGACAATGTGAGTGGGGGTCAGATGTGGATGGAGAGAGTGGGGACAAGTGTTGAGTGCCCAATCAGGCTGCGTGTGTGTCTAAGCTTTGAAGAGTGAGCTCTGCAATGCGCGGGGAGGAATAATACATTGAAGGAACATTAAGTGGTGTCAAAGCCAGAGATGATCTCTGGACAGGAGCCCAAACTCTATCAAACAGCCTGGCTTGGCCTGTGAGCCCAGTGGCCTGCAGGAGTGTCCAGGCCTGGGCAGAGCACCCTGACCTGAGGCTCGGCCTTCGAGCTGGCACTCCAGGTCGGTGGAAGAGGCTGCCACTGGATGTCATATTAGCTGATTTGGGGGCCCCTACCTCATCCCCATTGGCAGAGAGTACACCACTGGTGGGGCTTTGAAGGGGTGCCGTGGGGTAAATGCTCCCCCTCCACAGCCCTGTCTGGGAGCTCTTCCAACGTGGGGCTCAGTGTTGCCCAAGGATCTGGTTAACAGGCAGTTTTTCACCAGGCGAGCCTGGGTGAGCCCGAGGCTCCCAGGTGACGCTGGCCATCTGGTCCTTAGGCTGCCCGCCACCTAGCCAGCTGATGAGGGGCCCAGCGGGTGGTACGATTTTTCCTGACTCTCTGCCATGTTAAACTGCAGAGCGTGGGCAGTTTCTAAAGCTGGGAAGAGCGGGCTCGGGTTTTAGGCATCTGGGATTTGCAACATGGAGTCTGAGACTGGCTTTTGCTTGGAGGGGCTTGCAGAGAGCCATGGGCTGGAGCTGTAGGTAGCAGCCCAGCCTCTCTTACTGTGTGTCTTGGGGCAAGTGAATTAACCTCCCTGTACCACCCCTGTCTCATTCACGCAGTGCGTGTAATACCCAACTGCAATATCACCTGATACTATAGTGCAGTAATACCAGAGCGCAGAACGCATGGAGAAGTAAACGACCAAGAGAAAGTTCCTGGGAACATAACGGTGAGGCGGAGATGAGAAACCTTCCTAAGGCTGCATTAGGAAATGCTCGAGGAAGGGCCTAGCAGGAAACGGGTGCAGAGCCTGGCACCGGGCCGGGTGTCCAGGTGGCATCTGGGCATGGCGGGAAGGATGCTCTGGAGGTAGGGGGAGCCCCCACGTCAACCCCCACACCCCGCAGCCTCCCTGCACAGGAGCGGCTCTCCCCTGGGTGCTGGGCCCCTGGGCTGGGCTTGGGAAGCGAACAGCTCAGGGCCCACCATTTCAGGCTCATGTCTGGTCTCCCTACTGCTCTTGGGGAAGCCCTATGGTGGGTGGATGGAGGGCACATGTACCCTGGAGTCTCCACAGATATGCACATAACCAAAATGCTTTTCTTTTACCTGGAATGCTTGTGTTCTGGCTACAGGGGAAAGATTTTTTTCCCTCTCCATAAATAAATGGAAGCTGTGAAACTTAACGCAGTGAGAAGAGCTGGGGTATTTTCTTTGGCTGAATCCTGGGGCGTCCCAGGTGGAGGGCTGCTGGGAACATCCAGAAGATGGGGGTTGGAGGAAAGAAAAGGGAACCTCCTGAGGACTGGACTCAGCTATGTTTAGGGTCACCTGGTGGCCATACTCTCCCCCGGGAGACCCTTCCTGTCCACACTGGCAGGTTCAGGGAAGTTCCCTGCCCCACAGCCCGAGAAGGCCTGGCGCCGTCCAGCGGCCCTCCTCCTCTGTCTGAGCTGCTGTTTCTCCTGAGTGACTGGATTGTCTTGACAACAGCCCAGAAGTCACCTCTCCTGGGGACTGAAGGACCCAAAGGGCTACTAGTTGTTCAGTCGCTCAGTCGTGTCTGACTCTTTGCTACCCCATGGACTGCGGCACGCAAGCTTCCCAGTCCTTCACTGTCTCCTGGAGTTTGCTCAAACTCACGTCCATCCAACTGTCTCACCCTCTGTCACCCCTTGTCACAGAGACTCCATATTCACCCCTGAAGTTCAGGCGTCCACAGGCCCCTGGTCCGAGAGGCTGCCCCTCCCCTGACCTGTGTGAGTTTGCTGGTTTCCTTTCCATGGTCTATTTCCCCCGGGCCAGACTGTGAGATTCATGGGGCAGGTCTCCATGCTGTTGGCTGCAGGGGGCTTGCCCAGAAGACGAGTGCACGATGAAGTGAGTGAAGGGGTCAGTGGACAGGACTCCCTAGACGGGGAGATTTCTGCCAGCCCCGCATTGCTCTCAGCCTGTGCTTGGTAGGGGAGGGGGTGGCACGGACCCCCCGGGACCCAGGAATCTGGGTGTTGGGGCGGGGAGGGTCCAGGGTGGCTTTTCTGAGTTGACTGACCCCTGTCTCCCTGAACCTGCAGAGCCACCTCCTCCCGACCCCGTGCGCTGCCCAACTCCCCGGCCAGTGGCACAGTGCTCCTGACGGAGAGGACACTGAACCAGCGGGACTGGGAGGTGTTCCCACCTCCTGGCAATATCCCCCCACCAGGCAGGCCCCCAGGCCCCTTCATGGGTAGCAGCCTGAGGCAGGGCACTGTGCCCCCGCTGAGTTAGGGGGTCCCGATGTGAGCCTGGTCCAGCTAAGGGGCAGGTCACGGGGATGGGAAGGCCCTTGGGAAGCCCCTACTCTGTTGCACCTGGGGCCCAGCCCCAGCCTGGAAACGGCCGCTGAGCTGTGGCCGGCGTGAGGGTGGTGAGCGTACCAGCCAGGAGCTCACCCGCTGGTCCCTCTTATGAGCAAGTCAAGAGGGGGCCACCAGGACAGGGCCATACCCAGTGAGGACTCAGGCCCCGCAGCCTGTGGGCCACCAGTCACTGCTGTCTGGGCTTGGGGTCAGACACAGCCCTGCAGAAAACTTCGGGGTCTGGGGCAGGGACGGCCCCTCCTAGGGTTCTTTGGGTGGCCTGTGGTCAGGCCTGCTTCCTGGATGAAGCAGATGGGGAGTTTCCTGTGGGAGGAGCTGAGCCTGAACCAGAGAAATTTGGGGGTAAAAGCATTGGGAGGGGCATGGGGAGCAGTGGTGGAGGGGGTGGTGGGCCCTTCATGGAGCAGGCAGACCCTTGTGACGGATCCCTCTGCTGGGTCCTGAGGCTGGCCCTCCACTGCTTCCCGCAGAGCACAGCAGGCCAGGGCTTGGCCCCCTGCCTGTAATCTCGGGGCCAGATCTGTGTGCTGTGCAGTGCTGGGTGGACCGGGGGTTGAACCCGGGTTTGACTGCGTGAGTGTGACCCAGGGGAGAGGGGATTGGGGGCTGGACCGTGGGAGGTCTCCAAGCTCCCTCGAGCCGTGTTTGACGGGTCAGTCCCTTGTCATGGGAGCCTCTGCCCAGCGCTGCCTCCCAACAGGACAGGGGCCTCCCAACAGGACAGGGGCTTCCCACGGAGAGCTAGAGAGAGCAATCTCAGAAGGGACGCCCCATCTCCTCTGCCAGTTCTGTTCCTTACAACTGTGGGGGTTCTGCCTCGCAGAGGGAGGGGCAGCACGGGGCGTGGGCACCAGGAGCAGCCGCCACTGCAGGGGGACCGTCCTCCCCGGGCAGCCGTGGTGATTAAGGATTGTGCCCCCACAAGCTGGTCAGAGCGCCGGGTGTGCAGCAGAGTAAGGTGGCTGCTTCCGGAGCCTGGTCCGCCCCTTGCCACATCACGGCCTAATTCTTCAACGGTGATGCCTCCGACGACTTCCCGAGATCGCGCTGGTGCTGCGGAGACCATCGCGCTGAATGCAATGAGGGTCCCGCAGCCAAAATATGAGGAGACTAGGGTTTGCTGGGCAGGAGAGGGGGAGGCACTCTGGCTCTGGTGCCCATGCCCCCAGAAACTGTCCACTCGCAGGGGACCGTTCCCCGCTCAGAGTCCCTCCGCTGCGTTCAGACTGAATCAGGCAATTAACCCGCGCTCAGAGCTCCCCGGCCGTGAATCTGAGCGCGGGCGAGCGGGTGTGTGGCGCCTTTAAATAAGCCTTATGTAACGAGGCGTCGTCGTCGGAGCAGCTGACTCTGCGCACACGGGCCTCTTTTAAAATAGATTCTTGTCTTTATATAGCTGAATGCTTCTTGCTTCTGGCTCTGCCATCTTACAGAGGCGCTGATGTAGGTCAGATATTGCTTGGTGCGAATTAATTAATCTATAATTTTATCAAAGGAGGGAGGAAAACAAGTAAGGAAGCTCTTGAGTAACAAGTGAGTAAGATCTCAGTGTGCTTGGCACAGCCTGGGAACCAGCGTTCCAGAGTGAAGCTCCGGGAAGGAGCCACCAGCATAGGGCGGCTCTTCCTAAGACCGGCCCTGGCCTGGCCCGCATGGGTCTCTACGGGAACACCAGATCTGGGGACCAGTCCGACCTCCGTTCTCACCCCTGGGCAGCTTCAGACTCAGCTGGGGCGTCAGGCCTGGCAGCCTGCCCCAGGCCGGCAGGGTAGTCATCTCCAGACCAGCTCCACGTCAGCGGTGATCAGAGGCCTGGGCCCCTGCCTCAGCCCTGGGTCCCTGTTCCCGCTGCCCTGTGCTCGTCCCTTTGGAGGCTCCCCGGGGCCTGTGTCCAGCCAGGCCTCTCCAGAACCCACCTCTAGCCGCCGCCCGCTGCCTGGGAGTCACAGTCACCCGAGCTCAGTGTGGGAAACCCTGAGCTCCAGAGCTCTTCCCTTGGACTCTGCGTCAGCTGCTGGCTGCTCCACCCCAGAGGCTTGGGGCTGGGTCGCTGGACCCTCCCCTCTGTCTGTTGGCAGATGCTGTCCACCCTGTTATCAGAGGAGACTGGAGTCCGGCCCTGCCAGGTGTCCACGTGGCCCCTCTGGTCTCCCATCACTGTGGGTTCTCAGAGCCCCCCAGGGTCCCACCAGCATCCGGGTCAGATCACGTCCCCATGTCCAGAACCCAGTGGCCCCCGAAGTCCTGGCAACACCTCCTCCCCCCTCCCCCACCACCATCCCCCTCCCACTTTTCCACATGTGGCCCCAGGTGAGGACAGCCCAGAGCCCAGGACAAGAGGCACCGCCCGCAGAAATCCCACCAGCTTGCCTGCACTTGGCACTGAAGCCCCCTTCGCCCTGTCCTCACCAGAGGGTCACTCTCCCCGAAACATCATCCTTTCACAGCCGAGCCCAAGGATGTGCCCACGGGGCCGCCAGCTCCAGCCAGGACCAGAGCCTCTGCTACTTCTCAAGGCGGCGCGAGTGTGGGCTGGACCTGAGGCAGGGACTGACTGAGGGGCGTCCCCGCACAGCCCAGACCTGGAGCGGTTGACCGTATGCCTGAGCCTGAGCGCCTGCAGGAGAAGGAGGGCGGAGCCAGGCTCTGCCCCCACCCACTCGAGGGGTCCCCACCCCCTCCTGGACCTGTGGAGCCCCTCCAGGTGGCTCTGACGCTCCCACAGGAGGGGCTGTCTGTGCTTCCCCACCGAGCTGTCCCTAGCTCCGGCCTCCCGCCTGGATCCAGGAAGATGTACTTCAGCGTGAGCACCCAGTCTCCACTGAAAGACCCTCCTCGTCTGGGGTCAGAGGGGTCAGGGCCTCTCACAGCAGTGCCCTGGTCCTCCCCAGGTCCCCTGGGCTCAGCCTGTCACCTGCACTGAGACCAGCTTGCAGAAACCCTGCGTCCTGGGTCCTGGAGGTTGGAGGCTGGAAATGGGGTGCAGACATGCAGCGTCTAGACCAGCCCGCCCTGTGCTCGGTGCCCGTGGCCTCATTAACCCTCGCAGTCCTGCAGGGCAGCCCCAGCAGTCACCCTCTCTCATAGCTGAGAAAATGGAGGCCCAGAGAGGCGTGAGGGGCTACTCCAGGCTTTGGGAGAGGTTGGATTGGCTGATCGGTGCCTGAGCACCTGCTGTGTGTGAGGTTCTTACGTCCTGATGCCTCATTCAACCTGGGTTCCATCCTGGGGGCTCAGATACAGTGGGTAATGCACTTGCTTGGGTATGTCTCCAGGTGTGAGTTTTGTGGGGGTGGGAGTAGCCAGATACTGGCCTTGTTGTCCAGTGGGAGACTGGCAAGCACAATAGCTTCTTGTGGGGAGATGCCTGGGTGCTAGTGGAGCAGAGAGGAGGGCTCCTGGCAGGCTGCCTGGAGGAAGTGACCTCTGAACAGAGTCTAGGGAAGTGGGCAGTGGGTAGATATGGGGAATGTGAGTGATCGGGAGGGAGCAAAGGGGCCAGGAGGCTGACAGCACTGGGTCAAACTCCGCCACAGCGATGACCGAGTGCTGGGATTTGAACCTGGACAGTCTGATCCCAACGTCCCTGGGGCTAGCAGCCCCACCTTCAAAGGAGGAAAAGGAGGTTCTGAGAGGGGCAGACTGGACCCCATCGCTGAGTCAGGCTCATGGTATAAGAGTTTCCCTGTGAGAATTAAATCAGACTAGAAACAGCTCAGTGTTAAAAACACAAAAGCATGGCTCCCCCGCTGTCCTAAGCCCACTCAGGGAGTGTGGGGAGCGGCCCCCAGCTCCTGCATGGAGACATCACCGTGAATGCAATTAATCACTTTTCAATTAGTATTCCGGCGCTTTGTGGGGACGTGAAGCAGGCCAGATCCAGAAGGCAGCAGGCTTCAGATGCGGTTATGAATGTTGGGAGCAGAAATAGAGCCTGGGAGCCAGGCTGGCAGCCCCCCAAAGGGGCTGAGAGTGCAGCAGAGATGGGGCGGAGAGCAGGGAGGGGGAAGCCCCCTGCAAGTACGCTGCAGACGGGCCCCACGAGTGTTCCTGCTGTTGACCGTCACCGGCAGGGATGCGGGTTTGTAGGTGGCTCTCTGGGCAGGTTTAGCGTCTCTGAAAGGCTGTTAGGGTGAGACAGATGATGATGGGCTGGCTCCACCACTGCTGGGCACTGTGTTTGGTGCTGCGTCATGGAGCCAGCCAAGGAAGGTGGGTCTGGAGACCCCATGTTACAGGTGATGCAGAGTCGGGGCCACTCTGGTGGGGCAGTTTGGTCCTGGGTGAGAAAGGGCACCTGTAAGTGCGGGCAGTGGGGCGGGCAGGCCGGGTGTAGCTGGTGGTGGCCTGTCCCAGCTGGCTGTGTGACCGCAGGCCATCCCTCAGCCTCTCTGGGCCTGTTCATTTGCAAAAGAGGGATGAGGCCTTCCTGGCTGATGAAGAGCAAAGTGGGAGCCTCCTGTGGCACCAGGTGCAGAGCAGGCTCTGACAAGCTCATACATTTCTCTGAGGCAGTGCCCTGTGCTGTGCCCCTGAAGCTCTGGGTGGCATGTTGTAGAGGACAGGGTCATGACTCTGGTGGCATTTTGAACCAGGCTGTGTGAAGGATCTCTGTTCTGAAATCAACCTGAGCACTGAAGACCTGATGGGTTTGAATTGTGGTGCTGGAGAAGACCCTTGAGAATCCCTTGAACAGCAAGGAGATCAAACTAGTCAATCCTAAAGGAAATCAACTCTGAATATGCATTGGAAGGACTGATGCTGAAGCTAAAGCTCCAATTCTTTGGCCATGTGACAAAAGAACTGACTCATTGGAAAAGACCCTGATGCTGGGAAAGAGTGAAGGCAGGAGGAGAAGGGGATGACAGAGGATGAGATGTGGGGATGGCATCACCAACTCAATGGACATGAGTTTGAGCAAACTCTGGGAGATAGTGAAGGACAGGGAAGCCTGGTGTGCTGCAGTCCATGGGGTCACAAAGAATCGGACACAACTATAGTGACTGGAAAACAACAGTTCAGTTCAGTGCAGTCGCTCAGTCATGTCCGACTCTTTGTGACCCCGTGAATTGCAGCACGCCAGGCCTTCCTGTCCATCACCAACTCCCAGAGTTCACCCAAACTCATCTGTATCAAGCCGGTGATGCCATCCAGCCATCTCATCCTCTGTCGTCTCCTTCTCCTCCTGCCCCTAATCCCTCCCAGCATCAGGGTCTTTTCCAATGAGTCAACTCTTTGCATGAGGCGGCCAAAGTATTGGAGTTTCAGCCTCACCATCAGTCCTTCCAATGAACACCCAGGACTGGTCTCCTTTAGGATGGACTGGTTGGATCTCCTTGCAGTCCAAGGGACACTCAAGAGTCTTCTCCAACACCACAGTTCAAAAGCATCAGTTCTTTGGCATTCAGCCTTCTTCATAGTTCAACTCTCACATCCATACATGACCACTGGAAAAACCATAGCCTTGACTAGATGGACCTTTGTTGGCAAAGTAATGTCTCTGCTTTTTAATATGCTATCTAGGTTGGTCATAACTTTCCTTCCAAGGAGTAAGCGTCTTTTAATTTCATGGCTGCAATCACCATCTGCTGTGATCTTGGAGCCCAAGAAAACAAAGTCTCTCCCTGTTTCCATTGTTCCCCATCTATTTGCCATGAAGTGATGGGACCGGATGCCATGATCTTAGTTTTCTGAATGTTGAGCTTTAAGCCAACTTTTCCACTCTCCTCTTTCACTTTCATCAAAAGACTTTTTAGTTCTTCTTCACTTTCTTCCATAAATATGGTGTCATCTGCATTTCTGAGATTATTGATATTTCTCCCGGCAATCTTGATTCCAGTTTGTGATTCTTCCAGCCCAGCATTTCTCATGATGTATTCTGCATTTAAGTTAAATAAGCATGATGACAATATACAGCCTTGACATACTCCTTTCCCTCTGGGGAACCAGTCTGTTGTTTCATGTCCAGTTCTAACTGTTGCTTCCTGACCTGCATATAAGTTTCTCAAGAGGCAGGTCAGGTGGTCTGGTATTCCCATCTCTTTCAGAATTTTCCACAGTTTTATTGTGATCCACACCGTCAAAGGCTTTGGCACAGTCAATGAAGCAGAAATAGATGTTTTTTCTGGAACTTTCTTGCTTTATCGATGATCCAGCGGATGTTGGCAATTTGATCTCTGGTTCCTCTGCCTTTTCTAAAACCAGCTTAAATATCTGGAAGTTCATGGTTTACATATTGCTGAAGCCTGGATTGGAGAATTTTGAGCATTACTTTACTAGCTTGTGAGATGAGTGCAATTGTGCGGTAATTTGAGCCTTTCTTTGGGACCGGAATGAAAACTGACTTTTTCCAGTCCTGTGGCCACTGCTGAGTTTTCCAAATTTGCTAGCATATTGAGCGCAGCACTTTCACAGCATCATCTTTCACGATTTGAAATAGCTCAACTGGAATTCCGTCACCTCCACTAGCTTTGTTTGTAGTGATGCTTTCTAAGGCCCACTTGACTTCACATTCCAGGATGTCTGGCTCTAGGTGAGTGATCATACCATCGTGATTATCTGGGTTGTGAAGCTCTTTTTTGTACAGTTCTTCTGTGTATTCTTGCCACCTCTTCTTAATATCTTCTGCTTCTGTTAGGTCCATATCATTTCTGTCCTTTATTGAGCCCATGTTTACATAAAATGTTCCCTTGGTATCTTTAATTTTCTTGATGAGATCTCTAGTCTTTCCCATTCTGTTGTTTTCCTCTATTTCTTTACATTGATGGCTGAGGAAGGCTTTCTTATCTCTCCTTGCTATTCTTTGGAACTCTGCATTCAGATGCTTATATCTTTCCTTTTCCCCTTTGCTTTTTGCTTCTCTTCTTTTCAGAGCTATTTGTAAAGCCTCCCCAGACAGCCATTTTGCTTTTTTCATTTCTTTTCCATGGGGATGGTCTTGATCCCTGTCTCCTGTAAAATGTCATGAACCTCATTCCATAGTTCATCAGGCACTCTATCAGATCTAGGCCCTTAAATCTATTTCTCACTTCCACTGTATAATCATAAGGGATTTGATTTAGGTCATACCTGAATGGTCTAGTGGTTTTCCCTACTTTCTTCAATTTAAGTCTGAATTTGGCAATAAGGAGTTCATGATCTGAGTCACAGTCAGCTCCTGGTCTTGTTTTTGCTGACTATATAGAGCTTCTCCATCTTTGGCTGCAAAGAATATAATCAATCTGATTTCGGTATTGGCCATCTGGTGATGTCCAAGTGTAGAGTCTTCTCTTGTGTTGTTAGAAGAGGGTGTTTGCTATGACCAGTGCATTCTCTTGGCAAAACTCTATTAGCCTTTGCCCTACTTCATTCCGCATTCCAAGGCCAAATTTGCCTGTTACTCCAGGTGTTTCTTGACTTCCTACTTTTGCATTCCAGTCCCCTATAATGATAAGGACATCTTTTTTTGGGTGTTAGTTCTAAAACGTCTTGTAGGTCTTCATAGAACCATTCAGCTTCAGCTTCTTCAGTGTTACTGGTTGGGCAACAGCAACCCTTCAAATCAGTATGCAAAAGTACAACAATGAGTGAATGAGCCCCCGCACAATGCTGCTGATGGCTTGGAACTGGGGTCCGAGTCTCCTCTGTCTGGGGGTTATGCCCATGCAGGGGGCAGAGAGTGTGCAGCTCCTGGGTGTCCAGCTCGGGGTGGCCTCCCCACACCCCATGACTGTCAGCACCTCCTGAGGCTATTTCCCGCCCTTAGTGATGGTCAGACTGCACCAGGGGGCCCTGCCCATGGTGTGTCCTGGGCCAGATGGCATCCCCTCAAGATTCATGTTGCAACTTGAACCCCCAGGACCTCAGAATGTGACTGTATTTGGAAACAGGGTCTTTGCAGGAATAATTAGATGAGATGAGGTCACACTGTGGCAGAGTCAGCCCTCATCCAGCATGACTGGGGTCCTTCCGAGAAAGGAAATTTGAACATAGACACACTCGCCCCTTGAACACAAAGAGATCAGGTGAGGCTTCTCCAAGCCAAGGAAGGCCAAGGATGCTGCCACCACTGGAAGCTGGGGGAGAGGCCTGGGCAATTCTCTCTCTAGGCCTTGGAAGGAGTCAGCCCTCCCCACACCTTGATTTCAGGTGTCCTGGCCTCCAGGGCCCTGAGACCATAGATGTCCATTGCTTAAGCTCCTCCTTGGGTGGAGCTTGGTTACAACTGACCTGGGAGACTGAGATAATGTGAGTTGGCCTCAGAGATCCGGTGGGGAGGGAGGTGAGGAGGGGGAAGGCCTTTGAGGCAGAGTGACCCCCAGAAATCAGACATGTCCAGCAGGAAGTGCCTCTATTTGGGTGAGACAAAGCTCCAGCCTGCCGCTGGCCTGGCCTGGGACCAGCCCTCGGAAGCAGGGCTGGCAGAGGCAAACCCTTGGTTTACCAGCACTCACGGTAACTGGGAGTGGGGGCAGGGGGCGGCCCCCAGCCAGTCTGGTTCCTCTCCCCGTGGCCCGTGGTGACTGACCCAAGGTTTCCCGTTATTTCAGGAGCGTGCGGAGGCCCGTGTGGCAAAGGGCTGGTGGGTCCCCACCTCAGACCTCCTTGCACGTCTGTGTTCCGAGGGTGGCATCTGATCTTTTGTTCCAATAACTCCCTTCATCAGCCACGCTCCAGAACTGCTGACAAGTCGTGTGGTCCTCTCCGCTGGGATGCCCGGGCCAGATGCATCTCCTGCCCTCCCCAGTCCCCGGAGCTCAGCCCGACTCTCCACGTAGATTTCCTCATTGCCAGGAATCAGTTTGTAAACAGCAGAGGAGATGTCAAGGTCTTCGTCTTCTTAAGGGGACTCTTTATTCCCCACAGAAATTCTGATCAGGGAGCCGGGCAGTGTCTCCGTTGAATCTCATCCAAGAGCACGCTCACGTCTCAATTATTAATTCTTTTATAAATAACTTGATCTTCATCACAGCCGCATATTTTTTATGATAACTTATATTATTTAGATGTCAATGGCTCTGAGTTAATTGCAGCTGCCAGCAGGAGCTGTCAGCGGCAGAGAGCGTTGGACTCTCTTGTCTAGGTTCAAGGTGAGAACGGCCTTGGAAATCCTTTTTCCTCCTGCCCAGCCTCTGTTCTTTGCCCCTGGTACCCACTTCTGGGTGGGCCAGCCGTGGACAGTCAGCTGGCACCGGGCAGCGAGGAGGAGTGTCTTGCGGGGCTTGGCCTCGCTCTGCTGTGCAGTGGGGCTGCACGGGGCTGCTGGATCTTTACTTTCGGGTTTGTGGGAAATGGATGCCCTCTTGCTACGAGGACACGGCCTGTGGGTGGGGAATCTCTCCCTCTCACCCGCCGTCCTCGTGGGCGGGCTATAACTGATCCCAGCCCACCCCCTTGTCCCCATGCCGTCCTCTCCATCACCAGAAGAATCTGTGAGCTCCACCGTCCTGGGCGCCAGCCACCAGCCACACGTGCCTCCTTAAATTGAAATTAATTCATTTTAAATTAAATTCGGAAGGGGGCGGTTGACACGCGAGGCCTGCATCCTGGCTCCATCCTTCCTTCACATGTCTGCTCTGACCCCTCCGCTCTCCCTGGTCATTTCCTCTAGTATAAGCTGTGGCCCAGTGTAGTGACCAGCTCGGCTGTCATAAGAGCCACCACATCGGGTGGCGGAAACACAGAAACTCGCAGTCTCCCGGTTCTGAGGCTGGAAATCCAAGATCGCGTTGTCGGCAGGGCTGGAGCCCCTGAGGCTACTCCTCTTGGTGTGCAGACGACCGTCTCCTCCCCTGCGTTCTCAGCACCGTGCATCTCTTCTAACAAGGACGCCGGTCAGACTGGGTTAGTGCCGCCCTCATGAGCTGGCTTCCCTTAATTCCCGTGTCCACACACCGTCCCACTCTGAGATCCTGGGGTCAGGGCTTCAGCACAGGAATTTTGCTGGACCTGGGTGATCCTTGTGGGGAGGTGGTTCAGACCTCAGCAGTCACGTGGCACCGTTTACAGGGCAGTGGGCCCACGGAGGTAAGTGACCAGAACAGGCAGGTCTGTCTCCAAAGCGGGTGCTGTTTCCAGTGAGCTCCCTGCCTCCCTAAACCAGAAGCCCCAGGAAGTCACTGCATGGCCCTGGGCCTGTTTGCTCACCTGTAAAGTGGACACATCGTTAGTTTTGTTCTGGAGAGTAAATGAATGATTCACTGATTCACTCGAGGAGGTTCTGTTGAAGGGTGAGTGACTGGCTTAGGTGTCTGTCCTTCCCGTCGGCTCCTTCCCTCCCTCGTTAGTTCTGTAAATAGAGTCCTTGTGATGTACGTAACCATCCTGGCTGCAGGTACCACAGGGGAGGCAGGAGAGGGCAGGATGGTCAGGGGTTCTGCCCTCCAGGGATTCAGGGCTGAACCAAAGAGACAAGTGGGTACTTAGTGACCAGGAGGGTGGAGGTTAGTGCCCAGCAATCAGTTTTCACAGAAGCCAGGACACAAACAGGTTAGGGGCTTCCCAGAGGACTCCCCTTTATGCAGAATCCAGGCCTCCCTCTGCCCACGACATGCTGAATGTCACTGGCGGTCACTCTGTGGGCCTGAGATGAGACTTTGAGAAGGAGGGTAAACCAGCCATTCTTGGTCCCTCGGATGGTATGACCCCGGCCCTGGGGCAGCTTCTGGATGCCTGCAGGCCTCCCTGGCCTCCCTCCCTCTGCAGAGCCTCCCAGGAACCCCCCTCCCGCCTTGCCCTCCCAAGTCATTTAAATAAATTTGCATACATTGTTTCCGTGGAACCTTGATTGTTTCAGGAGCCAGACAATCTGAATCATAAGTATATTCACCCTCCCAGCCTTTTATTGAAGAATTCCATAAATATCCCACCTGTTAGCTCCCAGCTAGCTTTGTCCTGCCCCCCTCCTACTTTTAATTTCTCATTATCATGCCACCAATGAGGGTGGGGGCTTCTATTTTTATTTCTCATTTCTTGCTTAGCAGCTTCCGTTCTGGGTGAATTCTGGCTTCCTGCCAGGCTTTGATGTTCCCTGGAAAAGAAGGGGACTGGCTGGTGACATCTCAACGCCCCCTCTGATGGCAGGTGTCTCCCCTGGGCAGCTGGCAAGCCTGTTCCGAGCCCCCCTTGAGAGCAAGGATGGAGGGACCGTGTGAGTCAGCCACCTGCTTACTGGGTCCAACAGGCCTCTGGTCTGGTGCTGCCAATGGTGAGAAAACTGAGGCTTGAAGCCCACCCTCCTGGAACCCCAGGCTCTGGCTGCAGAGCTGTGGCCACCTCCCTGCACCATGAGCTCCAGGGAAGGGAAAACAGGGGTGCTCACCTCAGCTAGGAGGGGCTGCCGCTGGTGCTGGAGCGGGGCTGGGCCAGGCGAGAAGGTTCACAGGACGTGCCCACAGGGGCCACGGCCTCCAGGGAGTGTTGGGGGAGAGGCTGCCTACTTGGCTCCCCAGCTGCACCACCCTCAGAGGCTCCCTACTGCCAGCAAAGCCTCTCCTCCCCACTCAGCGTCCAAGGCCTTCCCCTGGGCTCCTCTCTGTCCCGCAGGGCTGCCGATGTGGACACTGAACGGAGCTGGCCCCTGCAGCATCCCGCAGGAGCTGGCCTTCCGGTATCTTCAATTCTCTCCCCGACCCTATGGTGTGGGTGCTGTTGTCCCCATTGTACAGAAGAGAAAACTAAGGCTCAAAGAGGCACTGGGCTCGGCCAGGGTCACACAGCTAGAGGGTGGCAGGGCTGCAGGTGTATCTGAACCCAGAGACTGTGTGCTGGCCACACCCTCACATGCACCTGTCAAGACCCTGGTGGCCCTGCATGGCCCAGCGCACAGAGGGTGCTCAGTTCACACTTACTGACACATGCACTTGTGCTCACAGGGCTTGTGCCTGGGGGTGGGTGACGGGGGCGGAATGGAGCCTGCGGGTCTGGACCCCTCCTGTCTGAAGGGCCGGCCCCACGTCCTCGCCTCCCATCCCTGGCTTGAATGGACCTTCCCGTGTCTGATCATTCATGGGTTCATGTCCTACAAGCATCTGTCGCACTTTGTGTGGGTCGGGAGGGGAGGTGCTGCGTCCCACAGAGGGCCAAGGCCTGAGGCTGCCCGAGCAGGGGACGCAGAGCCAGGCTTGGACAGTGGCAAGGACAGGGGCTTGCCCTGTGGACAGAGGGGCCTGGGAAGGAGGCCAGGCTGTCCCTTGCTGCCTACTCCTGCTCTGAGGAACCGCCTGAGTGCAGGGTGTGAGAGTTCACTGAACACACCTTTGCATTATTATTGTGTCCCTGGCAGGTGGATGTGGGCTTTGGATGCTGAGATCTGGGGCAGCTCGTTGGCTGACCAGGAGGTCACGTCCTACTGCGGGCTGCAGGAGGCAGGACTCAGGTGGGCTCCCTTGGGGGACCCAGGCTGCTAGGTCTGGAACTTTGGAGGCTTGAAGGAACTCAGAACTGAGGTGTCACTCTCCTTCCCTGGATCCTCCAGAGTCTGTCCTTGCCTGCTGACCTTGGACATTCACTCGGATTTTCCTTGTAATTTCTGTGAATGTATCTGTGTGGCAGGATGGCCTGATTCATTCTGTCTCTAAAAAAACAACAAAAATTGGTGCTAAAATGTACATGACATAGGTCTTCCCTGGTGGTTCAGATGGTAAAGAGTCTGCCTGCAATGCAAGAGACCTGGGTTCAATCCCTGGGTCGGGAAGATCCCCTGGAGAAGGGAATGGCAACCCACTCCAGTATTCTTGCCTGGAGAATCCCATGGACAGAGGACCTTGGCGGGCTACAGTCCACGGGGTCGCAAGAGTTGGACACAACTGAGTGACTAACGCTTTCACTTCACTTCTCATACATGACACAAAAGTTGTATGTTTATCATGTTTAAGCGTGCACTTAACACACTCAAACACTAACACCATGAATACAGTATGAGGTGTGCTCACGCTGCTGTGCAGTCCTCGCAACCATCACCACCCTCCTCAGAGCTCTTTGCACTTTTGCAAAGTGAAACTCTGTCCCCCTTTACACTGATTCCCCAGCCTCCTCACCCAGCCCTGCCACCCACCGTCTACTCTGTCTCTGAATGTGACTGCTCCAGGGATCTCACAGAAGTGGAATCATGCAGTGATTGTCGTTTTGTGACTGTCTTATTTCACTTAACATAATGTCCTCAGGGCACCCCTTGTGGCTCAGCTGGTAAAGAATCTGCCTGCAATATGGGGAACCTGGGTTTGATTCCTGGGTTGGGAAGATCCCCTGGAGGAGAGAAAGGCTACCCACTCCAGTATTCTGGCTTGGAGAATGTCCTCAAGGCTTGTCCATATTCTAACAGGTGTTGGAGCGTCCCTCCCTTTCAAGGCTGAGTAATATTCCATTGTGTTTATCCATCCATCCGTCAGTAGACACGTGGCTTGCTTCCATCTTATAATTATCATGTGTGATGCTGCTATGAACGTGAGTATACACTTCTGTCTTCAAAACACTGTTTTCCCTTCTTTTGGATATTTACTCGGGAGTGGAATTGCTGAATCGCATGGCTATTCTGTGTTTAAGTTTTTGAGGAACCTCTGTGCTGTTTTCCACAGTGGCCACCCCTTTCATGTTCCCACCAAAGTGAACAAGGATTCCAATTTCTCCACATCCTCGCCAACACCAGTTGTTTTGTTTTTAGACATTTTCTTCATAGTAGCCATTTTGATGGGTGTGAGACAGCCCCTCACTGTGGTGTGATTTGATTTGTGCTGCTGCACATGTCTCCCTGAGCTTATGGCCATTTGCATATCTTCCTGGGGAACTGTCTGTTCAAACCCTCTGCCCAGTCTCTAGCTGGTTATTTGTTTTTGGTTGAGTTGTAGTGGCTGGTGTCTTGGGTCCACTCTGTGAAGGTCAGCCAGGATGGAATGATGGACACCAGGTACATAGTTAGCTTGGGGGTGCTGGTGGAGGCAGTGACTGGGAGAGGGAGGGGGCTGAGTCGGGGGCCATTGTTGATGAAGCTGATGGAGGGGGGAGGTAACGGTAGCAGGGCTACAACTGATCAAGATGCACCCCAATTCACAGAGCAGAATTGATTCCACCACCCAATTCCTGGTTTCACAGAAGCTTCAGAGGGGGTGTGAGTGTGGGATTAAGGGCCTTGCAGCTGTCCTCAAGGCAGGGGGACAGGGTGGCAAGCAGGAAGGTAGAGATAGAGGAAATATTTGTTGAGCGATGGGCTTAAAGAGCTGATCCCTCTGGCTTGGGAAAAATTACAATCTATCCTATCAAGTCTCGTTACTGACTGAGGCTGGGACCGAATCTGACATTCATCCGCCTGCACTTGACATTAAAGAACAATCCCGCAACGGGAGGAGAGGGAGCTGGGGAAAAACCAATAAGACTTGGGAGGAGGGCTCTTGGGGGCCCCCACCATCCTCGCACAACGTCCTCTCCTGCAAGACTGGCCGAGGTGGCAGAGTCAGGCATCCAGGGAGCCTCTGGAAACGGTACAGGGCGTCCAGGGCTGGGTCCCTGCTGGGGAAGGGGAGTCACCTCTGGGTGCTGGAGCCGGGACTGGGCCCCCCGACAGTGTGGCAGGGGAGCTGTCCACTCAGCTGGGCGCGGAGGCCCAAGCCCTGCTCTAGAGTGCTTCGGGTCCAAGGGTGGGCAGACCCGTGGGCTCCCTGGGCCCCACACAGGGTGGCCCAGGGCAGGGGCTGCTGGTATGATGGTGGGACCAGAGCAGCTGGCACCTGCCCTTTGGACCCCTGCTGCCCGTCAGCCTGGGCCCTCCTCTGTGGAGCACAATGTCCTCTGCCTGCTCCCTCCCTTGAATTTGCAATTTCCGATCGTGTGGGTATGCCCTTTCCTTCAGTGCCCAGATTGGGGGTGCTTAGAGGCAGGGCCAGGAGCCTCTTCTGTTCTTGCCTGTCCCCCAGTAAGACAGAGACCCCTGGGGGGGGGGCCGCTCCTCCTGGCCACCTCGGAGGCTCTGCCCCTGCCTCACCATAGGTGACCCCCACCTCCACCGGCTGGCTCCGCGGGCTGGGCCACACCATTACACTCTCCCCAGAATCGAAGGCTTGCTGGCGCGTTTCTGTGGCAGCTCCGAACACAGCAGTGTGACCACTTTATAAAGCAGGAGGTGCGATGGCTGCTATCGATCAGGGGCTTCTGGGTTGCACTGGGCAGAAGAAAGTCAATTTTCCCCTTTAGTTCAGCTCAGCAAACATTTATTGAGTGCCTACTACAGCCAGGCCTGTGCTGGGTGCAGGGGGCGCTGGGCAGGAATCCAAAGCCTTCCTCGCTGCTCTCCACCCACTCTCCATCCATCTGTCCATCCGTCCATCCGGGAAGGTTGCATGGAGCTGGCATCCTGCATATTTCATCTCCCCAAATCCTCCCACCCACCCGCTGGGGCTTGGGGAACTGGGAGGATCTGCCAAGACCAGGCAGCGAGGAAGACGTGTCCTGAGCATCAGCCAGCAGGGGCGGGGGAAGGCAGTGCTGTTCGCACAGCACCAGGCCCTGCCGGGGTCCCCGGGGCAGGGACGTCTTGGGGGAGACTGGGACCCAGGGCCCCTGCGTTCTGTGGTCCCTGCTGCAGGAGCCTCTGCCTTTCTGGGCCTTGCTCGTCTCGATGATAAACACAATGGCTGATGTTTTGGGCACTGAGGGAGTCAGGCTCTGTGTGGCAGGAAGGCCCACATCTTGGCCACATTACTGGTGGGGGCACTGGGCACCCCCAGACCACATGGCCAGGAAGGCGTGGACAGAGAAGACTCGTGACTGGGCTCACCCACGGATGCTGGGCACACAGCAAGTGTCAGCTCCACGCTAACAACCATACTGCTCTCTCCCGGGAGCCCTTTCAGCCCGAGAGCAGGACACGGCTCCTCTGTGCCCCTGTCTGCTCATTTGCTAAAGGGCTAATAGGCGGACACTGCCGTTGGTGAAGTTGCCCAGGCCCGCCTCTCTCCCCCTGACTCAGGGTATGTGCATTCCCAGGAGCCGGAGGAAGAAGACTGGCCGGAAGGACCCTTCCTGGCCTGAGCATCTGGGGCCACTGGGCCATGTCTGCTGCTGCCGCCACCCCCAACGACTCAGAAGCCACAACCCGCTGACCTTGGTGGCCTCTGGTGCACCCATGGACTGCACACCTCACCCCACATAGGCAGTCTTGAATGGGCCTGTCTCCCCAGGCTGGCCCCTAAATCCAGGCTTCTGGCTGTTGCGGGGCAGGAGGGATAGGAAAGAGGCAGATGACCACGGGTCTGAGGTCCCCAGCACTCTGCACACTCCACTTGGGGTGAGAAACAACTAAGACAGGTAGGAAGCAGCTACTCAGCAGCCAGGGTGCAGCTTCCAGCCTGGAGGTGGGGGGCCTGGGTCCCGAGGGCAATAAATCCCCTTTAGGTGGCATCTGGGATGACAGCAGACAGGTTCAGGTTGATTTAAGGCATCAGCATTTTTCAAGCTCAGGAAGCAGTCGCCTTCTGATTGTGCTGTGTCTGAGACCTGAAGACAAAGAAGCCTTCAATCTCTACACATCACCTCCTTCCTGGGAGAAGGCTCCCCGTGCCATTAACTTCCAGGGTGCTTAGTCCAGGCCAGTTTGCAGGGCGTGGAGACGGCTCATCAGTGCCTTGTGACTGTTCATGCTTTCGGCATCCCGGGAAGCTGGGCAGGGGAGGCTCCTGACCCCGTGCGGGCTCCTTCCTGGACATCGGTCTGGGGGTATTGAGTCCTGCCTGGTGGTCAGAAAAGAAGAAAGCTGAGCACCAAAGAATTGATGCTTCTGAACTGTGGTGTTGGACAAGACTCTTGAGAGTCCCTTGGACTGCAAGGAGATCCAACCAGTCCATCCTAAAGGAGATCAGTCCTGGGTGTTCATTGGAAGGACTGATGCTGAAGCTGAAACTCCAATACTTTGGCCACCTGATATGAAGAGCTGACTCATTGGAAAAGACCCTGATGCTGGGAAAGATTGGGGGCAGGAGAAGAAGGGGACGACAGAGGATGAGATGGCTGGATGGCATCACCTACTCGATGGACATGGGTTTGGGTGGACTCTGGAGGTTGGTGATGGACAGGGAGGCCTGGCATGCTGCAGTCCATGGAGTCGCAAAGAGTCAGACATGACTGAGTTACTGAACTGACTGACTGACTGGTGGTCAGAGTCAGGCCTGGCTGATCAGAACGGGTCTGGGGTACCCTAGTCGCTCCCCTGAGTGGCATCCAAGACCCTGTGTGGCTCAGTCACCCTGGTCACCACCCTCCACCTCATTCAGGACACTGTCACCTCGGTGCTCAGAGCCTGCCCTCGCCCCAGCCACCCCACCTCCCCACCCACCTGTCACCTCGTGGCGCTCACCAGCCCCGACACGGTAACGCGACTGTGATGTTCAAGTACACCTCCACCACCATCACCTCTCAGCCGGGGGGAACCGGCCTCCTCTGTGGTCCAGGGGATGCTGGAGGGGATGGGCCAGAAGCTCTAACACTGGGTCACTGGCAAGAAGAGAGGGTGGTTTGAGCCTGAGAGTGGGTATGGCTGTAAGAGAGTCGCCAGGATGCCTGCCAGGACTGTAGGCCCCGAGGGGCTCCTCCCACCCCCAGCCAACAATGTGGCTGCATGGGTGAGCCAGCTGCCCTCAACTGGCCGGGCTGGGGAGGCGGCAGCCTGTGCAGGCCCTGTGGCCTCCCCAAAGTGCTCAAAGGATCAGGAGCACCCACTGCCCAGCAACCCTGCTAGCAGAGCGGCCCCCTGGAGGGTGACCACGCACATGACCTGCCTTCCCATGCCCACCAGGGCCGGGCCTCACAGCCCAGTTCCCCCTACCTGGCCTGGACTGCGAGCTTCTGGGAGCCAAGCTGTCATTGCTGGTTCCCTGACTGCTGGGGTGGGGGTGGGCTGGGGGTGCTGAGACCACTCTGACCCAGAGATGCACGTGTCTGCAGGGACTCGGCCCCAGTGGCTCTCTGAGCAGCCCCGCCTGCGGACTTCCCCCAGGACACTCGGAATCCTGGCCAGACATGCAGGACCCTCACCCAGCGGGCCCTGGAGAACCTGAGGCCTCCAGCTCTCCATTTCTCATCTCCAAATTAATACAGGCGAGTTTGTCAATCTGTAACAGAGGCAGGGAAAATAGGCAGGGAAAATCACCATGGCCCCCCCTCCCAGGGTGACTTCCTCTCCCGTTCTTGAGGGCAAACAATGTGTGTCAGTGACGTGGGTCCTGACTTACCTCTGTTTGAATCCTCTGATCTCGTCAGGAAGGCTGTCTCACACGTCTGAGGCTGTAGCTAGGTATCATCATTTTCACAGTGAATGAGTATTCTGTGTCTGGATGTTTCACAAAGAAGCTGAAATGCTGAGGATTACCCAGACGCCCTGCATGTTTGGTGTGAAGAAAATTGCTCTTGTGTCCAACGCACCAGCACGTGGGTCAACATAAAGGTTTTGACCGAAACTCTCACCACACAGCTCCTTCTGGGGAAAGGACTGAGGGGGAGGAGAGAGGGAGGGAGCCAGGAGGGCCGGCCCATCCCTAAGATTTTATTTCTTAAAGGAAGGGAGATCAGAGGCAGAGGACAGAATGTTAAAATTTGACAGTGGTGGTGTTTAGGAGGGCCACGACGGTGGCTCCCTGGTGTTTGGTGTGTAGCTTCTCCCACTTCTTTCTGTCCTCTCCCGCTTCAGTTCCTGGCTTATACAGTCATTCCCATGCGCGTCTTGGCTTGGGGGTGGGCAGGTGTGCTGCGTTACGGGACTGGCATCGACATGTCCCCTTCTGTGCTCCCTGGGGTGGCCTGTCCCCAGCCCATGATCACGGGTCTACAGGGACGAACTGTGTGGTGGATTCTGGGAGCAATTCACACCCAGGACGTGCAGGCAAACTGGAACTTCAGATCAACGACAGGCAAATTTTCAGAGAAAGAATGTCCCACACACAGACTCCCTGGTGGTGCAGTGGATTCTTAACCGCCTGCCAATGAAGGGGACACGGGTTCGATCCTTGGCCCAGAAAGACTCCGCATGCCATGGGGCAGTGAAGCCCATGGACCACGACTACTGAAGCCCGTGCTCTGAGGCCTGGGAGCTGCAACTGCTGAGCTCGTGTGTCTAGAACCCAAGCTCTGCAGCAAGAGGAGCCACTGTAATGAGAAGCCCGCATACCGCAAGATGAGTTGCCCCACTCACCACAGTTAGCCCACGTGCAAAAAGACCCAGTGCAGCCAAAGAGAAAAAAAGAGAAAAAGAATGACCCAGGCAATATTTGGGAAGAAAATCTTATTTGTTATTTATGCAATAAAGGATTAAATTTGCCACCCCCCCCCCCCCTGCCAAAAGATTTGGCCTTTGCCAGCTCCTTGGAGGTGAGCTCTGAGCCCTTAAAAGTCCTGCCTGACGAGAGTATCTCTGTTCCCAGGAGGACGGGAATGCTCTGTGCTGGTGAGGCGATTTCAGGGGCCCCTGAGCCACACAGTCTCAGCTCTGCCTCCGGAGGGGCTGGAGTTTGAGGTCAGTCAGGCAGGTGTCCAGTGTACCCAGTCACCAACCCTCGTCAGCAGGGTCTCGGGGGCAGTGCTGGGGCCAGGGTCACTGCTGGGAGAAGCAGGGAAGGACCCAGGAGAGGCAGTGGGACACACGACTGGTCCAGCACCAAAGTCCTCAACTCGGGACAAAGCCCCCTGATTTTCCTGGGCTTGTGAATGTGAGAGGGTTGGACCCCTAGGCCTGGTGCTGGCCAGGTGGAGCCTCTCCAGCACAGCCTGGTTGCCACGTAATCCTGACACTGGACACAGATTCCTTCCAGAAAAGGTTCTGTCGGGAAGGATTTAATTAAAGTCACCAAGAGATTTAATTAAATATAATTGCAAGATTTATTTATTATTTTTTTAAAGAAAAACAATGCCTTGGAAAAAAGCCCCAAACTGCTAGCATAGTTATCCATTCTGCCTCTTGGTGTTTGACTTTCGTTGCTGTGAATAAGTACGTGGGAAAATGCTCGAGACAAGAAAGCATATTATTCATTTACTTGTCCATAATTTCTTAAATCATTAGATGTTTGATGCTCTCTTTTCTCCTCCCCATAACCTGGAAGAGGAAAGAGGACAAGACACGCCTGGTGTGTCCAGGCAGGGGCAGCACAGCTGGGGGCAGGCAGGGAGAGCCCCTGGGAGGATGCAGTCCTGGGCTGAGGGTCGTGTGTGGTGGGTCCTGGGCTGGTAGGGTGGGGGTGCAGAGGTCTGCTGGCCACACCCTTGGGAGCACGTGCTGTCAGCGTCTGAGTGTGTCCACCAGGCCCTTTGCCTCTGAGCCTCTGTCGCCTCCCTGATCGGATCGCGTGGAGACAGGAGGCGGGGGGCAGGGGTGTGGCTCCCACATCAGTACCCGCTGCTCCTCTGGGGAGGCAGGATTCCAGGGGGTCCCCTTGATGTATCAACCTCGAGAAACAGAAGGAGCCCAGGGTGGAGCTTCTGGGAGGAGGTGACCTTGTGGGGCTGGGCGACCTTGAGCCTGTGGCTTTCTTGTTGCTGGTTTGTTGCTGGTTTGTGGCTCTGTGCAAAGAAGTGGACAAGGCTCGACCCCCGCCCTCAGGGTCTCAGCATCTGAGAGAGGCTGCAGGACCTGCCTCGCTGGGAACGGCCCGCGCTTCCCTGGCCCCTCACCCCCACCCAGGTCTCTGCCTGGGGCTCCCAGGCTCTGACTTCTGCCTGTGCCAGGGGACCCCTGCCTAGGACCAGGCATGTGACTTGCGGCGGCTACATCCTCACACGTGTGAAGGTCACAGCGTCTGAAGGAGCTCCTCGGGCTCCTGCAGCTGTGAACTGGGAGGTGGTGGCTCAGGCCTTGCCTGTGGGGCCCATCACAGGGGGGTGGGCATGAGTTGGGGTGTGGTTCCGCCCTTCTGCAGCCAGGAAGACCCTGCCCTCCGAAGCCCCAGGATGGGCCAGTGTCTGACTGCTTAATAGCATGAACTTAAACCGTAGCAAAATAAAGAAATAAAGAAAGCAAAGGGAAGACCAGCACATTTGTGGTGCCTGATCCATGAGGGAACAACACCCAGGGAATTATAGCGTCTGCTGCAAACAGGAGCATCCGGGCAGCCAGCTCTGTTGCTCCGCTGCCCCCGATGGCGGAGAGTGTGACGCCGGCGCCTGAAGCCCAGCAGATGCCAGACGAAACAGGCCGCGGAGCTGGTCCTGGGAGAGCCATGCGGGCAGCTGCGGGCTCTCCTCCCCAGGCCCTCTGTCTTGGGACCACAGCATTCTCCTAAGGGTCACCTTGGGAGCGCCACGAGGCCCAAGACCTGCTCACTCGCTGACGTGAACGGGGCCCATCCCTCGTTCCCATTTCCCAGCAGCAGACACTGAGGCTGGCGGGCGGCGAGGGCAGAGGTGAGGCTGTGTCCTCATTCACTGCTCCCTCGCTTTCCTGCCAAGATGGGTGAACCTCTCCCAAGCCAGCTGCCCCGGACTTCATGGGCCAAGAGTGGCTTCCTTGCTCAGACAGGATTCAGATCCTGACCATCACCCCCAGGGCTCCAACCAGTGTGATTTCACAGGCGTCGTGAGTGATGGGCCTGGGGCTCTGGCGGGGCAGGAGAGGGACCGCCTGGTCTGCTCCACCCGCAGCCCACCAGCCACCCTCATCCCTGGTTCTCCGTTTCCACCTCTGCGGAGACAATGCCTGCAGACTGTGAAGGGTCAGGAGGAGCGAGGCCCCAGTGTCGTGACAGTGAGAGCCCTCTCCTTGAGTTTTGTCTGTATGTCCCGGCGGGGACCCTGGAGGTCGCCCCCTTCCTTTTCTGTAAGCCAGTCTCAGTTGCTGAGCCCGTGAGCTGCCAGGGCCCGCCTTATCCACTCATCTCTCAGGCCGAGGAGTGACCGCTCGCCCTTGCCACGCTCTGCCGCATGGGGCCTCCCCTCGAACCCTCTGGCTTCAGTCCCTTCAGTCGGACCAGAGTCTGACCTTCCCACAGCTCACCGAGACCTTGACTAGGTTTGTGATTATTGTCTTTGATGTCATCACCAGTTTTCCATCGTGATGATCAAACAGGGCAGCTTGGAGACCCCCAGAGATCCCCAGGGACACTCTTGCCTGAGGCCTCACCCTTCTTCAAGCTGGGATGGCAGCGGGGGGCCGGGGGGGCAGGGCTGGCTCCATCCCGTGCGACCAAGTCGAACTCAGGTATATGCATCCTGCGTCCCCCGCAGGTCCCAGTGCTGGGACGCCTGGGGCTGGGCCTTGGGCTGCTGCCACCATCCACACCCAAGCTCGTTTAAGGGCGCTCCTTGCTTCTTGCTGCAGCTCCTGGATGACAGCGGGAGGCCGCTCACTGAGATGGTCTGGATCCCGTCTTGGAGGGAAAAGGGGACCAAGGGCCACACGTGACCGTGGGGGTCTGGCCGTGCTGCCCTGCAGGGGAGTGGGCGCCGTGCCCATGGGTCCCCGGGCGTGCAGTTGTGCCAGCTGCCACGTGCGGGAGGGGGCCGCACTGGGCTCGGTCTCTGTCCCCAGAGTGCTCCGTGTCCCCCTAACCCCAGGAGCTGGAGGCACAGGACCGGGGAGCCAGGGCCAGGGGCCCCTAGCCAGCCGCCAGTGCCCGAGAAGCGATTAAACCCGAGGGCCTCTCACCTCTAGGGCCTTAGAGTGCTTTTAAGAGGCGATTAGTCAGAATTATGTAATTTCTGCTTCCTAAGTGCTCTCCCCTCGCCTGGCCCTGACCTCCATGAAATTATTTCCAGGCGCCCGACTCAAAAGAGGGGCCGAGCATCCCAATATTCAGGCACCTCCAGCCTGGCCCTCTGCCCTGGGGCCAAATGTACCTCAGACGCCCAGGAGAGCGGCCGCCCACCTTAAGGCTGGGGACTGCTGCGAGGAGTCTGCCCACCCCTAGCCCTGCCCCTACTGCTGGCACCTCTTCCTGCCCAGAGTGGTCCAGGCCGGGGGAGGCCCACGAGGGAAGAGATCCTGAGGCTCTTGCCAGGAGCCCACTCAGTCCCCATCCCTGCTGCCCGGAGCCGAGTTCCCCAGCCGTTCCGGGGGAAGTCGGGCCACTGTGGGCGGGCCGTAGACGCCCCACCCCGCACAGATTCACCGCTGCCCTGTGTATGCCCCTGTGGTTTCCCAGGGGCCCACCATGGTCACCCCCGAGTCGGAGCCCCCATGGGCAGGCCGTCCAGTGCTGGAGCTCAGAACGCAGGCACCACGTGGAGTGAATTCAGACCAGCCTGAGTCCAGCTGATGTGACCTCAGTTGGAGTGAGTCAGACAGTGGACCAGCTGTGTGGTGTGAGCTGAGCCAGGCTGATGTGTGGATGGAGGCAGAGGCTGGCGGCGGGCGCTGGGCAAGGGGAGGCTTACGTCCAAGGGAGAGGCTGACTCCAGGCACGGACCGCGGTCCCCTGTCTCCCTCGGCCTGCACCTCCGTCACACTGTACTGACACCTCTGTCTCTGGGCCCTCTGCTGTAGACGTGGTCCTGCGCTGCTTGCTGCAACCGCATTCTGTTAAACACTGCCGCTTCCACTTCACAGATGGGTTGACGGAGGCTTGGGAAGAATGAATCCCACAGCAGGCAAGCGGCAGAGCCCAGCTTGAACTCCAGCCTCCACCTCTGAAGCCATGCTTTTCCCCCAGGACCACAGATCCTGTCTCTGTGAGGATCAGTGTGAATTGCCACCTCCTCCAGGCAGCCTGCTCTGACTGCTTCATTGCTTTTCTGAGTCAAGATTTATGTCCTGACTCGCATCCTTCAAGAGGTGACAGAGGTGCGTCTCCCCACATGAGCTGCAAATCCTGGGAGAAGAAGCAGGAGATGTCTGCTGTGTTATTTCCTCCCCAGTCCTGGGTAGGTTGGGGCCCCTGTGAGTAGTCCTGCTTATCAGTTGACTGCGGGCCCAGAGCACTGCTGGGCGTGGCCTAGAGCCCAAGGCCCTTCCTCGTCTTTTGGGGCGGCTACAAACCTTGCTAGGGGCAGGCTGGGCTCACCGGATGAGTGGATCATGCCTGCAGGGTGGTTTTCATCTGGGCTGCAAATACTGCCTCTTCTGGGGGATGAGGCGGTCCCACACACAGGCTCTGCGGCCCCCAGAAGCTGTGTCTCCCACTCGGTGTGCACAGTGGGCCTGTGGGGGCCCTCAGGATCCCCACTGAGTGTGGGGACTCAGGAGCTCTGGGTGAAGGGACTGTCCTGGGACCACCCTAGACTCTGGGGTGGGGGCCAGGGCTCGGACCTGCGGGGCGTGTGTCCTGGGCTGAGCCTCTCCTGTTCTCTGCGTGGAATCGGGGAGAGGTGCCCCCATGAGGGGCCCAGGTGCCCGGGCACCCCTGTCTGGCGGCATACTGTCCCCTCTCTCCTCGTGGGGGCTGTGGGAGTGCTCCCCACTGTCCCCTGCCTGCCTGTGTGTCACAGTAAACACTGTTTGGATCCAAAGCAAATTGGCTTTAATTAACCAGCCGCCAGATTACAGCTTGGAGGAGCCAGTGGAAAGGACGGTTCTTCCCAAGGGAGGGGAGTGGGGGCTTAATTAGTGTGGCAGCCAGGCCGGCCCCTCCACCAGACGCCCTCTCTGCTTCCTCCCCCACGGTCTCTTGCCATGAGCGCTTGCCCAAGCTGAAGACCCGTCTTGGCAAACTGTTCCCCTAGCAGGCGGTTGGGGGAGTGGTGCTCGGGGATCCCAGGTGGACGGGAGAGGGCCCGCTCACTGCCGGCCATGTTTCGGGGATCGAGAGGGACAGAACAGCGTCTCCCCCATGGCAAAGGCCACCGACATCTCTGGGTGGTTGTCATGAGTACCGTCAATCCTGGGGGCATCTCCAGAGCCGCTGTCACCCCCGCCGTCACCATGGCTACCAATACCACCCCCGCCGTCACCATGGTTACTGTCACCGGCAGGTCCACCGCCGTGGGTACCGCAACCTCCGCCAACGCCATGGGAGCCACCAACCCACCCTTGGGCTGGCTGTTCCCCATCTGGCCCTTCAGGTCCACTCTCCTCCGAATCCTATGTCTTGGGAGGCTGACCTTTATGGAATGCGTCAAGGAGCTGCGTCCCCTCCTTCTGGTGGGTTCTGCCAACACTGGGGGTGGGGAGGAGGAGGAAGACTCTAGGAGAAGGAGGAAGGCTGTGGTCCTTGGAGGAGACTCAGTCAGAGCCACCCCCTACCCTCTGGAGCTGGGGGATATAGGAGATGCAGCCAATATCACATCAGATATACTCATCCTGAGAAAGTATCCCTTGTTTGCTTGAAACTCAAATTTAACCGGGCGTCTTGTGTTTTAGCACCCTCTTTGCACGGCGGGGTGTGAGTAGCAGAGTTCCTCGGTCCTAGGGGCCCCTGTTTCTCCAGCCATCTAGTGCCCAGCCCGTCCTGCAGGCTGTGAGTGCAGACATCCCCTCCCACCTCCATCCCCACCCCGACAGCATCTGGCATCTGGCAGGCTCCAGCAGTAACCCCAGAAGAGCACCCTAAATATCCCAGCGTTGGTGCTTCCTGTTTTCCAGAGCTGGGGACTTGGAGGGAGCAAGGTGAGGTGGATGAGGCTGGATCACGCTCTTCCCTGGACTCAGCCTCCTTGACTAACCCTTTCAAGCACTTTTGAGAGACCTGAGAGGCGAGAAAGAGGCCCTGGGGAGACCGTGGTGACAGAGGTGCGGCCTCTAGGAAGGCATCCCCCTTCTGGCCTCCAGACCAGGAGGACTGTCCACGGCACAGCTGGGCCCTTCCCTCCAGGAGGTGGGAGGGGTGGACAGAGGCCGGGTGGGTGTGGTTGACGAGGAGCCCAGCTCCCGAGGCTGCAGGGCTGTGATCTGACCCCTGAGGGCCTGGCCAAGTCTCCTTTTTCCTGCGACCACCTCCTGTCCAAGCCCGCCAGGCCTCCAGGGAGAGCACCCACCCATGCGTCCAAACAGCAACACTCAGAAAACCAGGAGCAACGATATCTCCTCTGTTGGGTTAGGACACTGAGTTGAATTTCGGCTTCCATCATCACCTCTGTTGTGGAGGGTCCTCCTCAGCCCGGGCTGGGGGAGTGGAGGACTGATGAGGGAGACTGCTCAAGCCAGGCTGTGATGGGTATTCACAACCACAAAACTATTAGCTCATCCAGTCCTCATACTCTTTACCTGGGAGATGTCATATATCTATACCCATTTCACAGCCAAGGAAGCTGAGGCAGGGATGGGTGAGGGGCCTCCAGGAAGGTCTCCCGGTTGGTGTGGAGCTGGTTCTCAGGGTTCTCTGTGACATCAGAGTCTGCACTCTCCTGCTTCCCTTGGGCCCTGATGGTGACGGGGACCTCACTACCTCTCGAGCCTGTCCCTGTCTGACGCTGCCATCTGGGCCACTGCAGACCCAGACTGCTTCTCTGAGCGACGAGGGTCAGATCTCCCCTCTCTGGGTTCCTGCCTGGTTCCCAGGGGTCCAGGCTGCCATCTAGGCGTCAACCTTACAAGGGAGGCCCGGAGGTAGCAGAAGGGCAGGGTTTGAGCTGCTGGTGTGACCGGCCCTGCCACTCGGGATGTGACCTCAGGGAGGACCCCTCTCCCTCTGGAGCCTCAGCCATTTGTCTATAAAATAGAGTGCAGGCACGGTGGGTCCCGACAAGATGCTGTCTGTGAAAGCAGTGGCTAACGTGGGGCTTCTCTGCCACCCCAGAGGCTGGCTTTGGGGGGCAGAGGGGCAGGCTGAAGCCTCTGGGCCGGAGGTCAGCTCTGAACGGGGAGTCCCGCAGACACAGGCCCAGGCCGCCTCCCCTCTTCCACTCCTTCCTGAAGTGCCCACGACGGCGGTGAGCTTTTCTCTCTGTTACTTCCTTGAGGAGCGGCTTATTATGAGTCTGAGCACCCGATGATAGCAGTGCTTTGGCTTGTTTTATGCCAGCCCGCATAATGCATAAACATTTTAAATCTTCTTGGCTATGCATGAGTGTGTCCTAGAGAAGGAAAGAATAAACACGATTGGGGGTTGAGCTGCCCGTTTCATGCTGCAACATAGAATTTAAAATCCCTTTCACGGCTGGCAGCTGTCCCTCCTCCTGTGTTTCCCCAGGTTAGGGGTGGGCAGGCTGGGCCTGGGCATGCACGGCAAGCCTGCAGAGACCCTGGGGTCTTTCCTGCCTGGAGCCGGGCCCCTGGACGCGGCCTCTCCACCTGTTCACGTTTGCTTTCTCTTTCCATGTTCCGTTCTCCAGTGTGAGGGACAGAAACAGCCGGAGTTCCTAGCAGGACGATTCTTAAACATTTTATGGGTTTGATGGGCACACAGATTGGCCAGGTGGCCACTTGCCTGCTTTGCTCTGGGGTGAGCCACACACACTTGTGGGCACAGGCCCGCCTGCCTCCCCCATGCGCAGGGCATGCGCCCATCCAGGTTGGCTCACAGTTTAGATCTGTGGCTCAGGCCTGGGGAACTGTACACCCCCACCCCAGGCTCTGCCCAGACAGCTGAATCAGACTCTCCAGGGCAGGCCTGTGTCTGCGCTGTTAAGAAGTGCCCAGGAGATGCTCATGTGAGCTGGAGCAGAGGATCCTGACCCAGGTGGGCTCGGGACGGTCTGGCAAGGAGGACAAGTGAGAATCAGGGATCAGTGAGGACAAGGACCCTCCAGCTTCACAGACCCGAACTCCCTGGGACTCTCAGAAGGTGGCTGACAGGCCATCCTGCTACACCGGGAGTGAGAGGCGGTCCATAGCTCGGTGCCAAGCTGGGCTTCTGGCCTTTGATCAGAATGCTCATTCTGAAAGGTGAGGACAAAAGGGGCCCAGGCCGCCCGCCTGCACCCCCGGCTCCAGCAGCCAGAGGGTGGCTGCACTCCCTGGACCTCAGGCTTCCTCCTGTGGCCGGGGGCGTTTGGCAGTGGTAGCAGCAGCAACTCCTGATCGGCCCACCTCCTGGCTGCCCCTTTGCTGCCAAGAGGTCAGAGCAGAGCCAGGCAGGTGAGGGGCACGGGGCGTGGATGGCTGCCACTCAGCTAGGGCAGCGGAGGCTACCGTTGGGGACTCTGAGGGCAGGGGGCAGGGGGCAGGGGGTGCCTGGTGCTGGGCTGTGTTGAAAGGACACTACCAGCCTGATTCTGCAGCTCAGACCCGCCTGGGACCTGATTTGCCCCTGCCTGTGTCCTTCCCATGTTGGGGCCTGAGTGGGTTGAATGGTGTACCCTCAAATTCACATCTACTCAGAACCTTGGGCTGAAAACTTACTTGGAATAGAGCCTTTGCAGAGGTGATTACAGGCTTCCTTGTGGCTCAGATGGTAAGACTGCCTGCAATGCAGGAGACCCAGTTTCAGTCCCTGGGTCAGGAAGACACCCTGGAGAAGGGAATGGCAACCCACTCCAGTATTCTAGAGAACCCCATGGGCAGAGGAGCCTGGTAGGCTACAGTCCATGGGGTCACAGATGAAACTAAGGTGAAGCTCCCGAGATGAGGTCAGTCTGGATTAGGGTGACCCACAGAAACAAAAGCACAGACACCGAGGGCAGCGGCCTGGGCACACATCATACAGGCTGTTCACCGACGGAGAAGGAGCAGGGAAGAATGTCCGCTGTGGGGTGGGGGCTGTGGGCCGGGCCAGACCCAAGCCTGGATTTCGGGGGAAGAGCCCACAGCCCCACTGCAGGCCACCCTCCACTAGGCGGGATGCAAAGGAGGACAGGGCCTTTTGCAGCCCTGGGAAGAGCTTGATGAGGCATGTGGCCCATTATGGGAGCCAAGGGACACGGGGCCAGGCCAGGAGGGCTTCACAGTGAAGGTGATACCAGGGCTGAGCCCTAGGCTTGGTGGGAGTGGCCAGCAGAAGCAGGGTGGGCTCTGGTCAGAGGGTCAGCGGGGCAGACCTCCAGGTGACTGGCCCTAGGCTGGCGGAGGAGCCCAGTCCTGTGTCTACAGAGGCCAGCAGCAGGAGAAGCAAGGCCCCAGAGGTGTGGCTGGGCCTGGAGGGCGCGTTCCTCCAGGAGGCAAGGTGCAGGGTCAAGGGTGGAGCGGGAGGCCCTGCGGACTGGACCATGGAGGGAGCATGGGAGGGGCTGGGCCTCCACCAGGACGACAGGGGCCTCTGAGGTACTGGGAGAGCATGCAGCCCCAGTCTGTGTGTGTTTGTGTGTGTGTGTGTGTGTGTGTGCGTGTGCCCATATTTCCCGAGAGAACACGCGGCCCCAGTGTTTATGGGTGTGGGTGCATTTCTACCACTGATGGTTAAGAATTCCGTGGTCCATGCCTCTTGCGAGGCTTGGTGACCAGATGTCGTTCATCACACAGTCATCGGTTTAAGCCAGGCTTACTGCACCTCGGGCCCTCTGAGCTGGGTCTGCATCTGTTAGAGTGGCAGGGTCCCGCCATCCAGCCCCCCGCTGGCCCCACCAGTTCCCGTGAATTCCATGAGTCTTGCTCAGGAGCCCTGGGATCAGCCTCCGTCCCCGTGCGAGCAGGCCCCCCAGAAGGCCCAGTAGTGGAGCCGGCCGGGGGTGGTCTGGGCCGTTGGGACAGCACCCAGCCACGCGGGGCCTCCTCCCGGCTCAGCTGCTTGGCCTCGGGGCTCCCGTGCTTCTCTTCCCTCTGCCTGAATGCTGTTGGCTCAGCCACAGCGAGGTGGGCTTAACTGCTGCTGTCCTTGCCCCACCTGTCTGGCGGTCACTGTACAGCCCCTATATTATAAGGCAGGGCCTGGAAGAAGGCGGCGGTCTGTGACATGCAGGGCAGGCTGTACCCAGTCGGCAAAGACGTGCTGGGTCACATGAAGATCGAGTGAGTCCTGGTGACAGAACTCGAAGACATTGTGTGCAGACATGTGGCTGCACCTGCCCCCAAGGCCCCCACTGCCCTGTCCCCAAGCTGGTGAGGAGCTGGGGTGCCCGATGGGCACCACCCCATCCCAGGCAGACTCATCATCTCCTGAGACAGAGCCCATCCTGCACAGCGGGGCTCCTGTCAGACGCAGGAGTGTGACTTGGCCCCTGTGCTCCCAGCACTCAGGGAGGAGGGCCCCAGGGGAGGACAGCACCTCTGCCCAAGCTCTGGGACCGTCAAGATGTCTCCACCAGTGGCCAGCAGCTGAGTGGGGTCAGGGGTTGTGTCTCTCCCATTCTCCAAACCCCAAGGGTCTGTCCAGGCCTGAGTCTCACCAAACCTGCCCTGGGCCCCAGCTCAGGTTCCCCACCCCACCCAGGCGCTCCTCACACCCCGTGTGGCTGTGCCTTCCAGCCTGACTGCGCCCTGGTCCACCGCTGGCCTCTCACATGGTCAGAACAGAGCTCTTGCATGATGTGGAGGCCCTGTGGGCATAAGGATGACCCGGAGCCTGTTCCCACTCGGGATGATTTACCAAGCCTTTCTCATCGCCCGTGTGTCACTTCGTCTCTGTGCTAAGCATCAGCTCAGTCCCACAAGGTGGCTCTGATTAGCCCCTGTTTCAGAGGAGGGGGCCAAGGCTTAGTGGGAGGCAGCGTTGGTTGAAGCTGGCTGGCTCTGGCCACCCCTGGTGCCTGTGGCTCCTTGGATGTCCAATGAGTGTCACGCAGCTTTCCAAGCTGGGGGTTGATGACATTCGGCTGTCCCGGCTGCTGCACAAGGAGGTACCCCTCCAGCTGGGAGTGACTTATATGCCATGTCAACACACCGCCCAGGAGGAAAAGGAAACCCCAGCCACGCCACTAATTACTCTTCTCACACGAGGTAATGATCGTTAATGTGCACTGGATCTCATTAATTAACTCCTGACTTTAATTAACTTCTTGCCTATTTCACCTGACATAATATATTATCACAAATGTCAACTTTTCAGAGTGTTTGCCTCTTGGCACAAAGTGAGATGCGTCACACAGATGTTGTGGTTTGATCCTGTGTAGGACAGAAGTCCTCTGGGCCGCGTGGATGTGCCACCAGTGGGACACAAAAATGTCTAGATAGAATACAGAGATCCCTAAACACCGACCGAGACTTCATCACCATAATCGGATTTGTTCCCAGTCACCCCACCGTGGCTCTCTTTGTCCCTCAAACACACTGCTGATGGTAAACACAACAGCAGAGTACCTGAGCACAGCATGTAATTTGGGGGAAATTTTTAGGTTTCTACCACGGCGGCTTCTGGGTTCCACTAGGGCGTGCCAGGCATGGGAAGTGAAGACAGAGGACCATCGACTGAGAGGACTTCCTCTGCTTTAAACTTGTCTGGACGACAGACGCCCTATTGTTACTGGAGCTGGCAGGGAGAGGCAGAGGACGGGGTCAGAACTCAAGGCTTCCTCTGTTCTCACCATGACCACCGCCACCGCCTTCACCCCTCCAGCTTTTATGAGCTGTCACCGTGACCACCGTCACACCTTCACCCCCTCCAGCTCTGCTGAGCTGTCACCATGACCACCATCACCGCCTTCACCCCTCCAGCTCTGCTGAGCTGTCACCATGGACAATAACCACCTTCACCCTTCCAGCTCTGCTGAGCTGTCACCATGACCACCGTCACACCTTCACCCCTCCAGCTCTGATGTCCCCGTACTCATACCTCTGCACTGCCATTCCTAATGCAATGACCCTCAGCATCGCCCTCAGGGTGCCATCATCTCAGAACCGCCCCACCTGTGGGTGGCACTGCAGCTTCAGGAAGGCCATGTCCACCCCCACCACCACCATCGTTCTCACCTTCATCCCCGCACTTCTGGACCACGCCCCCAACACACCCCATCTCGGCTGACTTAGGGCCCTTCGTAGGCACTAAGGTTTGTGGAGGGTGAAGCTCACATCAGTGATGGTGGCCAGAGAATCCCAGAGTCCCGAATTCACCGACAGTGCTCCATCCCCACTGCAGACGCGTTATTGTAGCACGCATTATGTGTCTGCCGCTCTCATCCCCTCAGGCCCGCCGCCCTGCCAAGACTACGGTTGCCCTCTCTTTTGGCTCCACAGCCACATCACAGTACCTTGGCCACTCGGAGATGGACTGAGCGTGGGTCCCTGAGGTCTGGGTTTTCTTCACTGTGCATCTCAAATCCCCAACACAGGGTCCAACATAGTCAGACAGAAATGGAGATTACATATGGGCATATGGGTTGGAGCTGGGCCCCATCACATCAGAAATTGTCAACAACATGAATTCCGCAGCCAAGATGGCCATCAGACCCTTGGAGAGCAATGGAGGCTCCCGGCAATGAAGTCCACCTCGTGAGGGTGGGGGCGGGGGCAGCGAAGTGAGCAAGCTTTGTCCCTGTAGCCTCAGTGCCAGTAATCAGTCCAGCTGAGTAGAAGCATTTGACTTAATTTCATACCTCAGTAGGCATTCAGATGGAACACAGACTATCTGCCAGCCCTTTGTTTAGCTGAGCCCTGGCACTGTCACCCCTTAAATCATCTCTGCAGGGGACTTCTGACTGTTCAGATGCAAATGCACCCCTGACCCCTTCTCTCTGCACTACCTGTGCACACACATGTCACACACACACACGCATTGCATGCTGGCATCACAGTCACACACGCATCATACATACACACACAAACACACATCCATCGCACACATATACACATGCTATGCACTTGCACACACACCACACGCCTGCACAGCAGAGCCTCCAAACCTCAGAACAGCAAGGAGAGAGCCTTGGGGGAGAGATTTGCAGGATGCAAAGGGCCCTGGGAGCCAGAAGACCTGCTCTGCCCTGTGCATTTAGCTAAAGATTCCTTTTCTGGACCTGTTTCTGTATTTTTCCATTTTTCTAAAAATGCCTGTTAGGAGCTGGTTCAGTGCCAAGAGCACTGTGAGTGGGGCTGGGGGACATCTTCCCTCTTTCTGCAGGTCACCTGGTTCCTCCTGCTTGGCTCCCACCCCGTGGGCCTGGTCAGATGTGGTTGTGAGGTGGGCTGAGGCAGGGCTGGACCAGAGGTGGGCCTGGCATCAGAAGAGAGGGCACCACGCTCACCAGTAGAGGCCGAGAGTGTGAGCGTGGATGGCGACACTGGCCCTTGGGGTCCTTCTGGGTGTGGCAGAGTGGACCGTGGGCATTAGGAGAGCGGAGGTCAAGCCCAGTGCATTCCCAGGGCCCTCAGGTCAGAGGACAAAAGGTTCTCGGAGCCAAGTGACAGGGAGGTGGACTGGCTGTGTCGTCAGAGTGGAATCAGCCTCTCGTCCCAGTTCTTTTCCTGCCGGTGTTTGGAATCATGCCCAGTTTGCCCTGCTCCAAACCAGCGCAGGAGCTAGTTTATCTGATTGTTGCTGCTGGCTTGGCCATGGAATGGGTTTGGCCAGTGGATATTAGCAGACAGACACAGGCTTGGATGCTGGGCTGTCGTCTGCTGTGAGAAAGGTGCACCCAGTAGCCACGGGTCCCAGTGGCACGGAGCTGGCTGACCACACACGGGCCAGGAGCAGTGCCTCCAGCCTGCCTGCAGCCCTGAGAGCCAGGAAAAGGAGGGGTACTCCTAAACCACCGGCTAGGAGGGCGGTTTGTTACAAAACATTATCGCAGCAGAAACCTGACTCACACACAGGCTTTTATACTCCTGAGAAAATACTTCACCCTTTCTGAGCCTGATTGTCATTGCTCATTAAGGTAACAATATGAGTGTAGCTTTGTTGGGAAGTGTGTTAGTTATTCAGTCGTGCTTGTGATCCCTTGGACTGTAGCCCGCCAAGCTCCTCTGTCCATGGAATTTGTCCAGGTAAGAATACTGGAGGGGGTTGGCCATTCCCTTCTCCAGAGGGTCTTCCCAACCCAGGGATTGAACCAGGGTCTCCCTGCACTGCAGGCAGATTCTTTATCATCTGAGCCACCAGGGAAGCCCAAAATTTCATGTGATTCTGTCTGAGCCTGACTCTGGAAGCGGCTCAGACCTCCTGGAGCTCTTGGCCAGCTGCTGCTTCTCCAGCCTCCAGCTTGGGTTTGCAGAAGGCTCCTCCAGCCTCCATCTTCACAAGGATATGGCCTGGGCAGCCACCCTCGTAGCTGAAGAAACCAGGACCCAGTGGTCTGAGGGGGAGGTGTCCACGCAGCTGGGGTGTCACACACCCAGGTCGCCAGCTGCTCTGTGATGGGTTGAGGCAGGTGCCCGTCCCCGGCCGCGCTGGGATTCTGTGTTTCTCTCTCTGGCTGCTGTAAATGAAGAGGTGTGCGGGGCCAGTCAGATGCGCAGAACACCCACGAGGTGCACTGCTAGAGCAATGCTCTGCGGGCTCGGGGCACCGGGCTTGCCCCAGGGGCTCCCGCCTGGCAGGCAGAGCCGCACCACTGACCCTCCACTCGGGATGCGGGAGGCCGTGTTCCAGCTGGGAAGAGCTGCCTGTGAGTGTCCATTAAAGAGGGGGCTTGCAGAGACGGGACCCGGCGGTGCCCCTCCACTGTCTCTTCTAACCACCAGTACTGCCCGCCCCTGCAGGTCAACTCAATCCAGCCCCAGGGCGATTAAATCAGGGTCCTGTCGGGCTGATGGATGAGCCGAAGGGACTGGGCATTTGAACAGAGTCCAGTGAGGACGGGCCCGCGCACAGTTGCTAAGCGTGTGACCACCCTGTGGACTGTCATTCCCTTCACGACCTTTGACATCCCCCACCCAGTGGTGGCCACGGTGCTGGAGACACATGGGTCCCTGCCCTTCTGGAGCCGGATGTCTGATGGGGGAGGGGCACAGAAAATCAAAGAGAAGCCCAGCAAGTGGCTGTAGGTGATGGTAACACCAGAAAGCTGGTACCAGGGGGTCTTGATGGCAGCAGAAGTGGATGGCAGGTCAGCTCAGCACACGTGGTCACCGAGCGTCCACCTGGTCACCGAGCATCCACGTGCGTCACTGCAGGCTGGACAGGGCTCACAGAGGAGGCACACTCAGGCTCATCCAGTGGAGCCTGTGAGTGTGAGGGGGCAGCGACTGGTGGGGTCGGGGGTTGCTGAGACAAGGCGGGCTGGCGGGGAGGGGTGTCCTGAGCAAGGCGCCTGCTTGCTCAAGCCCAGGTGGGAGGGAGATGCTGCGTCCACCTACCTGGGGAGGGATGGGGTGTGCTTCTGGCAGTCCCCACTGCTGTGTGCTCTGGGCTCAGGGTCAGCTCTTGTCTCTGCCGCCCACCGTGAAATGGGCAGCATGTGAGTGTGATCTCTTCAAGGCCCCATTTGTCCCCAGAGTCTGACCTGTGGTGGTGAGGCGGGCAGTGGGCACCAGGCCCTGTGGCAGCCTGACTCCAACCCCAGGGTCTGCCACTTGGCAGAAGGTGCCGTCCCCGCACATCTGAGCACTCAGGCGAAGTGATCCCCCAGAGGCCGAGTCTCCTGAGGAAGGACCAGGGTCGTGATGCCAGCTCTCTCTAAATGCTGGGCAGCTTCGACTGAGATGACGGACACTCAGCCACGGTCCTCAATGACCAGAGCTCGGGGTGCAGGATGGAGACCCTCATGTGAGCAGAGACTTCCGGCGGGAGCAAGGGGGTGCCTTGCCCTCTCTGCCAGCTGTCAGGTGGGTGTGTGGAGGGCGGGCCCAACCTCGTGAGTCCTGTGGATGGAGGTGTACCAGGCCACAGTTGCGCCCTATGCTTGCCTGTATTCCATGGCTTCTCTGGGGCTGTAGCAGTGGAACTGAACAGTTACCACAAAGGAAGGCTTACACAACCGGGAGCATTTCTTCTGTGGACCTTCACAGCAAACATGAAAGAGCCCTGGTCCTGGGAATATGAGCGTGAGGGAGGAGCAGGCTCCAGACGGGATAGAGGAGGGGCTCGTCCACCTGGAGGAGCTGGGGTTGTGATTCCAGGGGTGGGCTAGGGGCCCCAGGGCAGACTCTGTCCCACCCTGTCACACAGACTTGGCTGACATGCTCTCCCCACAAGAGGACACTGGGAAGTGATTGCAGCGCACCCCGGCAGGTTCTGGAGCATTGATGGCCCAGAGATCCCCGCACACTGGGAGGGAAGATGCCACGCACAGTCACGGCATGGAGGTTGCTCGTGAACACTACTTGATTTGTGCTGAAATAAACATTCCAGAAGGAGAGATAAAGAAGTCCCCCGAAAGAAGAGAAAATGCTCTCAGTTGTCCTCTGACTTGTCCCAGCCACACCCTCCAGCTCACACGAGAGCCAAGTGTTCTGTAGGGCAGAGACAGGCAGGTCTCTACCATAGCTGTCAGAGAAGGAAGCCAGCTCATCTTAATGAGGGAATTAGGGAAGCCTTCCTGGAGGAGGGGGTGTTAAACAGGGCATTGGTGTGGGGCTAGAATGTTGGTGGAGAAAGATGATAGGAGAAAGGGTGTCACAGAGAGAAGACACAGCGTGAGCAGCGGCTCTGAAGTAAGAGGGAAGCAGGACTTTGAGGGACAGTGAGTGATCCGGTTTTGTTGTGGGACAGATTGGCTGTAAAACTGCTGTTAAGTGATGAGGTTGCACAGGAAGACCTGGGCCTGGCAGTGGATGACTTCATCAGGCACATGTGTTTGGTTTAATTTGACAGACAAATAGGAAAACAATGTGCTTGGAGAGCAGGGACCACTACTTTTTAACCTTTCTTTATCCTCAGTACCTGGTGCATCAGGGCATATTAGGGGGTTTAATTAGCATTCACTTAGCGGATAGTGGATGGTTAGATGGCTGGATGAATGGATGGATGGGTGGATAGCTGGATGGATGGATGGATGGTGGATGGATGGATGAATGGTGAGTAGATGGGCTGATGGGTGAATGGATGGGTGGATGAGTGGATGGATGGATGGGTGGATGGATGATGGATGGGTGGATGGATGGATGGTGGATGGATGGATGAGTGGTGAGTGGATGGATGGATTATGAGTGGATGGGTGGATGGATGGATGGTGGATGGATGGATGGATGAATGGTGGGTGGATGGATGGATTATGAGTGGATGGGTGGATGATGATGGTGATGAAAGTTGGGAGGCTGGAATGGGAAAATGGGGAGTGGATGATGGAAGATGAATGGGCAAATGGTTGGAGGGACAGATGATGAACAGACACAGGCATGGAGGCATGCTGGGGTGAAAGGGTGGGAAGGCAGGCAATGGGTGGGTAGGGAGAACAAATAGGCGGATGGGGGGATAGATGGATTAATGGGTAGATGGATGTGGGTGGGTGGATGAGGAATGGGTGATGATGCACAGATGGACAGATTGGCCTGTGATGAGTGACAGATGGATGAATACATTAGTGTGGTTTGGTGGACGGGTGGGTGGATGGATGTACACTGTGGATCCTGCAAATCCTAGAGCCAGCATAGATGAGGAAACAGTGAGTCTGGTGGGGGTGGGCACTGTCACTTTTCAGAGATAACCATGTCTCTTCCCACAAGAGGAGTCAGAGCTCTTCCACTCAGATGCGGGTTTTCACTGCCACACTGTGAGGCCTAAGTTTCTTCACAATCATGTCCCTTCGTGTTTGAGATTAGTGTCCTAGGTGTATTGTTTTTAAATCATGGAAATGCTGTCAGGAAATTTACTAAAGACTTGTGTGTATGTTGAGGAGAGACAGAGATGGAGGGAGGGGGAAGGAGGGAGAGAGGTGGTGTGGGTGATGGGCAGCCCCACGATTTGCCTCCAGACTGTCAGTGGGGAAGGCTTGGCCTGGCAGACTGGCTCCCGATCTGTGACTCGGAGCTTGGACCTAGTGAGGTGTCTGTCTGAACAGGGCCGCCTGCCCACCTGCGAGCTCCTCGCCTCACCAGTGGGCGCTAGGCCTGCCCCTGGCTATGGCCATGCCTCCCCTGGGGGCCCTGCCCTGCTTGGTCTCTGGGTGGCTCAGGCGGTCAGCTTCCTCTCCAAGGACCTACTGTGTGACAAGCGAGCTGCGGCCACTGTCCCCAGCATTCAGTGTCTTCTGGGGGCGACCAGCCACATCCTGATCCTAAGGTGGTGGGTGCCTGTGGAGGGGCCTGTGAGGTGTGGCACCGAGGGAGTGGCACCCCGGGAGTTGGGACAAGTACCCTGGGAGTAGGAGGGAGAGCCATCCACGTGGGTGCTCACTGTCCCTGGGGAAGGCAGTGGGCATCCCAGGGGACAGAGGTGTACCCACATGAGTTTGAGGCCCAGCTGCACCTCTTTGAACCAGGACCACCTCCTTTCTCTGCCTGGACGGCCTTGGCTCCCTGCTCCCCGAGCTGAGCCCAGGGCCTCTCTCCAAGCTGGCACACCATCATGCTTGTAAGGCCGGACAGTCAGGGGACTGAGCAAGGACATAAATCATCGAGTCTGCTGCAAGGACCTCGAGGCTGCAGGCACATGACGGAGACCTCCCATACCCCGACGGTCTGCTTAAGTGTACTTCGAATTCTTATTGAATTATATATGAAGTTTTCTACAACACTAATGGATGTACTCAGTATGTTAACGGAGGGACCATCCTGACCTGTAATAATATCCAGTGAATTATGAGAAGTAACAGTTTAAATAAACTGTGTTTTCTAATCATAACAAGCAATTTCCCACCCTCAGCAGCCCCGTGAGTGTCGGACTGCCCCCGCTTTCTGGAAGAGAGACCACAAGGACATGCCCCTTGGCCCCACGCCACTGGCTGCAGAGGACCAGGGCCGGACGGTGGCACTCGGGACCACTGATGACCAGGCTCCTCCCACGTGGTGCCCTCCAGCCTCATCCTGTGGGCTTTCCCAGCACCTGCCCTTCTGCCAAAGGTGTCTGGGGAGCAGGAGGCTAGCTGGCTATGAGCGGTCAGACCCTTCAGTGTTTGATTTGCACGGGGCTGCTTGTCATTGTGTTAATTAAAGTTCGATGGTGTTGGCAGCAGCAAGTGTGTGGAGGGAGCGTGTCCAGTCTGGAGCAGCAGCGCGTTGGCCTTTGTGTGTCACTGGCCGACAAAGGTGCGTCTAGTCAAAGCTGTGGTTTTTCCAGTGTTCATGTATGGATATGAGAGCTGGACCATAAAGCTGAGCGCCAACAAATTGATGCTCGGGGGTGGCAGGCGGACCGTGCCTGTGGGCCAGTTGGTGAACAGTGTCTGGAGCACGGGGTTGAGAAAGGCTCTGAGGCTGCATCTGGGCTGCAGTCTCTTCCTGACCTCCGTCTTCTCCAGTCCCTCCCCAGGAGCCTTTGGAAGGGCCCCTAAGACCAGCAGGCACTTCTGTTTGCAGAAGGACTGGCCCCCAGAGAGAGGAGAGGCAGCCCAGGCCTCCCCACGTGGGCTAGAGGTGACAGGCAGGGAGCTGTCACTTGGGACGGGCCCTGCATGAGGCGGACGTGCTTCAGTTCAATTTTATCTCGGATCTTCTCTCTGGGTGTCTGGCCCAAGCCCTGAACACACTGCTCACATCTGGAGGTAGACAGAAGGGGGATGAAGCTCTCTCTCTCCCCCTCTCCCTCCCCCTCCCCTCAGCCACCCACCTTTCCTCTCTGTCCCCTCCCCCGCCACCCCTCCCTCCAAGAGAGCCGCAGCCTGGCCGTCCAAGGGCTGGATTTGGCCTCAGATGTGGCGTCCCTGTGAACTGCAGTGACTTCACGGATTTGTCTGTGGCTCCCAGGGTATGGATTGAGAAGTTCTGCTTCGCTCTTCAGACTGATGGCGGGGGTCTGGATGCCCGTCCCCCGGTGTGACCTGGAAGGAACACAGAGGATGATTCAGTGAAGGACAGTGGGTACAGGGGGGCAGGCTGCCCAGGATGGCCTCTCCTTGCTGGGGGAGGTCACTGGAGAGGCGCTGCCTGTGCTAGGCTGTAGACCACCCAGTGGAGGGGCCACGGAGAAGGACCCCTCCCCTCCAGGGTCAGCACGCAGCAGCTGGCCGGTGGTTTCAGGCCTCGGCTGACTTGTGTAGCCCAGAAACATCTGTTGAGGTCGTTACCCCCAGCAACTGTGAGTGCGACCTTATTTGGAAATAGTGACTTTGTAGCTGTAATCAACCAGTGGAAGGGGGAGGTCCTCCCAGAGTCAAGGAGGACCTAATGCAAAAAGACCTGAGAAGATGAAGCTTGGGCAGGCAGGCAGGGAGCCAGCGACACGTGCAGATGAGGCAGAGACTGGCATGATGCGCTGCTGCCCTAGGAGAGCCGGCGTCAGCCTGCCGCCCCTGGGAGCTGGGCCCCCAGAAGGAGCCCTGACTCTGGACTTTCAGCCTCCAGGCCCCGAGAGAGCAGACCTCTGTTGCTTAGAGCTGCCCGGCCTGTGGGAATTTGGTGGCAGTCCTAGGGGCCGGTGCCAGGCCGGCCTTCACTACCTGTGGTCCTCACTGTAGCTGTCTCTGCCCCCCATCCCCTCCCTCTCGCACGGGGTGGCAGCGCTGGTGCTCTGTGCCCTGGGCTGGGCTCCGGTGACCCCTGTGGCAGCTTTGGAGCAAGGGCTGACGGTCCCTGTTCCCTGCTCCATCTAAATGGTAACACAGAGGCTATCCCGCTGCCTGGCCCTCCAGTTCCCCGTCTGCTCCAGTGGGACCCGCTCCCCTGGGCTGGGATGGGCATGGTCGGGTGCTGGGCGTGGGCTGCCGTGGGGCGACAGCATCTGTTTGCCACGTCCTCTGTCCACAGGGGGAGATACATGCCCAGATGTGACAGAGCAATGTCATCTCAATGGGCAGCTCTCGGATCCCCAGATAAGTTGTCGATCGGACGGCTCCTCCATCTCTCACTATCTGCCTTTATTTCGCTGTAATAGCGGGGAAGATGCAGTTGGTAATGACCCGTGACAGCTGCTGTATTGATATTCCCAGTCTTGGGGAGAGAGACAGGAAAAAAAAAAAAAAACACTTGATAAAAGTATGATTGAAGATTAATAGTTGTCTGGTGACGATTCACAATGAAACAGGCCGTAAAGAGATTACTTGTCTGCAGAGTCCAATTGCTCCCGGCTGCAGAGAAGCTGGCGTTCAGAGAGGGTGCTGCTGGGCCGGGGGACGGGTGCCTCCTTGTGGGCCCTCGGGCCAGCCCAGGGGCTCATGGCGGTTTCAGGAACTCTTGGCCAGTGGCTTGGAAGAGTCCCAGCTTGGGGAGGGCAGATGGAAATTGCTTTGGAGCTGTTTATTTATTTATATGCCAGCATGTTTCAGGAAGGATTTAAAAGGCTTAGAAATTGCTTTGTCTAAGAAGCTCCTAGTAATCCTCAAGGCTCTTCCCCTGCGGTGCAGCGGATCCTGTGGCATCAGAGAGCCAGGTGGAGGAGGCTGGGCCAGGAATGAGACCCAGGCCCTTGTGCTGACAGAAAGGAAGCTGAGGCCCATTGGGCTGCAGGGACCTCAGTGCCATGGGTGGAAAAGCCAGGACTGAAAACGACTCACTCACTCATTCATTCATTCATTCTCTCACTGGAATCCTGCATCCTACGTGAAATTTTGTTCATCACAAGAAACCAAGAGACTAGTTACAAACTGGGACAAGTTATCTTGCTGCAAACATAACCAAGGAAAGGTCAGTGTCCTGAATACAGAGACACAGCTTGCACCTCCACCCAGAGGAGACCCACTTGGCCAGTGAGGACAGGAAGTAGCCTTGGTCACCGGCCATCAGGGGAGGAAGGTCCAAGTTCTGGAGGATGTGATGGTGCCTGTGAAATTGGCAAAAGTTACAAATTGGAGATGACAATCACGTGGATGGGGGAGCAGGGGAACGGGATAGGAGGACAAAGGGTTAAGCGTGCGTGGCTGCCGTGGCTGTGTGCTGAGGAGTTTATGAGGGTTTATTGCATTTTACAAATAACAAAGTAAGTGTATTTGTTCCCCATGGCCACCAAACAAACTGGCACAAACTAGATAGCTTAAAACAACAGAAATTCATTCCCTCCCAGCTCCAGAGGCCTGAAAGCAAGGTGTACCAGACACGATGCCCCGAAAGGCTCCAGGGAAAGGCCCTTCCCGCATCTCCCAGCTGCTGGTGGCCCCCAGGGCTTCTCGGCAGTGGCAGCATCATTCCTGTCTGTGTTTCTGTCTTCACATGGCCTCCCCGCTCCCGGGGTGTCCCTCTGGGTCCGCCTCTCCTCTGTGTCTTATGAGGACAGCAACCATTGAAACAGGAGTCGGCCCTCAATTTAGGATTATCTCGTTTCGAGACCCTTAACTACATCTGAAAAGACCTCTTTTCTGAACAAGGCCCCACGCACAGTTTCTGGGGTTCGGGTCATGGGCGTACCTCAGGGGGGCCGTTCCGTCCACTACAGGGAGTGGGGGGAGGGAGCAGACCGGGTGAGTGTGAACAGGGATGGAAGCAGGTCATGTGGGAAGCATCAGGCTTGATCGGGGTCCCTTATATTAGAACAGCCACGAAAGGCAGGCAGTTCATCTGTCTCCTGGGGCATGTGTGTGAGAGGACAAGGTCCTTCTCCCAGGAGAAAGCAGCCTAGCCTCCCGCTCAAGACCACCCGCCTGGCTGGGCCTGTGGGCGTCCAAATCTCAGGGCTTTTCTGCTCAACCAGGGTTCTCTGTGCAGAAAGCTCACAGCCCCCTCCGGAGGCTTTGTCCCTCTGTGGGATGTGCTTGTGTGTGTATGTGCATATGTTGTATGTGCATATGTGTTGTATAAGTGTGTATTGTGTGTGCACACATGTATGTGAGTGGCATGTGTATGTCTGTAGGTATACCTGCATGTGTGTGTGTAGGTATACCTGCAAGTTGTGTGTGATATATGCATATGAATATGCACGTCCGTGTGTGCATGTGTGTACGTATGCAAGCTTGTATTCACAGTGTATGTGTGTGATGGGTGCATGTGTATGTACACCCAGGAACATGTGTGATGTGGAGCTCACAAGCATCAGCATCTCCAGTATGGTGGAACAGGTCCTGACTGGTGACCCGGGATCCTAGCAGTGTCCCCGGAGGCCGAGGCCCAGGGAGGCAGAGGGTGGCGGGGTGCCTGTGGGGCACAGGTTCCTCCTGGCCTGCGAAACCCTGCTTCCCTCTCCCAGACCCTCATTTATATTTCTTTGTTCTAGTTTATGAATCTTCATAAGCTGTCTTAAATCCTTTTTGAACAAGGCAGGGCATAAAGAGATAAATAAATAAAAACCCCATGCTTCCAATTTTAAAACATCTTTCCCAGGCCCCTCGTTCCGGGAACGATCCATTCATTACCTCTGACAACTCCCCATCCAGGCCCCAGGCGCTTCAGGGCTCAGAAAAATGAGCTGGTTCAGAAGCAGCTTTCATCGTCCTGCTAACATTTACCAAGTGTCTTCTGACACCGTGGAGGGAAGTGTCAGCAAGCGCTGGAGACGCGAGCTGGGGCCTGGGAGGGTCCTGGGCTGACCAAGCGACTACACCACTCTGCCTCAGCTGAACAAGAACTGTGTTCTAGGAAATAGCTTTACGTCCTGCCCTTCAGAATGGGGAGGAATTTTGAAATAAATCACAGTACCCAGAAGCTCTCTCCCGAGATGAAGGACCGCTCCTAGGTGCAGGCATCATCCTGGTCCTGGCCCAAGCATTCATTCTGCCGTCAGAGGCTCTGGGTGAGTGACAGAGGTCAGATTCCAGGGGCCTGTGAGCAGCTGGAGCTCGGCCACCATGTATCAGGCCCATCCCCACAATGTATTCAGTGGTTTATTAGGGGAAGCACACATTTTGGCTGTATTATCCTCTGCTTCATGAGCCGGAACCAGATTGTTGGCTCTTCCATGACCAGACACATGCAGTTGTGCTTGGCTGAAGCTACTGGAGATGAGGGGTGAGATTCTCAAACGTTTGAGGCTTTCCTGAAGCACAGGGGCAGTGGATGTCCATTAATAAAGTGAGAAGTTGTGTATGGTTGTGTACGCCATAAGTGGGTATGGGTTTTTGGTCCCTTGGGCTGCCTTGAATTGACCTCAGACGGGAGACAAAGGATGCTGTAGGAAGAATGTAGGCGGCGGTCAGGACTGGGCTCCGGTCTGGGCTCCACTAGGCCTTGCCCCGTTTCTCAGCACGATTTAATCAGCTTCTCTGTCCCTCGGTGTCCTCACCCGTGCAAACGGGGTTGTGGCCAAGTCCTGTCCGGTCCACCTAATCCTGCTACTTGGAGGATTCTAAGTGCTGTCAAGCACCCATGCTATGGAAATTCAGACAGGCAAAGTGGGGCATTTTCTCCAAAGATATGTCTAATCAGCTTTTTTTTTTTTAAATACAGAATGAAGAATAATCAGTGCCAATTAAAAACCCACAAGCATTTATCATATTAGCCCATGAAACACTTTTGCGACAAATGCAAGGGATGCGGCTGGCAGCTGGGCCGGTTATTAGTTGACAAGTCCTGAGACAGCCGCGGACTCCAGCTTTCCTGTGAAGTGATGGCTGAAGCTCAGTGGCCTGAGTTGAGGCGCATCAAGCTTGCGGGGATCAGGGTTCTGTTTTCCTCTCATGGGGACAGTTGAGTGAAGAACGTGGGGACTCTGGCCCCAGACACCCTCCAACCTGAACTCCAAGTCATCCTCTCAGACTCGCCTCCCCCGGGGGCCCACAAGACTGGTCGCTGGTGTCTCCAGACCTGCCCCAGTCCCCCCGCCTGGAGAAACAGGAGAGTAAATCTAACTGGTGGGATGCTGAGTATAGAGCCTAAAATGTAGGATTCAAGGCTGCAAACAGGCTTCTGGTTGTCTCCTACCAGCGACGACACAGTTGACAGGCCCTGGAGAAATGCAGGGATGCCGGCAGTCCCATGGGGAGGAAGGGGCACAGGCAAAGACCCGGGCAGTGCATGAGGCTTGACCGAGTCCAGGCGGGGCCACTCATGAACGGCACAGCCTTTGGAAAATTTCCTGGACGCTCTGACCCTTGGTTTCTTTGTCTCTACTATGGCTGTAGAGGTTGAAGTGTGTCCCTCTTCCCGAAACATCCAAGTCCTCACCCCGGGTACCTGTGAGGGTGACCATATTTGGAAGCAGGTCTCTGCAGATGATGAACTTAAGGTGAGGTCGCAGGAGTGGGGCGGCCACCACCTGATGTGACCGTGCCATGGTCAGATGAGGGCGATCAGGACACAGACAGGCGTAGGGTAGCGGCCGCTGCAGGCCAGGGGAAGGCCGGAAGGAGCCTCCACTCCCAAGGATGCCAAGGTTCATGTCCACGCCAGCGGCTGGCGGGGTGGGCAGGGAAACACTCTACCCCGGAGCCCTCAGTAGGAACCCAACTTGCTGACACCTTGATTTCAGACTTCTGGCCTCTGAGTGTGAGAGAATAAATTTCTGTTGTTTCAAGCTGCCCCAGTGGTGATATTTTGTTATGACAGCACCAGGAAATCAGAACACAGGCTGCAACCCCAGCCTCCCTGTCATGCGCAGCTGCTGATTGGGACCAGGAAGGCCCTAGCATTCCTGCTGCCTCAGCAGCTGGTCCCACATCCTCCAGGTCTGCCAGGCCATGCTGCTCAGTGGGGTGGTCCTCAGCAGGAGAACAGAGGGGTCTCAACCAGACCCCAGGCCCCCTCCCTCCTTGATGCTTCTTATTGGCATTTATCCACCATCATTTAATCACTCAAAAATTTACTCTGCGTCAGAGCTGACTAATACCAAGAGCAGGGAAGAGAAAATGCTCCTGGGCCTGCAGTCTAGTGGGGTCAGGAGACAGAAGCAGGTGACCACTGTATGATGTGCCCAGCGCAGCCCATGAAAATAGGCAGGAGGCATCCCAAGAGCGGGAGCAGGGCTGTGGAGGTGACCTGGACACCGGGGCAGTGTCCTTGGAGGAGGAGAGAGCGTGGCAGGCTGTGGGCACCAGGAAGGGGCAGCCCTGGAGGCCAGCCTGTGACGAGGGTGACAGGATGCCAGGGCTGCAGGAGCTGTGGGTTCCCAGGTGATGCCACGTTACAGAGGGAATTTCTTGGAGGGCTTCGTGCCACATGGAGGGCTGGGAATCTACGCCCTGGACACCACTGGCATTGATAGGGTGGGGGTGGGGTTGGGGCTCTGGAAATGCAGATTCTTGCTGCCCCCCGGAAACCAGTGGTGGGTCCCTGCTGGGACAGACTGGTGCTGCTTGGACCGTGGAAAAGACACAGCATCATGACGCCCCCTGGGACCTGAAAGATGTTCCCCAGACCCCACATGAGGCTTTCCACGCCGCTTCCTAACCGGGTTCTCTCGACTTCTTTCCTGGCTCTGAGCTGCGATTTTCATTCTGTCACCATGTCCGGGCACTGCTGTCTCCCTGCCACCTGTGTGACCCAGCCTTCCAAGCCACGGATGGCATGGGGCCCACAGTGCAGGGTCCACCAGGGGTCCCCAGGGGACGCTCATCCTGAGACTCTCCCCAGTCCCACATGCAGTGGCAAGGGAGGCAAGCAGGGGCGAGGCCTCTGGAGAAGGACCCGGCCATCAGGTCCAAGGGAAACTAGGACGCGGGTCCTCATCGCCCCGCAGAGCCGGCAGGAGGCTGGCTACCAAGACTCGCCTGCAGCGCGAGGTGCCCTTTGCCTCCCTTCAGGAAGGGACTGGGAGGAACAGCTGGAAGTTTCCTTCTGCAGGACAGATGCTACTTCTCAAGGGCTGGAGTGACAGGAAGGGGTCTGGGAAAACTGCCTCAGGGAAATTCTTTTTCCCACTCTCTAAGCAGAAGGTAACATTTGTTCATTCTGCTCAGGTTAAATTACCATATTAATTATTCAAGAGACTTAATGCGCTCAAACCAGAATCCATGTACCGGATCCAGGGGGAACCAGAAACAAAATCAATGGGTCCAAAGGCCTTGGCAGCTGATGAATAATTAAGTCTCCTCCCCCTTGGGTGAGACTGGGAAAGAAAGTTTACATGATGTGCAGACAAGACAGATAACAGAGAGATAGACAGATAACAGTAGATAATAGACTGGCAGATAGACAGACAGACATGACAGATTGACAGAGGGGGAGAAGGAGACAGGTTGATAGCTGGATAGATGATAAATAAATAGAATTGTAGGCAGATGATGATAGAGGTTGATAGCTGGATAGATGATAAATAAATAGAATTGTAGGCAGATGATGATAGAGGTTGATAGCTGGATAGATGATAAATAAATAGAATTGTAGGCAGATGATGATAGATAAAAGACAAGAGAGAAAGACAGGCAGGGGAACTGGGACCAAGTCCAGCTGAGTCCCTCTGTCCTGAGACCCGGCCCAGCTGTGTCTTGGGCTTCAGGAGTCACAGAACTAATTGGGCTTAGAAATGACCGTGATTTCACGCTTCTTTCAATGTGACCCCAAGGGAGGGGCCAGGCCCCTGCGGTACTGGGATGGGTTTCACGCCGTCTATTTATACCCAAATCAATTCTAAGTTGGTAGCAGGACTCTCTAATCGAATCTGTTGTCCTTCATCCACAAGATGAGCTGCCCGGCTCCATGCTCCTGGGGGACCAGGCCCTTCTCCTGGTAGTCGGGCCGCTCACCCAGGCAGCCGGTTTTCTGATTGGCTCAGTCTGGGGTGGGCTTGCCCTCTGTACTCTGATGGCCCAATATTTGTTCATGAACAATAATGCAAAGAGCCCAGGCTGGCCAGACTCTGGGGAGACCTGAGGGTGCCCCACTGCACGGAATGTCCATCCCGTCACTAAACTTCTCGGAGGAGCCTGAGAGTCCTCGTGGAAGGTGGGAGTGCTAACATGCTCATGACATGTCCTCGGGTCCAGGAGGAAGGCAGGTGAGACATGCACGGCCTTTGAAGGGTGAATGGAAAGGCTGCTCCATCGGCTCAGAGCTGGACCGGAAACCCAGGGCTCAGAGAGGCCGGTCCCAGGACCTCCTGGGGACCCTGGCATCCACCTTCCTCGTCAGAACCTTCAGAGTGTGTGCCAAGCTCCTAGTTCAGCACCGAGGGGAGAGACATGGCTCCCCAGGACCCCTTGGGCATCATGGGGGAACTCGCCGGCCTGAGCTGCAGAGTGGGCTGTCCCCAAGAGGGGCCCCTCCCTGCCCTGTCAGACTGTCCCCTAACTCTTGGCCCTCCTGGGCCTCCCCCTACTCTGCTTGTCATCTCTGCTGAGCTGCCCCGGGGCACTGCCTCGTCGGCTGGAGGCATGGACGTCCACAGCCCCTGGGATTGTTAGGGACGTGGCTGGGGACCCACCGTCCTGGGCTCCAAAGTTGCATCCACGTGGCCTCCCAACTCCCTTTTCTAACCCTCCGTGTCTTCATCTTTTCATGGAATAACAAGCATGCTCACCTAGGAGAGCTGTTGGGGGTCAAATGACGAAAGTGCTAGTAAAACCTGCCAGGGCCTTAGCACAACCCTGGCCCAGAGGAGGTGCCTGATAAGTGTTCAGTCACTAGCTCTTCTCTCACAAGTATTAATGAGTAATTTATCCAGGCTCGAGAATGTGCCTATTTGCATTGCAAGACACCAAACTCATACCTGCTATGCACTCTCCTGTGACAGCTGGGGGGTAGCCACACGGGAGAAAACTAGCCATGTGATTAGACCTGGATCCAGTGTAGGGGGAGCCCAGGCCCCAGACCTGCCCGAGCAGTGGAATCACAGGATCACAAGGTTTTAGAAGTGGAGGATTTCCTCTCCTCCTGGGAGCCACAAGCTCTGCATTCCCTCCCTGTGCCTGGTGAGTGGGGAAGAAAGGTCTGGAGAAGGAACCACTTGCCCAGGTGATGACCTGTGGTCACAGGTACTGTGGGCAGAGGCCTCGCTGTTGAAACAGGCTCCATGGGTGGACTCTGGTCCTTGACAGAGTGCCCCAGGATGTGTGCCCATGGGCAGATGGCCAGTCCAGCGGCAGGCGGCGTCAGGGAGCACTCGAGGACAGAGAAAGCCTGGACCTGCAGGATGGGAACTGGTGCCACGGCGTGCTGGGAACCATGAGTCAGCAATTGTATTTTTCCGGTTCTGAGTTACATAAAGCAGCCTTCAACCATAACTGGAGCCTGCAGAACTCACCCATTATCCGTGGTAATGTTCTGTATTATTTCCATTTTAATTAGAAACAATTGATTATGCTTCTTGCTCACCCATCTTCCTTACCCCTAGCTCAGTGCTTTAGATAATGCCTTTCTTTAATGGCTGCCCCAGGGGGTTGCTGAAGAGGACAGTCGCATCTCAACACGCAGTTCCTGTGGCAGCAGGACAGTGAGGAAACTGGCAGGCAGCAGAGGGCGCTGGGAGCTTGCTGTGCCCCTGGGAGGAAGCAGGAGGCAGGGCATGGGGAGTTTACACTGTGTGGTCAAAGATGCCCTGTGGTTCCCCATCTTGTACATCACCAGATTTCTGGTAAATGTCCTATGGGAGACTGCATGAAAAGCACATGTGTATTCTGACCAGTACTTGTCCTGGATGTCCTGATTTCAGGGGACTAGTTAGTTCTGTGCAATTTAGGAAAAAAAAAAAAAAACCCACTAACTCGATTTTTCTTCTTTTCACCCAGCACCAGCCACACACCACGGGTAAAAGATGCCCTGTAGCACAGACAGCTGCCCATTCACCAGCAACCTGCTTCCTCTCTTTCTGGGGCATAATTAGATCATTCCCAGCTGCTTTGGTGCCAGGTATGGCCAGGTTGACAGGTTGAATTCCCTGGTGGCACAGACGGTAAAGCATCTGCCTACAATGTGGGAGACCCAGGTTCAATCCCTGGGTTAGGAAGATCCCCTGGAGAAGGAAATGGCAACCCACTCCAGTACTCTTGCCTGGAGAATCCCATGGACAGAGGAGCCTGGCGGGCTGGGCTACAGTCCATGGGGTCACAAGAGTCAGACACGACTAGGTGACTTCACTTCACTTTATGGCCACGTGGCCATGCTCTAGGCAGCAGGTGTGAGCAGAAGGGATGAATATCACTTTGGGTCTGGGACCCAAGTTATTCTTCCTCCAGCTGGATGTGGACCCTGGGAGAACTGGGTAGCAGCGCCATGAGAAGGGTGGCTCCAGGGGACTCTCCCTGGATCCTGTGAAGCCTGCCTGCTCAGCTTGCTTCCAAGCGCTACATGAGAGGTCAGTCCCCACTGAAGTCCAGCCAGGGCACAGGCGGGTCTGTCTGTTCTCTGGTGTTTGTGGAGTCACACCCACACACCAGGCGCAGGACCAGGTGAGTGGCAGCTGAGGCCAGGGGGTGGGCCTGCCCTCAGGCAGGCAGCACGGTGGGCAGGCAGACAATGGGGAGTCATCCCTGGCAAGTGAACTGTCGGGAGGAGACACAGGGAGAGTGAGGGTGCAGCGGGCCCAGAGATGCAGCGCTGGTGAAGGGCCCCTGGAAGACAGGCCCTCCTGCTGAGGTCTGGAGGTGCAGAGGAGGGCGCTGGAGGGCGGGTGGAAGGACCACCCAGAGCAGTGAATGGCCTGGAGCAGGGGACACGCTGGGCGGGCTCATGGGCCCGAGGGAGGGGCAGCGTGGCGGCAGCCGGGAGGGACAGCGGGAGACCGATGGGATGGGGTGGCTGTGGTGCAGTCCTTCTCTCAGGCCACAGTTTGGCATCCGTGAGTGCGGAGCTGGCCCCTCAGATGAGCGTCGGGCTGGTGGGCTGCACACAGCGCGGTGCCTGGCCTGGAGCCGCCCTCTCCTTTCTCCCAGCCATCTGCTCCTGGGAGGGGCCCGGGGCATCTGTGGCCCCCGCTTTTGCCTGAAGCAGTGGCCTGAGGACAGCCGATGACTCCAATAATTGCCTCCTTTCCAGCCGCAGGCAGTGATGAATGGGCCCTGAATCCGTGTGGTTTCAGGAATCGATACTGTAATATCTTTATACTGGCAGGGAGTGAGGTGAGGAAGTAGAGCACAGCCTTTGAATCTCCCCTCTGGGCCCGCGGAGGCCACGACCTCTGGGCACTTGCAGGCGTGTGTCCGTGAGGGAGGGGCGAGCAGACGCAGTGGGCGGGGTGCGAGACCCGGAGCCCACGGCCAGCCCGGGCAGGGTCTCTCATCCTGGGCTCTCATCACGGACAACGTAAAGAGCTCTATGAAGTGCCAAGTGACCAGCACGTGCATCCAGTAGTCGTGATGGCAGAGAGCTGAGTCCTGGGGACCACGGAGCGCCAGCCCTGGGGTGCGTTCTGCAGCATCCACGTCTTCAGATGGTGATGAGACCTCAGACAGCTAACCTGGCCCCACTCTGACAGGTGACATCGCTGGCTCCTAAAAGATAAAGTTATAGACTCAAGGCCATGCCTTAAGTTGGGATCAGAATAATTTTCCAAAACATTTGCTCTGAGCTTCACTTTGCCCACTGAGAGGGTTCAGGAAAGAGCAGCTTTGCTGTGAGTCAGCTCGGAAAGTGTTCTGCCCGTGGGACCAAGGAGCAGAGTATGGGACAGGGGCCTGAAGGTGGGGCTCTGCCCACATCCCATCTGTGTCTTCAAGAGGAAAACCCGGAACACCCTCTTGTCACAGCAAACATCCATCCATCTCTGTTCCACTCCCCCCCACCCCAGAGCACCTAGGGTGAGAAATTGACTTATTTGCCATTGCACTGAGACTAAAATAAATGACACTATTTCCTGCTCATCTTGTGAGCGATGTTTTCTTCTTTAAAAAGAAGCATCACTGTCTCCTTCTGTTTGCTCAGCTATGTGGGTTACTCATTTGTTCAGATAAGTCCTCCGAGAGCAGATGTCCCAAGCTCCTGGCCAATAGAGTGATCAGAGACTAGCACATCCATCTGCTGGTCAGTGACACACCCTTCATCACCCTCTGTGGAGAGAGCTTGGGCTCTGACACAGGGAACTGTGTGCACTGCCCTGCCCTCCACTGAGAAGGAGGTACCCAGCTTGGTCATGAAGACACAGCTCCTGATCTCAGGGCGTCATCCAGTCTGATGGAGGAGGCGGTTCCTGATCTGCTGGACAGATGGAGAGGATAAAGCCCCTGATCCATAGGACCTGGACTGATGCTCAGATGGGAGTGATATATCTCCGTGTCTGCTGTTCAGATATAGGACATACTGCCTGCCAAATCTTATGGTCAGATGTCAGATGGGCCTCTCTTACTGCTGCTCAGATGTGGGAGATGTGATCTCTAGTCTTCATGGTTCCCTGGTTGGGGCAGAAAGGCAAGATTCTTTCTTCTGAGAGCCTAGCCTCCTAGCAAAACCATAGCCTCCGGGGGGGCTGCATAATCTTACAGAGGTTGGAGACCCCTTGGTCCCTGCCCACCAGGTACCCTACAGTCTGGGATCTGTCCATGGAAAGGCTTAGGGATGGCGTCAAGACAGGTGGATTGCTGATCCAAAGACAACCAGCTTCTGCCAGGGCTGAGGGGGTGGTTGCCTGGTTTGGTTTTATTGACTCTGGAGGGAGCCAAGAGGCATTTAACCAACTGGTTGAAAGGGAAAATCCAGATGTTCTCAGCCACACTCTTGCTGAGCAGCACACGTGGCAGATCCGAGGTGATGGGCTCAGTGTCCTTCCGACTCTGACCCTGGGCTGTGGCTGGGGTCCCAAGGGTGGCTGGGCTGAAAGACTGCCCAGGAGGCACCATGAAGACTGTGATGCAAACCCCTGGGATTGGGTGGGGGTGGGGTTGAGGGAGACCCATGTTATACTTTCAGTAGAACTCAAGCCTTACCTGATGGGCTCTGCTTGAGAGTATCCCAAAACCCCTTAACCAGTCCCTTTAGAATAAGACCCCAGAACACCCATCCCTGGAGAGCTCAGGGCACGGATGCCCCTCTAGGACTGGAGAATGAGTCATGACCTTTGTCCAATCTCGATGTCCAGGACTCTGACAGGTTTCTGGGTCAGACTCATGAGAACCACTGTAATTCCTGGACAGTCCAGGGCAGGAGAAGGGCAGAAAGCTGAAGCTAAAGTCTATCTCCAGGAAAGCGTCTCCGTGAGCTCTCCATGGTGCTGAAACCATCTGCTTTCCCTGGCACTGCGTCTGTGTTACAACTTCTCTCCTGCCTGGGGCCACTGTGAGCCCTGATCAGAGTGGGTGGTTCTCACCCTGTGGTTGTAGGGCAGCCCTGTGGGACCTCCTGCCCAGAAGTACCTTCCCTTGGCATCCTGAAGCCCCTCATGGGTGTTTGCACACTGGAATGTGAGGTCATTTGGTCAAAGACCCAGGACCATTTTCTCTTCCTTGCACAGAACTCTACACAGTATCCTGAATCCTTCAATGCTTGGTCAACAGTTTTGGGTGCAGTGGGCAGAGATTACATAGTCTACCCGATCCTTGGACCCATTTCATTATCTAGCCCAGTGAGAGATGGAAAAGGAGAAACAGCATGTAATAGATAAAAAGAGGACTCACAAAGAGTTTTCCATGATCTAGTTTTACTTACAACTCACCTTTCTAATCGACCCTCCAGTCTTTGCCTTTATGATTATCAGAGCCCCCACGGCTTCCCGAGAGTGGTCTGAGGTCCACTGAGGACTGGTTGCCAGCCTTCCTCTGAAAGTTAGAGCATGCAGCCGACAGAAGACAGCAACAAAGCCCAAATGCCCGCATCAACGAGGGGCAAGCTTTCAAGAGCCAGCCTCAAGTATCCAGCTTCTCTCTATCGTTTTTGGCCCAAACTCATATTCAATAAACCTGCAGGCTGCCTTCCCCAGTCATCTGATCCAACATCGATCCCCTCCTCCCGAGTGTCCACGGCATCTCGCTTTCTGGAGCGCGTGTCTAAGTGCGCTACTTTCATATTTGTTTTATCCTCTAATTGCCTGAGTATTCATCTTTCTGCCAGATCCGTGTCTGATTCATCTCCATACCCTTCGTCACCTAGCACAGGAACCTGCTTGACCTTTTAGGAAGCTACTGAATGATGAGCAGCTCCTATAACTCCTGCTCCTAGTAGCACTGATAACGAGAGTGCCATAAGGTGCTGTGTCAAGTTCGTTTTAACTTTATCGCTTCTGTGTGTGCTCCAGAGAATTCCAAGAGGCCTAATGGAGAGGATTCTCAGTTTATACGGAGAGCACAGAGAAGTTAAGGAAGCTGCCTGAGGTCACACAGCCCAGGCAGTTTGTTCCCCAGAGCCTGTGCTTCCCAAAAAGAAACAAACGGAACCCAAGCACAGTAAGTTGGTTTAGCGAGTGTAGGTGTATGGAGCAGGAAATAAAGTCGGGCCTGTCTTCCTAACAGACTCTCATAGAAACCTGAGGCATTATAGATCTTCTGGTCCAAAAGAACGATTTTATAAATGAGGCTTTGCACCAGTGGGTGAAGAGGGACTACACTGCACTTGGCTACACAGATCAGCCATGATCAGTGCCTGGACTTCTCCACCTGTTGCCAGGGACCTGCAGAGTCACAGCACGTGGGTATTTGGGGAGCTGGCAGACTCCATGCACATATGATGTCTTGGGTCACTGTGGTGCTTGTGTTTCTAAAGTGAAGTGGTCATAGCAGGCAGTGGACCGCATTTGCGGAACGTGGTAGCATTTTTACAATTTTTACAAAAAGGTGTGTTCAGCTGGTGTATTTATTAGGTTATGGATTCCTTTATACATGATGGAGAATCTGAATTTTGAGCGACTTCAACACGTGTAAGTGCAGCAGAAGGGAGCCAAGGAAGCCCAGGGAGCAGGGCATGGGGCACATTCAGGTGCGGCTCTCACTGAGCACGTCCACCCTTCACCGTGGGGGAGACAAGGGCAGAGGGGTAGGTCTGGCCCCTCTTTCAAGGGCACAACCTCTGCTCCCATCTGAGGACGTGAGCTAATTCACAGGAGCGCTCTGAGCCACACAGGGAGACAACACGCCCTCTTGTTGGGCGGTAGGTACCCTGGCAAAAACTGGAGAGGAGCTGAGAGTGAGCACCAGACACAGCCTCCCCCACGAGCTGGCCAGTAGGGGCCTGTGCCATCTCCCCATCACTCTCGTCTGTCCTGTCTCTGCCTCACCTGCTATCCACACTATGGTGTCAGACCCCACAGCATCCTAGTAACCTGGGCAGGGCTGCAGCTGGTCCTCAGCATCCAGATGAGGCAGTGGACATCCAGGGACTCTGGCCCATCCCAGGTCAGCAGTAATCCCTGGCTCCCAACTGCTAGTGTGAGTGCCCCCGTGAGCGTAAGCAGTGCATTCACCACTGGGTCCTGGCTTCTCACTAGCCTTTGCAAAGCCTGATGAACTGACTCAGAGTGCAGAGCCTGTGCCTTGGCCTGAGGGCCAGCCTACAGTCGGCATGGGAGCGGCAGGTGAGGCAGGCACCACGCGCTGGCCTTGACGCTGAAGGTAGCAGCTGTCTTGTCAGGAGTGTCTCACGCTCATCGGCCCGTCCCTCCACTCCCTGCCCAGCCCAGGTATCTCATGGGCAGAGCCAGTCTTGGGCCTCTTCCAGGGAAGGAAAGGCAGCAGGACGGGGGACAGCGGGCGCAGGCCTCCCGGAGATGGGCGTGCAGGGAGAGCCGGGCCTCTGGCAGGGAAGTCCCATCGTCCTCCCAGGCCCAGCCCGCACACCCTCGGGGCATCCTTCTCAGCCCACTGTGGGAGTAGATGCAGCTCTCCCCACTCCTCGGTCACATCTGGGCACAAAACAGAGGCTGGCGTGGAGGCTGAGTGAGCGTGGATCAATAAGTGATTAATGATAGGCTGGCCCAGGAGGATGTGTGGCTGGATGCTGACCGCTTAGACTCAGAGAGGGTCTCCATCTCCTGTGCGGTGTTTAGTGTTTCGACCTTCACAGTGGACTTTTCTTCCTTTTGAATTTTATTCCAGGTGCATTTGACTATAAATAAGAATTCAAATTTTAAAAATCGTCGGTTCCTCGGAGTGGTGGCTGTGGCTGGCCTCCTCTGGCCCTAAGGGCACATGGTCTGCTGACCAGCAGCCCGTTCATAAGGGAGCAGTGTATGCCCAGTGGTCAGGGCAGCTCTGGACTCAGGTGTGGCCGCGGTCCCAGCACTGGCTCTCCTGGCCTGGCTGCTGTGGGTGAAGTCACGTCCTTCCTCCGTGCCTCTGTTTCCTCATCTCAGATGTGGTCTGACTGAGCTGAAGCGGTGGAGGCCTGCACCCAGCTCCAGGCAGCCCCAGAGAGGTTTGATTCCATCTCATGAACTCACCCTGAGGGCCCCTCCCTGGGTGATGTGCTGAGGGGTGGGGGAGTGGTTCTCATGGGCCTTACTTCATCTCAGACACCCCATGGCCTCACAGAGTCACCCCACAACACAGACACAGCCTGTTTGTCCCCTGCCAGGAGCCCGGGTGGGCAAGAGATGTGGGTGCTTAAGGAGATATTAAGTGACATGTCTCAAAGAGACGCTTCTGGTTAGTCCTGTGTCATTAAGCATCACTTAATTATTAAAAATTAATAACCTTACAACTGTGTGAGACACATCTGACTACAGATACTTGAAGTCCTTAAATATCTTTAAAGGACAAATTACTGCTTCCTTAAGGGACACTACTGATGACAGATCATGCTCCAGAGACCCTCAGAGCAGAGCGGATGCACGGCTGGGTCCCCTCCCCCGTCCTGCTCAGTCCTGCTCCCCCGGGGCAGCCCCTGCCTTCAGATCACATCACCTGCGGGAGGAGCCTTCCAGGTGCGCCAGGCAGAGCACCTGGCTGTCCCATCTTCTCTCTTGACTTGTCGTTGGTGGGCTTGCCCCACCCTCGACCCCACGCGCTCTATCCTGGCTCCTCTCCTCCCCATTTCTTTCTCTCCCCCTTCTTTTCTCCCCAGCTTTATCGAGGTCTAATAGACAAATAAAAGTGCGACTTACAGCCGCATGACACATTTAAACACTGTGAACTGGTCACACAACCAAGCTAATTAGCTCACCCATCGCCTGACAGGGTCTCACCACTTCCTTCTTTTTCTCTTTTGTTTTGGTAAGAACAGTGAGAATCTGCTCTCTCAGTGACTTTCAAGCATACGATAATAGTATTTCCAGCTCTGGTCATCTGTGCCTTGGAGCCTAGACTCACTCATCCCACACACACCTGGTGCCTTGACCACCTCCCTGGCCCCCACCTCACCCCAGCCCCAGTGACCGGCAGCCTGCCCCCTGCTCCTGTGGATTCGTGTTTTTCAGATTCCACATCTACGTAGTATTTGCTCGTCTCTGATGAATTCTCAATCTTAAAGTCAATCCTAAAGGAATCTAGTCAATACTAAAGGAAATCAGTCTTGAATATTCATTGGAAGGACTGATGCTGAAGCTGAAATTCCAATACTTTGGCCACCTGATGTGAAGAACTAACTTATTGGAAAAGACCCTGATGCTGGGAGAGATTGAAGGCAGGAGAAGGGGATGACAAAGGATGAGATGGTTGGATGGCATCACTGACTTGATGGACATGAGTTTGAGCAAGCTCCTGGAGTTGGTGATGGACAGGGAGGCCTGGTGTGCTGCAGTCCATGGGGTCACAAAGACTTGAACACAACTGAGCAACTGAACTGACTGACTTGTCTCACTCAGCATGAAGTTCTCAAGGCCCATCCATGCTGATGCAAAAGCAGGATTTCCTTCCTTTTGAGGCTGAGTAACACCCCACTGTGACTCACATTCCATGTTTTCTAGTCATCGTGCATGAACACGTGGGTTGCCTGCACTTCTTGGCTCTTGTGGAAGATGCTGTTGTGGACATCCTCTCGGTCCAGTCTGTCTGTCTCCCCTTTTTCTTTCTCCTCCCCTCTCTCCCTGCATTAACCTCATGGTGCCATGGCAGGCATGTCTGTGGGCTCTGTGTGCAGTGCCGCTGGGCCTGGGGTCAGCCTCTGCGGCGTTCTGATGTCGGGCACTTGGGTATTTTCCACTTTGGCCAGATCTGCTGATGGGGTGGCTGAGACATGGCCTGGAGGCCCAGGCAGGTGAAGGGCTTGACCACCGTCACATGAGTGGAGGGTGAAGACCTCAGGGGCTCTGAGGTCTGTGTTCCCTGAATCAGCCCAGGGCTCCCCTTAGGGCCAAAGCAGATCCCCTGTCAGCTCCGGGCCCTCTGTCAGGACTCAGGGGTGGAGGACTCGGGGCCACACTGTTTAGAGACACAGGTGGGTGGACTTGCAGGTGGGAAAAGGCACTGATGTATTTCTAACCCATGGAGTGCTCCATACATGTGTGCACACATGTGTACACGTGCACCAGGCACACACACTTACTCACACACACAGATACAACCCCCACCCCCACCCCATCCAGAGGCCTGGAAATGCTCAGCCAGAATGACATCACTCCTTTCATGTTTGGAGTAAAATAGCTTCTCTCCCAAGGGCCCTGTGACGCCAGCTTACCAAGCCTGGGCCAGTCCACTGGAGATGTCCTTGGGCCCTGTTGGAGACCTTAACTAAATTCTTCTGTGTGACAAGGACTTGCACTTGGTGTCTGTTCTGGGCAGGGGGATGGCGGAAGGATGGGGCGAGTTGGGAGCTGGGGTGGGCTGTGGTCAGGAGGAACCCCCGGGCCTTCAGGGGCACGCGTGGCTCCAGCTAGATCACGTCCGCTCCTGGGTGTGCGGTGGGCTGAGCGTCTGTCTGGAGATGGGGCTGGAGGTCACTCAGGTGCCAGTCATGGGGGAGGTGGTGGATTGGGGCAGCCCCTGTGGCACTCGGCGGCCAGTGGAGGGAGGGTGTTAGGTGACCCCTGGGACGGAGCACAGAGAGAAGCAGATGAGCCAACAAATGAGGCTATTTATGAAAACTTAAAATATGGACACAAGTCACAGTGTACATTTTGCCAAAGCATAATCGTACAAAAAAAATCCACCTTAAGCCCATTAGATGATGACCTGTAGGGTGGAAAGGGACAGACAAGGACAAGCAGTGGAACGATGGGGAGAAGGGCCCTGTGTGGACTCACACGGTGGGCTGGGTTCCCCGAGATGCGCTGGCTGGGGGGCGAGGTCAGGGGAGGGGGTGGAGCTTGAGGGGGAAGTGATGGCCGCTGGTCCCTGGTCGCCTGCCGCCCAGGAGTTACTCAGCAGTCTCCCGCTGGCTAGGAGGGGCTGGGCGGCCTTTGCTCCATGCTGACGGTCCTCTCTGGAGACCAGGACTGGTGGGGCTTGCTCTCACTGCTCTTCATTCACTCCTTTTCCTGCTTTCTTTGTAAGTGCTGGACAGTGTCACCCTGAGTCAGGCTGTGTTGTGTGTCGGGGCCCAGGATGGCAGGAGCTCCCCTGCCTGCCCAAGGAATTCAGAGGAGGCAGCTGAGCAGGCAGAGAGCACCTGGAAGACTGGTGCTCAAGACTGGAGGAGGCGGCACCAACAGAGTCCAAGCAGTGGGGCCGAAGGGCTGCGTGAGAACCCTGGCTGGGTGAGGATCCAGGGCTGGGAGCTGAGACTCCACCCTCTCCTGGTCCTCCAACTCTCAGGGGCTCATTAAAGAGCATCAGCCTCATGAGGATTACAGGAGGGAATGCCGGAGAGTCTGGTGCCTGGGGACCTGCGTGTTCCCCTCTGCTGCTGGGGTGGGGGTCCAGGGTGCTCATCCTCTCTCCTCACACCCTCCCTGCAGCAGCCAATGTCCTCTGTTTGCCTGCAAGCCCTAGTCTGCCTCTGGGCTCCCCAGGCCTCGTCCAGGGGACCCCGTGGGCACACCCACACACACTCTGGGAGCCTCACCTCCAGCAGCTCAGGCACGAGGTTCCTGGACCTCAGGGAAAACTGGACCCAGGGCACACAGAGACCTGCTCGCCTCCCCCACCCTTTCTCTCAGCCTCGCACCCAAACAGGCCAGTAAGTCTGCATGGACCGACCCCACTGGCCTGTGTGTGTCAGCCTTGACTGGACCATCTGAGTAGCCTCCCACTGTGTGTCCTGTGGTCTGTTCACCCTACGCTGACATCCTTCCCAGTGGTCTGCCCCCACAGGAGTCCAGAGATGGACTCCAGCTTGGCCTGTGCCCGCCCCTCTTGCACCTCCGTCTCCAGCAGTGTCAAGCTGCTTGTGGTTCTTCCATGAATATACAGAACACAGTGGGGAGGATATTACTTCCCTGAGCTTGTACGCCGTTGTTCCATTTTCTTTTTTTTTTTTTTTCCTTATTTTTCCCTTGTTTCATTTTCTTGAATGGCTTGATGCCCCACCTGGCAAACTCCCATTCATTCTCTAAAACCCTGCTAACACGTCCACCTGTTGTGATGCCCACAGACAGGGTTCGGTTCTCACTCCCTGTGCTCAGATGGCTTCATTTTCCCTGTGTCCTAATTACTTGTTTACCTGCCTGTCTCCTGCATCAGATCAAGGGTTTCTAAAGGCAAAGCCACACATGTGTTTCCTTAGCTGAGGTTGCCTCAGACCCCTGATCTACAGGTATATCCCTGAGCGGATGAGTGGAGGGAGCAGAGAGGCGCTTGCGGTTCTGTGTGTGACTCGTCCTCGTGACAAGGCTGGAGCGGTCAAGGTCAGGCCTGCTGCTCGTCACACTGACACCATCTCGGGGAAAATGACAGTGTGTCTCCAGACTCACTGCCAGCTCGGTGACCCGCCAGGTTCAGGCAGGACAGCCGCTCAAACTAGGTCAGAGGCCCGGCTACCCACCTGGTTCCAAGGAGCGTGGTTCATGATTGTAGGAAAGAGTTAAGCTTGCATGTGATTATTTACCCATTTGGCTAATTAGATTTTAATAGGGCCTGCACACTGCATCCCGCAGTGCTGCAACAGGAATTTAAATGCGCTTTGCCAGGAAGCATGTTGGTGTTGGACACTGACCAGAGGCTGGAGCAGGGGTGGGGGACAGAGAGGCGGGGCATGCACAGCAAGGCCTCTGCCCACCTACCAGTCTCTTCCCGTCACCCCTGGGCCAGTGTTTATTGCTTCCCATCCTCCTTCCTTCCTGGGGCGCCCCATGGGCCAGCTCTGAAGACAGTGGTGAGCCGACCTTCCCCTTGGGGGCACATTGTCTGATGATGGAGGAAGACACCAATGACGAGGTCGTATCCCACACAGAGGTCCCTTCCCAGGAGTACTGGACTTGTGTGAACTCATTAGATACTTTCCTCATCCCTTCGCACATCCTACACACCAGGAGATCAGGGCACAGAGAAGCTAAGAGACTGGCCCAAGGTCACACAGCGCCCAGCGGAAGAGCCAGGATTCTAGCTCAGGCTGCCCGCTGGCGGGGCTGTGTGTTTACCTGCCTGTCTTCCTGCTTCTCCGTGTCTGCCAAATGCACAGGGCACGGTGGTGCTAGGGTTCAGAGAGAAGTTAGCAGGCGTCCAGATTTAGACTTGGGGCGAGTCAGGGGATGCTTGGACCAAGATTCAAATCTGCAGGAAGTGTGTGCAGTCGAGGGGAAAGGATGTGCAAAGGGCCTGAGGCGGGCAGCCCCTTGGTGAGTGGGAGGGTGCGAGAAAGTGAGTGAAAGGCTGCCTGCACGGGGACGGGGGTGGAATCAGACCAGAGCAGGTCTGGGATGAGGGGGTGCAGGGGCCTGCAAGCAGGGGGACAGTCCTTAGAAGGACAGGACTGGGGTCCTGCTCACCTCTCCTCCTCTGGGAAGCCCCCTAGGTCTCACTTTTCGGAAGGAGAGGGGCTGAGCTGGCCTTTGGCGGCCTCTCCCCGCATTCCTCTCCCCGAGTCTCGGGCTGACTCCAGGTGTTGGTGCTTCAGCTTCCTGTGCCTTGTCAGGGGTGGCTTGGTGGGCCTGCCTCTGCCCGCTGTGCCTCGTCGCAAACTCCACGCTGTCGCCTCCCAGTACACAGGGTCTGCCTTGTTGTGCGGCTCCCACGTCAGGCCACCAGCACCGCAGCCTGGACCGGCCAAGAGCCCTTTCCTGCTCTGTGCGCCCCCAAAGCCTGGAGTCCGAATCGAGACCTTCCCCTGGGTCTTACCAGAGACTCTCGGCTCTGCAGTGTGGACCTGTTGTTTTGGGTTTCTAGTTTAATTCCGTTAAGATCTGAGGACCAGTTCTGTAAGATTTCTTTTTTTTTTTTTAATCACTTTTTTTAATACTTTATTCTACATTACAATACTGTATTTGTTTTGCCATACATTGACATGAATCAGCCACAGGTGTACACGATCTCCCAATGCCGAAGCCCTCTCCCATCTCCCACCCCATCTCATCTCCCTGGATCATCCCGTGCACCAGCCCCAAGCATCCTGTATCCTGTATTGAACATAGACTGGCGCTTCGTTTCTTACATGATAGTATACATGTTTCAATGCCATTCTCCCAAATCATCCCACCCTCTCCCTAATATTTCTATTCTTTTAAACGTGTCAAGGTTGGTTTTACGGCCCAGGACGAGGCCAGTCTTGGCGAGTGTTCCGTGGGCGCTGGAGAGGAATGCGTGCTCTGAGGTTGCTGATAGAGAGGTCAGTCAGTGTCAGTTAGGCCTGCTTGTGGACAGCGCTGTCTGAGCTCACACATTCCTACTGATTTTCTGTCTGCTTGTTCTATCAATTACGTGGAGAGGAGGGTTGACGTCTGGACTTGAATTGTGGATTTTTCCTTTCAGTCCCATTAGTCCTGCCTCCCGAATTGTGAAGTTCTGTCATTAGGCACGTCTGCCTTTGAATGGGGCCCTTTATTGTTATGTAATGTCCCTCTTTATCTCTGATTATCGTCCTTGTTCTGAATCTGCTTTGTGCGACGTTCATTTACCTGCTTCAGCCTCCTTTGTTTAGTGATTGCTGGTACCTTTCACCATCCTTTTTCTTGAAAGTATCCACATCTTCATATTGAGACCTGGTTAGAAAAGAGTTGGGTTTTGCTTTTTTAAGATCGACTCTGACAATCTCTGTCTTTTAACTGCTGTGTTTATACTATTCACGTTTAAAGTGATTACTAAGATGGATTAAAATCTGCCACTTTGACAGCTGTTTTCTATTTGTTCCCCTTCTACTTTCTTTCTCCTTCCCTCTCTTTCTGCTTCTCTGTATTTAACTGGACACATTTTATGATTCCATTTTATCCGCTCTGTTGTCTTACTATTTACGTCTCTTTAAAAAAGTACTAGTGCTTTCCCTAGGGTTTACAACGTATGTTTTTAAGGGGACTGAGTCAAATACTGTTATTCAATTTCATGTGTACTGTAAAGATCTGATAACAGTGGTCCCAATCCCCCTTTTTCTTTCTGTTTTTCTTTTGCAGATTCTATATGCACACAATACCTTGTTATTATTTTTTTCTTAGGCAGTTATCTTTCAGAACTGGGGTCAGTAAGCCATGACCAGTGGCTTGATTTATAAATAAGAGTTTCTTGACACATGACCCATTTATTTACATTTGGTGCTGGTTTCATGCTTATTTACATATTTACATATTTACAAGGGCAGAGTTGAGTGCAGAGTCAGGTAGTCGAACAAAGAGCATCTGGCTCACAATACCTAAAATATTTACTATCTTTCTAAGAAAACATTTGCTAACTCATAGTTTAGATCAAGGCTTCCCTGGTGGTTCAGATGGTAAAGAATCTGCCTACAATGCGGGAGACCTAGGTTCAATCCCTGCGTTGGGAAGACCCCCAGGAGAAGGGAATGGCACCCACTCCAGTGTTCTTGCCTGAAAAATCCCACGGACAGAGGAGCCTGTAGTCTGGCGGGCTACAGTCCATGGGGTTGCAGAGTCAGATACAACTGAGCAACTAACACACACACTGTTTAGATCAATTAAAACTAAAGAAAAATAAATTTTATTTTATCTCATTCATTTCATTTATAACAAGCCTGTAAATACATTTTCTGACATCCATTCCTTCCATGAAGAATCTCCTTGATCACTTCTTAGAGATTCTATGGGCAGTAAATCCCCTCAGGTTTCATTTGTCTGAGAAAAATCTGAATTTCTCCTTCATTTATTTATGAACTCTTTTTTTTAAATTGTAAAAATTTAAAACCTGTATAAAATTGGAGGGGTGTTGTATAATGAATCCCAATATAATCTTCTCCCACCTTTTACAATATCAATTCTGGGCCCATCTTATGTCCTCTATACCCTGCCTCCTCCCTCCTGAAAATCATGTGCATGATATCTGCCATAAAATATTAGTGTGTGTGTGTAAAAGATAGTGACCATAAAATACCGAAGGTAAGGATTTAAAAATCCTAAAAATGAGCAGAGTTGCCCATGAAAAATTAGCAATATTTTCTTAATATCATAAAATGTTCAGACAGATTTCAATTTCCCTAATTATTTCATGACAGTTTACTCCAGTTTTGAAGGACTTTTTGAAGAATATGGGGTTGACAGGTTTTGTCTTTCATCATTTTAAAGATTTTCCCCCATTGTCTTCTTGTATTCATTACTTCTGAAGAAAAGTTGACTGTAATTCTTATCTCAGTGCCTCCATAGGTAATGCATTTTCTCCCCTTCTTCAGTTCAGTTCAGTTCAGTTCAGTTGCTCAGTTGTGTCTGACTCTTTGCAACCCCATGGACTGCAGCACATCAGGCTTCCCTGTCCATCACCAACTCCTGGAGCTTAATCAAACTCAAGTCCATCGCCCTGGTGATGCCATTTAACCATCACATCCTCTGCCGTCCCCTTGTCCTCCTGCCTTCAATCTTTCTCAGCATCTGGATCTTTTCCAGTGTGTCAGTTCTTTGTATTACGTGGCCAAAGTACTGGAGTTTCAGCTTCATCATCAGTCCTTCCAATGAATATTCAGGACTGATATCCTTTAGGATGGACTAGTTGGACCTCCTTGTAGTCCAAGGGACTCTCAAGAGTCTTCTCCAATACCACAGTTTAAAAGCATCAGTTCTTCAGCGCTCAGCTTTCTTTATAGTCCAACTTTCACATCCATACATGACTACTTGAAAAACCATAGCTTTGAATAGATGGGCCTTTGTTGCTAAAGTAATGTCTCTGCTTTTTAATATGCTGTCTAGGTTGGTTATAACTTTTCTTCCAAGGAGCAAGTGTCTTTTAATTTCATGGCTGCAGTCACCTTCTGCAGTGATTTTGGAGCCCCTCCCCAAATAAAGTCTTTCACAGTTTCCATTGTTTCCCCATCTATTTGCCATGAAGTGATGGGAACAGATGCCATGATCTTAGTTTTCTGAATGTTGAATTTTAAGCCAACTTTTTCACTCTCCTCTTTCACTTTCGTCAAGAGGCTCTTTAGTTCTTCTTCACTTTCTGCCATAGGGTCATGTTGTCATCTGCATATCTGAAATTATTGATATTTCTCCTGGTAATCTTGATTCCAGCCTGTGCTTCATCCAGCCCAGCGTTTTGCATGACATACTCTGCATCTAAGTTAAATAAGCAGGGTGACAATATACAGCCTTGACATATTCCTTTCCCAATTTGGACCAGCCTGTTGTTCCATATCCAGTTCTAACTGTTGCTTCCTGACCTGCATACAGATGCCTCAGGAGGCAGGTCAGGTGGTCTGGTATTCCCATCTCTTTAAGAATTTTCCACAGTTTGTTGTGATCCACACAAAGGCTTTGGCATAGTCAATAAAGTGAAAGTGAAAGTGAAGTGGCTCAGTCGTGTCCGACTCTGCAACTCCATGGACTGTAGCCTATCAGGCTCCTCTGTCCATGGGATTTTCCAGGCAAGAGTGCTGGAGTGGACTGCCATTTCCTTCTCCAGGGAACCTTCCCAACCCAGGCATCGAACCCGGGTCTCCTGTATTGCAGGCAGACGCTTTACCATCTGAGCCACCAGGGAAGCCCACAGTCAATAAAGCAGAAGCAGATGTTTTTCTGGAACTCTCTTGCTTTTTTGACCATCCAGGAGATGTTGGCAATTTGGTCTCTGGTTCCTCTGCCTTTTCTAAATCCAGCTTGAACATCTGTAAGTTCACCATTCACGAAGCCTGGCTTGGAGAATTTTGAGCAATACTTTGCTAGTGTGTGAGATGAGTGCAAATTGTGTGGTAGTTTGAACACTCTTTGGCATTGCCTTTTTATGGGATTGGAATGATAACTGACCTTTTCCAGTCCTGTGGCCACTGCTGAATTTTCCAGATTTGCTGGCATATTGAGTGCAGCACTTCACAGCATCATCTTTTAGGATTTAAAATAACTCAACTGGAATTCCATCACCTCCACTAGCTTTGTTTGTAGTGATGCTTCCTAAGGCCCACTTGACTCTGCATTCCAGAATGTCTGGCCCTAGGTGAGTGATCACACCATCATGGTTATCTGGGTCATGAAGATCTTTTTGCATAGTTCTTCTGTGTATTCTTGCCACCTCTTCTTAATATTTTCTGCTTCTGTTAGAAGAATGACAGACAATGATCTCTGTTCATTTCCAAGGCAAACCATTCAATATCACAGTAATCCAAGTCTATGCCTTGACCAGTAATGCTGAAGAAGCTGAAGTTTAATGGTTCTATGAAGACCTATAAGACTTTCTAGAAGTAATATCTCAAAAAGATATCCTTTCATTATAGCAGACTGGAATGCAAAAGTAGGAAGTCAATAGATACCTGGAGTAACAGGCGAATTTGGCCTCAGAGTACAAAACGAAGCAGGTCAAAGGCTAACAGAATTTTGCCAAGAGAATGCACTGGTCATAGCAAACACCCTATTTCAACAACACAAGAGAAGACTCTACACATGGACATCACCAGATGGTCGACACTGAAATCAGATTGATTATATTCTTTGCAGCCAAAGATGGAGAAGCTCTATATAGTCAGCAAAAACAAGACCAGGAGCTGACTGTGGCTCAGATCATGAACTTCTTATTGCCAAATTGAGACTTAAATTGAAGAAAGTGGAGAAAACCACTAGACCATTCAGGTATGACCTAAATCAAATACCTTATGATTATACAGTGGGAGTGAAAAATAGATTCAAGGGATTAGATCTGATAGACAAGAATGCCTGATGAACTGTGGACAGAGGTTCATGACATTGTATAGGAGGCAGTGATCAAGACCATCCCCAAGAAAAAGAAATGCAAAAAGGCAAAATGAGTCCTTATAGATAGCTAAGAAAAAGAAACTTAGCAAAAAGCTGCCTTTTGCTAAATACAAAGGAGACAAGGATAGATATATCCATTTGAATGCAGAGTTCTCCCTTTCTGGCTGCCATCAATATTTTCTTAGTTTTAGTATTCTGAAATTTGAATATTTTGGGAGAGGAGAAGAGTAGTGTATCCTGCTTATGGTTCTCTGAGTTTCTTGAATCTGTGTTTTGATGTCTTTCATTAATTAAAAAAAAAAAAAAAGACCATTCGTTCCTTACATGTTTCTTCTGACCAGACTCTCTTCCCCTTTCAAGATTCCAATTGTGTGTATATTAAAATATCTGATGTTGTTCCCATGGTTCTTGGATGCTGTGTTCTGTCTTTCCCCTCCTGTGTCCCTATTTTTCTCTTTGTGCTTCTGATTAGGTAACTTCTAGGAATGTATTTTCTGGTTCACTGATTCTTTTCTCAGGTTCGGTTCTACTGATGACACTATCAGAGGTGTTCTTCATCACTGCCACGGTGCTTTCTATTTCTAGCATTTCAGTTCGAGTCTTCTCTGTTTGCTGTGATTACCCATCTGATCTTGCATGTTATACACTTTTTCCATTACGACCTTTAACACACGAACCATAGTTACTTCAGTTCCCCTGATGAATGGTTAGAACCTCTGTGTCCTTCCCGAGCTTGGTTATGACAATTGCTCTGTCTCTCAGGAATGTGTTTTGTCTTGCTTTCTGCATACCTTCAAATTTTGGTTGGAAGCTGGACATATTGTTTAAAACAGAAGATACAGAGGTAAATATTTTTTATACTTAGAGATGATTATGCTTTAGCTTCTGCTGGGCCTTTAGTGTGCTGGTCTGTGTCAATCTAGGCAGGAAGTAGGCTGGTATGGAGGTTTACTATTGCTATGATTGCTCTTGGTACACTATGGGATGCAAATTCTGGGGGTGTGGTTTTCACAGGGTTCTTGTTCATCCTGCAGCTGTAGCTCTGGTCATAGCACATGTTCTTGCAACACCCTCAGGGCTGGAGATTTTATTTTAATTTTTTCTCTTTTCTTCTCTTAGCTTCCATGGGTTTACATCAGTGCCCTTGATGACAATTTATTTTTGTTCTCCCTCCCACAGATTTTGCACTTTTTTCCTCTGGGTTGGGGGAGTGGCTGGATGGATCCAAGCAGATTTTCAGCAGCGGCTGACATCGTTCTCCAGCCAGACTGCAGAGAAAGATTTTCCAAGATCCCAGATCTTCCCTGTAAGCACTGGGTGGAATTTGTAGAAGAAAATTCTGCAAGAAGATACAACCCTCCATACCTCTGCAGCCCCTGGAGGTTCACACTCTCATAGTAGCCCACACTTGATCTCCATCAATTTATTACAGATTTTAGCCAAATCTTTTCACTAGCATATATACTGTCTGTCTCAGGTCGGAAAGAGCTTGGGTCCTGTTGCTCCCTGCAGACACCTTTCTATTTCAGATTTCAAGGTACTTGGTTGTCTTATGACATCTGTTCTCTGGTGGGCTCAACAATAGTCACTGATCTGCAGTTCTCTAGTTGTTCTTTTTCGTAAGAGTGGGAGCGATGCACTTGCCTGCTCTCTACATCCCTGACCTGAAACCAGCAGTCCTGCAGTGTCAGTAAATGAGGAAACAATCTAGAAAGATGAAGCAACCAGAGCAAAGTTTGTGATTTTGAGTTATGGTTATACCCACTGGGAGTGTTAAATCCTGAAGTGGTTGGAAATGATTGTCTCAGGAGACAAACGCGGGGGGGATCTGAATGGGAAGGATGTCTCTCTACACCTTATGTTCCTCTATGCTCTTTTTTTTTAATTAGAAGTCACAAACTTGTGTTGGTTTGCCAGGAACTGGTTTTACAAACACCACAGAAGTCTAAGGAAATAGCCAGATGAGTAGCAGGTAGATCAGGGTGGTCCACATAGAGGTCTTTAAGGAAAGATGAACTTTCATGAAGGGATAGTCACGACTACAGAATGTCTCAGAGCCTTGAATCGGCCCCATGCAGTGATTCCTGAAGAGTCAATAAGTATGCTTGGTTTATCAGAACTGTTTAGTCTGGAATTCCTTGTCCTTTGGGATGTCTCCTGGAATTACTAATCAAAGACTCACTTTGAGAATGCCAATGAAAAACCTGTGTGCATGCATACTGTTTTTCCTGATTAAATCACTCTGAGCCTCGGTCTTGTCATCTACTAAGTGGGTTTTAAATGCCTTTGGTGATTGTTGTAGGAAATAGGGAAGTAAAAATGGGGAACTTGATGGCTGGAGCCAGGTCTGCACATTCCAAGCTTCTGCCCTGATCAGCAAGGATGTGAGATGGCAGCCCCACCTCCTTGCTCATAGGCGGTCCTTGGTGAGAACCCGTGGAGGCCAGGTCTTGCTGATTGATCTGGACATAGAGGTCTCTCCTGCATGTTAGTAGGGATATGCTGTGTGCATGCTCAGTTGCTCAGTTGTGTCTGACTCTTTGTGACCTCAGGGCCTATAGCCCGCCAGGCTTCTCTGTCCATAGGATTCTCCAGGTGAGAATACTGGAATGGGTCTCTGTTTCCTTCTCCAAGGGATCTTCCTGGCCTAGGGGTTGAACCTGCATTTCCTGTATTGGCACTGGGCTACCTGCAAGCAAACCACTGTCGTGGGCACAGGGTCTCTGCAAACCATTGATTTTCTGGTCCATGCCCATTCTCCTGGGCTCACATCTGGAGGTAAGGGGCAGAACTCAGAGCTGAGGCAATGGGCTCTGGGAACTGGGGGCTTAGCTGAGAGCCTTCATGGCTGGCTTCCGACTCTGCCTCTGCTCTTAGGAGGAGGCTGCCCCATCCTTTGTCGCCCCAGTGCAGCTGGTCTACCAGCCATATTTAATGGGCTGTGGGTCCAGGGTACTATGTCTGCTGGTCGTGTTTGCCTTCCCGAGTACCCTTGGCACCTGCAGCTTGAGTACCATCTGCTCTGGAGCCTGGGCCTCGGCAGCCAAGGATGCATGATGGCAAGAGGGATGCAGATGGCGCTAGGAAGGTGCTCAGGATTCAGAGGCCAGAGGCCTGCAGCTGCTGTGCCAGCCGCCCTGGGGAGAGTCATTCATCCACAGCGAGGAAGGAGAGGCTGGGGCAGCTGAGAGTGAAACTGTGCGGTGCACTTGAGCATTCTCTGGCTCATTGACTCCCCCGGAGCCGGCATCACTCCCTTCTGGTAGACAGCGAGCTTCCGGAAGGCCTAGCTGCTCAGAACAGCAAGGCTGAGAATCACCCAAATCCCAGGCTGCCCCCAGCCCACGCTGGCATCCTGCTGCCCCTCCTGTCTTTATGGAAGGAGGGGGACGAGGCAGGTGGAAGGGGCTCCAGGAGTCACACTACATCTACATGATACAGACTCGATTTTAACAGTTTTCTCCCCAAGTGCTCCTTTCCATTTTCAGGGTGCAGTCCAAGGTCCACCGCACTCAGCTGCCAGCTTTCCAAGCCGCTCCATGGTTTCTCAGCCGCTCTTTGTTCGCAGCTTTGACACCTTTGAAGTGCAGCCCCCTCTCTGGGGAGCCGAATTAAGTGCACCTCCTGGAGGGAGCCGCATCAAAGCGCTTGTGGACATATGTTAGAATAACACAGTAATTAATAAATACTCTGGAAGACATGCTTTGAGGCTTTGCAAATATCCCACTTCTTAACACTACCTTCTAATTTTAACATTCATCAGTGGTTATCGCCTAAAGCAATTGTCACCGTGGAGTTTTGGTGGAGGTTCTTTTTATTCTTTTGTTTCCTCTGTATTTATTATCTGGACTTTGTTTTCTTATAGTTGAGGCTTGCCTGCTGCTGGCTAGGACAGGTGCATATCTGGGCTCTATGTGAATGCAGGACCACCTTTTCCTAGGATCCTGTCTGGTGGATCTTTGACCTCAGCTAGTTTCTTTACACGTGTTCTTGGTTGCACACGCCCAGGGAGGCCTATGGAGACCCCCAGAGCGCTCTCTGGGCAGCCCTTCCCACTCCGTGGGCCACTGTGGCAGTCCCGGGCCCACAGCGCTGTCATCTCAGGGGTTCTGGGTTCAGCCTGGGTCTCCCTCCCACGACTACCTGGATGCTCTGCCACAGAAGCAGACACTTGTCTCACTTGCCTCCCATCCCAGGGACCACAGGCCTCGTTCTCTGGTCTCCAGTGTTTTGAAAACCTCATGTTTTGCCTTTTTCTGTTTTGCTTTGGACAGGAGGGTAAATCTGGTCCCCCTTCTCCATCCCAGCAGGTCTTGGGTGCAGGTATACATAGTGTTTCCTGGTCCAGAGTGCTTCCACATGCACCATCCCCACTGAGCCTCACAGCACCTCAACCGTGGGCAGCACCATGTCCCCCAATTTACTGCTGCAAACATTTCAGTGCACAGGATGAAGGTGACTTAGGGCTCAGAGTTCATACATCAGAGCTGGGGGACTTCCCTGGAGGTCCAGTGGCTAAGACTTTGCACTCCCAGGGGAGCTCAGAGGCCCTGGGTTCAATCCCTGGTCAGGGAACTGGATTCCACATGCCACAGCTAAGAGTTTCCATGCTGCAACTAAAGACCCTGTGTTCTGAAACTAAGACCTGGCACAGCCAAATAAATACATAAATATTTTTTGGTAAACGATATATATATGTATATATATGTAAGCCAGAGCAACTGACCTTGGGGATGAAGAAAATACAGGGACTTATCCTTGGAGGGCAAGCCAGACACTCTGGGGGGTACAGCCAGGAGGAAGAGAGGATTACTGCAGAATTCATCGCTGAGTGACACACATCTCTGGTTTTTACATGCCTTCTACTCGACAGGTGTGGGGGCTGAGTCTGTGTCTCTCAGAATCTCAGACCAATGTCCCTAAGGTGTCAGAACTGGAAAGAAGCGTAGCTCTGTGCTCTCTCCCATGTTGGGACAGGGAGGCTGGGTCAGAGCATGCCTGGCCCAGAGTCCAGTGGGGCCAGGGCAGGGCTCTGCTCCAGGTCTCACTCCATCCTCACACCATAGCTGGTTTGCATTATTTTCCTGTGCACTCGTGTACTTATCCTTTATTTTTTGCCTCCAGCATGTGTATTTTTGTGCTATTAATGTACAATTAGACTCAGCTTCAGAGTTCTTCTTTTATCTGCAGGGCATATGTTTATTTTAGATCCCAAAGTGGCAAACAGAGAGAGGATGTTTGAACTGTATAAACACTCTTAAGATTTTAGCCACAGGGTGGAGGAATCCATTAGGTATAAAATACAGCAATGTTAAATAAATCACATGAGTTGCTGCCACTTGTTGGTGGCCTCATCATGGCAACTTAGGCTCAAAGCTGCTGCAAACCTTTGGTTCTTCAGGGTCTACAGTCCCTGCAGGGGACCCGGGCTCTCTCGGTGACTGGGCTGTGTCATTTATCTTCGTGCCCAGCACCTAGTTCAGCGGAAGCAGTCCCTTGCTTCATGCCTGGTCCCCTCTTCCCAATTCCCCATCTCAGAATGTTCAGTTGGTGTTGTTTTGGTCTGTAAACTTCTGGAGCCCAGGAGATAGCTCTGGAGAGCAGCCCAGGGCTGCTCTCTCCTCCGACACCACAACCCTTGCTCTTCCTTCAAGAGCTAACCTGAGGCCTTGCTCCTTGCCTGCATCTGCCCGCGGCCCACTGCTGTGACGCTGTGTGACGCATGCCCACGGCTCCACGGCTTCTAGCACCAGGCACCGGTTTCTGGCTCACAGGCCTGTGGGTGTCTGTGCTCTGGAGGATTTGTTGTGGATCATGCAGGCTTGGTTCCAAGTGTGGCCCCCAGGTCCCACGTTCTAGAGCGGCTGCTGGGGCATATTCTCCCGCAGCTTAAGAAACAGAGGCACAGGAGGTCAAACCAAGCGGTGCGAACACGTCCAAGACCTCCCTGGTACCAGACACCACAAATCCATGTGGCAGAGGGTGGGAGTGGACACCGGGGACAGAGTCCAATATCCAGGCTCCCTGGCGCCTCTCTGAACCTGGGCCACGGCCTTGATTTCGAGAGTTCAGTCTCTTCCTGGGGAAGCAGGACCTGCTCCCTGGATCCCTGGGTGGGGGTCGGGGGTGGGGCTACTTCCCAGCTCTTTTTCTTTTTCTTGTGCTAATAATTCTCCCTTGTGTGTCACAGTGTACTTCTGGGTGGCTTTCTCTGGAGATGCAGCCTGAGGTAGGATTGCCGTGGGAGGGAGAGGACAGCCATCCTCAGATTCATGAAATATCACCAAATGGCTCTCATGGGGGCCGCACTGAATCACCAACCCCCTCACCATTGGCTGCATGTACCTCTGTTTTCTTCCCTAACTGTTGACATCATCAGCTTTACAGATTTTGCTCAATTCGTGGGTGTAAAAGGGTGAGATACTCTTGTTTTAATTGCACTTCCCTGATGAATAGTGAGGTTGAATGTTTAAAAATACATTTATTGGCCGTTCACATTCCCTTTTTTGTGACTTGTCCCCCTCACCCTTACTTCTAAACTGCTCCGCTTTATCTCACTGGTTGATAGGAGTTCACTACAGCGTCTCTTTTCTGATCGCTTGTCAGCCACACGCACTGTACATCTTTTCCCTGTATTTTTCCTTTGTTTATGGAATTTTTGTTGTAGAAGATGTTTTGATTTTGAGTCAAAAGACTCTACATTGAAGGTTACGGGCTTTTTTTATCACTAATTAATCCTTTCCTCAGGTTTATAGAGATGCAATCTAACATTTTCTTTTGAAAGTCGTGTTCTTCACATTAGGGATTTACTCCACCTGGGATTTATTTTTGTGTCTGGTAATGAGTGAGGATCTAATTTTATTATATTATGGAGAATAGTTATTTCCCGGCTCTTCAGTGCACAGCTAAGGTGTTCCACATGAAGCCAGCCCCACCCCCTGCCATTTCTCAAACCCCCACCTGGAAAGAAACTGGCTTCCGGTCCATTTTCTGCCTCAGGGACACATGGACACAGCTGCTGTTGCTCCGACTTCTGACAGACACATCGGCCTTCTGAGCCTCGGCTGTTCTAGACCTTTCATGCTTCCTTATCCATTTCCTCATTGGCCAGGAAGTTCCATGAAATGCCCACTGAAATTTGATTTTAATAGAATGACCTACAAACTATTTTGGGGGAAGTCCTGTTGCAAAGGTCCTGAGTCTTTCTGTTCGAGGACATGGTGTGAGTGGTGATCATTGGTACTAGGCACTTTTCTCCCTCCTCTCCCTTCCAGAAATGGACACGTGGCACTTCGTGTCCCTCTGCGTGAGGCACCTTGGAGGGGACTGTGTCCCTGCAGGGTTCCCTTCTCCCCTGGCAGGCACCGGGACTGCCAGTACTAGAGGTGAGAGGGCACTGCAGCCCACAGCGGATCGGCAGGGAGGGCAAGCCGCGCACGGGTCCTGTGCCAGCGTCAGCAGATACGGTTCAGGGGAGCCGGCGTTGAAGGATGTTGCTGGTTTAATTCATGGTGCTCTCTCAAAGTCCACCATGGTGGGGATATCCACACCACAGAAGCATAAAAATGTAAGAAATCAGCACCTTTTTTTTCCCCACCTGAGGAGCAAGGCTCTTTATTTTGCTTAAAAACCTTATTGTGGTTCTGGGATGTGTTCATCTCTGTGTCAGACTCCTTGCGACCCCATGGACTGTAGCTCGCAGGTTCCTCTGTCCGTGGGATTCTCCAGGCAAGAATACTGGAGTGGGTTGCCATTCCCTTCTCCAGGGGTCCTTTCCCACCCGGGGATCAAAACCAGTCTACTTTTCAGGCAGATTCTTTACCATCTGAGCCACTTTTGGGAGCCTGTTGCTTTCACGGAGCAGCACCGCCTGACCACACTCTTCCTGAAAGAAGCCCCTGAGATGCTGGAGTGGTTTTTACTGCAGTGGGGCTCACCCACCCCCAGAAATGGTGCCTCTCCCTTCTATTCAGGATTTCGGTGTCTTCTGAAACATTTTACGTGCTTAAAGACAGTCTGCCCCTGACTCCAGTGTCCCCATCGTCCCCGCTCCCCTTGGTGGACTCATCATGGTCGAAGCCTCGGGACCTTGTGCAAACATTAAATCCTTGCGTTTCATGCCTCAATTTCCTTCCTCCTTCATACAGGCAGCTCATGGCTTCCAAAACCAAGGAAACAGCAGTGTCCTTCTCAAAAGAATCAGCACAGCCACATGAGTAAATGGAGTGGTGATCTGAGGGCGGGGAGCCAGGACAGACCCCTCAGCTCCCCCTGCCCCAGCCCAGACCCCTCAGCTCCCCCTGCCCCAGCCCAGGAGCCCTGCCCTTGTCCTGGTGGGAGTTCCTACGGCTCCTTCCGTGTCAGCACACCCCCAAAGCTGCTCAGTCGGCCAAGAGGTTTCCAAAAGTGAAGTCCACCCAAGCTTTAGAAGGTTCTGGAACTCTGCCCATGGAGGGAACAGTCCTCTAGCCTCAGGCTTTGTGCCCTGCGGAGGCACCTCGGGCAGGGGCCCTTCTCAGCTCTCAGGGTTGGGCAGGGTTTCCCCTGGGCCCAGACCAATTTGTGCAAAGCAAACGTTCAGGCTCCAAGGGACATTTGGAAAAGCCAGACTGCCAGCACCTATGAAAAGCTAAAAAGTGACGATGGACTAAAAAGGCCACCGCGCGGCTCAGGCCTCTTTTGTAGGACAATCATCTCTCTTCCCTCGACGTACAGCATCTGGACTCGTAGGTCAGCAGTGCCCTGAGCATGGGGAAAACACAGAGGCACTCTGCTGTTTTCTCACAGCTTCTGAATCTCCATAAGAAGTGTCAGCAGCTCGTCTAATAAGAAATACAAATGCAAGCAACAAAAGGAGCCAGTAAACAACATTCTTGCTCAGTTTTTAGCTTCTCTAAACCTAGGAAGGGCTTCTGCTTTACCCCCACTCACACACAGCGTAGAGGAGAAAGGGCTGAGTGACAAAGAGATAGGAATCAAAGAGCCGCAAAAGAGGCCATGTAACGCATGATGGGAAACGAGCCTGCCACTTCATTTACAGCCACAGAAAACTGACTCTTAACACACACAACTTAACATGTCCACAATCGGCGACAGCAAATACTCATTTTTAACTAAATAGCTTCTAACATATTATTATGGCAATTAGCTTGTTTTGGGCCAAATTATATTTGGCCACTTTCTTCTCGACCAAATCGGTTTTGGCCCAATTACATCCTCCTCGTGGTTTCCTGGTCTGTAAAGAAGAGATAATTGGACGTAGCTTCTAAGAATCAGCAAGGGAGATAAAGTCTGCATGCTACCTCCGGGCTTGGCGCACGGCCCGTGCATGGCCACGCCGCCTCCCTCCACATGGGAAGACGGCTCTGGCCTCGCCTGGGATCCTCAGTCATCACCATTAACAAAGGTCCCCTGTCCCCCTTCCACATGGCTCCCGGAGCTATCTGGGGTCACGCAACCCAGCCATGTCTCAGGACCACATTAGGAGGCTGCCCTCCACCATCTAACCCCAACCGCCAATGGCCCGATGACGGAACTCCTCCTGAAAAACCACGTCCTCACTGTGCTCTCCAGAGACAGGGATGTCAACTCTTTATGAAAAAAATCTGATCTTTGTAAGCCAGGCACAGGGTGGGGGTGAGAAGACGGGGTGAGGGGGTGCCTGGCAGGGGCCCCTGCAGGAGCAGTCCTGCAGAGCGCCCTCATGGAGGCCTGTGGGCTTGGTGAGGCGTCTGAGTCTGGCCCACCTGGCCTGAGCCGGGTATGAGCATCTCCCAGCCCCTCACCCTGCTGTGTCCTGGAGGCCGGGGGTCCATGGCGTGGGCAGGCGGGTCTCCCCTGTGTCCTCACACGATTGTCCCCCTGTGTGTCTGTGTCCTGATCTCCTCTTGTAAGGACACCGGTCACATTGGGTTAGGGCCACCCTCGTGACCTTGTTTGGCCTTAAACAGTTCTTTGTAGGCCTGTCTCACACAGTCCCATTCTGAGGGGTCAGGGACACAGTGCGGACCCTGCCGCAGGGTCTGTCTGGAGGACTTGGGCCAGCGGCCGGTGAGGGGAAGTGTGAGTGAATCAGCTAAACTTCGGCTCTGGGGGCAAGCCCCAGGGTGATGGGCTGACTGTGTCCTGGGAGCCCCAGGTTGGGGTAGAGCCCTCCCAGACCCGGTCCACGGGTGCTGGTGGCGACCTCTCAGTCCACCTTCTCCTGGGCAGCTTGTGGGCACAGCCTGGTGGGCCAAGGCCTCGCCTCTGGAGCAGGTGGTGGCAGGGGCTCCTCTGTGTACCTTCCAGGCCCCTGGATGGCACGTGCTATACACACGCATGTATTTCCCAAGGATGAGCTGGCGCTGAAGGCTCCAGAAGCCAGTGAGAGACTGCAGGGATCCTTGGAGGGGCTGCAGCCGTGAAGATGCTCCCTCTTTGCAGACCCAGGGACGACCAGTTTTCTGCGGCTCAAAGAGGCTGCTATAACTGTGGCCCTGGAGCTGTCTTTGTCTAAGGCCTCGAAGCTATCTGTAATAATAATGGCCTGACTCTTCTTCTAACTCCCATTTTAACTCAATGCGGATCTTGGGCTTGAGTGTAAAACCCCAAACTATAAAACTTTTATGAAAAAAACATAGGAGAGTATCTTTAGGATATTGAACTAGATAAAGAGTTCTTAGACTTGACACTAAAAACAAAATCTATAAAAGGAAAATATTGGTAAATTAAAGTTCATCCAAATTTAAAACTGACTCTGTGAAAGTTCTCCTCAAGAAGAAGGAAAGTGAAAATATTGTGTGGGAGATTATTTTTGAAAACAGCATTAACCAACCAACAAACAACTTGTGTCTAGAATATAGAAAAAAAACGTGAACTCAAAACTAAAAAACAAGTCCCCAACCAATCCACGGACAAAGTAGGAAGAGACATTTCACAGACAGAGATATACAGATGGCAAATGAGCCCATAAAAAGATGTTCGACATAATTAGCCACTGGGGAAATGCAAATTAAAACCACTGTAAGATATCACCACGTACCTATCCAAAGTGGCTAAAATGAAAGAGTGAGGACATTATATTCTGGAGGGGACGCCCAGATACTGAGCAATCCACAGCCCTGGGAGTCGTGGAAGGCGGCAGTCGCTCTGGAAAACAGTTTGGTCCTTTCCCTAAACATCCGAGCACCACCCAAGCCAGTGATGGATGGCACTTCTGGGTGTGCACTGCAGAGAACCAGTGACTTTTGTTCACACAAAGCCTGCACGTGGCTCTCGTAGTGGATGTGGGGGCTGAAAGCCTGAGTCTATCCAGGTGTCCTCTGATGGGTGACATTCAGTCTGCTCTGGTCCTTCCACGCCGTGGGTCACAACTCAGCAACGGGGACAGAGAACAGATTAGCAGTCACCAGGGGTTAAAGGGGTGGGGGGCAGAAGGAAGAGGTGGTGCCTAAAGGACTTCCTGAAGCATGCTTCTGGAAAGGTCCCAAGTCCTGTTTCAGTGTGAATGTTCGGGTGTGATATTGTGCTACTGTGTTGTAAGATGATACTGGGTAAAGGGCACACAAGGTCTCTGTGTGTATTATCTCTTACATGTGAACTTACAATTAGCCCCCTATACAACGCTTATTTAAAAATTAAAAAAAAAAAAGGGGGGGCCAGTCATGGGCCAGCCTCCCTGGAATGGGAAAGATATGGGATGTGAGGACCAGAGGAGCTCCAGGGGGCCCCTAGAGTCTGTCCAGCACAGCGGGGAGGCCTACATGGGCAGACAGAGCTGCAGGGTCCCAGTCGTAGGGATCTACAGGAGCCTCGGGAAGCTGGGGTCCCCGCTGGCATCGGGGAGCCCCTGGTGGACAGTCACAGGTGGGCTTGGCCGGAGGGGGATGAAGCTCTGCAGGGTCTGCAGGTGCCCAGGTGTGGACGCCTGGGAACCAGCGCTGGAACCGTGGTCCTGGTTCCTGTTACTGCAGGGGTCTGGGCTTTCCCCAGGTGCCTGGGTTCTCTGCACACTCCAAGGAGGTGGGGCGGAGCCCTGCGTGGCGGGAGGAGGGGGAGGGGTAAGGATGCTCCAGTTCCCCGGGGGCACAGCTGGCCTCGCAGGCTTCCGGGTCCCCACGGCTCTCCTGCCGGACGTGGATCCGTGTGTGGCCGTCCTGGTGTCCCCTGCTATCAGGCTCCGGGGCTGCTGTTACAAAGTGCCACACTGCGGGCGTAAAGCAACAGAAACTTGTCCTCACAGTGCTAGAGGCCAGGCGTCTGAAGTCAGGGTGTCAGCAGGGCGGGCTCCTGCAGAGGCTCCAGGGGAGGGTCCTCCTGCCCCTCTGGCTCTGGAGGGTCCATGTGGCTATAGCCCATCACTCTGGTCTCTGCCCCATCTCCACATGACCCCCGCCCATGTCTGTGTGTCTCTCTTCTTCTTCTGAGGGCACCAGACACTGGATTTGGAGTCCCCCAGTCCCATCTTGGGATGTTACCTTATTTACATCCGCAATGATTCTGTTCCCAAAAGGTCACAATCTGAGGTTCTAGTGGATGTGGATTGGGGGAGACACTCTTCAACCCACTGCATCCCTCCCACCAGCCTTTGGGGTCCCTGAGCCTCAGGGAGCCCCTCCTTCCTGCTGGCAAGAGCCTTGGGGAACCGTCTCATCTCCAAGCACCAGCACCCCCCAGAGGACAGCTCCCATCTGAGCCCGGGGGTGCTCGTACATCACGGAGCTGAACCACTTCTATAGCCAATAAAATGTGAGGGCTGTGGAAAAGTGCACTTAGATGCCGCACAAGTGATTTTTTTTAATAAAAAGGAAAGCCCTCATAAAACCCGTAATTATCCTCTCCCAGCTGTCCTCTGTGCACTTGGGCTGGTGAATGCCTGCAGGGGAGGGATGTGGTCCCGGGAGCAAGCTCTTGGGGAGTGGCCAACCTGCCTGTGAGCTGGGGGTGCACCCTCTCTGGGCAGAGTCAGTGTCTGCACCCGGCTGTGTGTGTGTTTGCAGCGGTCGAGGTGTGTCCGAGAACCATGCTTCACTCACGCACCAGTTCATTCGCTCACTCAACGGCATCCCCTGTGGGGAGGGCCCCTGCAGACGTGGGCTGGAGGAAACGGAGGGAGACCCTTGTCACAGGGCATGTACCCACCCGAGGGAGCAGGTGCTTTCATGAAGCATACACCTGAGTTTTCACACGTGTGCATGCACGCTCATGTGTGCATCAGCGTGGGATGATTTTACCAGTGCCTCCTGTGTACCAGGCTGGGCACCAGGCTTCTCACAGAGGTGTGAATGGGCAGTCCCCTCCCTCCCCACCAATGTCACAGGCAACATCTGTGTCCCAGCGGCTCTCTTCTGCACAAGCTTCTCACTGCAAGACTGCGTAGCTGGCAGGGGTCTGGGACAGGGAGAGCCTGGGTAGCCCTGCCTAGGTGCCGGGGTAGGGGGCGGGGGCTCACACCCGTCAGTCCTGCTTGTGGCTCTCACCTAACCCTCACCACCTCCCTGAGCAGGGAACACTGTTCCCATTGCCCAGATGGGGAAAATGAGCCTGCCTGGAGTCTCAGAGGCAAGTCCTAAGTGCCTCCACCAGCTCTGTACCCTGGACCTGTTCACCGCCTCCTGTAGTTCCCCTATCTGGGCAGGGGGAGGTGGGCAGCCATCATGCTTCAGCTTCGCCCCTCAGCCTTGGCCCCTGGCTCCTGGCCTTGAAGTTGTCGGTACTGTTGGGTTCAGGGTGAGGCCTTTGGACACACTTTCTGGGTGCAGTGGCCTGTGGTCTTTGTGGTACAAGTGAGGAAGCTGAAGGCAGAGAATGGGAGCCAAGGTGGGCAGAGACCTCCCCAGAAGCCGGCTCTGCCTTCAGCCTCCAGGCTTGGGGGCCCCTCGTGAGATCCAGGCTGGGAGCCCGAGGCTGGCTGCTCAGTTCAGAGACGCCTGTCCACCACCACGCACTGCTCCTGCCAGGTGGCCACAGTCAGCCCTCAGGCAGGGGAGCAGACCCCCCACCCCGCATCCCTTGGTGGGGATCTGTGCCCTGGGCACTTGGAGCAGACCCGGGCCTCCGCTCCGTCCAGGGGCCTCTCCTGGCTCCTAGCCAGGGTGGGCTGCGGTCACCGTGTGGCTGTGGGCCAGAGAGAGCATCCATCACTCGGCGGGGTACGGGAAGAGTCTCACTGCTCCCATGGAGACCGTGGCGGGCCCTCTGGGGGGCTGGACAAAGCCCCCCTCCCCCGCTCCCGGCCAGCCCTGGTGGACTTGGAACAGGAAACACCAGCCCTGGTGGACTTGGAACACTTCATTCGTTTGGCAAAGTGACATGTTGATGGGACGCGCTTCAGCTACAATCAGGGAGATGAAGCCAGGTTGTCGCCTCTGAGCAGGCGCGAGCCATGTCGTTCTCGCTCTGAGTTGTTGGTGTAATTGCTCGTGTTCTCCTCAGGGTCCCCTCGGCTGCCTGGATCCAGCGCGGCTGTTGACAAATCTTGCACCACCACTCGTCAGGCCGGCCTCTGGCCCTGCGGCCCTTTAATGGCCCGGAGGTCCGCGCTCTGCACACTCGCTCAGACAGCAGCTCAGAGCCGCGGGCCACACCCCCAAGGCCCCGGGGCTGGGCGGGCGTGCCCCTGTCATGGCTCTGACCGAGGGGCTGGGCTCCCAGTAGGGGTGGGCAGGGGCAGCCCTGGGAACACAGAGGCCCTCGTGAAGACAAGCAGGCTGGTGTCCTGCCCTGCAGCAAGTCCCCGCAAGCCCACCCGCTGCCCTGCAGCCCTCCTCCAGGGCCCTGGGCATCTCTCTGTGCAGGGACCCCGCTGGCCAGCCCTGCCCTGGCCACTGCCCGTAGGACTCCTTCCCCCATCTTGCCCTTGGACTGCGGCCCCTCACCTCCCACCCACTGCCCCTACTCTCAGGCCTTGTCGCTCTGCCTTGAGGGTCTGAATGTGGAGGCCCCAACTCTCACAGGACCCCCTGGGGACACAGAAGGGCTTCAGAGTGCCAGGCGCTCCTCATGGAGCCCATCAGAGGCCCCCTGAGAAGGAGATTTGACAAATACTGTACCCACCCCCAACACAGTGATTTCCAGACCAGGGGCTGGCAGGGCTGCCCTGCCTCCTGTCTGCCGAGGGGTCTGCTCAGAGTGCAGCCAGTGCACAGTTGGAGACGAGCAGAAAACAGGAGCACGGGCCAGAGTGCCAAGGAGCCGCCCATGGCAGACAGGCCCTGCCTGGCCACATGGCCAGCGCCTGTCACACAGGTGGGATTGCGAGGCCCACCTGATGCAGACCAGGTGGGAAAGCCTGCCGGGACCGGGGAGGGAAGGGCTGCGGAGTGGGCTGAGCGGCTCTGCAATGGAGGGGGCGGCCACACATCTCCACGCATCCTACAAGCAGGTGGGGGTCGTGGTAGGAGCGGGCGGGGCGTGGGGTTGACCTCGGAGGCGGCTGTGACAGCCGACCCTGCTCAGGCGCAGTCCGCACACCCGTGGGCCCATTGCTCCCAGCTCTGTAGGGGGCAGAATGCTCAGTAAATACATGAACTGAGAAAGTTACCTTCCTCCTGTTTCCTTAACGCAAGCTCCTGGTAGAAAGTCTGGAAAATCCAGGGAAGGGCCATGGTGAGTGTGAGGTCGCGAGACCCGGCTCCAGCACGTGCCCCGAGGGTTTGCACGCGGCAGCTGTGGCCACACGTGTCACAGGATGCCTTCTTCAGGGTTCTTTTATTTATGAGCTTGTTTTTTATTTGTCGTAAAACACATGTAAGGCCAAAGTCACCACCTGAACCCTTCTAAGTGCACAGGTCCGTGCTGTGCCGCTGTCCTCCCCCCACCCCCACTCTAGAACTTTTCCATCTTCCCAGACTGAAGCTCCGCCCCCATTAAGCTCTCGCTTCCTGCCCGCTCCCCGTCCTGTGTCTTGCCTCTATGAGCTTGTGGACTCTGGGCTCCTTGCGTAAGTGGAGCCGTGCAGCGTTTGTCCCGTGGCGACTGGCTTATCTCACGAGTCTAGTGTCTTCAAGGTCCATCCATGGTGTGGCAGGGACAGAGTCCCTCCTGTCGGGCCCGTCGTGTGGCTGGACCGCGCCGGGACCCCACCCACCCGCTGATGGACACAGGCGGCTCCACCTTTGGGCGTCAGTGAGTCGCGCTGCTCTCAGCACGCCTGCACACAGCACACTCCTGTGCTTGGCCGCCTGCCCCATCCGCTCCCCTGAGCCTGGTCCAAAGTTACCAGAGCCTGGCGGTGGTGCTGGGTCGATTCTCCCACGTTGCATGCGGTTGGGTTGGTGAGTTGCTCCCTGCATTCCTGATTATGAGCAATTTGATGGGCAAATTTGTTCAAAAGCTTTGTTTGCATTTCAGACCATCTCCTCTGACAGAGTTGGCGGCGTAGAATTACTGGGTCAGCCCTTCTGATCAGGATGATGTCCGCATGAACTGTCAAGTTGCTTCTGGGAAGAGGAGCGGATGGTCTGCACTCCCCCAGGGCCCAGCGGAATAATTAATCCACACACACTCGATAGGCAGAAGGGCATCTTGGTGCTGTTTCTATTTTCATTTCTTTCATTACTTGGGAGGATAACTGATTTATCTCCATGTGTGTGTCTGGCATTTGTGAGTCCTATTTTCTGGAGTGTCTTTTCATGCATTTTGCTCATTTTTCAGCATGGGACTTGGTATTTTTCTTATCAATTTCTAGGAGCTCTTTATATAATTAGAAGTCAGCACTGCTGTAATAGCTACAAACGTTTCCTGCTCTTCCTTCACCATGTAGTTTTTGGTTATGATTTTGCTTATAGAAATGTAATTTCTGGTATCAGATCAGGGGCTTTGTGGTCCTTCTTTGCCTGTAGGAAGCGCTTACAAGGGTGGGAGGAGCAAATATCATTCACGTTTCCTTCTGGTTAATTCAGAGGTATCATCAAAAATTCAGAGCAAACCTGGGCCAGGGAAAACACTCGGCCTGAATCCTCTCCTGGCTCCCAGTGAGTGGCCTGGAGTGGACAGGTTCCCTGTGTGACCTTCAGGGCTTTTCTGCAATTCTCTGTACCCACGGTTCCCCTAACTCAGAAAACCTCCTGAACATCAAGGCTTTTTTCTCCCACGAGGACCGTTCGACCCCCCAGACACGACTCCTGCCTGTCCTGCCCTGGCCTAGGGCCAGACCTCTCACACTGCTACCCTTGAACTTCCTCAAGATCATCGCTTCTTAATGACTGACTTTTGCCAAGGCAGGGTTGCGTGCCCATCCCTGGGTCTAGCACACACTAGGTGCTTATAAGAAGCCAGGGCTACACTGCGCCTTATGAGGTCTGTAAGCTCTTTTCCCAGCCTGTCGTAACTGGGGTTTGTAAACAAGCCTCATCTACTGTTGTTTTTGAGTCACAATTCTGAGAGTTCCCAGCAGATACACACCTGAATAGAATGTTGAGCCTTGTCCTCTGGGCCCAGCTGATGAAGAAGGAGGGGAGACACTCAAAAATGCTTCCTTTCCAGTGTCCTAACACCCCCTGGAGTTGGTGATGGACAGGGAAGCCTGGCGTGCTGCAGTCCATAGGGTCGCCAAGAGTCAGACATGACTGAGTGACTGAACTGAGCTCAGCAGCCCCTGCATCACTGTCTTCCTTGGGGGGTACAGCGCTTAGATGGTGAGCAGGGTCTTCCTTCGTCAATCTCAACCCCTGCCCAGATGTCTTTCCAAGTGTGAAAGAAAGTATTAGCTGCTCAGTCATGTCTGCCTCTTTGCAAGTGCGTGGACTGTCGCCTGCCAGGCGCCTCTGTCCATGGGATTCTCCAAGCAAGAATGCTGGAGTGGGTTGCCATTTCCTTCTCCAGGGGATCTTCCCCAACCCAGGGATCAAACCTGTGTCTCTTACATTGCAAGTGGATTCTTCACCATCTTGTCTGAGCCACTGGTGAAGCCCTGTCTTTCCAAGGCTGATTCTAAACGCATTGCCCCACCTCTGTCATCATTCAGTAGCTCAGACATGCCCGACTCTCTGCGTCCCCACGGACTGCAGCACACCAGACTTCCCCATCCTTTACCATCTCCCAGAGCTCGCTCAAACTTATGTCCATAGAGTCTGTGATGCTATCCAACCACCTCATTCTCTGTCATCCCCTTCTCCTCCTGCCTTCAATCTTTCCCAGCTTCAGGGTCTTTTCTAATAAGTCAGCTCTTTACATCAGGGGCCAAAATATTGGAGCTTCAGCATCAGTCCTTCCAATGAATATTCAGCATTGATTTCCTTTAGGATGAACTGGTTGGATCTCCTTGCTGTCCAAGGGGCTCTCAAGAGTCTTCTCCAACACCACAGTTCAAAATCATTAATTCTTCAGTGCTCAGCTTTCTTTATGGTCCAACTCTCACATCCATATGTGACTACTGGAAAAACCATAGCCTTGACTATATGGACCTTTGTTGGCAAAGTAATGTCTCTGCTTTTTATTATGCTGTCTAGGTTGGTCATAGCTTTTCTTCCAAGGAGCAAGCATCTTTTGATATCATGGCTATAGTCACCATCTGCAGTGATTTTGGAGTCCAGGAAAATAAAGCCTCTCACTGTGTCCATCACCCTACCCTTGCTGCTGCTGCTGCTGCTAAGTCGCTTCAGTCGTGTCCGACTCTGTGCAACCCCATAGACGGCAGCCCACCAGGCTCCCCCCGTCCCTGGGATTCTCCAGGCAAGAACATTGGAGTGGGTTGCCATTTCCTACCCTTAGCTGCCATCAAACACCCACTCCCATTCCTCTCCGTCCAGGCTGATTATTAAATATGATTCAAACTCTGTCCAACACCCAGCCCTCCCCCAGACCTTGGAACCCAGAGCGCCTTTCAGGGATCCAGCCGGTGCCCTTTGGGTGTCCCCCAAGCCCCCGGGCTGGGCCTGAACATGGCAAGGGGCCTCCTGGCTGCTCCCCACTGGACACCTCCTCCCAGCTCCCAGCTAGCCAGATGCTCCGGCTGTTTCTGGTGTCTCTGCTATGATCACTCTGGCCACCCCAGAGTCAGCGTCATCCTTGGCTCCACTGGCCTTTCTGTTCCAGGTCCAGTTGCCACCCACCTGGTTTTCTTTCTGTGTCTCTTCAGCTTACGTGGGCGAGAGGCCACTGGTCACTCACAGATTGGTGACCTCAGGTCAGGGATCTGCTCGTAGCAGTTAGCACCAGGTCCTATGTAGGCCATCTTCTTGGGTGTTCGGGGGCAGCTGGGGCAGGGGTGTGGCCAGATTCTCCAGGCAGGAGCAGTTGGGAGACCACGGGGCTTTGAGCTCACCCCCCACCCTCCGGGCCCACCCACTTGCCTGTTGTTCTGTCTTAGTGGCACACCTGTGGCCTCCTGGCCTTTGGTCTTCTCTTCCCCTTAGTTTCTGAGTGACCCTGGGTCTTCATGACCAGCTTGGGGGCTGCCTCTTCGGGGGCTGTCCTCACCTGGAGTCCCCTGTCGTGGGAAACTCCTGCTTCCTCCAGGCCCTCAGCTCACAATCACCAAAGCTTCCAGGCTGCCTGCCTCCACTGGGCTTGCAGGGGACTCAGGGACCGTGGGAGCAGCTGCCTGAGGCTGAAAAGAGGGGAGGAAAAGTCAGTGGGGAAGAGACAGGATGTTCATCCCCGCCTGCGAGCTTGGAGACGTCCAGACAGCTGCTTGATGTCCCTTGGTCTGCCCTCTAAGGCTTAGACCACAGCCTCCATGAGATTACACATGGGATGGGCGGGGTGGGGGGTCCATATATCTTGTCCCCCTGTTTCTTGTTCCTGGGAAGGGAGTTCCTTCCGGACGGGAACTGCTTCCTCCTGGAGGTGAGGGGCAGAGGCTGGGCCGCAGCTTCCTGTTCTGTGTGCTCTTGGACCTCGACTCCAGACCCAAGGGTCACCTAGTACACTTTACCCTTGATCTCCGCTCCACAAATGCAGGTGAGACACATTAGTCCTCATAACGAGCAGGAAATCTTCACTTGCCAAACATAATTTAGACAGAACTATAAAGTGGAGGTGAGCTAGTGAGTTTTTGTATCACCGTGTTTACCTGACTCTCGGCTAAAATCTGAGAGTTACAAGGTCTCCATGTGTGCCTGCCTGTCTGTGTATATGTGTGTGTGTGTGTGTGTGTGTGTGTATATATATATATAAATGCTGTATATGTGATATTTCTCTACCTCTGGATGGTATTACCAAATTAATTCATAAAATCTCATAAGAGAGCTCTGTTTCAGTTGACTTAGGGATAAGTAAGCATTTACATACAAATTAAATATTTCTATAAGTCCCAGAAACATAAAAACTAACCCAGATGCTTTCCAAGTTTGTGATCTGGGTAACCTTTGATAAATATAATTAGTTTAACATTGCTGGCTTAATAAAAGTTAGTATGTCTCCTGAATTATTACCATGAGCACACAGTTTTGTTCTATTTAGGTTTACTAGTTAAAGTAAGGGAATGTTAGGTGCCTCAGATGGTAAAGAATCTACCTGCGATGCAGGAGGCCTGGGTTCAATCCTCGGGTTGGGAAGATTCCCTAGAGGAGGGCATGGCAACCCACTCCAATGTTCTGGCCTGGAGAATCCTCATGGACAGAGGAGCCTGGTGGGCTACAGTCCCTAGGATTGCGAAGAGGTGGACATGGCTGAATGACTAAGCACAGCACAGGACCAGATATTTTTAATTATATAAATTATAAATTCAGCCAAAGAACAAATGTATAAGTAAAGATGTCATAAAAATGAATTGCTTGATGTACATTACTTCCTATATATCAAGCATAACAGTGAAAGAAAAAATAAAACATTCACTTTGTAAATTTTTGCTGTCTGATGCTTGTCTAAATGCATATGCCGTAAAAATAGTTAACAGGGGAGAAACTTAAGATGATGGAGAGCTATGTTTAATAACATGCTATGTCTACCTGAAATAACGTCCAGATCATTCTACAGTTAGATGAACTACAGAAATATTCATTGCTGAGTAAAAATTTACGTCATTATGGGTTCTTATATGGTATTGAGAGACTAAATGTATCTGAATCTGTTAATAAACAAGCTCTTTTGCCACTTTGAAAAAATTGTACTTTAATGAAGCACATGCCTATCAAAATTGTGAGATGATGTATGGATAAAGTTTGCTTATCTGCTACAGAATGCTGGTATGTGACAGACAATTCACAACTGTTTGCCTCTTAGTTTTCTCTTTAATAGAAAGGGGACATGGTTTATATGTCAATATACGTAAACAAAACTACCAAAAAATAGTGAGGGGCACATCTTTGTATTCTAAGTATACAAGGAAAAATAGAATGTGTTTTGCTAATGAAAAAAAGAGCAGTTTTGTTGTAAAGTAAGATGACTGGCTATTTCAAAATAAGAAAACATAAAAACACAGACCAAAACCTGAAAGGATATAGAAAGCTGTATTAATAGAAGATTCTTCAAAAAGAATTTTATGTGTGTTCAAGCTGTGTTTGAATGCATTTGTTTATAAGGTTTTAAAAAATAAACTCAATAGTCTATGACTATAAAATTAGAGTTTGGTTTTCTTTGTTGTAACAACAATCTTTTTTGGATTACTGGTCTGTCCTTCATATGAGATTGTAAAGGTTTTTCTTTACATTTTGAGTAATTTCCATGCTAAATAGCTTCTGGGTCTTGTCAGAATCATTTCTTGTGTTTTGTTTTAATCTTGCTATGTCATTGATTACTTAAGAGAAGTTACATATAATTTCATAGTTATCACAGGTCCTACTTAATCGTGTCCAAAACTTTTGGCCTTTTTGACAACTTTCCCAAATCAAATCCTAACTGAAAATTTGACCTCAAACTGTCCTTGAGATTTTCCAAAATCTTAAAGGATCTGTTGTCAACTTGTCAAGAAAGGAATTCATAAAAATAGTTCACTTATTATGTTGAATTGCCTGAAAAACATTGTCAAATAAGAAGAGATGATTAATCTTCCCTAGGTTATGTTTGATGGGAAAATGTTATTAGCATAGGTCTTTCAGAAATTATTGAAGTCCATAGAAATGCCTCAACACTCTTGTTTTCTACCATATTTCCAGTATAATGTTATCAGTCATCATTCCAGCTATTATTTCAAACGCTGTATGCCACAGAAATAACCAAAGTTTCTTGTCAAATGAACTCTCATTTGTTTAACAATCATTTTAGGTCTCTTGTCCTCCACAAATAGTTTTTGTTTTACTCTATTCTTTGATAGCATTTGGAGTCAGCGTGCTCCATCTTCCTTAAAAGGGACTGTCTCAGAGATCCAAGGAAAGAACCGTGGCAGGTGTTCTGGTAGGCAAGCTTTTGATATCATTGCCTAAATAACTTTGAGATATGCCCACTGGACTGAGTCTGGAGTTCCAGAAGTCTAGTGGAGAAGAAATTGGGCTTACAAAACTGCTAAGCCAAGAGCAAGCAAAATAAGAATTAATTACATGGGACTAAGTGATCTGATAAAGGGTGATTATAGTTCTTTCAGGGACATTGCTTGTTCTATGATGTTCTATTTTCTGGATATAAGAAATGAAACTTCTGTCCCTTATTTCTTATCTATACTTGTATCAATGAATAGATTATATTTTTGTAGACAGAAATAAAACATATATGTTGTCTCCCTGCCGGACTCCTCCAGAATTCAAAGCTTCTATTCAGTATATTTATTTTCACAGTCTTATAAGTATTTGTGAAAGTTCAGTAAGAATCTGTCCTCCTTGAGATAGGACATAAGTAGAAATATTGGTTATATAACAAAGGCTTTGACTGGAAAGTAGTACCTGAAAACGATGACCAAAAATTTCAAAGAACTAAAATCTGACTTCATGGGCCAATGGTTACAAAGCCCTCTTGGGTACCTGGTGTACACAGCTCCCAGCCTTACAGATGAATGAGCGAGGTCACTTCCTGGCAGGCCCAGAAAACTGAAGATATTTTGGAGACCTTGAGAAGAGAAGAATTCACCCAAACCTTTAGGCATCACAGGCAAAATCTAGTAATGTGTTCTCAGCTTGGCTTCCTAGACTTGAGAGACTTAAAAGTTCAATCTGAGATTCCTAATGTAAAGTTCCAGCAAAGCGAGCCAGAAAAGGCTTTTGTGATCTGTTAGCATTCTTGTAACATGGGCTTCCCTGACGGCTCAGACAGTAAAGAATCTGCTTATAGTGCAGGAGACCCCGGGTTTGATCCCTGGGTTGGGAAGATCGCCTGGAGAAGGGAATGGCAAAGCACTCCAGTAGTCTTGCCTGGAGAAGTGCATTGACGGAGGAGCCTGGTGGGCTACAGTCCATGGGGTCTCAAAGAGTCAGGCAGGACTGAGTGACTCACACTAGTACTGTATCCCTCTTATAGCACTTTCTTAAATAATCTGGCCAAATCTAACGAAACTAGATTAACTTTGTAAACAAAAATGACATTACTCTGACTTTTGCTGTTCAGTCACCCAGTCGTGTCTGACTCTTTACGACCCCATGGACTGCAGCACGCCAGTCCTCCTTGCCCCTCACCATCTCCCAAATTTGCCCAAGTTCACGTTCACTGCATTGGTGATGCCATCCAGCCATCTCATCTTCTGACGCCCTCCTCTCCTTCTGCCCTCAATCCTTCTGACAAGTATTCAGGGTTGATCATCTTTGATCAAAAAGGCAGGTGACGGTAGAGATAAATTTTATGTTTCAGTAGAAAATGAAAATCTGAACTGTGGGTTATTAGATTCTAATCCTATTTATTGCCTTTGAGCTACTTTCACCTTTTTGTAAACTGGATCCTGCCATCTTGTGTATTTTGTCAGAACATGACGTAACGTTTCTATTTTTCTCCCATCCTCCCGAGTTGACATCACTGAGAACAAAAACTGCCCTTTTCTGGAAGCCCTGCATGCCGAGGCCGGGTGATTTGTTATAACATCTGAGGATTTATCGCCACACTGGGTGGGCCACTCAGGAAGCTCATGAGAACGTGGTGTCTCAAACTAGGCAAGTAACCGATGTTACCTGCTGCCTGCACTCCACTGCTAAGACACTTTGGATCCAGCATCTGGAAGCTGCGGGGCTGTTCTCTGGATTCAGAAAACAGTCTGTTCCAACCATTCATCTGCATTTCTCTCTTTTCATAGAAACTCTTCCCATCTGAAGCCTGACTGCTCTTATCCTCCAGCAATCATCCTCCACTACCAAGTGCTGACAGGGGTTCAACTGCTGCTCCATGAACAAAGGTGATTGAACTAGAAGTGGGCGTACATGGTACAGAACAAAGAAGGGGTCTCTTCCATCCTTGAACAAGTAGAGCAGCTCATAGAGACTCCCTCCTTGACCAGACACTGGTCCATCTCCGTGGAGCCCTTCTTTCACTAGGCAACTTCGCATGTCCTCAAGAGCCCAGGGGTAGGAAGAATTCTACAACAATCCTACAAACAAGCCGGATTATCTAGTACCCCCTCCCTTGACATCTGGTCAAATCCCTGATCAGCTGTGATCAGGTCTGATCGGTCTCACACCAGGTCTGATCGCCTGGCCTGCCTTTAGCAAGAGTCCTGTTAAGTCTGTTTCAGCAGAGACCGCTTCCCATTCCATCCATACCCTCACTTGCTCCTTGCCTTGCTTCTGCTGCATTCGAAGTTGAGTCTGATTCTGTACTGAAGTTTACTATAGAGAAAAACCAAAAAATCTGTTTAACCCTTTACCTCCCATCCAGCTCTGATTCTCTCTGATACAGGTGTTGGGAAGGGCTGGCCCTGAGCCTGATGTGCGGGAGGGACCAGCTCCAGGCAGGCAGCCCCAGGCAGGCACCAGAAAACCCACTGCCTTGGCAGGCCGTCTGGTCCAGGGATCCCATCACCCTATGGGGAAGACTTCTGGGCAGGATTTCATGGTACTGTTCCCAGCCCTGGGCCATGGAGGGGGGGTCTTGGGTGCAAGCTGGACCCTGGGGTGTTCGTCCTGTCATCTGCACATGGGATGGGCAGGGCTTGTCTGAAGGCACATGGGGACGGGGACAGCTGGAGTGGGACTAGAAGCGGGAGACCTCCCTCTGCCCGGCTGCAGCCGTGGCCCTCCGCCTGCGGACTGGCTCCCCCACTGCCCTCGGATGCTGAGGCTATAGCTCCTCTGTCCTCTGGAAGCTGGTTCTGGGGCTGGGGGAGCAGCCTGGGCCCTTTCCAGGCAGGAGTTTAGGCCAATATGCTTTCCTCGTAGCTTCCCTTACTCTGGGCAGTTTTCTTACCTCTGGGGTGCAGGTGTCTACTGCCTGTCCTGCTCCCTGGAGAGTGCACCCATGTGGTCATGGATCTCCAACATCTTGCCCTCCCTGTGGGCTTTCTGTTCCCAGGACAGGGCCTGATGTGTGTGGACAAGCGGTGATTAGGTCTCTCCCTGAGTGCAGACCGTGCAACTCCATGATCCCCAGCAGGAGATGGAGGGCACACCTTAGTAGGGCCTCTGGGCACTGGGACTGGAGAGCTCGGGGCTACGGGAGGGACATTTCATTTGCTTTTGAAACTAAGACAGTGTGTAGGAATGCTGTTTGTGTCCAGTCACATACTAATCACAAGTGATTCTTATCTTTCAGAATGGATCCTGTAGGACCTCCCCCTAATGAGTTTGTTCTCCTGGTTTGTGTGACTTTCATGTTTCTGCAGAATAACAAGGATTTTAAAATTATACAATTTGCACTGGGTATCAGCTCAGTTTGGCTTTGGAAAATGTCTCAGTAAATTCTTGATAACTGTCCACCACATGACACAAACAGCCAACTCATTGGTAAAGACCCTGACACTAGGAAAGCTTGAAGGCAGGAGCTGAAGGGGCCAACAGCGGATGAGATGATTGGATGGCATCTCTGAGTCAATGGACATGAACTTGGGTGAACTCCCGGAGATGGTAAGGGACAGGGAGGCCTGGCGTGCTGCCGTCCATGGGATTGCAGAATCTGATGTGACTTAGCGACTGAAAACAAAATGTTCCCAAAGAACAGAAGAGGCGGCTGGTGGGTCAGGGGGAAGCATGTGAATTTCTGGTCTTCTCTTGCTTTTATACTCCTTCACTAGTGATGCTACAAGTGTCAAGGTGTGTAAGTCTACCATGGAGGGGTACACAGGTTGTATACTGCCCAACTCAAGAAGTGCCAGCTTAAGTGTTCACATAGAACACTGTGTAAGTCACACTCCTTGGAGCTGAGCAGCAGAGGACTTGTACAAGTGAGCACAAGGGACCTCGTGCCTCCAGGGCCTGTCAATCGTTAGCCATTGGTAGACACTGGCCGCGCTGTCTGCTCTTTTCAAAGAACAGTCTGGGGTAGAGGCATGTGATGCAAGCCTTGCTCTAAGACTCTGGCTTGCATTGCTAGAAGACATCACCGATCACAACCCACAGTGCAACCCTTTGTGGGCCGGGCAGAGGGACCACGTGCCTTGCTAGGCCCATGTGAGCCCTTTTCCCATGTGAGATTCTCAAGCTGGCCTGGCTCTGCCGCTTGCCCTGGGTTGCTCAGCAGGTAAATGCTGAGCCCATGGACACCCTGGGGCTGCTCTTCCTTCTCCAGGCATTGCTGATAAATGTGACTCTGGAGAAAGCCCAGGCAGGGGAGCCAGGATGAGAGATGTCACTTACCAGCCAGGTTTTCATGGGCTTATTTGAATCTGCAGGCCTGGGAACAGGGACTGATGGATCTTTACAGACTCCTACTGTGTTCATTTCCCACCAAAATGAGGTTCACATCCAGGGCTAAGCAATGCAAATAACTCTGTCTGTCTCCCTCTCTTTTTTTGGTTCAGATCAGAGAAAAGAGTTTATAGCCATGGGTCTGTTTCCACACTGATGGATGCAAATGAGGCATGCAGGCTGTGTCCACCTCCTGTCCACCTCCTGGAGCATGTGCATACACCTGGACACATAGGTGTGACACACACACGCACCATGGATATCCCCTCATACATGTGGGCGTGAACTTCGTCATGCTGCCAGCGGCTTACATGTTCCATATCCCCGTGGCCAGGCTGCACATGCACAGGATAGGTGCACACGCAAGCCCATGACCAGACAAGTGTGCTCACAAACGTCTGCTCACACTGGCCTCAGGCCACACATGTCCTCCTGCAAAGAGAAACGTATGGCCTGTGCATGCACAAGCACACTCTCACACCGCAGACAGACCCCGCTCTCCAGTGGTCGAAGGCTCCTGGTGGTCGAAAGCCAGACACTAAAAGCATTCATGAAAGAACACTGTCAGAAGTTCCACAGCAACACTGATTTCTGTGGTTGTCAGAGTTGAGTAAATAAGCCCCAAGAGGCATTTAATATGGGGTCTGCTCACAAAGGGCCAGTCCTGGTGAGGAGCAGAAACGGATATTGCTTTTCAGTCTTCCTTAAAGTGGAGACAGCGAGGACAAAGGTGGTCTCGGAGTCTCCTAGCCTATCAGCTGGTTCCTTTTCAGGAACAGATGTTGCTGTTTCCAGGAAGCCCAACCAGAGCCAGTGAGGACCCTTGAGAGCACCCTGGTACAGGTGGTCCCTGACCCTCCCCACAGCCAGCTCAGGGGCCACAGTACCCACCATGAATGGCGGGGAAGCTGCCTTCCTCCCTGTACCCTCTGAAGTCTGCATTCATCCTGAGTTCATGGTTTGCAGCCTCTGGCCCTGATCGCCAACTGCCAGGGCTGACTTGTGTCCCTGGAATCCCTATGCTGCAGTCCTGACCCCAGGACCTCAGGATGGGGCTGTGTTTGGAGAACAGACCTTCCAAGGGGTGATTAAGTCTGAATGGAGTCATGAGGAAATTGGGTCACACTGGCCCAGTCTGACAGGCATCCTTATTATAAGTGGAGATCAGGACCCAGACACAGACAGAGGGATGACTACTCAAGGTCACTGGGAGAAAATGGCATCCACGTGCCAGGGAGGGAGGCCTCAGGGGTAACCAGCCCTGTTGATACCATGATCTCCAGAACTGGGAGACGATATGCACCTGTTGTTTAATTCCCCATCTGGGGGCTGTGTTATGCAGGCCCTGAGAAACTCCAACACCAGCAGCCCTCAACCCCAAGCTGACCTCCCACCACTGGCCCTATACAGAGCCCAAAGCCAGCTGTGGCTGACCGCCTGCCACTAGCCACACGTGGCCATGGCGTTGAATCTTTTAGACAGACTTAAAGAAAGAATTCCTGTCCCTTTGCCCATGTAGTTTCCATTTGCGGGGCTCTTCATTCTCTTCATTCCTATATCTGATTGATGTTCCTGTCTGGCATCTTTTCCTTCTGCCTGGAGGGTTCCCTTTAGCATTTCTCATAGGGCATGGCAGCAGGTGGTGACATTTTTGCTTTTTATGTCTGAAAAGGTCTGTTGTGCCTTTGTTTCTGAATACTATTTTTGTTGGGTAGAGAATTTTCAGTTGATGGGTTTTTCTTTCAATACCTTGAAGATGTAGTTCCGTGAGACTCTTCTGTATCATTTCCAGTGCGAAATCTACATCCTTATCTTGGCTCTTTTATATAAAACATGCCTTTTTCTTTTCCCCAGATTTTCTCTCTAACACTGGTTTTGAGTAATTTGGTTTCAATGAGTCATGGTGAATGTTTCTTCTTGTGTGTGTGTGTTTTGTGTGTGTGTGTTTGTGTGTTTTTAATTTCTTGGATCTGTAGGTTTGTAGTTACCATCACATTTGGAAAACTTGCAGCCTTTACTCCTTTCAATATGATTCCTGTTCTCTCTCCTCCTGGTCTGTCTCTCTTCCCTCTTAAGCACTGTGGACACATCCATCAGGCTGCTGGGAGACCCTGGCTAGCTGCTGCTCTGCAAATTCTTTGACTGTGTGTCTTTCACTCTGGATAGTTTCTATTGCTCTGCCATCAAGGTCACTAACCTTTTCTCCCCAATCCATCTTTAATCTGATCAATGTACGGTTCATCTCAGACGTTGTAGTTTCAGCTTGAGGAGTTTGATTTGGGTTGCAAACTTACACTGCCTGTAGTCCACCCCCAAAGAGCTGCCCTGTATTCAGCCAAGGGTCACAGTTACAGTTGGCAGGAGGGGGGACCCCAGGGACAGGCAACCCCTCTGACTATGTGTTCAGATGGAGCATCATCAGAGGCAACAGCAGGACTGGAGAGCTGGTCAGGGGGCTCCTGCAAGTTCCCAGGTGGAAGACTCAACAGCAGAGGTGATGAGACAAGCTTGATTTTCTATTTTAAAGTAGAGCTGGAAAGACTTTCAGACAGAGGGCAAGCCAAGGCGGGGCGGGAGAAAGAAAGGCAGCTAACAGTGTTTGAGGACTGGAAATTAAATGATGGGTGGATGCCAGCTTCTCATTCAGACAGAGGGCCTCCTCAGGGCAGAGTGTTCTCACCTGTTCCCCAGCTCCACTGGATTGGCCTCTCTGGCTTCTTAATAAAGGAAGACTCCCGGATTCACTGGGTGATCAGAGTTAGAGATGGATACACAGACCCAAAGGTCAAGAGAAGAAGGATGTCTCTAGAAAGATTGAATTTCCTTCTTCAAGCTTCCAAAGAGATGACCAGACAGGGTGAGCTGCCAGGGTCTGAGAAGCAAGAGAGGGCTGTGGGCTCTCGGCTTCTTCCTGGCCATCTGTCCTCCTCCTTCCCCCACCAACACAAGGAAAACTAGGGTCCCTCCACAAGCCCTAGTTTCCGACTGGGTGTAGGAGGCCCCTCCACCTCTGGTTCCCCCCTCGGGACAGTGGTGAGTGCCCACTGGGGCGAGCCTTTGTCTGTCTGAAGGCCTGACTTCTATTCTGAGTCCTGGCCTGGACAACCTCCATCGCCTCCAATGTTTATTGAGCACCTACTGTGATCTAGGGGCTCTTCAGTGATCCAGACAGACAGGAAGCCACCCTCAGGGGCCGTGGCTTAGGGTCGTTAGGTGGGCAGACACACAGACACACAGATGTAGCTTCAGGGAGAGAAAGAGGCCGTAAGGAAGGCAAGACGTGGCACCAGAGCCGGTAGCGGGACAGCGGCAGAGTGGGAACTGTCCCAGCTGGAAGGGTCTCTGGGGCTCTGGATCTGGGGCCTGAGTGGCGAGGAGTCGCCTGGGGAGACTGTGAACAATGCATCTCATTGTCCAGGCCCTTGGTCAGTGGAAAATCCTGTCCCCAGGTCTGTAACCAGATGCTGGGCCCAGGGAATGAGTGAGTGAATGAATGAGTGAACAAAGGCCTTGAACTAACTCCTTGGCTCTAAAAAGGAGACAGTTACTACCCCATGTTCTCAGGTGAGGAACTGAGCCTGAGCCTGAAGGTCCTGAGCTATCTGCCTGGTCCTGAGTAAGGGCCCTTTGGACCCCACGGATGCGCCAGCTACTCCCGGGGTCTGGTTTGCCGTCACTCCAGAGCACCGTGCTACCTGCCAGCAGAGCAGATGGTGCCTGCCTGAGGCAGACGGCAGGACTGGCACAGGTTCAGAGCTCAGCAGGTGGCCCAGGACTCAGCCTGGCTCCTGCCATCACTTTGGGCGGCATCAACGTGGCCGCTGGCCTGTGCCTGTCACTCTTGTCTGCTCAGGCTCTGTCCCCTGGCTGGGCTGTGGCCACAGCCTCCTCAAGACAGAGTGGAGAGGGAACAGTGGTCATGCTGAAGCTCAGGCCACCCACGACTGCCAGGAGTCACACCAAAGAAGCTGTTCTGAACATGGTCCTGAATTCCTTGCAGCGGCTGGAAGGGTGAGGGTCAGACTGCGAGGCTGGATGGCAGGCTCCTTCCAGAAACCAGGAGCCAGCCGGCCTAATTGCCATGTCCCCAGTTGGGCCCTCAGCCCTGGGCAGCAAACCCTGTGGCCACCAGCCAATGACGGGGCCCGGGGCTCCCCTCCCGCCAGCTCATTTTCCTGTGTGCAGTGGCTCTGTTGAATAAGTCAATGGGAACATGTGAGCTCTATGTGCGTGTGTTCATATTTGATGCTCAAAGAGAAATGTCAGTTGGGGATATTGTTTGGAGACACCACTGAGCTGGAGAGGGCAGCTGAAGCCAGAAAGCGTGACCATCTGTGTGAAAACATGCACTGAGGGAGAGGCTGAGACTGGACCTGGTGCTACTGGGTGAGATCCACTGCACATGCATGTGTGCACGTGTCTGCACTAGTGTGCACACACGTGTGTATGCCTGCATGCATATAATACATAGGGGCTCACACCTGCAATGCACATGGGTGCCTAGTTACACACACACACACACATGTGCACATGTGTATGCACATGTAGGCACACAGGGACACACACTTGGGCACACACGTGAGCATTCGTGATAGACTTGGTCACATGTGCATATACGTATACAAACACCCAGGCACAGATATGTTGGTATGCCTACAAGCATGCATGCAATCAGGAATGTGTGTGTCCACACTCACATGTGTGCACATATAAGCGGAAGCACGTGCACACAATGGCATACATCCTGCAGACTCCTGGGGTAGCACAGAGGCTTGGCCCCTCACCCTGAATCCCGTCCAGCGAGGGTGCAGCCAGCACAGCCCAAGGAATCACAGTCTCTGCTGACGCACTAACCTTGGTCCTCAGTTTCCTCCACTCCCACAGCAGAGAACGTGCTTAGGTCACCATGGCAGCCAACCTCAATCTGCCCTTTACTTGAAGTTCAGCCTCAAGCTGGTGGCACACTTTGCCTGGCATGCCTGATCTCAGGGACTGTGGTGTGGGCTGACCTCAAGGGAGGGTCCAAGCCACTTTGAGAGGCTCCCTCTGCTCGGCAGATGCAAGGAGGGACTGGGTTGGAGACTGACCATCGCCTGTGCCCCCGAGCCACCAGCAGGTAAAGTGGCTTCTGTCATTGCTCTCTGGCTGCTCCGAGGCCCCCTGAGGCCCCGAGGCTGGTGCACGCTCGAGGCACTTCTCCCTGAGGATGCCTGCGGTGTCACTGCTGAACCTCCTCTTCTGATCAAGGGCATCACCTCTCACTTAGGTGACATGTAGCCTGATGTCTCCTGGCTTTTAGCACACCCTCAGGGGAGGGACACCTGGTCTGGAGGAGAGGGAAGAAGGGGCACCCTCAGGCCAGGGTTGACTCCCCTGGGCAGTTGTCTGCCTGAACTAAAAGGGGGTCTCCTGAACAGTGGGACCAGAGATGAACCCAGGGCACGTTCCAGCAAAAGTTCAGGCAGAGCCCGAGTCCTCTAGGCCGCCTCCCGAACAAAGAGGAAGGACAGAGCTGCATGAGCTGCAGGGAGTTCAGCCACTTACCTGCACAGCCCTTCAGGCTGCATGCCCCTCACGGTCCCTCACCGGTGGGCAGCTGGCAGACGGGCCCCGGGGGCTGACAAGGCAGGTAGTCCAGGGCTGCTGGGCCTGCTGGCCGCCCTGCAGGCTGATCTGAGGCCAGCAGGCTGGCTGGGGAGGGATCTGCAGGGAGGGGTGCCCAGGTCAGGGAATATGCATCTCAAAGAGATAAATGAAAGCTGGCTGTCAGTGTCCCTCCACACTGGAGGAATTATTTGTCCCTGAGGAAGGGCAGACCACAGCAGAAACGCATTTCAAACACGAGCGGGAGAGACTGCAATCGTCCAGGAACTGTCTGGAAGGGCATTTCCGTGGTGCACTGACCTTCCTGTGGGTGGCCCCCACCTCACAGACGGCCTCCACCTCGCAGATGGCCCCCGGGGCTCCCGCCGCCCACCTGCCTCCCAGCCCACCCCCAGCTCTGACCTGGGCTTCTCCAGGGACTGAGGAGCTTCACTGTGTCCTAACACAGACGTGGCAGTGAGCGCCAGTCGGGGAGGGTGGGCTATTCCCACACTGGCAATTGCTCTTGTGAGCTCACAAGTGGCTCTGCCTGTGCCTCCTGGGTGTGGTGCTTGCCTGAGCATCTGATCCCTGGGGGTCTGGGGACAGCCACACTGTCAGTGCATGACTGGGCCACTCCAGCTGACAAGCACCACCTCCGCCCAGTCCCTGGACCCAACACCAGGTGTCCTGCTGTGAGGCCTCTGTTAACGAGTACCGAGCACCCACCCAGTGCCAAGCACTCGTCTGGGCCCTTGTGACATCAGTGCAGATGCCCGCATCACAGAGTGGACGAGGGACCAGGACTAGGGCACATGTGGTGTGGGAGGGGCTGCTGAGGGCCACGGGGTCTGGGGGTGCAGGGCAGGGGCATCAGAGTATGAAATGCAGCGCATGGGACAGGTGTCTTAGCTGGGGTCCTTGACTCCGCCACACGTGGCCTCCACCTGCCGGGGGTAAAACCACATGTTAATAGCGCAGCGTCCATGGTCAGGGCCCCGGCTCAGCCCGGCTGCAGCCTCTGCTTGGGCTCTCAGAGGCTGCAGTCCAGGTGTCCGGTGGGGCCAGCTCTCATCTGAGGCCTGACCAGGGAGGGCGGGTTAGGCCCACCTGGTGTTGGGGCATCGGTTGCTCAGGTCTTCTTAGCCAAGGCCATCGCTCCTCCCTGACCATGATAGAGGCTGCCCTCTGTTCCTTGGTGTGTGGTCTTCCCTCTGAGTGGTTTAGCCAGGAGGAGGGAGTCTGTCAGCGAGACATGCCCTGAAGCAGGTGTCAACCCCTCCTGTCTCCTGGGGACCCGAGGTTTCTGCCGAGCTGGGACGATAGAGCGGGCAGAGTGGGAGGGACCACCGGCTCTGACTCTGGGTGGGGACGTGCGGCCCCTGAAGGTGCCCGAGCAAACAGTCAGCTGCATCACAGCGGGCCCGGCCACCCTGTGCCTGGGGGTCGCATGGGCCTGCGGGAGGCGGAGTGGGAACCGGAGGGACCCAGCTTCGGCTCCAAGTGGGCTGGTGGGCGTGGGGTCGGGCGAGCATATGCTTGATGCAGCGGCAGCAGCTGTCTGCAGTCCAGAGCGCCAGCGTAGCCAGGCCCGGGGGCCCCAGGACTCAGCCAGCTGCCATTTGTGACTAGGAAATTGGAGATGCTCTCGGTGCCAGGGGCCCCAGGGAGGGGAAGTGGAGTTGTGGGGTACTCTGCCTGCACCTGTCCTGGACATGGAGAGCTGTCTCAGCCTGGTGCAGGCTGCAGCCGGGATGGACTGCCTGTCCCCTCCTCTGTGTGGGCCTGAGGCCGGGGCTCCTCAGTGCCGAGTGGCTTCTCATTGGGGTGCAGAGCTCACAGAGGGGCCTCCAGGCTCCAGCTGGGAAGGGCTGGAGGTGGTGGGTCCCAAGCAGGGTGAGGAGTGCTGGGCACGCAGGACACTTGGCTCAGTGCCTGGGGCAGGGCCACACCAGCTCTGGGCGTCAGGAGCCAGCGCCAGCCTCTTTGCCAGCCCTGGGACCATCTTGTGGACGGCCACCCTGAGCCTGTGTCGCATCTCTCTCCTCCAGGGCACCTCCACACTCCTTCCTTCTTAAACCGAAGGCCCCATGAAGGAAGGAAAAACTTTCTCCCACTTTTTGGCCCATCCAAAGCTCAGGAGGATGAAGGGGTCAGTCCAGGGTCACACCAGCCAGTGGCTTGGTCCTGACAGTGGTGATGGTAATGGTGGTGGTGACCATGGCAACCTTACATCCAGCAGATTCTCATGGCACGTCTGGAGTGAGCCTGAAGCAGAGACGCCCCCTCCCCCAACGCATGCCTGGTCTCCTGAGGCTGCCTGAGATGGCGTTGTTTGGTTTAAAGCTCTCAGCGCCCATTTCACAGATTCAAGTCTTGCAAAGAGGCAATATCCAGAGGTCGGTCAACCCACTTTTTGTTTTCTCAATGAGGGGCTGGCTTGCCCAGGGTCACAGGGTCAAGGGGACCCAATGGGGGCCGAGGCTGAGATCCTGGTTCATCCTTCTCCCACCTACAGTTTCTGTGCAGGCTGCAGCAGCAGTGGTACCCCCAGGGACCCCAGCCCCCTGCACCGAGTGTCACTCCGGTGGCAAGGGGAAGACAGCGGCTTCAGACCAGGTGTGGGCGCCTGACACCTACTGCCCCGTGGGGCCCACTCTGACCCTAATCACAGCCTCTGCCCCATGCTCTCCCAGACAGGTGTCCTTGCCAGCATCTCAGGACAGCAGAACAGGGGCAGGGGCCTCATGGAGCAGGTAGAAGCCAGGCCAGGAAGGCGTGAGCTTGCACCCTCCCATGGGGAGAGTACGCAACCAGGCTGTGGGAATGAAGGGGAGCAGGCCCATCTGCAGGAGATCACACAGAGGGCAGCGAGTGTGGCTGTGTGTGGGCTGTGTGCCCAGGCCAGGCTCAGCCCCCAGCCTCAGTGCCCAGCTGGGGAGTGGAGAGGGTGCTGGCCGACCCTGAGCAGAGCAGCACCTGCTTCAGAAGGACAATGCAAGAGCCCGGGAAGCCCAGGCACCAGCCCTTTTGTGCAACCCTCGGCAGAGAGGGCCTTCGTCCTGGGCTCAGAGCCATTATGGCTGGAAGGAGGGCCGATGCCGGAGGCATCTTGGGTGTGGCAGGAGTGCGGCCTGAGAGGGTGGCCGGTGGGGTTGTGGGCACAGAGGGATGGGCCAGGCTGAAGCTGCATGGGCTGCAACAGACGAGGTGGGCTGAGCGGACGACAGGGGAGAGGAGGCATTCGGGGTGACGCGGATTTATAATTGGGTGCCACCAAGGGAAGCAGAGAAGGAGCTGGGAGGAGGTGCCGGTTTGGGGAGAGAGATAATGAACGGGGCTTTGGGACCAGCTGGGACGAGAGCAATTAATCTACACGGAGAGGAGGGCAGCTTTGCTGGCTCCGTACCTGCGCTGCTTACTCTGAATGCTCCTCTAATCGGCTTACGGGTTTATGCAAATCCGGGTGTGCAGGCACCCTGATTGGGTTGTGGAGGGAATTGTCCAGGCCACCAGCCCTCATTTTCTCTGCAGCATCCTGGCTTCTGGCTCCTGCTCTCTGATGAGATCCCCTGGCCAGGATGGGGGTTTTAAACATAATTAAGACTAGAGCCAAAGGGGATTTCCATAGGAAAAAGTGTACAGGGCCAGAGGCCAGGCCATCTTGGGACCAGAGCTAGAGGCAGAAGGAGGCTCCCAGGGTCAGAACAGCAGCCGCAGCTGGGAGGCTGAGAGCCCTGCCCACGGGCCAGACCAAGCCCCAGTCTCAAGCCCACACTGTGCTCTGACCAGCACGGCTGTACACTGAGCCCTGACCCTGGTCATGTTATGACCCTGGACCCTCATCTCACTCTGACCCTTGACCCTGGCCCCACACTGACCCCTGACCCTGGTCACACTCCTCTGAGCCCTGACCCTGGTCCCACACTGACCCTTGACCCTAGTCACACTCTGAGTCCTGACCCTGGTCCCACACTGACCCCTGACCCTGGTCCCACACTGACCCTTGACCCTGGTCCCACTCTGACCCCTGACCCTGTTCGTACACTGACCCTTGACCCTGGTCACACTCCTCTGAGGCCTGACTCTGGTCACACTCTGACCTCAGACTCTGGTCACACTCAGACCTGATCCTGGTCACACACTCAGCCCTGACCCCCCAGAACAAGACCTTTAACTCATTAATGTTCACTCATTAACTCCATAGACTTGTCCCAAACGCGCTCTGAGCCAGGCCCTGGGGATGTCATGTGAGCAAGTGGACACCGAGCCCGCTCTCTTGGCTCGTGTCCACCTGAGAGGACACCCTTTGAACAACAGTGTGACAAGAGCGGTGGCCATGGGCGGCACAGTGACCTGCTGGCCTGGAAGCTCTGTGGTCCTCTGGCTTTATGACAAGGGCTGCTTATGAGCAGAGTTTCTCACCACGGCTGACATGCGTGAGTCTGGAAGTCCCCAGGGGTGGCAGACAGACATCGCTCTTTGTCCACTGTTGTTGAGGTGTGTGCCCTCTCAGGTGGACAACAAGCCGAGAGGGCGGGCTCCATGCCCACTTGCTCTCGTGACATCCCCAGGGCCTGGCTCAGAGCCCCTGTCTGGGACAAGTCTGTGGAGTTAAGAAGTGAGTGAATGAGTTGGTCAAATCCAAACCATGATTCCTTTGGTCAAGAGGCTGCTTTTTTCATACGGCAGAGGAAGCAGATGCTGTCCTGGAGCATCCAGGAGGTAAAGATGGGATCCGAGGGCGGGAGGCACATGGTGGGCAGTTATGCGTAGTCAGAAAGGCTTCCTAAGAAATAATCCCCAAGCCACAGTCAGATGAGTAAGAGCCAGGGCGTGTGTGTGTGTGTGTGTGTGTGTGTGTGTGTGGAGAGAGAGAGAGGGAGAGAGAGAGAGAGTGAGAGAGCGAGAGAGAGTCACGGCTGCTGGGGGCGTGGGGAAGGGCCTGGGGGTGGGCCCAGGTGGGCCTCTTCAGTGGGTGGCCAGTGACGAAGGAAGAGTGCTTCCTACACGCTGAGCTGGCAGTCAGGTGACATCACTGCACATCATCCTTCTCCTGGGCCGTGTCTGAGCCTTACCCGTCCAACAGCATCGGGGGCTCAGGACCCTGGAATCTCTGGCTTCAGAGGGGCCGTGGAGGCCTGGGGGGCAGAAGGCAGAGGTACACTGAGAGGCACGAGCCGATCTCAGGCCAGGCGGGTGCCGTCCTCAGCCTCCTCTGCTGGCAGCCAGGAGCAGCGAGCAGTCCTGGTTTGCTTCCAGTGCTTATTTTGCTCTGATAAGGAAATAGCGAACACTTGGGGCATAAATCTTAGAAAATGTTGAAAAGCGTAAGTGAAAACACAGCGATGACTCAGAGTCCCAGTTCCACCTCAGAGTCACTATTTCAGGACTGCCCTGTGTGGCTGTGATGGTGTTCACTGCACAAAGGGGCTGGGGGAGGAGGCAGTTTCAGCTTGTGGTTAGTTTAGCAGCCATGAGCCCTGAGGGCGGCTGCATCCCCCTGGCAGGATGGGAGGCACGGGGGTGGCTTTCAGTTTCTGGGAAGATGCCATGTGGGCTGTGTTCATGCTGGTTCATCTCTTCCAGACTGCCTCCAACCATAACACCCTATAGACACACAACACGCGCACGTCTCTGTGCCTTTGTAAGTGTAGGAAGCTGCATCCACACTGCTGCCGGCCACTGGCCGTCCTCCCTGTGAGATGCTTGTTTTCCTCCGGGATCACCCTGGGTCTGTTCCCCCTCCCCGACTGCTAGGGATTGCATTGCTTCCAGGTGCTCATTTCCACGAATGCTTTGGTAACAAACACCTCTGCACACGAGGGCTTTTCTCATCTCTGGAAGTGGATTTCCAACATGGGATGTTAGGGCTAATGACACCTGTCACCAGGTCACATGCTCTGTGGTCATGGGGCTGGTGAGTCTGAAGTCTACAGGGCCGACCAGTGGGCTGGAAACTCAGGCAGGACTCTTGTCCCAGATGAATTAATTCCCTTTTCTCCCTTTCTCCCTTTGCTCTTTTGACTTTCAACTGATTAGACGAGGCCCACCACACCACAGAGGGTCTCCTGCTTGACTCCAGGCCCACTGACTGTGGCCACTGATCACATGTCCAAAATACCTTCACAGCCGTGCAGAGAGTGGTGCTTGACCAAAGGCCTGGGCCCCATAGCCCAGCCCAGCCGAGAGGCATGTTCACCTGAGCAGTCATGCTGAAGGGTATTACCCCTAGTGTGCACCCAGGACAGTCACTCTTCATGTGTCCTCACCCGCACTGAGCGTCAGGGACTTGACAGTGAAGTAAGGGTGCATATAACGGCACCTCGTGTCACTAGCAGAGAATGCAAGCTTCTTTTTACATATCTCTAGGTCATGAGATGTTTGAAATGGCCCAGTGTGGTCAGACCCCTGTGGGGTCCCTGGACTTGAGAAGAGAGGAGGGTTTAGCATAGTCTTGGGAGGGGTATTGGGGGAGAAAGCTCCCTGGGGCATGGGGAGCAGTGAAGGAGTAGGGGTGGACCAGGCATGGACAGACCTGCCACGCATGGTCTGTTCACCCACTCCTCCTCCCACCCCATCCTGACCATACCCTGGCGCTGAGACGTCTCCGTGTCATGAATTCCAGACACTTAGGAGCCAAAACACAGGTTCTGGTCTCACTGGGTTGATGGGGGCCTGCAAAGTGGTGGCACAGGGCCCAGTCCAGACTGTGGGCGCCGTAAACATTGCTTATTGCTGGTGTTTTACTGAGAGCATGAACGGGGCTGGTGTAAACAAGATGCCCAGCATGAAGTAGGAACTCCATAAGCCTGGGCCCCATCTCCTCCCCGTTTTGTCTTGAGGCTCAGTTTGCAGTTAGAGCAGTTGAGAGAACTGGGTCAGCTCCTATAATATCTTCTCACTGATTCCAATCACTCAGGCAATTGCTACATCATTAACCCAGATTATCACGCTCTTCAATCAACCACTGAGAATAGTGACACTCCAGGCGCCCAGCATGGAGTCCACAGCGCGACAGTGACTCAGTGTTTGCCAAGAGCCCACTTGAGACCTCTGGGGTTTGAAGGACGGACGGCCCGGGGCACGTGGTGAGGACCCGATGGCCCAGACTGCTCTGCTCTCTGAATGCGTACCTGCCCTGAAACGAGATGATGAAACAATGACACCCTCGTAGTTCTTGTCCAAGTCACTGCTGCATGCATGCGTGTGTGTGTGTGTGTGTGTGTGTGTGTGTGTGTGTGTGTATGCACATGCACCTGTATGTGTGTGAGTGAGAGAGAGAGCAAAGGTGGTGGGGAGGGGGAGGAGCAGAAAGAGAGGAAAGGAGACCCAGAGGCACAGAGAGGGAGAGAGAAATAAGGACGGCTCGGCCTGGGGGAGAGGGTGCAGACCACGGGCTCAGGACGTCCCTGGGGGAGCTGTGACCTTGGCGTGTCCTTGGCGTGTCTGTGCTCAAGGCCCCTCCCTGTAAGAGGTGCCAGGACTCACCTACAGGCTGTGGCTGGGATCAGACGCGTTGAGAAGCACTCGGGCGGAGCAGGTATGCAGAGAGTCTGCTGGGGTCCCTGCCCTGGCTCCTCGCTCTCTTCCCACCTTCACGAGCCCCGTGGGCCAGGGCTGCTGGCGACCTCTGTGTGTCCAGGTCCAGGCACCGCGCTGGACACACCGCCACAAGGCTTCTGCTGGCCCGAGCTCATTCCCAGCAGAGCCTGAGACTCGTCCTTTCTGTGGGAGCTGCTGTGGACCCCCAGGGGGCCGGGTCCTGTGCAGGCGTTTCGGCTGTGGCTGGCCGTCGTGGTGAGCACTGTGGCGACCGCTGCACTGCAGAGGTCCTCCCCGCTCACACGGGGACCTCTAGGCTGTTGCCAAGCAGACTGCCCAAGTTCCGGGAGGCAGGTTATCAGAGCAGCGGCTGCCATCACGCCCTCCAGAGTCGCAGAAAAGGTCACTCTTCACATGCACTGTGTGGGCTGAGGCTGTGTCCCTGGATAGTGTCACTGTACCTAAGCACCTGTGTGGAGTGAAAGTGTGAAAGTGTCAGTCGCTCAGTCATGTCCAACTCTTTGCAACCCCATGGACTGCAGCCCAAAGGGCTCCTCTGTCTGTGGCAAGAATACTAGAGTGGATAGTCATTCCCTCCTCCAGGGCATCTTCCCGACCCAGGGATTGAACCCTGGTCTCCTGCATTACAGGCAGTTTCTTTACCAATTGAGCCACCTGTCGAGAAAATATTTATTGAATGAATGAAGGTTGATGAATGGATGAAACTTCGGCTGTGTTTTTCTTCATCAACGCAGCCAATACTCCACACCAAGGGCTGAGGATGAAGCATGGGATTGCACACATGTGTGTACTATGTCACTGCACACATGGCCACACATGGCTGCCTGCCAGGATGGATGTACCCCAGTGAGAGCTTGGATCTGAAAAAAAAAAATCCTATTATTTCATTGTAAAGTAAATAAAGCACTCGACAAACAGAAAGATGAAGCCCCTTGCCTGCTAGTAAGTGTTTTAAGATCTAACGCAGTTGTTTTCCCATCCCCAGATCCAGGACATTAAACAGGTGATAATGATGTGGCCTGGGCTGGGTTAAACCAGCAGAACGCGAAGTGCCAGCTTTATATCATCTGTGCTCCCTTCCGGAATGCCTCCTTCCCAGGGCGATGATTTAATGTTATGTCCTGGCTTTTATGGAAAGGATATAACAAGAAAGATCCATTTGAAGGACGTCCCCCTCTCTTTTGAAAAACTGTAATCTAAAACTTGTCCATGCTGCTGGCCAGAGCTCCTTCCAGGAAGGCACGAGGCATAAATTTCTCCTAATCATTCTGTTTTCCTGGATGCAGTGTGGGGCCCACTTAGATGGAACATTGCTGGCCTGAGACCCTAGGCCTGCCTAGACCCGTCCCGTGTCCCTGGACTCCTCGGCTACCATGACAGAGGAGGTGGAGGGGCTGGCCGGCAGCCAAGTGCCTCTGGTGGGGGATGGACGTAGACGCACGGTTCAGGGCAGTGACTCCCAGGAGTTGCTGGAGGCAGGTTTCAAGGCCTGGTCCCAGCTGTCTGACTATTGTGCCCTATTGCCTCAGGAGGCCCTTCTCGGGCAATTTATTCTCTGACCGCTCATGAGAACTAATAGCTCTGAGGCTCGATGAGACATGAAGCTCTGGAATGTCATCTGCACCAGACCCCATGTCAGGCCTTCCCAGGGTGTCTGGGGCGGTCAGGTCACAGGGGGCCTGCCCTGTTTCTGGGTCATCGCTGGCCCGGGGTCTCACTCTGGCCCCTGTCCCAGTCTGGTTTCTGGGCTGCCTGAGTCAGACCTGGACTGATGGACAGTGGCGGCACAGCAAATCCGATGGAACTTGGGGCAGTGGAACCAGCCTTATCTGGAAAAGGGTCTTTGTAGATGTGATGAAGTCCAGGATCTCGAGAAGAGATCTTTCTGGATCCAGGTGGGCCCTAAATTCAGTAAGAGTGTCCTCAGAAGAGATGGTAAAGGAAACAGACAGGGACTCCCAGAGGCCAAGTGATGACTGAGGCAGAGACGGGAGGAACCGTGGGTGCCTGGAGCCCTAGGAGCTGGAGGAGGCAGATGGGACCCTCCCTGGGGCCTCAGAGGGAGACCCTGTCCGCATTCTGATGTCAGGTGCTGGCCTCCAGAACTGGGAGATAATCCATCCCTGTAGTGTGAAGCCCACCTGTTTGTGGTCACTTGTTTGGGCAGCCACAGGCCAAACCTCACACAGGGTAAAAATGGGCGCTGGGGGCTCCTGCCGTGGAGCCCATGGGTAGAGTGCTCTGAGCATCCCGAGAAATGGACAAGCTGCTCGGGCTGCAGCCTTGAGGCGGCCACACAGAGCCCACACAGCATGCCCGGGGCCTGGGGAGCTGGGGGCAAGCCAGTCCCATGTAGAAGGGTCTGGGTCCCAGGCTGAGGGGCCCTGGGGAGTCCCAGCATTCAGAAGCAGGTCAGCCCCCAGACCTCGTCAGGATAACGATTGTCCTCGTTGCTAAGTCAGGAACTCAGCTGAAGGAAAACCTCATTTAATTGTCACACTGTGAGTGATTCTTATTATTATCTGCCTCCTAGAGAACAGGCTCAGAGAGGTTCATTTGTGGCTCTGATCACACAGTTGATGGGTGCCAGAGCCCAAGTTGGACGGGAAGCTGAGGTCGTACCCCCAAAGGCTCTGCTAGGTTTGCTTCCTATGGTTGCCCCTGGGGAAAGGGCACAGTGGGCCATGTGGGACAAGTTGAGTTCCTCCCTTCTCTCCCACTCAGATGGAGGGGGCAGGCCTGGGTGAAAGCTCCTGGAACGCCTTGGAGAACCTGCTCCCAAGGGTGGCACCATGGACGCAGCATCTTCTGGATCCCCTGTATGTCCACGTCTTCAACTGTGGGCCCCAGATCACACCCTGGGCTTGAAGAGCAGCCCGGGAACTTTGGGATCAGTGGTGGTCTCTAGACTCACATAGCAATGTGGGAACATCTGCTCTGGGAGGGTGGGGAGCTAATCCCAAGGAGGTGGGTTTGTGGTGATCTCTGGGAGGAGCAGAGCAGGAGACCCCGCTGCCCTGGCCCTTCCAGAGCTGAAGTTGCCACCCAGAAATCAGAGGAAGCTGTAAGTCTGTGCAACTTCCTGCTCAGCAAGGCTGACACACACCGGGGAATCTGGCATGATGGATGGGCCCCATGGGTGCTTTTGAGAGCCGCTCAGAGCGCCAGAGCCAGGGGACCCAGGCCAGCCTTGCTGCCGAGCAGACCACGGGCCTTTCCAGTTGGGCTGCTGCCATACCAGCCTGGCTCGGTGTCCCTCACAGATGGGCTCCACAAATAGTGAGGATGGCAGGAGACAGGCGGGCACCACGTGTGAGTGAGCGATGGCTCACCCAGCAGCTACGGGGAACTCGCCAGGTGCCCATCCTTAGCTGGGTGCTGGAGGCAGAGGCAGGCAAGGCACTGGTGCTCAGCAGCACGAGGGGACCCGCACCAGCCCGCAGGATGCCCACCCATGCCGCTATCATGGCAACACACCCTCTACACACTGTCAGGACTGTCCAAGGGCACTGCCCTTCTGCCTTCTGACTCTGAACTCAGACCAGCCCATCACCTCCAGTGCTCCCCTTGCTGTGGAATCCTTCATTCCTGTCTCATGGGGAAACACCCCGGTAGTCCCGACACCTGGCAAGTCTTTAAACATTTGCTAACCTGAATTAAACTTAGGATGTGGTAACGTGCTAGGTTAGTGGTCCCCCAACTTTATATCCTCTGAAAAGTGAAAGTGAAGTTGCTTAGTTGTGTCCAACTCTTTGTGACCCCATGGACTATAGCTTACCAGGCTCCTCTATCCATGGGATTTTCCAAACAAGAATACTGGAATGGGTTGCCATTTCCTTCTCCAGGATCATATCCTCTAGGAATCTCAAATTGTGACCGTATCTGGAGAAAGGATCTTTGCCAATGTCATTGGTCAAGATGAGGTTAAATTTGAACAGGGCAGCCCTTCACCCGATGACTGGAGTCCTTATAGAAAGAGACACAGAGACACCACAGAGGAAAGAAGACCCCACGAAGACAGCTGTGGACATTGAATGATGCAAATGAGGGTCACTGAGGATGGCGGGCACGTGCAGTGGCTGGAGGAGAGGCCTGGGACTGACTCTTCCAGAGCCTCTGGAAAGAACCAGCCCTGTCAACACGTTCAGTTCAGACTTTTGGCTTCCAGACCCATGAGCAACTGCATTTCCATTGTTTTAGACTACCCAATTTGTGGTGCTTTGTCCTAGTGGTGCCAGGAGACAGTACGAAGACATGCCAACAGGAAGCTGTGTCCGTTGGACAGGCTGAGCTGAGCCAGGCAACAGTCCCCATGTCTCCATGGCCCCAAACCACCCTCATTTGTTTCTTGGGCCCTTGCAGGTCAGCAGGATGTTTTGTCCACCCTGGCAACTTGGGTACCGAGGCTGATAGAATGGCTGCCACTCAGAATATCCTGCCTGCTCTGGCTGAGGGCAGGGAGGAGAGGGTGTCCCAGTCCACAAGCACACACTCCCATCTGTACGTGGCGTGGGTCCCTCTGCACAATGCATGTCCACCACTGTCAGTCACGTGGCTCCACCCAACCTCAGGGGGAAGGGAAGAGGAAGTCACCCCTGCCTGGAAGAGAGGAGACCCAGGAATCTGTGAGGAGTGCTAACCTCTACCTCCATCACTAAGGACAGGCAGCCCAGCCTGGCCAGGACCACTAGGCAGTGACCGCCATGGTGCGCACCTCTCTGTCTCAAGTCAGGACTGCTGAAGAGTGTAGGGTTGGAATCAAGTGACTCTGTTTTGAATTCTGTTCCTTATGAGACTTGTCACAACCCTTGGTACAAAGTGATCTAGATCTGATCCACTAGTTCTGATGAAGAGAAGAAGGATGGATGAGGGATGTGTGATAGATGAGTGGATGGATGGATGAGTAGATGGATGGTGAATAGATGGGTAGATGAGTGGAGAGATGGTAGATGAGTAGAGAGATGATAGATGAGTGGAGAGATAAGTAGATGAGTGGAGAGATAGGTAGATGAGTGGAGAGATGGTAGGTGAGTGGAGAGATGGTAGATGAGTGAAGAGATGGTAGATGAGTGGAGAGGTGGTAGATGAATGGATAGATGGTAGATGAGTGGAGAGATGGTAGATGAGTGGAGAGATGGTAGATGAGTGGAGAGATAAGTAGATGAGTGGAGAGATAGGTAGATGAGTGGAGAGATGGTAGGTGAGTGGAGAGATGGTAGATGAGTGGAGAGATGGTAGATGAGTGGAGAGATGGTAGATGAGTGAAGAGATAAGTAGATGAGTGGAGAGATAGGTAGATGAGTGGAGAGATGGTAGGTGAGTGGAGAGATGGTAGGTGAGTGGAGAGATGGTAGATGAGTGGAGAGATGGTAGATGGGTGGATAAATGGTAGATGGGTGGATAAATGGTAGATGAGTGAAGAGATGGTAGATGAGTGGAGAGATGGTAGATGAGTGGAGAGATGGGTAGATGAGTGGATAGATGGTAGATGAGTGGAGAAATGGTAGATGGGTGGAGAAATGGTAGATAAGTGAAGAGATGGTAGATGAGTGGAGAGATGGTAGATGAGTGGATAGATGGTAGGTGAGTGGAGAGGGGGTAGATGAGTGGAGAGGGGGGTAGATGAGTGGAGAGATGGTAGATGAGTGGATGGGTGGATGAGTGGATAGGTGGATGAGTGGATGGGTGGGTGGATGGATGGATGATGGGTGGATGAATGGATATATAGATCTATTGATTGTTTGCTCTGAACCAGATGCTTTTATGAATTAATCAATCTAATCCATATGCCTCCCTAATGTACTTTCAAAGAAGTTTATCTCAAGATGCCTAGCTCATGTTTCCAGGGTCACCTAGCCCAGCACTGTCACTTTCCAATCCCAGGTGAGAAATTACCCCAAGGCAAGAGCAGAGGGCTCGCCTGAAGACTGTCCTTTTCCACCCACTCCCAGCTCCTGGGACTTGACCCGTTTCCCAGTGCCTTCTGTCAATCCAGGGAGAAAGGAGGCTACGGCCCTTGGAGCCTCCAGGGCGCTGATGCTCCTGGGCGCCTGCAGGGGAACGATGATCCCCAGTCGTACAACCCAGGGTCTCAGAGCAGCTCGGCTCCCGCACCAACTCCTTCCTTTCCTCTCGGGGTCTTTGTGTGAGCCAAACATTCTTCTTCTGACTCCATTCTTTTGATACAAAGAAAAAGTATTATAAAAAGCCCAAAGCCACGGTGATTCGTCTCCAACTCATTTCAGAGTTTCAATTATCTAAATTATTGCTTTGCCCTGGCACAAAAGGAAGAAGCTCTATTTTTAAAGTCGCTGGGAGATCAGCACTGGGCCGCCTCCCCGTCAACAATGCACAATAATTTTGATCAGGCGCTCATCACGTTTCAATAGCAGCGACAATGGCATTGACTGGGGTCCCCGGGGATTTTATTTTTAGCCTGAAAATCACAGAGGAGGAGCCAGGAGGAGATTTCATGTGGCAGCCTGGGCTTTTGAATGTCTCCTCTACAAGGCCAGCCAAAAATCATATTTGGCTTCCGGCAAACTGGGAGAGTCTGAGTGGGAGGGCTGCTTGGCTGGGAGCAGGACAAGCAGTCTGACACCGGGCTCGATGCATCTGTCTGATCCATCAGCAAACAGCTCCCAGGCCTGGTCAGGGAAAGAAAGCTCCCATCGGCCGCTCTCTGCTCTGGGACACTTGGCCAGTGATTGTGACAGCTGTTTATTCCCCGAGTCATAAGTCAGTGCAGCTAATGATGTCATTGAATGGCACTTGGTCAGTGGCCCCTGTGACCTGGGGCGTAGTGTCTAGCTGACACAACAGGACATAACCAGGAAAGGGCCCTGCAGGAGAAGACACAGAACACTATGAGGGATGGCGGGGGAGACTTCCCTGGTGGTCCAGTGGTTAAGACACTACATTTCCAACTCCAGAGTTGCACGTTCAATCCCTGGTTAGGGATCTAAGATCTCGCATGCTGTGAGGTGAGGCCAACAAAATAAATAAATAAAACAAAAAGAAATAAACCAAGAAAGAAACAAAGAACAGGAAAGAAACAAAGAACAGAAAAGAAACACAAATATATAAAGACAAAAAGCTAGAGGGCTTGAGGTGGGAGAGGTGACCAGGGGAGGCTTCATGGAGGAGGCAGCAATCGGTCTGTGCCTGGGGAGGCAGAGCCAATGCTGAAGGCTGGAGATGGGAGAGAGGGTGTTCTGGCAGAATAGCGAGAGCAATACCTCGAGGCCTGAAGGAGCAGGCCGCACGGGCGGTGCAGCACTGAGTCTGGGCCTATAGGCAGGGGGGCAAGGCGGGGAGACAGGGTGGAGAGTGGAGGTGTCAGAGAGAAGGGGCGGAAAGAGGTTGAAGAGGTTCCAGGCCTGGGCCTCTGTGTCCCTCCTGATCCCCTGATATGTTGTGGTGTCACACACTGAGCACCTGGCGTCCCTGGTGCTGTGGGGACATCCTGATGTCGATAAAGCTGGGGTCTACCCTCCAGGCCCTTTCAGCCTCAGGACCTTTTGTCCCTGGCCCCAGAGTGATTCTCAGGATAAAGGATGATTCGGCCACGCTCAGCCATGGGGCACTTGGCCGGTGATTGTGGCTGTTGTTTATTCCCCGAGTCAGAAGTCAGTGCAGCTAATGATGTCATTGAATGGCACTTTGTCAGCGTTTCCCCCAGTTTTATTGAGGTATAATTGACACATAACATTGTGTAAATTGAAGGTTTACGAAGCGTTGATTTGCTACATTGATAAATTGCAAAACAATCACACCAGGAGTATTTGCTACCTCCATCTCACCACATCGGTGTCATTTCTTTTTGTACACGTTGCAAACATTGATGAGCCTTATTCCAAGCACAGTGCTGAGGGCACAGAGTTACTGCCCAGGGAAAGGGCTCAGTGAGTGGTGGGGACTAGCTCACCAAAGTCCAGAGACTCTGATTCAGTCAGCATCTGCCACCAAGGAGGCGTTTGGCTTGACCTTGAGTTGTGACCTTGTGTGGATCACAGGGCTCTCAGGACCTCTCGTCCTCACCCCATTTACCACGGAGGGCTGTGATGTGTGCCTCCCACAGCCCAGGAGGCGGGTGAGATAGGTGTGTGTGCTCACTGGGCTGAGGAAACCAAGCTGCCTGCCTATAGGATGCCTGCTGTGAAGGGGAGATGCTCTGGAGGTTCTGGGGGGGGCGTTCAGCTTAGACCTCCACCCAGGTCCTCAGTTTCCTGGGCAGCAGGAAAGTGGGGGAACTGTCTTTGTCAAATAAATCAGAGGTCCTACCATATCAAAGTGGGTATGACACGGTATGGGGATGTGTGTTCCTGAGTCACTGATGTGCCCGGCACGTCCTTCCGCAGCTCCGGAGGGAGATGGCACTGACCAAGCACACCCGAGGCCCAGCGATGAATAAACATGGAGATGGCTGCTCCCAAATTTAATCTTCCTTAGGAGTATACTACAGGGACAAATTAGAGCTGACAGGAGTGCAACGTGAACCCAAATACACGTCCTCTTGCCCTCAGCCAGGCCTCTCTGCCTCTGCTGAGCTCAGGGCTTACTGCCAGCCCGACCTGGTGCCCACCCCCACAATGCACACAGAAGCTGAGGACAGAGTGGGCAGGCTGGTTTATGGGGTTCTTGGCCAGTAGGTGCAGGCAGGAGCCGGGCCAGCACTTTTATTCTGCCCGGACCGCCTGGCCAGACACTCAGGGAGTGGTTCTCGGCTGAGTCAGAAGCAGTCTTTAGTCCACTGGGCTGGAGCTCAAGTGCTGGGTCTCTGACTCCCTAGCTATGTGACCTTGGGGACGCAGCTGGCCACAAAGGCAAACTCTTCATCTAATCAAGGACGCTGAGGATTTTGAGATGCCCTCTTTTTCTCAGCACTACTAAAAAAAGAAAACGACGGACAACTGCTTTGCAAGACGTCATTGGCATGACAAGCAGCCTGTTTCAGAGCTGTTCATATGTGTTCCTTTGACTGATTAGATTGGGGATTAAACCCTCAAATGTATTAGTTTCTAAGAAGCGGTAACATTTTGTGGAGTTTGATGGGCAGATGAAGCCAATATGCTTTGTGGAGTCACCAAAGCCACAAGCAGGACTGAGCAGGTGAAGGTACGGGTAGGCAGCACGGCTTGGTAGAGGAAAAAATCTCTGGCAGTCAAAACAATTCACAGTGGAGAGGCAGGCTTCCAAGGGAGTGAGCTGCCCAAAGCCTGGGAGTGTTCAATCCAGGCTCAGTGGATGCCTAAGAACTCAAGAACTGTGCAGACTGCCCTGAACACCCTCAAACATCCTTTCCATCCAGAGACTCAGGCTTAGAAACATGACTGGGCTTAGGGAAGTGGGTAGACCAGATGTCTCCCAAAGTGCCTTTTAGCCATGACTTCCCAGGGTATAGAGCTGCCCTTTGGTATTCTTTATCTTGCTGTCAGCTATTTTCTGGGGACTCTGAATGGATGACTAATGACAAGAATGAGGGGACTTCCTGGGAAGTGACAGAGACAGCTATCTGTCCCGGGGACACAGCCGATAATTGCCAGCTGCAGTTGGCAGTCCACAGGGGACCACACTGAAGATGGCCAGGTGGAGAGATGGGGTGACCCTAGGGGAGGCCTCCCACAGGGACCCTGGACCCTGACTCTGTGGGGGCCTTAAGCGACTGGCAGGAGGGTCAGACCACCCTCCCTGGTGCCCCTGTCTTTGGACAAGGTTGGGCGAGGTTGTAATGAAGCTGTTGAACCCACCTGGTCATCAGTTGATTCTGCCCTTGCCCCTCAGTTGACCTCAGTGGTTGTATTGGACCAGTCCGAGCTTCCTCCCCTACACCCCAGCTCTGGTCCACAGTGCCCATCTCCGATCTGTCTACATGTCTGGTACTCTACTTCTGTGTGGCTCTTGTCACCACCTCCTCGGGCATGTAGCAGGCAGCTGCCATCATCCTGAGCACTCCTGTGGGCCAGGTTGCAGGCAAGACACCCAACATGCACTCTCGTGTTCATGGGGTCACAGAGAAGGGAATCTGAGTATTCTCATCATGCAGAGCAGGAAGCCAGGGCTCAGAGCTTAAACAGGAGGGCTTCTGCCACACCCGGAGAGGCTCCCAGAGCCTGAAGTCCAGCCTGCCGAGAGGGATCCTGGCTGGGGATCTGCTGTGCAGGACCACCATGGGCCTCTGGGAACCACACCCCGTGTCGTCCCTGTCGTGACCCCTCTCTCACTGTAGCCCTATCTCTAGTGCCACCCTTGCCTGACAGGCTAAGCTGTGCACACTGTGGTCAGCACCAGCATGAGCAACCTGGGATTCTGTGCACTTCTTCTCACTCCTGTCTCCTGTGATCCTGCCAACAGCCCCACAGAGACAAGAGTCTTCCAAGAGATGCTGCCCCTCCCCCACCAGCACTCCTGTCTCACCTGTAGCCCCGAGACCCTGGGATCCTGGTTTGGAGACTGTCCCGTGGATGTTAGGTGAGTAACGGGGCCTAGGGGCCTGGGCTCGTGGCCAGCCAGGTGGCCTGAGCCTCCTACCTCTTGGTCTTCCAAGCCCAGCTCATTACCTCTCCTACTTCCTTGCTTTGGAGAGATCTAAGTCACTAATTACTTTCTGGTCAGTTGAGGGGGAATGGAGACCGGGGTAGGCGTCCAAGACCGCGAATTTTAGAGATGGGCGCTTCACCTCAAATCAACCATGCAAACCTCTCCTCCAGGGGCAGCCAGGAGCCTCTGGGGCAGAAGCCCCATGGGTGCTAGAGTACAGCATCTCAGGAGAGACAGCCTGACCCGGCCTCTGCCAGAGCCGGGCTGGCCCTGCATACCAGCCTCCCTCTTCCTGCTCCAGACGTGCCCCCCACAGAGACCCAGATGCAAGGTTCCCTGAGGAGTCTTTGCCTGCCTGGTACACTCGTGCATGTGTGCTCATACGTGCACACACACACATACCACACACACCTCCCACCATACTTGGTCACAGAATGGTGAATCTTTCTCCTTTGCCTGTAGGGAAGCTAAAGAGCGTGGAAAGGAAATTAGGCATCACAGGAAAATGGTGTATTTTTTTCTGGGTAATTACCCACACCTTGTATAATCTAATGAGCCGTCCACAGGCCCGGATGGAACACTGAGGAGTGTTATTGGATGTTTCCTCACAGTTTACCTGTGTGGAGGAGTTAATTAATTTATAGGTGGAAATGTGAGTGTGCATGTGAGCATACGAGAGTGTGCATGCATGTGCTTTGTTAGTTTTTCTCTGTGTGTAAAGCATGGGAGGGGAGCAGCCATGGGCGGCCTGGGCTCTGTCTATGTTACCCTCATGGGGCAGAGGTATCGGGGCTGGTGGTCTCAGCTACTTGAGTTAAGAGCCGAGATTCATCCACAGGGAGCGTGGGGTGTGCAGGGGTAAGCACACACTTGCTGACGGGTCAGCCCAGACACCAGGTGGGAACTTTTTCCCATTTGACATTTCAGCATTTCTTAAACTCAGGTTATCTCAATGAGTTTGCTCTATCACCTTATTTTTACTTCAATTTATTCATATTTTTTGTTTAAATTAAGCATAGGAAGATATTGTATTACTACATAGCATCTGGGAAGTCACAGATCTGATGTAATTGCTGTAATATACTTCCAGATGATCACATCACCTTTTACTAGAACAGTATCTGTGTAACATACAAACTTGTTTCCTTTAACCCTCCTGACATTTGAGACATGACAGCACTGGACACAGAGAGGTGAAGCCATTCTGCCCCAGGTGCACAGCTGGGGGTGGCAGGGACCCTGGAGGGCAGGGCTGAGAGGCCCTGGCCACAGCGGGGACCCGCCCAGGTCCAGGGCCTGCCCGCCCTTTAGCGGTCTCCATTGGCTTCTGCTTCCTCACTTCAAATCTCTCACGGCTGAAGCCGTGCATGAAGCAAAAGCACAGAAACGGGGGCCTCCCTCACCTGTGGGAGTTTGCTGGGAACCTCTCTCTCCTGCAGGAAGAGACACACCTGAGGGCTGGGCCAGCTCTCTGCTGCTCTGAGTGGTCAGAAAAACATCTGGTGAGGGGGAGACGATATGACCCAAGATGTAAAATATTGGCCAGAATGGGCACCTGTCATCCCCAGCCCCGAACCATGATGCCCCATCACTCTGGAAGCAGCAAGCTGGGGGTGGAGCCAAGGCCAGCCCGAGGGAGCTCTGAGATGCCCAAAGGTACCCTCTGCTGGAGGTGTCGCCCTGGAGGCCGTGGCCCACGGGGACGGATGACGCAAGGGAGGTGGCCCTCTCGTGCCCCTTCCTGGCCCACTTCCAGACGTCGCTGAGCAGAAGCCCTGGAGTGCTCACTCACTCGGGACACGGGGGCCTCTCCCGAATCCCTGCTCTGATGGGGGAAGCTCCCGCTCTGTCCTCCAGGAAGGGGGACAAGGCACCTTGTTGGTAGAAAGGTCCTCATGGTCTCGTCCACACATATACAGGGCACAGCGGGCAGGCTATGCTGGCCGCGTCCTCCCGGGGTCCTTTACGGAGCCTCAATTACCTTCCTGCCTGATGCTGAGAACTCAGTGAACCTCCGTGAGCGGAACCTTCTTCCAGCGGCTCCCCGAGGTGCAGATGCTCCATCCTGCTGGGCCTTCAGGGTCTGCCCCAGGGGCTCCGAGAGGTGTGCCACTCTGCCGGGCCAGCAGTCTCCTCTGAGAGCTCCCAAAGCCACACCCTGAACAAATGATCCAGGTAACGGCCCTCACCCACACCTGCACTTAGACTAGCCCACCTTCCCACACCCATCGGCTCTCAGCCCTGACCTGCTTGGCAGCCTCAGCCTTTCCATCCTACTGTCTCCACTGTCGCCCATCACCTCAGTCCCTCCTTTTAGTTGGCAGATTAAACGAAGGATGATTTGCATAGCAATAAAAGGTAATTAAAGTCACCAACACATGAAAAGCCCATTATAAGATTCCCTGGGAAAGACAGCTCCCCTGGTCAGGAAAGACCCGGGAAGAGGCTAGGGGTGGCGAGCCAATTACCAGAGCATGTGAGTTGTCCATTATCAGCGCTGAGGATTGCAAATATAAATATTAATTGCTGCAGGGCCAAGTTGTTAACAGCCAACCAAACTCATAAATACCTGCTCACAGTTAATGGTGACGGAGTGCGTGTCCACGGCGGGGCTTCAGAAAGTGCAGGGAAGGCTGAGTCAGACACCACAGCCTCTGTGTCCCCTCATTCATTCAGACGCAGCTGCAATTCCCGATATCTGATTGCCTTTCAAGGTCTGATTTACTGTGTGTCAGGGTATTGATTTATTCATTATTTATGACCACTTAGAAGGACTGTGTGTGTGTGTCCAGGTATACATAGTGATATAACAAATACATGCATCACATTATTGTTGAGTTGATAATGAAATTAGAGCTCTCCAGGCACTTATCAGCCAGCAGAAGTCCCCGGTGGCCATCTCCCTTCTGAGGACAATGGCTGCTGTGTCATAACGTCTATAAATGACAGCCCGTCAGCCGTGAACGGGCACTCAGAGCTCAGAAACCAGGGCGCTGTGTGCTTTCACTCTGAGGAATCTGATGGTGGAGTATTACGTGTCCCTCCCCCCATGATTCTTCTATGGAAAACACAAAGATAAATGGCATGAGCTGGGGGCCCCTTTGGTCAAGCTGACCCCCAGGTCAAGCTGAATGAAACCCGGCCGGTACAGAAGGAACTACCCCTGTCTTCCTCCATCCCTCCTCCAAGTGCCACACCTGTGACTCGAGGCCCAGACTCAGGCACCTCCCCCAGAGGCTGGTCCCAGCCAGGAAGAGGCAATGGTGAGGCTCAGGTTCCCTGACATGTAAGCGCTTTTCTACTGGAACCTGGAACCATGACGTGTTCATCACCCTGGGCTGTGCTCTCTGACCTGCTTGCTCTCAGGAGGAACCTAGGCTAGAGCTCTCCCCACCTGCTTGAGTGAGGCAGTTGTTTATTCAATAATCCACTCCCTGGGTGACCATTTCCTGAGTGTATATCACCTGTGCCACATGGCAAGTCCTGAGAGGATGCGAAAAATGAGTCAGAGCTGGTCCCTGATGTCCAGGGGTTGTCAGCCAATACCAGAGATGCCCTGTACCAAAATTCATTCATTTTCCCTTCCTTATTCCCACTTCCTCACCCTCCTTCCCTCCCCTCCCTTCTCTCTTTCTCCCCCTTCCTTCCTTCTTCTTTCCTTCTTCTTTCTCTTCTCCCTCCTTCCCTCCTTGCTTTCTTCCCTTTCTTTCTTTCCGTCAACAAGTGTCAGGGCCCCTCTGCTATTTCGAATGCTGAGCATGGGGTAGTGAAATACAACTGACACTTTGCCCTCATGGAGCATGCACTCCAGTAAGGAAAGCAGACAGTTAATAAGGATTGCATCGAGTGATGGGGCTTCCTCCAGTGGCTCCGTGGTAAAGAATCAGCCTGCAAAACAGGAGATGTGGGTTTAATCTTTTTGGGAAGATCCCCTGGAGGAGGGCATGGCAACCCACTCCAGTATCCTTGCCTGGAGAATCCCATGGACAGAGGAGCCTGGCAGGCTATGGCCCATGGGGTCACACAGAGTCAGACACGACTGAAGCGACTAAGCATGCCTGGACACATGTCAAGTGGTGATGGGTGCTACAAGACAGAGAGAATGGGTTGCAGAAGGTGCTATTTTATGCCTGGTGGCCAAACAAGGCATCTGACCAGGTGGCTTTTGAATGTTGCCTTTAAAGACAAAGAGGGACTCATGGCTGTACCAGGGGAAGGGCATTTAGAGAGAGGGGCAACAGGGAAAAGAAAATGAGGTGGAAATGTGAGGGGAGCGGAGCGGGAAATGGGAAATGGGTGTGGTGTGGAGACATTGTGGGTAGAGGTGGGTGTTTCAGACCATGTAGAACTTTGCTGGGAAAACCAGTGAAGGACGTTGCGAAAGACTGACTGGTGAGGTCGGAGGAGACTGAGACTGTGGTTTCTAGGAAGTGAAGTGGACAGAGAGTCGCCAAAGAAGGAGCACCTCAATCACTAGCCGCAGGCTCAGTGAAACGAGAGCCGAGATGGCCACTGGGTTTAGCATCGTGAAGACGCTACAAGCGCTGTTTAGTTAGATGGTGAGAACAAACTCTGGAGTGATTGCAGATATGAGGGAAGAAGAAGTGGAAACAAGTAGAGACAATTGCCAAAGGGCACATACTATAAATGCAAGTAGAGGAAAGGGCACAGCTCATAAATATGTAGGGACAATGTGCACGTGTATCTACACACACACACACACATAGGAAAGATATTTATGTCTTTTGCACACATGCACATTTCATACATATGAAAGATATTTATCACAAAATTTTATGATTCAGTAGAATGGAGAAGTTTGATGATGTAAGAAATGGAGGCAAGATATTGTGGAGTGACCCCAAGAAAGATAAATAAAGTGTTGAGAGAATTTCATTCAGCCCTGCCCCCAGGACCCACAATGTCCCTCAGTGTCCAAGTGGCTGTCCCTGGTGCTGAAAGTGACTTAGCTTCCAGCCAAGACTACACTCAGTCTTGTTTTTGCTCACTGTTTAGAGCTTCTCCATCTCTGGCTGCAAAGAATATAATCAATCTGATTTTGGGGTTGACCATCTGGTGATGTCCATGTGTAGAATCTTCTCTTGTATTGTTGGAAGAGGGTGTTTGCTATGACCAGTGCATTCTCTTGGCAAAACTCTATTAGTCTTTGCCTTGCTTCATTCTGTACTATAAGGCCAAATTTGCCTGTTACTCCAGGTATTTCTTCACTTCCTACTTTTGCATTCCAGTCCCCTAAAATGAAAAGGACATCTTTTTGGGTGTTAGTTCTAAAAGGTCTTGTAGGTCTTCATAGAACCGTTCAACTTCAGCTTCTTCAGCATTACTGGTTGGGGCATAGACTTGGATAACTGTGATATTGAATGGTTTGCCTTGGAAACGAACAGAGATCATTCTGTCGTTTTTGAGATTGCATCCAAGTACTGCATTTTGGACTCTTTTGTTGACCATGATGGCTACTCCGTTTCTTCTAAGGGATTCCTGCCCACAGTAGTAGATATAAAGGTCATCTGAGTTAAATTCACCCATTTCAGTCCATTTTAGTTCACTGATTTCTAGAATGTCGACGTTCACTCTTGCAATCTCCTGTTTGACCACTTCAAATTTGCTTTGATTCATGGACCTAACATTCCATGTTCCTACGCAATATTGCTCTTTACAGCATTGGATCTTGCTTCTATCACCAGTCCCATCCACAACTGGGTATTGTTTTTGCTTTGGCTCCATCCCTTTCTTCTTTCTGGAGTTATTTCTCCACTGATCTCTAGTAGCATACTGGGCACCTACTGACCTGGGGAGTTCCTCTTTCAGTATCCTATCATTTTGCCTTTTCATACTGTTCATGGGGTTCTCAAGGCAAGAATGCCGAAGTGGTTTGCCATTCCCTTCTTCAGTGGACCACATTCTGTCAGACCTCTCCACCATGACCCGCCCGTCATGGGTGGCCCCACGGGGCATGGCTTAGTTTCATTGAGTTAGACAAGGCTGTGGTCCATGTGATTAGACTGACTAGTTTTCTGTGATTATGGTTTCAGTGTGTCTGATCTCTGACACTCTCTCACAACACCTACCTTCTTACTTGGGTTTCTCTTACCTTGGACGTAGGGTATCTCTTCACAGCTGCTCCAGCAAAGCATAGCTGCTGCTCCTTACCTTGGATGAGGGGTATTTCCTCACTGCTTCCCCTCCTGACCTTGAATGTGGAATAGCTGCTATCAGCCCTCCTGCACTTACGCAGCCACCGCTCCTTGGACGTGGGGTTGCTCCTCTCAAATCATGAGCTCCTTATTGCCAAATTCAGACTTAAATTTAAGAAAGTGGGGGAAACCACTAGACCATTCAGGTATGACCTAAATCAAATCCCTTATGATTATACAGTGGAAGTGAGAAATAGATTTAAGGGCCTAGATCTGATAGATAGAGTGCCTGATGAAATATGGATGGAGGTCCCTGACATTGTACAGGAGACAGGGATCAAGACCATCCCCATGGAAAAGAAATGCAAAAAGCAAAATGGCTGTCTGGGGAGGCCTTACAAACAGCTGTGAAAAGAAGAGAAGCGAAAAGCAAAGGAGAAAAGGAAAGATATAAGCATCTGAATGCAGAGTTCCATAGAATAGCAAGAAGAGATAAGAAAGCCTTCCTCAGCCATCAATGCAAAGAAATAGAGGAAAAGAACAGAATGGGAAAGACTAGAGATTGCTTCAGGAAAATTAGAGGTACCAAGGGAACATTTCACACAAAAATGGGCTTGATAAAGGACAGAAATGGTATGGACTTAACAGAAGCAGAAGATATTAAGAAAAGATGGCAAGAATACACAGAAGAACTGTACAAAAAGATCTTCATGACAAAGATAATCACGATGGTGTGATCACTCACCTAGAGCCAGACATCCTGGAATATGAAGTCAAGTGGGCCTTAGAAAGCATCACATGAACAAAGCTAGCGGAGGTGATGGAATTCCAGTTGAGCTATTAAATCCTGAAAGATGATGCTGTGAAATGCTGCACTCAATTTGCCAGCAAATTTGGAAAACTCAGCAGTGGCCACAGGACTGGAAAAGGTCAGTTTTCATTCCAATTCCAAAGAAAGGCAATGCCAAAGAATGCTCAAACTACCACACAATTTCACTCATCTCACACGCTGGTAAAGTAATGCTCAAAATTCTCCAAGCCAGGCTTCAGCAATATGTGAACTGTGAACTTCTAGATGTTCAAGCTGGTTTTGAGAAAAGGCAGAGGAACCAGAGATCAAATTGTCAACATCTGCTGGATCATGGAAAAAGCAAGAGAGTTCCAGAAAAACATCTATTTCTGCTTTATTGACTGTCCCAAAGCCTTTGACTGTGTGAGTCACAATAAACTGTGGAAAATTCTGAAAGAGATGGGAATATCAGACCACCTGACCTGCCTCTTGAGAAATCTATATGCAGGTCAGGAAGCAGCAGTTAGAACTGGACATGGAACAACAGACTGGTTCCAAATAGGAAAAGGAGGACGTCAAGGCTGTATATTGTCACCCTGCTTATTTCACTTACATGCAGAGTACATCATGAGAAACGCTGGACTGGAAGAAACACAAGCTGGAATCAAGATTGCCAGGAGAAATATCAATAACCTCAGATATGCAGATGACACCACCCTGATGGCAGAAAGTGAAGAGGAACTGAAAAGCTGCTTGATGAAAGTGAAAGAGGAGAGTGAAAAAGTTGGCTTAAAGCTCAACATTCAGGAAATGAAGATCATGGCATCTGGTCCCATCACTTCATGGCAAATAGATGGGGAAACAATGGAAACACTGTCAGATTTATTTTGAGGGCTCCAAAATCAAAATCACTGCAGATGGTGATTGCAGCCACGAAATTAAAAGATGCTTATTCCTTGGAAGGAAAGTTATGACCAACCTAAATGGCATATTGAAAAGCAGAGGTATTACTTTGCCAACAAAGGTCCATCTAGTCAAGGCTATGGTTTTTCCAGTGGTCCTGTATGGATGTGAGAGTTGGACTTTAAAGAAAGCTGAGTGCTGAAGAATTGATGCTTTTGAACTGTGGTGTTGGAGAAGACTCTTGAGAATCCCTTGGACTGCAAGGAGATCCAACCAGTTCATTCTAAAGGAGATCGGTCCTGGGTATTCATTGGAAGGAATGATGCTAAAGCTGAAACTCCAGTACTTTGGCCACCTCATGCAAAGAGTTGACTCACTGGAAAAGACTCTGATGCTGGGAGGGATTGAGGGCAGAAGGAGAAGGGGACGACAGAGGATGAGACGGCTGGATGGCATCACCAACTCGATGGATGTGAGTTTGAGTGGACTCTGGGAGTTGGTGATGGACAAGGAGTTGTGGCATGCTGCAGTTCATGGGGTTGCAAACAGTCAGACATGACTGAGCAACTGAACTGAAGACTACACTCAGAGGGTAAAGAATCCCCCTGCCAAGCAGGTGATGCAGGTTCGATCCCTGAGTCGAAAAATCCCCTAGAGAGGGAAATGGCAACCACTCCACCATTCTTGCCTGGGAAGACCCATGGACAGAAGCGTCCTTGGAGTCGCAAAAGAGTCAGACACAATTTTGCAACTAAACAAGAACAGAACAAGAGTACACTCACATGTCCAGAGGCATTCAAACATGATTTGTGGTGTCAAATTTAACTGCATCAGCCTATATGTTTAATTGCTATTTTACTAGGCATAAATAATAAATAGCACTCAATTTATTATATGTCATCTGTACTGGAAAGGGTGGAATACAGAGGAAAGGGAAATAGGGTGGGAGAGGCTGGTTGTTTACACGGAGCCCATGACATGCCAGGCACATTGCTAAGCAGTGTTTATAGGTGATATCACACGATTCTCATGGCCACCTGGCAAGGTGAGTACTAGGAATGTGTCTTTTTCCAGTGTGGCTCAGGAAGGTTTAGAGAGTGTCCAAGCGTGAACAGCCGGGAGAGGGAAGGGCAGGGTCAGTATTTGAATCCAGGTCTAACTACATGCCCTTGTCCACTTGCAGTGTGGGACATATCATTTCTCCCATCTCCTTCCTTCATGGTTTTCCTGCAGTCAGCAGGGGACAAGACAAAGACAGGAATCAGTCTGCCAGGCTGGAAGAGCTTGGAGAAGCTACAGCTTGTGTGGATAACGGGAAACACAGAAGGAGGTTTATGCAGGGTGTCAAATTCACATCAAAAATAAGTTTTCACGAAGCGCATAAGCTTAGTCCCTTTCCATACTAAATAGCACCAATGACTTTTACCTTATTGAATTACTTCTGTCTAACCCAGTGATTTATATGCTGTGACAATCAGTGAGACCCTTCCAGGTACATGAAATAGTGGCCGTAACACGTGCTGCTCCTGCAGCAGGGACCGTAGCTGACTGCAGGACCCCACAGAGGCTCTTTCGGCCCTACCACTGTGCTGGTACCAGGCCACCCCACCCTCTCACCCCAGTATTTTTCTTTACAAGTGTCAAATCTGCAAGAGAGCTGAGGGGTCCACTTGCCTTCATCTTTTTCAATCTCCTTCTTTGATTCTTCACATTCATTCCCCCTCCCCAAAAAATGTCCTGCACATTGAATCTCATCTTGGCAGCTGCTTCTTAATAGATGAAACAAACTCAAGCAGGTAGAGCTAACCTGCAGAGGAGCTTCTACACCAGAGGTGGTCGGTCATCAAGGTCTCACCCAGTGGTATTGTGTGTGTGTGTGTGCATGCACATGTACACACATAGCACAACCTTGACCAATCAATCAGGGAACCCCATCCTAGATTGAGATTCTTTCAGTATCTATGATGCCGGCCTTCCATGAGTTGCCACAATGGACGTCCCCATCAACTGGCGTGATTGGTTGATTCTAGTATACGTGCTATGAAGTGAGCACAGGATTGGGTGATTCTAAGGGGAAGGATTTCTTGGCCCTCCCCCTTAGCTTTCTTTCTTCTTTCCACCAAAAAAAAAAAAAAAAGTTGCTCACAGGCCCCAGCTTATCAGAGTTGGGTTAAGGTGTTAACTGTCACCTGACCAGACCCCTCTCTTTGCAAACTTGTTTGGATAGAGAGAGATGAGGCCCCAGCGTCTTAGGGGAAGGCAGCCTGGCCTCAGTGGGGCCTGTGTGTTTCTCTGTATCCACATTTATGAGAGAGGCCTGCAGGGTCTCCCTGCTTCTGTGAGTTGAGTTCCATGAAATTGCCATTCTGTGGGTCAAGAGCAGCTGACTCGGTGATTTTATTCAGTCTGTGATGATAACTTCCTTGAGGATCTTGTTGGGTTGATGAGGAAGAGGTTGGCTGGATGAGGCTCACATACTCTTGGCCCCCAAATCAACAAATGCCATCCAGCCCAATCTCTTCCAAATCAGGTTTGCATAAATCCTACCCACCCACGGAGGTGGAGACTCACCATTAACTGCATTTCCTAAATTCCACTCACAAAAAGGACCAGATGTTTTCTAAAATAAAAGGGCATTTATGAGACTCCTGAGGACTGTCTTAACTAGGCCAGAAGGCAGTACCCAAGGGACAAAATGAAGCCTGGATTCAGAGGAAAAAGAAGGAAACCCATGGGGGGCAAGACAGAACACTGAACATGCCTCCTGCCTTGGGGGCCCAGGGCTGCTTGCCGAGATTCCAGTTCATATTTCCATTGTCCTCGTTCTTCACCTGAAACTCCCAACCCCATCCACTCCCATCCACTTAGTTGCCCTAATCAGAAACCCGGGTCTCCTCCTTCTCCCTCATGCCCGCATCAGCCCCTCACTACATCACACCAACCTCTGAAATGTTTAAGGAATCCATCCACTTGTCTTCAGCCCACTGCCTCTACCCTGAGCAAGGCCAGCCTGGACCCCATCCAGACCACGGTGACCACCTCCTCGCCACCCACTCCCAACTCTAGTTTTATTCCCTTGAGCTTATCCCCTCCGCAAGGCCAGAGAGGTCTTTCAACCGCACATCTTTTCGTGCCAGCGTCACAGCTTAAAGGCCTTCAGTTTTTGTTTTGTTTTTTTCCCGTTGCTTCCAGAACAAAACCTAAGCTAGAGATCTTGACATGCAGGCCATTCTCACCTGCCAAGTTCATCTGACCCACACATCCCACCCCAGAGAGACTGTTTCCCAGGCACGATGAGCCCTCTCCTGCCTGACCATCGATCGCTCTTCCTAAACAGCTCTCTCCCTCCCTGGCACCCTTCAGGAATGACACGGCCCAAGCTCCTCGTCTCAGAATCCAGTTCAATGGAGCCATCACCAAGGTGTGTCAGCACGCCCTCTCTCGAATCAGCTCTTCGAGGGAGGGCAAGGCCAGGCCTTCTTGCTCCAGCTTCCCTGTAGCTCTGCTCAAGCTGAAGATGGGCTCACTCAGATATTACGTGGTGAATGAATGTTACTATCATCACTGTGGCCTTTTCCCAGTGAGCGAGAGGAACGGCAGAATGCCAAACATCGGGGGGGCAGCTGGAGGAGGGACCACGAGGGGCTCTAAGCCGTCACTGGCGGCCCTGCTCTCCTAGGTCCCGAGGCTAGGGCTGACAGTGAGGGCAGAAAAGCTAGTACAGGACCCGACCGCACGCCTCTTCCTTCTCACGCTGAGGTCAGAATCTGCCTTTTATTAATATAAAGAGAGCGAGATGCTGTGAGCTCCGGGCTGTTGCGTGCAGAGAGGATGGGCAGTGTCCTGGAGGAGAGACAGCGCAGCAGGGCTCCTGTGGCACAGGCCAGGCTCCCTCCCCAGCCCTGAAATGCTGTGCCACTGGGAGGGGCACTGTCAGCTTCTACCCCCGCCCTGGGAGGCTCTGTCTCTCCCCTGAGCAGATGTTCTCCATCTGCAGGGGGATGGCAGTCATGGCATTGCAGCGTGGCTGCAAGGAGTTGGGGAGACAGCAACCCGGCTTCCCTTACTTCCAAGGGCCTCGACAGCCCCTGTACATTGTTGTGGTGGGGGCCAGAGTGATGTCCATCACACCCACATGTGATGGACCTGGGCCCCATGTCTCTGGGAGACTGTGACCTAAGCTCCTAGGTTGGACCACATCAGCCTCCTTCTCTGCCACAGCCCAGGCCCCCATCCATGAAGAGCAGCCCTCTAAGTGTTTACTGGACCCCCAGGGTTGATCTGTCTGATACACCCATCTCTCAGAGGCACGTCCTCCCTGGCCCCCGCACCTCAGACGTGGGCATCTGCTGATGGCCTTCACTTCTAATTAGCTCTGCACGTCAGGCTGCAAATTGGCAAAACTGTCAGACAAGCGACAACAGGAAAAAAAAAAGTTTTTAATTAGTTCTTCATAGAGATTGGGAAACGTGGTAAAAGAAGAATGCTGGAATCTGCACGTGGTTCTTTGAACTATAATTAGTGTGTTAGCTGTAAAAGCCCATTAGCTCCTGTGCTCGCTGCAGAAAAGTGCGACGGCGAAGAGGCGTGGGGGAGGCAGCGTGCAGCCATCGGCGTTCTCATCTGAAGGAGGCATGTCTCCCGCTTCCGTGGCTGGGGCTCACCCTTTCTTCCATGTGCACTCGCAGCAGGCACATCGGAGAGCCTCAGGAATGCATGTGTCCTGAGGCCTTCTCCTTCAGTCCTTGAATGAGGACAACAGCTCTGGGAACCTGGGTGCTTGGGGAGCAGAGAAGGAGAGACTTGACCCATGTCCTCCTTAGACCCCCTGAGCCCTGGACAGTACCCTGACCCCTTGGGGCAGCAGTTTCTTCCATGGAAAATGGGGACTGTTGCTTAGGGCTGGACTTCATACTGAGTCTTTGACTTTCTTGATGGGGGATCGTATTTAGGTAATGGGGCAGGGGGCTGGGGAGTGAATCAGAGAAGCCCTGATTCAACTGATGTAAGATGCTCTGGAGCATCTTAGGTACTTGTAGGTACTTTCCTGGTGGTTCAGATGATAAAGAGTCTGCCTACAATGCAGGAGGCCTGGGTTCGATCCCCGGGTCATGAAGATTCCTTGGAGAAGAAAATGGCAACCCACTCTGGTACTCTTGCCTGGAAAATCCCATGGATGGAGGACCCTGGCAGGCTACAGTCCATGGGGTGGCAAAGAGTTGGACACAACTGAGCAACTTAACTTTCTTTCTTTCAAGATACTCAAAAGTATGTTCATCCTGGCGAAGCCACCTGAAGCCCAGCCTCCCTGGGAATCTTTCCTCCTGCTGACAAGAATTTCCCTTCTCCAAGCTCCAGTATCAACTAGTAATAAAAATATTCATAGTAGTTGCAACCAGATACATGGCGTGCTCTATGTGCTAAGTCTTAACCAATATTTTCCTCACTTTGCAGATGAGACAGGATGGGGATGTCACATAACTTCCTCAAGGTCAGATGACCATAAGTGGAGGAGTCTGGATTCAAACCTGGCAGTCTGACTCCGGAGCCCACATTGACAACCAACGCCCAGCACGACTGCTATTCTCTGTACATCTGCTGTAAACGAGGTCTTGAACCAGGCACACAATTAGATCACCTATTAACCCCCAAACCACCCTGTAATGGGGCAGAAAGACTGGGCCATCAAAGGTGAGGAAGCTGAAAAAGCTTCAGCATGGTTTCGGGCTCGGGCACAGTGGAGCTGGCATCTGAACTCAGATCTCCTGGTTTCAGCAGGTACACTGCCCCTCACACAGCCCCAACACCACACAGTTTGAATTCTGCTGCTGTCTATTCCATAACCCTCTCTGGCATTTTATGCAAGTAGAACACTCACTCAGAAAGATGCAGGAGTGGACAGGCTGATGAGACCTTACCAGGATAACTCATCCAGGAAACCACCAGCCAGGTCGAGAAATAGATCCTCACAGTCTTCCCTCCCATTACCACACCTCAAAGACCACCCCGCCATTCTAACTTCCAATACTGTACACCAGCCTAGAACTTTAGAACTTCATATAGATCGCATCATGTACTAGGTACTCTTTTGGGTCTGGCTTCTTCCAACATTATGTTTGTGAATCCTCCATGTTGTTACAAGTAGCAATATTCCTCTATTTATGGCTGTATTACTTGTGTGTGACTATATTAACGTTTATTACCCATTTTACAATTGATGGGCAATATGATCATTACTGATTTTTTTGTTATCATTATTCAGTTCAGTTCAGTCGCTCAGTCATGTCCGACTCTTTTTGACCCCATGAACTGCAGCACACCAGGCCTCACTGACCATTGTCAACTCCCAGAGTCCACCCAAACTCATGTCCATGGAGTCAATGATGCCATCCAGCCATCTCATCCTCTGTCTTCCCCTTCTCCTCCTGCCCTCAATCCCTCCCAGCATCAGGGTCTTTTCCAATGAGTCAACTCTTATCATGAGGTGGCCAAAGTATTGGAGTTTCAGCTTCAGCATCAGTCCTTCCAAAGAACACCCAGGACTGATCTCCTTTAGGATGGACTGGTTGGATCTCCTTGCAGTCCAAGGAATTCTCAAGAGTCTTCTCCAATGCCACAGTTCAAAAGCATCAGTTCTTCAGTGCTCAGCTTTCTTCACAGTCCAACTCTCACATCCATACAGGACCACTGGAAAAACCATAGCTTTGACTAGATGGACCTTTGTTGGCAAAGTAATATCTCTGCTTTTCAATATACTATCTAGGTTGGTCATAACTTTCCTTCCAAGGAATAAGCATCTTTTAATTTCATGGCTGCAGTCACCATCTGCTGTGATTTTGGAGCCCCCCAAAATAAAGTCTGACACTGTTTCGCTGTTTTCGCATCTATTTGCCATGAAGTGATGGGACCAGATGCCGTGATCTTTGTTTTCTGAATGTTGAGCTTTAAGCCAACTTTTTCACTCTCCTCTTTCACTTTCATCAAGAGGCTTTTTAGCTCCTCTTCACTTTCTGCCATCAGAGTGGTGTCATCTGCATATCTGAGGTTATTGGTATTTCTCCCGGCAATCTTGGTTCCAGCTTGTGTTTCTTCCAGCCCAGCGTTTCTCATGATGTACTCTGCATAGACGTTAAATAAGCAGGGTGTCAATATACAACCTTGAGGTACTCCTTTTCCTCTTTGGAAGCAGTCTGTGTTCCATGTCCACTTCTAACTGTTGCTTCCTGACATGCATATAGATTTCTCAAGAGGCAGGTCAGGTGGTCTGGTATTCCCATCTCTTTCAGAATTTTCCACAGTTTATTGTGATCCACACAGTCAAAGGCTTTGGGACAGTCAACAAAGCAGAAATAGATGTTTTTCTGGAACTCTCTTGCTTTTTCCATGATCCAGTGGATGTTGACAATTTGATCTCTGGTTCCTCTGCCTTTTCTAAAACCAGCTTGAACATCTAGAAGTTCACAGTTCACGTATTGCTGCTGAAGCCTGGCTTGGAGAATTTTGAGCATTACTTTACCAGCGTGTGAGATGAGTGCAATTGTGTGGTAGTTTGAGCATTCTTTGGCATTGCCTTTCTTTGGGATTAGAATGAAAACTGACCTTTTCCAGTCCTGTGGCCACTGCTGAGTTATCATCATTAGAACTGTTATAAATCTCCATGTGCAGATCTTTGGATGAATACTTACAGCATTTCTGTTGGGTCAGTGTCAAGGAGTGGAATTAATGGGTCAAGAAAAGAGGGATTAGACTCAACGTCATTGGATCCTGGTGAACACTGCTTCAAAGTGGTTGTACCAATTTATACTCCCACTGGCTGTGTGTTCTTAGTTGCTTCACATCTTTGCTGACATTTAGCCTCTTCACATTATAAAAATTAAGCCGTTATGGTTGGGACTGCTGTTCTGTGATTTTAATGTACATTTTCTTGGGGCCTAATGAGATTAGGCACTCTTGTTTATGGCCCAATTCGGTGTTATCCTCATGAAGTTCCTGTTCAAGCTATTTGTCATTTTAAAAAATTGGGTTGTTTGTATGTTCCCTGTTGATTTATGGAAGTTCTCTTTAAATTTGTTCTGAGTCTTTTGATGGACGTAAATTCTTAATTCTAATTCTAATCAAATAGCAACCACCCTGTGTCATTTCCTGGCTTTTTTCGTTCTACTTTTTACAGTTAGGTCTAAAATCTAACTCTGAACTGGTGTTTTGAGTGGTTTTTGGATAACTTTGATGTGATGTGAGGTGATGGCCAATTCTTTTTTTTTTTTTTTTCATGTATCGACATCCAATTGACAGGGCATCATTTATTGGAAAGACTGGTTTTGCTCACCATACTGTGGGGGCACCTTGGTAAAAATCATCAGGATTTTCTTTGTGGGAAAGTTTTCAAGTACAAATTCATTTTCTTTCAATAGATAAAGGGTCAAGCCAGTTAGTTATTTGCTCTTCAGACAACCATGGTTGCTTGTGTATTTAAAGAGGTTGTGAATTTTATCTAAGTTATCACGAATTTATTGGAACAAAGTTTGCAAGATATCCTCATTAGCCTTTTAATACCTACTCAAACTGCAATGATGTCATCTTTGTAATTTCTGAAGTTTATGGTAAACATCTTTTTTTTCTGTTCAGTCTAGCTAGTGAATTACCAATTTTAATGATCTTCTCAAAAAAAAAAAAAAAAAGAAAGAAAGAAAAAAAAAAAAAACAGCTTTGCCTCATTGATCTTCTCTATTGTTCTTCTCTCCTCTATCGCATGATTTCTGCCCTGATCTTGAGTGTCTCCTAACCTGCTTAATTTCAGTTCAATTTGCTCTTCTACTGACTCTTTAAAGTAAAAGCACAGAGCTTTGCTTTGAAACTTCTTCTCTTTGAATAATGGTCCTTAACCCTCTAAATTTCTCCCAACCTACTGTTTTAGTGACATTTTATAAATTCTGATACATTCTATTTTAATTTTCATCCAGTTCAAAATACTTTCTAATTTCCTTTGGGTTTCTTTTTTTGATGCATGGATCCACTTACAAGTGTGTTGTTTGGATTCTAAATATTTGGAGACTTTCCAGAAATCTTTTTTCCTACTGATTTCCAATTTAAGTCTATTGTGGTCACGGAACACACTGTCTATGACCTGACTCCTTTTTGATGGATTGAGATCTTGTCTTAGTGGCTGGAATACAGTCTGCCTTGGTAAAGTTCCATGTGCACTTGAAAAGGACGTGCTTCATAAATGTCAATCAGGTTACCTTGGTTAATAGCACTGTTCAAAGCTTCTCATGTCCTTATATATGTACGACTGAGTCCTCTCGTTGTTCACATGAAACTATCACAACATTGTTAATTGGCTATACCCCAATACAAAATAAAAAGTTCAAACAATTTTTTTAAGGGTTTAATGTCTTTGCTGATTTGCTGTGCTTAATTCCTTCAATTATTAAAAGACAGGTATTTAAGTCTCAGCATTTTCGTGGCTTGTCTGTTTCCCTGTGTTTCTATTAGTTTTGGTGTCATACATTCTGAATTTCTGTTATTAAGTGCATTGACATTTAAGATTATTATGTTCTCGTGATGAATCAAAACCTTTATCATTCAAGATGAATTTTTAAATCCCTACTAACATTCTTCACTCTAAAATCTACTTTGTCTGATATTATTGTAGCCCCTTCAGCCTCCTCATGCCTCTTTTTTCCATAAAGGCTAGTTCAGTATACCATTTTCTATCATTTTACTTTTACCCTATTTGTGTCTTTACATTTAGAGTGAGCTTTTGTAGACATCAAGTTGGGTCTTTATTTCTGTATCCAGCCTGAAAACCTCTGTCTTCTGATTGATGTGTTGAGAAAATTTAAATTTAAAGTAATTATTGATAACATTTGTGCTTATGTTGCTTTTTGATGTCTGTCTTCTAATCATCTTCTCATTCTTGTTTTTCCTTTTTAAGTCTACATGCTGTGAGTATGTCTAGAGGCTCAATTTGGGTCCTTTCACATTTTCTATGTTATTCCTTAGTATGTTCCATCTTTATCTTTCTGAACATGTGGAATAGAGTTCCACGAGCCATTTCATGTCCTTGCCTATCTCTGCAACAATCTGTGTCAATTCTACATTACTTTCTATTGAACACTTTTTCTCATCATCTTGGGTCATATTTTCCTGCTGCTTCACATACCCAGGAAGTTGACCGGATAGCAAATACTGTGAATTTTATCTTGTTGGGTCCTGGATATTTTTGTGTTTCTAAAAATGTTCTTGAGCCTTGCCATGGGATCTAATTGAGTTCCTTGGGAATATTTCTGCCCTTTTAGGACCTTTCCTAAGATTCATTAGGTTGGATCAGAGTCACCCTTAGGTGTAAAATAATTATTCCCTGAGTAATAATACTCCTGAAGCATAATAATAATTACTCCTGAGGCAAGACTCCCTGAATACCTGAGCCCCCCTGCATTGCGAGGTCTTGCTGTCTGACTATTGGAATGAGAGGAGAGATGAGCTCAGTACCCCCTGCCCTGTGTGAACACGGGGACTTGTCCTAATTCTCAAGGGCCCTTCTTTCTCCAGCCTCAAGCAGCTCAGCAGTGCCTTCAGTGCATTGTCAGCTACAAATTGGCCATTTGCGGGCATTTGTCGCCTACCTACGAGGATTAAATCATGTGAAGCTGCAGCCGCTGACTTCCAACACCCCAAAGGAGCTCAGGGTGGAGAGCAGAAATGAGGGAAAACAGGCAGGACAGGTCTTCAGATGGATATTCTCAGGAACTGATTTTATGGGCCCAATTCTTGTGTCTCCGCGTATCTAAAGCAATAAAATCCTTCATGGTGATGATTATTTCTGGTGACTAGCAGAAGCTTCACAAGACCCGCAGAAACGTTCTACAAAAATATGTGCCTGATTGCACACACTCCTCCTTCACCAGGATGTACTGACCTCCCCCACCTGCCTCTTGGGAACAGTCTCTCAGAGCTCTCTCAGGTGCTGTTTCCCAGGCTGCATGCCTCATTTTGCCCCAAATAAAACTTAACTCACAACCCACTCACTGTGCTTTTTTTTTTTTTTTTTTTGAGTCGCCGGCATGCATGCACTGTCATTTTGTTTCCACATACTTTTTAAACCACTGGGCTTCCCTGGTGGCTCAGCTGGTAAGGAATCCACCTGCAGTGCAGGAGACCTGGGTTTGACCTCTGGGTCCGGACGATCCCCTGGAGAATGGAATGATTCCACTCCAGTATTCTGGCCTGGAGAATTCCAGGGACTGTAGAGTTCACAGGGTCTGAAAGAGTCAGACGTTACTGAGAGACTTTCACTTTAAACCATCACACTAAATTATTATTTTTGCTTCAAAGTGTTGATTTACTTTTAAAATACTTAGTTTTAAAACTCAGAAACAAAAAATCACATACATGATTTACAAAGAATTCCTAGGGAAACACCTCGATAACCACCCTGAGTTCAAGAAACAGAGCTGTGTTGCCCATCCTGGAGCTCTCTCCGTAAGCCTTACCTCAACCAAAGCCCCTCTACTCCCCTCCGCACCCCTACAAGTACCACTATCCTGATTTTCATTGCAATTACGTTTTTAAATTAAAAAAAAAAAAAGCTTTATCATTCAAAGGTGAATCCCTGGACATCGCGGCTTACTTTTGCTCAATTTAAAAATATGACACGTCCTTTAGTTTCTTTCATCTTGCAAGTCCCCCTACTTCTTTCAGCTCCTCACCATTATCTGTGGGGAAGCTGGGTCCCTTTGACTCGCAGACTTGCCGGCAGTCTGGATTTTGCCGATAGCATTCTCCGAGTGTTCCTCTGTCTTTATACTTTCTGCGTATTGGCTGCTGGATCCAGAGGCTGGGTCAGACTCAAGCTTAATCCCTTTCGTACGATGCTATTTGGTGTTTGCCTAGACAGCAAGAGGCACATTATTTCTGATTCTATCTCTTTGTCATGTGAACAGCCTTAGATTTCTAATGCCGAGCCCTCCTAACTCATCCAGGGGTGTGGAAGGTGATATTCTAACTCTGTCATCTCTTTTGACTATTATTTGTCAACCAGCTTTTCAAGAATTTAAGGGAAAAGTCATCTTCTTTACCCACATGCTTACCATTTCAGAGCTAGCATTTCCAGTGCTCTATTTTTTTTTCTTTTTACTGGAGAAATATTTATTTTTTGTTCCAAGATAGGAGCACTGGTGAATTCGTTTCTATGGAAGTGTCTTTCTTTGACCCTCATATTCAAGAGCATTTTGCTGCTTATAGAATTCTAGGTTGACTTTGAATGATGGCGTTCCTTGGTCTTCCTGCCTCAGTGTTTCTGGGAGATATCAGCTGCTATTTTCCCCTCTCAATGCCTTACGGAGTCTCCCTTTAGCTGTGAGATTCAGCAGCTTGCCTAGAGTGTGCCTAATTGTTCCTTTCTTTGTGTTTGTTTTGGTTGATTTTACCTAGTTTCTAGGATTTATAGACCAAGGTCTTACTCACCTTAAGAAGATTTCAGATAAAGTGTATTTAAATAATTTTTCCTTCTTATTCTCTGTTACATATGTGTTAGATCACTTATATTGTTCCACGTGTGAATGAAACTCAGTTTTTTTCCCTCCATGCTTTAATTTATTCCATCTCAAATAACCCGTCTTCAAGTACAATGATCTTTTCTATTGTAGAGTCTGATGAGTTTTCCACTTGCTTTTAGAGTTTTGATAGCTCTCTCAAACATTCCTTACCTCTTCACTCATTATATACATTTTTACTGATAGACACTTTAACATAGTTATCATAGATATTGTGAAGTCCTTTTCTTCTAATTTCATGTCTGGATCTGTTTTTATGAGTTTTTTTGTTTTAATCTTGCCTAACAGATTTCTACTGCATCTCAGGTCTGATCATTTTTGTTTCTGTTTTATTGAAATAGAATTGACATGTAACATTGTGCAATTTAAGATGTACAACATGTTGACTTGACACATTTATATATTGCAATATTATTACCACAGTAGTGTTAGCTAACACCCCTATCATGTCACGTAATTGCCACTTATTTTTGTGGCAGGAACAATTAAGATCTTGTCTCTTAACAACTTGAATGCAGTCTTGTTGACTATGATCACTATGGTGTACACCAGATCTCCAGGATTTATCATTATCTACTTTCAAGTTTGTGCCCTTGAACAAAGCCTCCTCAATTCCCCACCCTCCGTGGTAACTTCTGCTTTTGTAGCTGTTGAATTCTCAGCTGCAGCCTTCCAGCCTTCTAGCTCACTGTTTGGCGAGGCTCCTGTTGCCTTGTCCTGTGTCTGTGCAGTCTGGGAGGCAGCTGGGAGCTCACAGTGTTGGGGTGGCTTCCTGCAATCCAGGACTTTCTCCTTCAGTTTCTAGCCTCCTTGGTGTTACTAAATTTGATATCTGACTTTCTAGCCCAGTGAGATTTCTGATTTCTTCTTGAGCTCTGATCTGAATGGACTCAGCTTGTGCCCTGTGGACTGGACATTCTCTCAGGGAAAAAGCCAGGTGGATGGAGCACTCAGTCAATTTAACCCTCTTATCTCAGGGATTGCACCTCCTCCAGCTTCTGCCTGCCTGATCTTTACTCCAGTCTGTTGCACCGTTGGGGCCTCTGCTCGCAGAGTGAGGGTCTTTTCTCCCCAGTTGTTTTCTCCCAAGTTCTTTGAGACTCCAAAGCCCTCCTTGGCTTCAGAGCCCTGCTCAGTTGCTCTGGGCATGGTTTCTAAGTGTTTACAATCACCTGGGGCTTTGGATTTGGCAAATTCTCCAAGAGAAATGTTTGTTCAAGATGGTGGAATCACATCTGTGCGATTCTCTTTTCCCACAGACTTTGGCCCCTCAAGTCCTGACTGCCTGGAAGATCCTGAATCGTCTGTGATCTTTTCAGACCCATGAGACATGCATTCTCTGCTTGGACTCTGTGCCCTGAACAGCAAATTACACATGTGCCCAGAGCAGGAAGCTTCCCCTTCCCGCCTCTGTTCCCTTCCCCCCTCCTCCTGGGGATGATCTTGGCTGTCTTGGGTGTATTTGATACTTTCACACAGCAGTGTCTCTTACATTTTACCCAGCTTTAATGACCATTATTTGTGAGAGTGTTGGTCTGGCACAACATATTCTGTAAGTAGAAGGCATCTGCTTCATATAATTGATTTTTCCCCATAACCAGACTATAAGCTTCCATAGTCTGGTTTTCCCCATATTTTCAATTTCACACAACCTAATTTTATCCTGAGCACACTCTTGGGGTCCAGCAAACACAATTTTATGTAGAAACTAAAAACGGAAGCAATTACTTGGGTAATTTCAGTAAAAATCATCTGGGGTTATATTTATCTGGGCTGCCCATACAAAGTCCAGAGAAAACAAGGAGTAGTTTGGCAGGTTTTTGGAGTAGAGACAACATACAAAGATTTGAGTTCTTTGAATAAATGCTATTTGAGTTCTATCATGGCCTATGACGTTAGCCACATGAGTTCTGTTTTGTGTGGGTTTAGTTTTCCTAGGAAGATAAGCAAGCCCCTTGTGTGTAAGCACCTTGGTCTCTAAATTTTGCTGTTACCTGTGATGGAACTTCCAAGAGGTGGTTTTGAGGAGAGGAAAGTTCTCATCTCATAGCATCACCTTCCAAGTTAAGTGAACCTGATCACAGACCCCCAGTGCCCTTGGCATCATGTGATGGAGCTGTTCCAGAATCAGGTGCCGGTTTGGAGTTCAGACCAAATTGTCTAGCTGTGAAATTCAGTTCTCATCTGAAGGGCTCGTCACAAGTCCACACTCCTCCAAGTTCAACTTTCGCCATGCATAGGAGATTAGCATCCCCACCTCGCCATGAGGTGAGGAGAGGTAACAGGGTGGTGAAGCCCAGGTCTGCGCCCGGCACAGAGATGGGGGCCAGCACGCGTCGCTTTGCTCCCCTCCTCTCTCCTGAGATCTCACCCAAGGAACCCCCGGCACGCCGCCGTCATGTGACTGCCCATTTCTGGAAGGCAGGGACCGGCCCTGCCGTCTCGGGCAGAGGTAGCGGTGGGGCAGAGAGTAGCGCAGCAGGAGAGGAAGTTGAGCTGCCTTCCTGTACCTGTTGTGACAATGACATTCAGTGGGCCCCTCTCTGTGCTGAGGTGCAGAGACGCAAGGAAGAACGCTACGGATGCAGGCCGTGAGTGCTCCAGGGGGCTGTGGTTACCATGGAAACGTGAAAGGAGCTCTAAGGGAACTGACCGCTGTGCCATGGAGGGAAGATCCCACATGCACTGAATGCTGAAACCGTGTGTTGCTGGAGCCTTCTGTCAGCTGACTACACCCTGCTGAGGGCCCTGCTAAGGGCCCTTCACAGGAAGGCCACTCTCCCTCCCGCTGGGGTCTCCCACCCACTCAGGACACAGATGGCACAGAGAGCAGAGGAGAGCAGAGCAGAGGGTCGTGAACCACAGGATGTGGGAAAACCAACGGCACTGCCATCTCCCGGACCTCTATCCGCACCTGCCGGTGCCCTGGCCCTGCCCGCCTCCCCCTGGAGGACACTGCAGCTGTGTGTTGGACCAGCCGGTGTCCAGGACACAGGAGCCATCACGGAGTGAAGAGCTTAGCACGCTCTGCCCGTGGGCCTTGTGGGGAGGGCGTCTCTCCTCCCTCTCTCTCACCTCCACCTCCTGGGGGGTGAGTCCTCTGATCACCTGGAAAGCACACCTGGTTACCCCCAGCTGTGGCGGATGCAGAGATCCTTGTGTGCCTTCAAGTCTGCTGCCAGAAGGAAGAGCCCAGATCTAAGTACTGAACTGAATCATTAAAAGGTCTTCCCACCATCACCTGTCTTTCCTTCTCTCACTCTGACCCCCGAAGCTCCCCCTGAGGCACACAGGCCAGGAGCCACCTCTAGGCAAACTGCGTCGGGGTGTTTGAACATCAGCTGGCTAGAACACACAGGCCCACCAGGCGGGCTCCTGCCCAGCTGCTCTGGCCTCGACTGGGGGCTACGTCCAGAGGGAGAGAAAGAGCAAGACCAAATGGCAAGGGTTCCCCTCTGCTGCTGGAGATGAAAGGAGAGACATCCTGAAAGTACATTTTATCAGGGATCACAGAGCTCAGAGCGCACCTCTGTCCCTGTTCAGGCCTGAGCCCTTCTGCTCAGGGAACACTTCTGGGAAAGTGCTGGGAGAGTGAAGATGACCTCTGTGGACTGGGCTGTGTCTGCCTCCTATGTCTTCCAGGCACTGGTTCCCAGTTCTGACATTTCCAGCCACACAGGACCATTCTGCTCTTTCTGCTCCATTACTTCCTTTGAAACCTTGAAAATAGTGAGCATCACCCCCTCCCACCCTCGTAAACACACACACACATCCCCACACACGGCCACACACACACATATACCCCATTACACACACCCACTCCCCCACACCCCCCACACACCTCTACACATGCCCCCACAGACGTCCCTACACACATATACATACACACACACGAACACACCTACACATGGCCACACACACACACACAACAAACACAAACTCCCACACACAGCCATACACACACACACACACACTCCTGTACCCCCCACACACACCCTTACACACGCCCCTACACACTTCTACACACACACACTCCCCACACCCATCTCTACACACACCCCCACATGCTCCTACAGACACTGCTACACACACACACACACACACACACACACGGCCACACACACACACACACCCCATTACACACACCTACTCCCCACACCCCACACACACACTTCAACACACGCCCCACCACACGCCCCTACAGATGCCACTACACACACACACACACCTACACATGGCCACACACACACAAGTACAAACTCCCACACACATCCACACACACACACATACACACACACCCCTACACACTCCCCCACACCCCCACACCTCTACACATGGCCCCCACACGTCACTACAGATGCCACTACACACACACACCCCTACACATGGCCACACACACACACACAAACTCCCACACATAGCCCCCCCACACACATCTGTACCCCCCACACACCCCTACATACACCCCCCACACACACCCACATCCCCCATATCCCTACACACACACACACCTGCACCCACACACATCCCCCCACACCCCTACAGATGCCCCTACACACACTCCCCCACACACACCTCCACACCTCTCACACACGCCCCTACACATGGCCACACACACAAGCACAAACTCCCACACACAGCCACACACACACACCCCTACACATTCCTCCCCCCACACACACCTGCTCCCTCACACCCCCCACACACCTCTACACACGCCCCTAAACATGGCCACACACACACAAAAGCACAAACCCCTACACACACCCCTACACACTCCCCCACACACACCCCTACAGACACCCATATACACACATACACATGGCCACACACACACACAAACAGAAACCCACACACAGCCACACACACATACCCCTACACACTCCCCCACCACACACACACACGCATACCCCCCACACACCCCTACACATGATCACACACACACACATCCCCCCACATCCCTACACACACACACCCACACCCACACACATCCCCCTCACACCCCTATAGACGCCCCTACAGAGACTCCCCCACACCCCACACACACCTCTACACATGCCCCTACATATGACCACACACACACACACACAAACACACCCCTACACACTCCCCCCACACACACCCCTACACATTCTCCCCCACACACACCCCCTTCCCCACACCCCCACACCTCTACACATGCCCCCCACACGCCACTACAGACGTTGCTACACACACACACCCCTACACAGGGCCACACACATACAAACACAAACTCCCACACACAGCCCCCCACACCTGTACCCCCTCCCACACCCCTACAGACTTCCACACACACACACACACATCCCCCCACATCCCTACACACACAGATGTGCACCCACACACATCCCCCCACCCCTACAGGTGCCCCTACACGCACTCCCCCACACCCCCACATACACCTCTACACACACCCCTGCACATGGCCACACACACACACACAAGAACAAACTCTTACACACAACCCTACACATTCCCCCCACACACCCCTACAGACACCCATGCACACACACACACACACACACCCCCTACACACTCCCACACACACACACCCATACCCCCACACACACCCCTATGCCCCTACACACAATCGCACACACACATCCCTCCACACCCCTACACACACCCCTACATGCCCACACACACATATACCCCATTACACACAGCCATACACACACACACACCCCATACACATACCTCTGCACATGCCCCTTACAGACGCCTCTACACACACACATATCCACACAAACCCCTATACACACCCCCCACACACACCCCACACACATTCCTCCACACCCACACACCCACTCCCTACATACATATCCACACACAGATACTCCCCCTACATACACTCACACACCTACTCCCCACACACACACCCCCCACCATAGACATACACCCATTCCCCACACACATACCCACACACATACTCCCCACCACATACACACACACTCCCCCCACACATGCACACACACACACACACACACACACACCTCCCTGGATTTATAACTGCTGCCTAGACATCCCCACCTCTCCCTGGATTTATAACTGACGCCTAGACATCCCCACCCCTCTCCTCTGCAGGCTGTTTCCTCTTCCTACACCGGGATGCTCTTCACTGCACCATAAATTATAGATTCATACAGAGCCATAGATTTGGGACAGGCCTTTGGAAGTCATTAGGTCTGGTGCCCTCATTTTGCACACGGGAGAGCTGGAGGCCCAGGGCTCATGCAGGCCATGCCAGGAAACACACATCACACTTGCGGCAGAGTCAGCCCCAGAACTGGTGTGGCCTGATTCCAGAAGCGAGCTCCTTCCCAGGGTCCAGGCTCCACTCAGTCTGTTCGTACTGTGTTCCTGGAAGCAGCTCCTGGAGCTGATGGAGCGATGCAGGGCCCCCAGGTTCAGTTCATCTTGTGGAGGAGCTTGCATTCCCCCTCCAGGTACTGTCACCAGGAAGAGAGCTGGCTGTGCAGGGACTGCAGCAAGGGAGGCTGTCCAGGCATCAGGGAGGGTCCCCAGGCAGAAGCCAGCCTGACAAGGGGGCCTGGCCTTCCCAAGAAGCATCTGCAGCAATTATAATGACATGAAATAGATCTGAGTAAACAAAAGACCTCCCTTTGTGGGAGACAGAATGGTTGTTTTCAAGTCTTGCCTCCTCCAATGTGGTTAGAAGCTCTGCCCTCTGCCAAGGAAAGAGCTGTCCAGAGATTCCCTACCCCAACTGAAACCAGGGTTGGCTGCTTGGCTGCCTTGACTGCAGCTTGTGGGAAGAGCAATAGTGGGGGTGGAGCCTTGTTCCTCTCACCTCCTCCATCCTCTCCTGTTGGCCATAAAATATAGAACCTGCCCCCAAGTCATCCACTGGTCCAAAGAGAAGAGCTGACCCATGAAGCAGCTCTGAACACATCCTTCAGCCAGCCCTAGATCACTCAGACAGAGACACAAGTTCCCCAGGTCAGGGGCTTGTTGTGGTAAGTTGCTGGGCTTTGGACCTGCTTGTTACGCATGCTTATTACAGCATTTGCTGACTGATACAGCTGTGTTCCCAAATGAGACAACAAAACGTTGTAAAGACGCCAACTTCTCCTAAATTAATGTATGAATTCAATACATTATCTAATCAAATTCTCAAAAGAAATTTTTAGAACTTGAAAAACGAAGTCTAAATTATGTATGTAAATAACTCTATGAATAGCTTAGAACATTTTGAAAAGATGAGCAAAGTTTCGGGCGTTGAGGGAAGCTCAACGCTTCCTGGACTTCAAGCGTGAAGGGCGTGAGCCTGTCGGGGGGCACACAGTCTGGGAGTGGTGGGCAGAGACAATGGGAAAGAGACCCTGAGTGTGTGTGTGGCTGATACATGGTAATACATAATTGGGGGAAAAGGTAGATTACTTATTAAGTAGTACTAGAAGTGTGGGCAGTGTTTGGAGAAATAAAATCAGTTTCCCACTCTCTGCAGTATTAGCTAAATTAACTCCAGAGGAATTCAGTGCCTCAGTGAGAATGGTGAAACAATCAAGCTGGTTTTTAACATGCAGAATGTCTTTGTGGCCTTGGGGTGGGGGAAGGGGCTTTCTAATCAAGACCCTGCTAGCCGAAGCATGAGGGGCTGGGTCCCCGGTGGATGTGATCATGTCAGAAAGAACGTTTCCTCCCAAGTGAAGGGAGTGACACAGGCCCACCTGAGGCGAAAAGAATCTGCAGTGTTATCAAAGAAATGATTCTTTAGGGCACCCTGAAGAGCGAGAAGCAGCAGAGAAGAAAGAGTGAAAAATGAGCATCAGTTTCCAAGAAGCAGTTCACAGAAGGGGGACCCCCAGTGACTGTGGTGGCGGGGGCAGGGTCATCTGTTCAGTAAACACTGTGAGGTGTCTCTGGTCTGAAATTCTACATGACATCGATCTGGTTGGCGACACTGGACACAGGCTAGTTGAATGTCTCGTGGCGTGGATTTTGCTGTTCATTCTGCCTCTCTCTCCAGATAAACACCCGGTGTGTGCTGGGCTGCAAGCTGACACTTGGACTTGGCTGGGCTCTGGGCCTCTGGCTCCAGCTCCCTTCCCTCTGCAGAGGGTCTTCCAGGCAGCCATCAGAGTGTCCCCGTGGTGGTCCACGTGGCCTCCAACTAGACCAGCCTCTGACTCCACCCCTCTTGCTGCTTCAAGGATGCATCAAGGTCCTCTGGGCCAGTGAGTTAGCCTCAGGACTCAAACTTTTGAGGGGAGAGAACTCCACTTACTTTTCTGTTGTATTTGAGCTTGAGATATGATAGGCAGGTAGCTGCTGGGGTCACCTTGCCCCCTTTGAGTCTCAAAATGGAGCAAACAATGAGGGGGAAAAAGAGGGGACAAGACCAAGTCCTTGCAACATCATCTGAGGGCCTGGATCCAGCCATGCCTGAAGCAGGGACATCTTTGACTTTTTAGCCATTGTCTGAGCCAATGCATTCATTTTATCTTTTTCTTTTTTTCCCCTTTTTTTTCATGTAAAGCCTATTTTAATTTGGTTGCTATCTCTCACAACAGGGAGGGTCCTAACCAGGGAAATACAAATTTGTCTCCATGACCTACATCGAGGCTCCTGTTTGAGGGTTCAGCCAGAGCTCCGGTCCTTGGTCAGGCATCTTCAGACCATGCTTGGGTGTCCAGGGCTCCCTTTTGAACCACCTATACCTTGTCACTCCTGTTTTGTCCTGATGGGCATGGCAGAAGAGCAGGTCTGTCCTAAGTGGACAAAACATTGGCTTAATGAAAGAAAGGTTCTTAGAGCCAAGGTGTCCAGGAGAAAGGATGCTTTCAGAGAGGTAGCTGGCCTGCCTCTGGAGAAGAGGTTCCATCATGGCTTGGGTGACCCTCATCCAGGAGACACAGAGCTGGCTGCCTTGGGGAGAGGGGAGCGAGGTGGCCCTGAGCTCCCAAGACTGTGCAATTCTAAGAAGCAATACAGCGAAGTGGATGTTCTGCACATCCTTCTTGCATTCTCTGGATTCCTCCACATGCAAATGAAGCTCTAGCGTGCCCACACTGGCTGGAATATGTCAAAATCAGATGACTGGCAGCAACAACAGCCCATGAGGGTCCCCTGCTAGAGTTGGAATTTTGCAAAATGCTGATGTGGCTGAACGTCTGAATGCATGGCTGGCCGGCAGGATGCCTGAAGCAGGACAGCTGGCTCTGGGCCAGGCCCAGGCTCACACTGGCTGCTTGGCCCCTCCTGCCATCTGCTGCGGTGGCTTTTCCAGGGCTCCCGGAGGCAGGGTCTGTGGCCCCCCGTGGGGCAGGGACATGTGGTGGGGGTGGCGGAGTTAGCGGCGAGCCCTGATCCATGCATGGCCTCTCACAGAGCGCGTGCGTCTGCTCTTCCTGTGAGAGCATATTGCAGCCCTGTTTCCAAGAGTATAAATGACACGAAGAAGCAGAGGAGCCAGGACTCTGATCCAGAGCTTCCTAAACCTCGCAATCTTGCTGTTCACCGTGCACAGACGCCCACGGCACCTGCGCTCCGCCGTCTGGGATGTGCACCTGTCACGGGAGCCGCTGCTGTGCTGGAAGGTGGATCCGGGGGTCAGCGCAGGGAACACGTCTCAGGGGAGCACAGGAACATGGGATCCCAGCAAGGCCACAGTCTCAGCTGGAAACAGGCTTTGAGAGGAGGGAGAGGAGAGGCCCAGAGAAACCTAGCCTGGGTTTCAGTGTCAGGAGAGCCTCGGGTCGGGTGAAGGCATTGTTCAGACTCGGGGCTGTCTCTGACGCTATGACCGTCTGGGCAAGTCACTTCTCCATCCTGGACCTCCATTTCCCCTCTTCAAACACAGGGAGGCTAGAAGGGTGATCTGCGGGGTCCACTCTCAGCAGGTCATCCCAGGGCAGAGCTTCTTCATCTCAGCCTCCAGCTGTGGACATCTGGACAGGATTGTTCCCTAGGGAGAGCTGCCCTGGGCACTGCAGGTGCTGAGCTGTGCCCCTGCCTCTGCCCAGGAGAAGCTAGGAGCATCCTTTCCCCTTGCTGTTGACACTGTCACACGTCTGCTGGGGGCAGTCGCCCTGGTTGAGAACCCCATCTCCAGATGCCCTCCCATGCCCTGCCTTAGGGCTCCCCAGGCCCAGATCTATATGCAAACCCTGGTTTTTAGACGTAGTCTTTGGTGGGAAGCGGAGTGTGTGCCCCTCCTAGCTGAGCGTGGAGGCTGGTGTGCCCCTCCTAGCTGAGCGTGGAGGCTGGTGTGCCCTGGGAATGCAGCCTGGGGGTGACCTCTGGAGTCTTACTAAGAGAAGTCGGTGGAGGGCATTGGCTTCCTGGTGGGAAGCTGAGCCTTCCCTTGGGGCTCGATCATGTTTCTTGACCCCAGAACGTCTCTTGGCTTTTCCTCCCTCTTACCATCCCTCATTCTTTTCAGAAAAAAAAAAATCTCTTCTGCAAATTGCCACTTTATCTGAATCATTCCTATCGGGTGTCTAATCCCTGCTGATGGAAGAGGGCTGTTCTGCACGTGATCGCCTGCATTTATTTACACATCAGCGGTGAGAGCAGGGCCTGATGCCTTCGTCTGGATGACACAGCTGCTCTTTAAAAAAAAAAGGGCATCTATTTAAAAGGCCGTTGCTGGGTATGAGCGGCAACATCTAATTGGCTTCTCGGGGCTTTTTTTACTATTATTATTTGCTCAGGGAACTGTTCATTTGAGCAAACGATATTAAACGACTATTGTCTCGGTCTTTAAGGAATCATCAGCTGAAAAACAACGCCGAGATGGCTGCGCAGTGTGACAATGGTTCTGGCACAGCCTGGCTGTGGACGGGGGCCTGTCGCATTTCTGATCGATAATAAGCTGGTTCAGGAGCAATGCACCAGCGGCCCATCCCGTGTGCTTGCAACCCACAATTAGTGCACAGATTGCCCTTCCCCGGAGCCGTGGAGCACATGCAGTGAGTGCTCCCTCCTTGAAGTGGAGGCGTGGAGCCCCGGGGAGGGGGTGGGCCGGGGGGCACCTCACCCTGGTCCCTGCAGGGGGGCACCCTGGGACCCTTCCCAAACCCAGCAAAGCAGAATGCCGAAGTTGAGGCCTACAGAGCTCGGGTCAAGTCCGGGCGCATCAGCTCTATGAAGTGGGATGAGGGTGACCCCGCCGGGCAGGGGCTGCCCTCAGGGTCACACATGTAAGTGACCCGGACAGAGTCTGGTGCAGGGCGGAGGCCAAGTGTCGCCGCCACAGCCACCTTCGCAGGTGGGCACAGGCACCTGGCTCTGGGGGCTGTGGATGCCTGCCAACACCAACCAGGAGGGCAAGCTGGGGGTCCCAATACGACTGTGTCCCGGGGATGCCGGAGACATTCTTGGTTGTCACATCTGGGCTGGGTGCGGCCATGTCCCATTCTCCAGTGACAGGACGGCCCCTGACATCAGCGGGGTTGAGGATGAGGGCCCGGGGGAGGGGCAGCAGACAGCAGGATGGATGCAGGAGGAGGGGGTGGTCTCAGGGTCAGAGAGAGGAGGGGCTCCCTGGGCCGACAAACGCTTTTGGGGTCTGGATCTCCACCTTTCTGCCCCTCTCCTCTGTCATGCCCAGCCCACATGGCCAGGCCTGCTGGGTGCCAGGCGCTCCAGCCTGTGGCTGCCTAACTCCCACAGGAGCCCCGGGAGCCCGGCGTCTGGACTGCAGGGGAGAGCTGCATGCTTGTTGCACTGGGAGGTAGAAGGCTCAGAGGGTCCCCCAGAGATTCAGCTGACAGGCTGCGGTGACCTGGGCCCGTTGGCGTCTGTGCTGCCCTTTGTCTTCTTCACCCCCTCGACCAGCCTTGCCAGGCCTCAGCTGAGCCCCTGCTGCTGGGGACTCTGGGGTGTGGGGGTCAGGAAGATGAGCAGACGCTGCCATGGAGGGGCGGCGGGGAAAGCCACGTGGGCAGGCCGGTGCGCCATGAGGGCTGCCTGCAGGAGCCCCTGAGGCTTCTCTTCTCTCCTGCCTGCCTTTCTCTGTGAAGAAGCGGCTTCAGCCACACTCTGCAGAGAGCGCCGACTGCCCTGGAGCTGGCTCCATGGTTGAGGGACATCTAGTAGTGATGTCACCAGCCTTGTTCATGACGACCAGTGGCTCACACAGCCTGGGAGCCTGCATGACCTGCCCATGAGCGCTCAGCAAACCCCCGGGGGTGAGAAGGGCCAGCTGGCTCCGCCTGTGAAGGACCTGGGGCTCAGAGCCATGGCCAGGCCCGCGTAGTAGCCCACACTCCGTCCGTAGGTACCAGGCAGTGGGGGAGCTGGGCCCGTTCCCCCAGGGGGTGAGGATGGGGGCTGACCTGAGGGGCTGGAGCCCAGAGTTGAGACACCCCTGTAGACAAGTGAGGGTGCGTCTCAGCTCCTTCCTGCTGGGCCTCCCGCTCTCCTGGCCTGAACACAGAGGAACCCGTCCCAGCCTCTGAGGCTGTCAGTGGAGCCTTAGTTAGGAGGCCCCCACAGGGGACACGCACACACAGCAGCTCTAACTTCTCTGTAGCAATGTCTTCGGTGAGTGTGGGAAAGCCCCAGGGTGATTTTCATCACCATCCTTGGTGCCCACCTGCTGCCAGCTGCCCCTGGGGAGAACACCTGCCACGTGGGAGGCTGACAGCAGGTCGGGCCTGGATGCTTCCCAAACACCCGGAGAAGCAGGATGGGTGGAGGGGCCTGGGGCTCCTCTGGGGGGGCGGGCAATGCCTGTCAATCAGAACCCCATGGCCCACCTTGCTCCCCACCCACAGCTCAGGTCAGAAAGGGGCACTGAAGGTCGCATGCCTGGAGAAGCTTCCAGAACCGTGGATGGGTGCACACATTCTGCAGAGTAGGTGATGAAGGTCAAGGAGGAACTGAGCTGGAATGAGTCTTGTGGAATGAAAAGATAACATTTCAGAGATAATTTTGTAAAAGGAGTCATCAGGCCAATATATCACCATGTCGATTTAACTGCAGGGTTGGAAATAACCTTTAGTTTGATGCTTACTGAATTGTGGAAGCCACAGCCTCCCAAGAAAGGATCTAAATGTTACAGACGCGTCTGCCTCCGGGTGGCTTGGGTCGTGCTGTCGTGAAAGGCTCTGGAGCCAACCCAAGGGCACCTAGGAAATGTAGATGATGCAGACTGACCATCTTACACAGAGTCCTGGGACCCGGGTCCCAGAAGAGCCAAGCCAGGGGACCTGGGATGCAGGCAACTGGGCACCAGCCCTGGATTCCACCGGCCATTTTCTGAGCACCTCCCATGTGGCTGGATGGAAGCTGGAGGCTAGAAGACAAGTCAGGACAAGTTGGGCCATTGAGGGAGCCCAGGCCAGGAACGGAGCTACACGGGAAGTGGGAACTGGCCTTCATGCCTCCACTGTCCAGCTGGTCACTCGCTGCCTGCCTTTCTCTGCCTGCCTTCGTGCTCACACAGGCTGGACCTGCTGTGTCCACTGCGGCAGCCTGGCACCCATGTGGGCATTGACCTTGTGTGGGCCCAGGCGTGGGCTGCACATGCTACCTCCCCCTACCGAGACACACAGCAGGGGAGCTGGCGGACGTGGTTCTGGTGCTGACCCCAGTCACACACAAGGGCCTGGGAAAGGAGATGACATTTTTCACCCAAGGGCGGCCCTTGGAGGCTGGTCATCCTCACATATGCCATCCTCACATATGCTTCTGTTTCAGACGGTGGCTAGACAGAGCCTCAGGCTTCCAGGACTTGCTAGGCACTCAGCCCTCCTCTTCCAAGGACTGTGGGCCAGGCCTACCATGCCCCCAGCAGGTGACCGTCAGCATCTGGTGAGTCTGGAGAGTGGAGCCCAGTGTTCTGGGGAAGTACCCCCATCTCTGGGTGCCCCTATGAAGTGATTTAGCAGCAGCAGCAGCAAAGGCTGGCGGATACACTGCAGTGAATACCCGGCAGTGTGGCTGGGGGAGGGGCAGGGTCTAGGGGCACAAGAAAGAGAAATGTCTGCCAAAGAATGCAAGTGCTTGCAATTATGCAAAAATATGCAGAGGTGTATATTGGTATAAAGAAATTAAAGGTTTTAAATAAATTAATTCATCATCTTAAAGGTTTTATGATGTTGTTTGAGAAATTAGGGCAAATCCTGAGCTTAGGGTCTGTTTGCTGAAACAAGCAGAAAATATATATAAAGTTTTATCTCTAACAATGATTTCTCTCTGTACCAAATGGCCCTAGGTCTAGTCTAAAAATCTGAAAGTAATATGGCAGTTTTTATGTAGCAGAATGTTAGAGTCTTGTGCATATCGTTTTATATTATTGCATACATTACATCAAGAGTAACGTTTACCATCTCTGGACGTTCGGTTTTCTGAAGCACCCTTGACTTACTCTGCTTGTGGGAGCATCTTGAGATGGTCACCTTATCAGAGGACCCAGGTGACCCAGGGAGCAGTGGCAGACGCAAGACGGGACATGTCCCTGTGTGAGTCCTGATATCTTTCCACGGGCAGAAGAGGGCAAGTTGTCATGGGGTTGGTCCTCAGTTAATGCGTAACAATTCTTAAAAACATAGAAGTATGTCAATTAGTATTATTTAGTGTTAAAACTTTAAAATAATTCTTAAAACTAATGCTCAGATGAACTTTCCGAGTAGCCAAGGGTCCCATCTGCCCATCCCCTGAGCCACAAGGCTCAAGAAGGGGGTTGATGTCCAGGCTCACCCTCCACCCCAGACACAGTGAATGTCCATCACTGTCCCTGGCAGTACATGCAGACCAGGGCCCTCAGAGGGAAGGGACTTTGTGCATCGGCATTTTCACAGTAGCCATGAGTGTCCATGAGCGGCGTTGGGCCTGGAGCCCTCTGGGGTGGGCCTGGTTGGGGCTCCGCCACCCTCCGCTGGTCCTACTGGCAGACTTGACCACTCAGACCATTAGCCTCATTAAACCTGGCTCAGAACCAAAGCGCTTTAATTATTCTCCCAGGGGAAACTAGCACTCCCCCCCACCGCAGGCCCTGCAGAGGACAGGCAAAAAAGAAAATAAAATGAAACCCCGCCAGTCCATCAAGCTCCCAGTGAAGACAGGCTGCTGACACCAAGGGAGCCTGGTGCGAGGAGGTACTGAGTGTGGAACAGACTGGTTCAAATTAATTGCTTCAGCTGTGACCTCTGGGCCCTGCGAAAGGTTGGGAGTGTTGACTACACAGAGCAGGAAAACTCAGCCAAGTTCACACAGTAATTGGTGGTGAACTCAGCGCCACCTGGGTGGTCTGTGAGCAGAGCCTCCTGTGATGTCTGTCTGTTGAAGGGGGACCTGGGAGAACAGCCTCAGGGGCATGAACCACGAGGGGCTGGGGAGATACTGCTGGTTGGTAGGAGCCACAGGGGAAGGGGGGCACCACAAGGGGCTGGGGAGCCACAGAGGAAACGGGGGCCATGGGGGCTGGGGAGCCGCAGGGGAAGGGGGCCACGGGGGGCTGGGGAGCTGCAGGGGAAGGGGGCCACAGGGGGCTGAGGAGCCACAGGGGAAGGGGGAGCCACAGGGGGCTGAGGAGCTGCAGGGGAAGGGGGGGCCATGGGGGGCTGAGGAGCCACAGGGGAAGGGGGAGCCATGGGGGCTGAGGAGCCATGGGAGAAGGGGGGCCTCGGCGGGGCTGAGGAGCCACAGGGGAAGGGAGGCACCATGGGGGCTGGGGAGCCACAGGGGAAAGGGGAGACGTGGGGGACTGGGGAGCCACAGGGGAAGGGGGCCATGGGGGGCTGGGGAGCTGCAGGGGAAGGGGGCCACAGGGGGCTGAGGAGCCACAGGGGAAGGGGGAGCCATGGGGGCTGAGGAGCTGCAGGGGAAGGGGGGCCACGGGGGCTGAGGAGCCGCAGGGGGAGGGGGAGCCACAAGGGGCTGGGGAGCCACAGAGGAAACGGGGGCCATGGGGGGCTGGGGAGCCGCAGGGGAAGGGGGAGCCATGGGGGCTGAGGAGCTGCAGGGGAAGGGGGCCACGGGGGGCTGAGGAGCCGCAGGGGAAGGGGGAGCCACAAGGGGGCTGGGGAGCCACAGAGGAAACGGGGGCCATGGGGGGCTGGGGAGCCGCAGGGGAAGGGGGAGCCACGGGGGGCTGAGGAGCTGCAGGGGAAGGGGGCCACGGGGGCTGAGGAGCCACAGGGGAAGGGGAGGCACCATGGGGGCTGGGGAGCCACAGGGGAAAGGGGAGACGTGGGGGACTGGGGAGCCACAGGGGAAGGGGGCCATGGGGGGCTGGGGAGCCACAGGGGAAGGGGGGGCACCATGGGGGGCTGGGGAGCCGCAGGGGAAGGGGGCCACGGGGGCTGGGGAGCCACAGGGGAAGGGGGCACCATGGGGGGCTGGGGAGCCACAGGGGAAGGAGGAGCCATGGGGGCTGGGGAGCCACAGGGGAAGGGGGCCATGGGGGGCTGGGGAGCCACAGGGGAAGGGGGGCACCATGGGGGCCGGGGAGCCACAGGGGAAGGGGGAGCCATGGGGGCTGGGGAGCCACAGGGGAAGGGGGCCATGGGGGCTGGGGAGCCACAGGGGAAGGGGGGCACCATGGGGGCCCGGGGAGCCACAGGGGAAGGGGAGCCATGGGGGGCTGGGGAGCCACAGGGGAAGGGGAGCCGCAGGGGAGGGGGAGCCACAGGGAAGGGGAGCCACTGGGGACTGGGGAGCTGCAGGAGAAGGGGAGCTGCAGGAGAAGGGGAGCCGCAGGGGAAGGGGAGCCACGGGGAGCTGGGGAGCCATGCTCCCAGCAGGGTGCAGCCTGCGCCTGGTGCACCTGATCGGCTCAGCCACTCTCCCGGTGGCCTCTCACACCAGCCATAGCGCCCGTGTGGCTGGGATGAAAGTGCGCGTGGTCACTTTCCGGTGACACGTGTGCCAGTGTGATGACTGAGACAGCTCCCAGGCGACACTTGGTTTGAGGGTGGGTGGGGTGAGTACTTTCTCCTCCTCTGGGAGTTTGGGGTCAGGGACCTCCTCTGGCCTGGGGTCAAGGACAGAAGGCCTACTTGCCTGCCCTACACACACGGTGGTCCCATCCTGGCTGTGGAGTGACCACTTGGGCCTCCTCTCAGTAACGAGGCCAGGAGCCCTGCTGGTGCCCACTCCTGTACCCAACTGCCTCCTCAAAACCTCCACCCGGACGTAGGGTGACCTTAACTCAAGCCTAAGACTGACGTCAAGGCCCCCTCCCACCCACGTGGGCTGGCCCTGCGTCCCTGCCCCTGGTGAGGGCGCCCAGCCTGTCTGGGAGCTCAGGCCAGCACACCAGCTCCTGCCTTCCCCCACCACTGAGAGCGTCAGGGCAGAGCTGATGGCACTTGTCCCAAGTGCCAGTCTGACTTCTCGGGTCCACCCCCGCCCTCCTCCCTGACTGCCCCTCGGGCCCCAGTGCAGGCTGGCTCTCACCCTGTTCCCTGAAACGCTGCTGCCCGCCTGGGCACTGACCCCAGCTCTCCTCTGTCCAGGAGCTTGGCAACACGCTGACAGCCCCAGCGTCCACCCCACTCACCGTCTCCTGGCAGATTCCCAATGTGTCCCCACTCACCGTCTCCCGGCAGATTCCCAGTGTGTCCTGCCCAGAGCGCCTCCTCTGACCCATCTGGGGTCCTCACCCTTCATTCATCTCTCTTGGAAACCTCCCTTGAACTGTAGAATAGATTTACTTCAGACATCCGTGGTGTGCTCCCCTGCCCGCCCGCCTTCATGGCTACAAGCTTAGCCTTACCTTTGTCCCTTCACAGTGTAACTTTTTTCTGACAGAATGCTGAAAGATGATATATTCATCCTTGAAATAAAGAGAAACCTAACCGCTGGGCCTGAGGCACTTTCTCTGATTTTGTTTGGGGAAGGCTGAGCCCTTGTGACCTTTCTTCTCTGTTTTCTTTCTCTCTAGGAAATCTGTCTTCAATTGCATATTTGATAATTGCTCATGATCCAAGTTATCAGAGTTCTTCCTTAGAGACATTTCTATGTTTCGAAAGCTTAGGTTTCTATTCTCTGTCCTCCCTAGCAAATCGTTTTCATGTAAGATTGAGGTATTTACAATTTTTTGTTGTTGTTGTAAATTGCAAGGAAGCCTCTCAAGGTGGCCCTGATCTGATTCTTCTCCATCTCATATCTTTTCCTCCCTGTTCCCACACAGTCCTTAACGCTGTGCTTCGAGCTTCCCTGCAGCCTTAGTTGTCTCCCCTCCCCCAGCCCTTTCATCTCAGCTCATTCTCTCCCCGTGGCTGGCTATCTCCTGATTTTGAGAGGGCCACGGCATTTGGCACCTGGCTGAGGTTGTCAGTTTTCTAGGATGTTTAATCGGTAACCCTTTCCCCCAAAGTCTTCTCTTCTAGAACTTTGAAGAGGATGCCCTTTATTAATTAAAAGAGCAATCATAACATGCATGCACAGGACATGCGTGAAACACACACACACTTAAACAGCCACGATGAAGTGTGCACAGAACGTGGAGTTTAGGAGATAGAGCGTCACTAGCCTCTTGCCACTCCGTCTTCCCTCCACCCAGAGGTCACTACCGCCCTGGTTTTGTGAGCATCTTCCTTTAATTTGATCATCTATGTGTATGTCCTAAACAACACACAGCTTAATGTCACCAGCTTTGAAGTTTACATAAATGGAAGCATACAACATGTAGTGCTTCCCCGGTAGCTCGGTTGATAAAAGAATCCACCTGCAATGCAGGAGACCCTGGTTTGATTCCTGGGTCAGGAAGATCCCCCTGGAGAAAGGATAGGCTGCCTACTCCAGCATTCTTAGACTTCCCTTGTAGGTCAGCTGGTAAAGAACCCGCCTGCAATGTGGGAGACCTGGGTTCAATCCCTGGGTTGGGAAGATCCCCTGGAGAAGAAGAAGGCTACCCACTCCAGTATTCTGGCCTGGAGAAATTCTATGGACTACAGTCCATGGGGTCACAAAGAGTCAGACACGACTGAGCGGCTTTCATTTTTCACAGAACGTGTAATTCTTTTGGACTTGCTTTCTTCATCAACACTTTGTTGTGAGATTAATTTTGGGGGTATTTACAGCCGCAGCCTGAGCTCTTAGAGGATCCTTTCATGAATTTGCCACATTGTGCATATCCTATTTATTTGGATGGATAACCGGGTAATCAGATGTGGGTCTGGTTCACCTGTCCTGTGTTCTAAGCTTAGAGACTCGAACATGGAATTGGCAAACCATAAGGTAAGGCCATGTTCAGATTTATCCAGGCTGTTTTGTAAGTTCAGTTCAGTTCAGTCTCTCAGTAGTGTCTGACTCTCTGCAACTCCAGGCTTCCCTGTCTATCACCAGCTCCCAGAACTTGCTTAAACTCATGTGCATCAAGTCGGTGAGGCCATCCAACCATCTCATCCTCTATCGTCCCCTTCTCAAACTGCCTTCAATCTTTCCCAACATCAGAGCCTTTTCCAATGAGTCAGTTCTCAACAGGTGGCCAAAGTATTGCAGTTTCAACTTCAGCATAATTCGTTCCAGTGAAAATTCAGGACTGATTTCCTTTAGGATTTACTGGTTTGATCTCCTTGCAGTCCAAGGGATTCTCAAGAGTCTTCTCCAACACCACAGTTCAAAAGCATCAATTCTTCAGCGGTTTGCTTTTTTTTATGATCTAACTCTCACATCCATACATGACTACTGGAAAAATCATAGCTTTGACTAGATGGACTTTTGTCAGCAAAGTAATATCTCTGCTTTTTAATATGCTGTCTAGACTGATCATATTTAATTTAATTTCATGGCTGCAGTCACCATCTGCACTGATTTTGTAGTCCCCCAAAATAAAGTCTCTCACTGTTTCCACTGTTTCTCTATTTGCCACGAAGTGGTGAGACCAGATGCCATGATCTTAGTTTTTGAATGTTGAGTTTTAAGCCAACTTTTTCACTGTTTTATAAACTGGTTGCTTTTTAAAACAGTGGGAAATTTTGGTGACTCCTCATTCCTACCATCATTTGATGCTGTTTGACTTTCGATTTTTGCCAGTCTACTGGATGTGCAGTGGCATCTCACTGAGATTTTGATTTGCTTTTTCCTGATTTCTAAGCAAATTCAGCACATTTTCATATTTATAAGATTTCGGGATATTTTTGGTGAGATGTCTCAAAGTCTTTGTTCAGTCTTTCTATTTGAGAGGAGCTCCTTGTGTTAGAAATCACTAATTGGTTGGTTAAATACAATGAAAATCTCTTGTCTTAGTTTGTGGTTTATTTTTAATTTAAAAATTCAATTTGAATTCACTTTGATTTAATAAATCAGAGTTCTTCAATTTTATGCAAACAAATTAATAAATCTTTTCCTTTAGGTTTGAACTTTTTGTGTGTCTTATTTTTAAAATCTTAATGTTTTCCAATAGTGTTATAGTTTTGCATTCCCTAAGTCTTAAATCCATGTGAAATTATTTTTGCATGTAATATAAGACAGGGATTCAATTTCATTTCTTTTCTGCCTGGACACCCAATTTTCCCAGCTTGGTTTCTTGAAAAGCTCAATTTTTCCCTCTCATCTTCGTTAATCTTCAATATTCAGACATTTCTATAAACTTGTGGGTCTGTTTCTGGGATGTATTCTGTTTTCCTGGTGTAATTTTTTTTGCTCCTGAACAATAATCACTCACCCTAAGTAAATATACAAAAGTCTGGTCAACTGAGAGAACAAGTCCGCCTACGTCATTAGCTTCCAGGAGCTCAGTGATCTCTGGCCCTTTGCATTTCCATATGTATTTCTGAATTAGTTTATCATATGTCACACCAAAAAGTTAAAAGGATTTGTATTATGGCATTGAATCAGTAAACCAGTTTTGGATAGTTGACATTTTTCTGTACTCAATCTTCCAACCCATAAAAATGCAACGTTATTTATTTAGATTTTCATTAACAGCTCACAATAAAATGATATAATTTCCCCCAAATGTAGACAGTTCTCCAAATTTTATCCACAAAGTCCTTGTGTGTCTTTTACTGTCTTCTTTCTCCATCTCAGACATTCCTGTCCCTGTCTGCTGTGCAGCCACTTGGAAGCCGTTATTCCCTGTGTGTGGTGCTCTTTCACGTTGCTCTTCAGATGAGACCCTTCCTGTGACTCCGTGCCTGGGGAGGGGAAGCCTCTCACCCACTCTTCCCTGCAGCATCGTCTGTGGCTCCACCCCACCTGCCGCCACTGCTTCTTACCACCAGTCTCACCTAAGATCTGTTATTCTCATTAGTAGTTTTCAAAGGACCAGCTTCTGACTTTCCCGACCCTCTCTTATTTGTTTTTTTCCTAGTTCATCAATTTATCTTATCTCTATTATTGATTATTTTCATCCTATTGTTATATACTGGGTTTATTTTGTTATTTTCCCCTAACTTCTAAAAATGGATGCTCAAGTCATTAATCTTCAGCTTTTCTTTTATCCTCCTGAGGATTGCTTTAGTTGCATCCCAGAGGTTTTCCCTCATAATATTTTTATTTTCATCAAGTTCTAAACATTTTCCAAGTTTCATGGGAATTCCTGGCGGCCCCAGTGGTTGGGACCCAGGGGGCTGGAGCTCCATGCCTGGTTAGGAAACTAAAATCCTAGAAGCCACGTGGTGTGACCTAAATTAATAAATATTTTCCAACTTACATTATAGCCTTCCCAGATGGTGTTAGTTGTAAAGAACCCGCCTGCCAGTTCAGGAGACTTAAGATCCCTGCATTGGGAAGATCCCCAGGAGGAGGGCACAGCAACCCCCTCCAGTATTCTCACCTGGAGAATCCCATGGACAGAGGAGCCTGGTGGGATACAGCCTATAGGTTCGCAAAGACTCAGACACGACTGAAGTGAACACACGCATAGATTTGTACACCCACTGTGCTCGCTGCAGGCCCATCAGCCTCTAGCTGCAGGGCCGTGGAGCACCGTCCACTCTGATCAGAGCACAGCGAGCGTGTTTGCACTTTTCCTCTCTCCTAGGTGGCCATCCCATCTCCCACCCAGACCCCACCGTCCTTCAGAACTGTTCCACCCCCAGACCCCTAATTCCGGAACTCCAGGCTCAGAGTCCCCCATTCTGCTCAGTGCTTCCCATCTCCTCTGTCCCCCAGGTCTTCTTCATCCTTGAAGGACCCCTGTCCTCCTGACCCCTCTGCTTCGCTCTGTCCCCTGAGCTGCCCCACGCCCTTCTGGGCTGATCCCCAGGAAGGAGCTGGGTGGAGAAGGGCCCTGGGTCCGGGAGGAAGTCAGCCAGCGCCGCCAGGCAGGGAGGAGCTGAGGGAACACCAGCCAGTCTCCCACTGCCGCCTCTCTGATCACATCCAGCCAGGAGCTGAAGGCAGGGCGTCCTTGGATGCAGTCCATACAGCATCCACAGTGAGGGCACAGCGTGGTGGGAAGAGGGTGGAGGGGGTCCTGGGGGTAAAGAGAGCAGCTCCAGTTCCTGTGAGCCCACGACCTGATGCTCAGGAGAGAGCCTGCCCTGGGCCTCCGTTTCCTCCACTGCCTCCATCCTTGGTCCAGGCAGCCTCTACCCCACCTGCCCTTTGAGACAGATGGCTCAGACTGACTCCCCTGGGTCTGGAAGTGGATGACTTCCCTGGGGGCTGTTAAAATCAAATAGAATAAAGACCAGGCTGGACAATCCCCCAAACAGACAAAACCATTTAAGCTGCATGAGCAACACTGAATTGAGCTTATTTCTGGAACATAAGCAAAATGTAGGTTATTTGTTGTAAATGCCTCTGGTAATGATCCAAGGAAAACTGAAGTCTTCTTCCTAAAATGGTTAGAAGATGGTTGCTTTCAACCAGCCCCTTGCTGCCTGGAAGCCCCATTGTGAAAACCCACCTTGGATAAACAGTCACCTCCTTTTCACTCCAGAGGTCACGCTGTAACCTCTGCCTCGGGCTCTGCTCAGCTCTAGACCTGGAGGCTCCCCTATAAACTCTTCCTAAAGACTAACCGATCTGGTTTCAACTTTCCCTGTTTCTGGATTTGCAACGAGACTCAGGCCTCGCCTGGCGGTTGGCTCAGGGTGCTCGAGGCCACTCCCTCACTCCCTGGGACATTCCCACTCTCAGGTCTCTGAGCGTCCTTTCCAGAATCTTCTCTGCCTTCTGGGCCGGGTCTGCTCCATGTTCCACCTGTTCAGGAGCGCATGGTGGGGCTCCCCCACCCTTCTCCACAAACTCTCCTCTGGAAATCCCTGGATCTCCGGCTTCAGGGTTGCGTCTGTTCTGATGACCTCAAACACCTCTCCCCTGGGGTCAGCGCAGATCAGGTCCCCACAGCGAGGCAGACGGCTGGCCACTGGCTGCGGGAAACGGAGAGAATTAGTGCCTAGAAAGCCATTTTCGCCGTCTGCCCGGAGGCGCCAGGGAGGGAAGAGTGACCAGGACCGGCAGGAGGAAGCCAGTCTTTTGGGAGACCCCCCCACCAACGTGTGTGACCCCTCCCACACACATACAGCATGAAGGGCAGGAGAGGAACCAAGGCCCTGACCCCATCCTCGGCACTCTCCAGCACCCCCCATCAAGCACACCCCAGAGCTGGAGGAGGCAACATGTCTGGCTGCCCCGGGCACAGAGGGTGGAGGGCCAAGATAGGTCTGGGGGCAGCTGGGGTCGGAACAGAACACACAGCACAGAGGAGCTGCCCAGGATGGACTCTGGACCTCACTTGCCTGACTAGACTCGGAATTTTACCTCTCATTAGCTGTGTGATGTTGGTCAGTGCCCTTAACTTCTTCGTGCCTCAGTTTACTCATCTGTAAATTAGGATGGTGACTGTGAGGGTGAGATGAGCTACCGCATGTGGATCAGTCAGAAAAGGACCCGGCACACAGAGCATGTGCTACGTTTTAGCTGCAATGAGTTGATTTCTCCCCTTGTCAAAGCTCCAGCCTCTCAAAGGCAGCTGGTCCCAACCCTGCTGACGTTTCTTTCCAGCAGTCCCTGGTCACTCAATGTCTGCCACCCACCCACTCATACCACCATATATTTGATTGAATAGCTGTCTGTTTCATTGTCTAAACCAAAGCATTTCTGAGACAAAACAGGGACAACTGGCAAGTGTGTCGTGAAAACACTTGAGCTGAGACACCTCGACAGACAAGGTACCGCCATCACCCCGCCGTCCCCCTCCCACGCCAGCTACCAGCGCTCGGCATGGACCTGCCTCTATCTTGCCATGACCTCCTGCAAGCAAGAGAAATCTCATTTCATCTTATTAAGTAGTTAGAACTTAATCAACACGATACCTTCATTTGTAAAATAGATAAGAAAGAAAGAGATGAGTTTCTAATAAAAATAGCCGCCCTTGACCATCCCTCTTTGCACCCTTCCCCACCTTGAGCTGACCTCTTAGAATCCTTTTAACTGAATCTCCCAATAACTGCATTCATATTTCAAATACAACTCTTCTCTCTTGCTTCATAACCTTTGTTTTCAGTTTTACACATTATCAGTTGAACTCTGACAACAGTAGTTGAGGATTTGGCTCATCAACCCCTCCATCACCAGTCATGACACCAGCATTTAATTTCTGACTCACATCATGGACTGATGCTCTGTGTGTTTCCCACAAAATGCAAAAGACCTGGATTGACTCCCTCACTAGAAAACGATGACACTGCCCCCTTCAGAGCACCTACCCTTTCTACCACCAGCATCCTTGGAGTTAAAGGTGGCACCATTCACACATGGCTATAGTTGAGTCCCTGCACTTTGCCTCCAGGCTGCTTCTCAAATCTGAAAATTTGAGAAAATGCACGTGGCATGTTCACGGAGAGAATTTTTTTTTTTTCTCTAGAATTTCAATTTGCCTTTTCTCCTCTGTTACTGTTAACACATGTTCATCATCTTATGTTTTCAAAATCTTCATCCATGAAAGAATTCTGTTGAGTCCCTGCCCCCTTACTTTTCCCTGGAGTCCTGCCTCCAGGGCTTCCCCACCTTCCACTGCATCCAAACAGTAGCCCTGGATGCCCGTGGGGGCTCAACGTCCTGGGACCTGTCCTCTGATGTGATGGCCCCCAGTGTGCCTGTGATCCTTCAGTCCCACTTGATTCCTTTGTTTCGCTGGAGAACAGCCTCAAAGGTACAGGAGAGTGTACAGACATATTTCTTGAATATTCTAGGAAGTGAGAGTTGATTGAAAATCTGCATGTTTCAACAATGTCTCTTTCCCATTTTCTGATATTGTGAATGACCACAGCTGGGAGCAGGGACTCGCCGACAGCCCGGGGCCAAGCCTAGTGTGCCACCTGTCTTGTGAGTCAGGCTTCACTGGCGCTCACCCACACTCACGTGTGGGCATCCTGGGTAGGCTGGCTTTCTCCGCCCCCCATGGCACAGGAGTTGTGACCGTCTGCATGATCTGCAAGGCCTAAATACTGACTGTTTTGGCCCTGCCACAGAGCAGCACCAGGCAGAGAGCTGCCCGGATGAAGGGTGTGTTCTCTGTACTGGGCAGTACGAAGCTTCGAGCACTTGTGATGTGCCTGGTGCCACCGAGGAAGCAGATCTTGATCGTAGGTAACCCTAGTGTGTTATTCACTTAGCTGTGCCCACTTAGCTGCGACCCCGTGGATTGTAGGCCTCCAGGCTCCTCTGTCCATGGGATTCTCCAGGCAAGAATACTGGAGTGGGTTGCCCTGCCCACCTCCAGGGAATCTTCCCAACCCAAGGATCGAACCCAGGTTTCCTGCATTGCAGGTGGATTCTTTACTGTCTGAGCCACTGGAAACAACTTTTCTTTAAGCCCCATGTCTGGCTAGTGGCTTCCACGCTGGGCATCTCTTTGGCTGGTTGAGGCTGGAGTCAGGCCTTCGGGAAGAGGGCCATCGTGTGGCCTGCATGGACACAGGCTCTGAGGCAGCTTCCCCAGGATGCGGGGCCCTCAAAGACAGGTGTGGACCCCTGTCACCACCCTGGAGACCCTTCTCCTGCCCAAGCAGGGGACAGACAGCTCTGTCCTCCTCTCACACTGAGTGGAGACAAAGGCAGGAAACCTGGGGTGCTCCTCTTCCCATCACTGCTGCTTTAGGGTTGAGGGTGGGGTGCAGTGCTGTCAGTTCTGGGAAGAAGTTCTGTCCACCATCTGTCAGCACAGTGACCTATGCAGGCTGCTTCCTGTCCACTGCCTGTCAGTACAGCGACCTGTGCAGGCCACTTCCTGTCCACTGCCTGTTAGCACAGCGACCTGTGCAGGCCACTTCCTGTCCACCGCCTGTTAGCACAGTGACCTGTGCTGACTACTTCCTTGTCTACCACCTGTTAGCACAGTGACCTTTGCAGACCACTTCTTTGACCTCCAGTGTCCATCTCACCAGATAGAGCAGGCTCCCTCAGGGTTCCAGGGAAGGCTAGATAAACTGCTGGACCTACAGTCCTGGCACTTAATAAGTCTACAATAAACCAGGGGTTCCTGGGCTGCATTTCCCAGAAGTCCTGCCTGGTGTGAGGTCTGTTTATATTGCTGTAAAACTCAAGTTTAATAATGATGCTGGAGAAACAGTCTGTGAAGTGGAACTCAGTGGATTCCTGAGAATATTTGATGTGTAATGCGTGGTGGTCAGTCAGGTAAAGGGATGTGTCTTTCCAGCTTCCCTGCTTATGAAAGGATGAAGCCTTCTATCCTCGTGTGCTGTTCCCTAACCACACTTGTTACCAGTGGCCTAGTGTCAGCGTACATGTACATGCACACATGTGCACACACGTGAACACTCACAGTTTGCTCTTCTGGGGCTCTGCTGACAGTCCTCCAGGGAACCCCTCTCCCGTGGTACATACCTGCTTCCCTCGGGATCCACTGCCAGCCAAGCTATGCTGAGGCTCATCCAGTGAGTCCCACCCATGACCCCATTCCCTTTGTGCTTTTATGTCACTTGGGAAGCATGCAAAGTTAAGTGACAAGCATTTTGCTCTCAATTTCCAAGAAGAGGTGAAAAATGAATAAATAGGTGGCAAAACTGACAAGGCATCTGTCCCCGGCGGGTCTGTCTGTAATTAAAAATCACCCAGTTTGAGTTTCACCCAGTGCAGCTGCCTGCACCCTGAAACTTTTACAGAGCGCCTGCGTGCTAATGAGCACGCCAGTTAATTACTTGCAAAATGATTAAGAAATCATACTGGGACAATTGATGGGTCTCGGCAGGGAGCCCATCAGACGTCTCCCAGGCCTCCCATCCCGGAAGCTCCTTGCTGGCTGGCAGTCTCATTCCTGAAGGGTGGCAGTGACATGGCTGGCAGACGGCAGGCTGGGGCTCCGGGCTCAGCCATGGAGCATCAAGGCCTGCAGAGGTCAAGGCTCCCTCCCCATCCCTGCAGGCCCACCACTGCTCATCCTGTTCCCAGCAAGTTCCAGGGCTGCGAGGGGCCTCAGCACCTTGCTACCCCTTGGCCGCTTCCTGGGAGGCTGACCCCTGCCACTCCCCACCAGCCCTCCCCCACAAGGCTATCTCCTGCTCCGCTGGGCAAGGGCTGCTATCAGGGGCTCTGGCAGTGAAACAAGGCTATTTCCTGGGCCTGCCCCTTGAGCCTGCTCACGGGGGCCAGAGAGCACAGCTCCGGGTAGGGCACCACCCAGACCTGCCCAGGAACGCCTGCCCACCCACCTGCCCAGAGGCTGGGCTGCATCTGAGCTGTCCGGTGCCTGGAGGTGAGGGGCGAAGGTAAGGGTGGGGAGGGGGCAGCCGCTGGAAGGAGAGAGAGAGCAGGTGGACTGTAGGCTTTGATTTGCACCTCGGGCTCTGCAGAGCTTACTTTGCCTCCTGCTTTGTTCCCATCACAGAGGGAGTGAGGGTCTCCCTGCTCCACTCTGCCCTGGGGCTGGTTGGGGGGGCGCTTGTCCTCACTCCCCGAGAGCAAGGCTCAAAGCCAGGCTCCCAGGAGGAGACTTCCTGCCACCCCACTTCTTCCTGAAGACCCCCTTGTTCTCCGGAGTGGCCCTGAGACTTGGACTTCTCTGGACGTGCCCTCTGCCCTGACTGGCTCTGTAGCCCCTGCTGGATGGAGTTAACAACCACTCTGCACCCGCCCACCGTGTGCCAGGAGGGAGGTGCGTGGAGGGATCCCACCGTCTCCCAGATGCCAGCCCTGTCCCTCCTTCGCCAGCTGCTCCTGCTATCCTGCGAGGTGACAGGAGCGTCCACTGAGATCCAGATCTGGGCCGGTGGGGAAGAGCCGAACAGGTCTCAAGCTGCAAGTCAATGACACTCAGCAGGTTTCCTGGGAGACACTTGGCTCTGGGACAACACCAGCAATTCTGGAGAAAATTCAAAGCCACGCATGCACATGTGCACACACACACACACACACACACTCGCACACTCACCTTTCTTTCTAATCAGCATCCCAGCTGACAAGCCCTGACGTGGGCTGATTTAAAACCTGCCCTGTTTGAAGCCATCGCTGCAGCAGTTTTCTTTGATTTTGCTTCTAATTATGAAGCCGCTCAGCGGGAGGCCTCCAGCTGTCCTGCTCGCCCTTCCCAGCTCTGAAAGGCTGTGGCTGTCACACGTCCCCACCCATGCCTGCCACTCCAGGGCCCAGGGAACAGACCGGGGGAGACTTGCCACAGGGAGCCCTCCAGCTGAGGGGAGCACAGTGACACCCCCTCCTCCCTGAGCCCGGCTCTGTCCTACATCCCAGCCACATCCTCTAGTCTCCCTGAAGATCGCAGCAGGACACAACAGCACGGCCGGCGACACAGCCCTGCCTCTGGGGAGCTCCTGAGAGCTCTGGAAATGCCTGGCGTGCGCCCTTCCTGTCCTGATTCAGGAGCTTACAGTTTGCAAAATGTGTACCAGCCATGATTCGACTTCACCCTCATAGCAGCTCCACCCACTCTGTGCAGACAGGACACGGGGCACGGTCCAGAAGCTGCCAAATAATGAGCAAACCTGAGCTGTTCAGATTCAGGAGTCTTCCCTGCCTCCCGCCCCACTGCCGAAGCTCACACCCATGAGCCCACCCCCCAAGTTCAGGCTCCAGACCTCCTTTGCTGGGGTGGAAAGGAAAAGGGATCGGCATGTCAGGAGGAGGCATGAAGGCTGCCCAAACAAGGTGCTTCTGTATTTTTCTATAGTTAACATTTAATTTTTTTTTATTTTGAAATCATTATGGATTCATAGGAAGTTGCAAAGAGTACAGAGAAGTCCCACGGGCCCTTTCTTCAGACTCCACCGATGGTCGTGTCTTATGATACAGGCAGGATGATGAAGACGCAGAGTACTCCATCGAAGCCAGGAGCCAGACCCTGGAGCGGCATGCGTGGAGCTCTTCAACACCTAATCACACGTGTCCCCCTTTGCGGCCCCACTAGGGTCAGGTTACAGGATGGCTCCCTGCCACCACGCTGACCCTTGGCAACCACTAATCTGTTTTCCCATCTCTGTGATTTTCAAGAATGTTATGTTATTCATGCAGTATGTAACCTTTAGAGGTCGGTTTATTTTTACTCAGCATAATGTCACTGGGATCCAGCCAAACGGTGGTGTGCCTCAGTAGTGTGTGTCTTTTTATTCCAGTAGTGATTCGTGGAGTGGACCTGCCAGGCCAGAATTTGTTCTAAACTTTCTCTTACAGAGGGTCATTTTAGTTGTTTCCAGGTTGGGGCACTTTCGAACAAAGCTGCTATAAACAATTGTATACAGGTATCTATATGGACCCAAATTCTCAGTTCTCTGGGATAAATGCCCAAGAGTGCAGTTGCTGGGTTGTATGGTCTGTGTTTGATTAGATTTTTAGGAACAATACTCCAGGGTGTCTATATGGTTTTACATTCCCACCAGAAGGGTCTAAGATTCAGATGGCCTCACCTGCATTTTATTCAGGTGTCCTCACCAGCATTTGCTACTGTGTGTGCGTACATTGTGTTTGGAAGGTCAGCTGTCCTAATAGGTGTATACTGGTTTCTCACTGTGGCCTTAATTTGCATTTCCCCAGTGGCTAGTGATGTTGAACATCTCATGTGCTTTCCTTCTCTCTGTATACCCTCTTGATGCTGCTGCTGCTAAGTCTCTTCAGCTGTGTCCAACTCTTGTGACCCTATGGACTATAGCCCACCACTCTCCTCTGTCCATGGTGTTCTCTAGGCAAGAATACTGGAGTGGATTGCCATACCTCCTTCAAGGGATCTTCCTGACCCAGGGATCGAACCCACATCTCTTATATTTCCTGCATTGGCAGGCAAGTTCTTTACCACTAGCATCACCTGGGAAGCCCGTACACACTCTTTAGGGAACGGTTTCTTCATTTCCTTTGCCATTTTTTTTATTTGCGTGTTGGTTTTCTTGCTGTTAAATTTTGAGGGTTTTTGTATATTTTAGAAATGAGTACTGTGTTAGATACGAGTTTTTTCCTCCATCCATAGCTTATCTTTTCATTCCCTTGACTATGCCGTTTGCAGGGCACAAGTTTTTAGGTATGATGAGATTCAGCTTTATTAATTTTTTTAATAGATCATACTTTCTGTGTCATGTCTAAGAACTCTTCACCAAGTCCTGAAAATTTTCTCCTATGTGTTCTTCAAAAGTCTCACAGTTTTACACTTTGCATTTAAATCTATGATCATTTGGATTTGATTTTATGTAAGGTGTTAGGTGTCATTTGAGGGCTCTTTGCTTTTTATCTGTGGCTATCCAAGTGCTCTAGGACCATTGTTTAAGAAACTGTCCTTCCTTGTGGAATTGCTTTTGCTTTTTGTCAAAAATCAGGTGAGTAATTTGAGAGAGTATATTTCTGGTTTTTTTGTTCTGTTCCACTAATCTACGTGTCCCCTTCCTCTACCAATACCACACAGTCTTGATTAAAACACTGTAAGTCTTGAAATCAGGTAGGCTGATTCCTCCGGTTCGTGCTTCTCTTTCAAAATTGTTTTAGTTATTCTAGTTTATCAGACTTTCCATACAAATTTGAGAATGATCTTATTTATATCTATAGAAAAAACTTCCTGGGATTTTGATAGGAATTGTGCTAAACCTGCATATCAGTTTGAGAAAAAGTAATGTCTTTAGTCTGCTGACTATTCCAATCCATGAACATGGTATTTGTCTCCGTTTACTCAGATCTTTTAAACTTCCTTCATCAGCATTTCTGTGGCTTTCAGCATACAGTTTCTGAACATGTTGTATTAGATTTACAGCTACTTCATTTTTTGAGTGATTATAAATGGCTTTGTATTTTTAATCTCACTTTCCGCACATTCACTGCTAGTATTTAAAATACGTTTATTTTTTATGTTGATCTTGTAGCCTATGACATTGCTGAACACACTTACTAATTCTAGGAGGTTTTTTCCTTCTTCATGATCTTTTTTCCCTTTTAAATTAGTCGATTCCTTGGGATTCTATATTGACACTTTCATGTTACTCACATTTAGATCCTGTTCTGTTTCTTCCTTCCCAATGCATTTGGCTTTCTGTTACTTTTACTTGTCTTATCTCTCTGGCTAGAGCTTTAGTACCGTGTTGACCAGCAGTAGTGAGAGTGGACATCCTCATCTTATTCTCAGTTATCAGGGGAGGAGTACTCATTCTTCCACCACTAACAATGATGCTAACTAATGTAGATGTTAGATGAAAACCTCAGGTTACTTCCAGGGAAGGCACAGCATCTACTGGGAAAGCAAATGAAGGGTCTGCCTTAGGGTCAGGTAAGGAGGCCTGGAAGACACTCGGGCTTGGATCTGAGGGAGAAAGAGGACCCAGCCAGAAGGGATCAAGTGAGACAGCTCATTGGCGAGGGTCCTCAGAGTCTTTGAAGGTCCCTGGGGTGGGAGAGAGTGCAGGGCATGTGCAGAAATGGAGGGCAGCCAGCAAGGGAGGGTGTGGAAGAAGGGGAGCTTGACAGGCAGGTAAGGCCAGACTCTGGCTCCATCTGAGACCACAGTAAAGGCACAGCTTTATCCCAGGGACAGCGAGTGGGGCAGGGCACAGAGCAGCAGCGGTGAGATCAGCTCACAGGTCACTGCCATTTCCAAGGTCAAAGGCAAAGGTGGCTCAGGACGTGGCAGTGAGAGGTGGGAAGAAGACTGGGTATAAAACCATTTAAAGGGTAAAGTCTATAAGCTGTGATGGATCAAAAGTTGCAGTGACAGCTAGGGAGGTGCCGTGAGCCTGCTCTTTTGATCAGCACCTTATTTTCCGGGAAGGCGGCATGTTAACCGTGGCGAGGAGCTTCTGGACCCAGTACCCTCCTCATTCACAGCAACCACACGCCAAGCCCTGAATGGCACAGCACTCCACAGCCTGGAGTGTTCTGGATGGCCACCACCCCTGGCCATGCTGCTCACACTCCTCAGGGGCCCCCACAGCCAGCCTCCCTCCCCGGCTCCGCAGCCCCGGCCCCTGACCTTTCAGGGAGTGGTTGTGCTCTCAGGGTTCCCTGAATTGGTTCCACTGGGGCAGGCTGCAGTGCCTTTCCCCGCACCATCCCACACCTGGCCTGGCCTCCCTCAGGTCTCCAGATGTCCAACTGTGGAGTCAGGCTTTGGATGCCTGTCCTCTCTGGATTACCTGGATTCTTGCCGTCGGAGAAGAAGTCTTCAGGCACCTGTCGTTTGACCTGCGGTATAGATTCCTGCGTGCTGCCGCTTTCATGCCTGTCTGCAGTGAGTCTGATGCCCCAGGAGGTAAGCACTGTCACGTTCTTTTCTCAGCCCCCCACGGACACCCCGAAGCTGCTACACCCGGCAAGTGTGTTTTTGCTAAACTGGATCTTTTGGAATTGAAGTGTGTGGTTCTGTAGAGCATCAGGCCCAGAGAAGCAGAAGAAAGACGGCTAGCTGAACCCGGGTTGGTGGAGAAGGTGGGTGGGCTCCCTGAAGCCCGGGGCGGTGTTGGGGGGGTGTGTGGGAGCAGATGAAGGAAAGTGTGGGAACCGACAAAATCAGAACCTGCCGGAGAATGGTGGCGGCTGCACATCAGCGGGATCCAGGTGCGGTAATCAGAGGGAGGCTGGCGTGGGGGTGCTTACCTGGTGCTGGAGGTTGAGGTGGCAGACGGAGGGAGGTGAGGTGACTCCAGACGCAGTAGCTGCAGAGGCAGTGTTCCCTAGGCTGCTGGAGCTCAGAAGAGCTCAGAGGAGCGTCCGTGGGCTGGTGCTGAATCTTGCTCTGCAGAGCTGGAACAGCGGCTCCCAGCAGCCAGGCTCAGCCCCTGGCCCTGAGGGTGCCCCTGTGGGGGGTGACTGTGCTGGGGTAATGCCCCAAGGCCAGCAAAGAGCTCTGCAGTCCCTTGTCCCCACCGTGCCTCTCAGTCTCCCAGTGGCAGCAACAAAGAACAGTCAGACGCCCAGGGCCTGGGTCTGGTGCTTGCCAATCCCAGCCCCAGGGCCACAGAGCAAAGCAGGGAGTTTGGACTTGGAGCTAAGAGACAGGGAAACCAGCTCTGCATTGACAGGAAGGGAACTGGGGCCAGCTGATAGCTCTTTTTTTTTTTTTTTCCGCAATGAATTAAAAACAAACACCCACATCTACCCACCCAAATTAATTTTTCCTCATTTTGCTCCAGATATTTAAAATATAAAGGAAATGAACAATTCTGATCAGGTTGAAGTCTCCTTCACTGTCCTCAAGCTCAAAGAAGAATTCCTCTCTCAGCCGTGAGGATAAACTGCCGGCACTTTTCTTTATATTAATGCTGTGACTTATGTATCAATGAAAAACGCATGTTATTGCCTTGGAGTTTTTAAAAATCATATAACAGTGAATTATAAATCAAGACTTACTATGAAGTCATGGTAATTAACATTCTCTCCTGCTGTACGTATTCCGAAACATTTTTTTAATTCAAAATGTGCCTTTGAAATCTAGCCACATCATTCATTATGTCTGTAGTTTACTAAGATCTTGTAGCTATATCAGAATGTATTCAAATGGAACCCCTGATGCCCGGATTTATGCTTGACTTCCCCTGTTAGAAACAATGCCACAGTGAAAATTCCATGCGTTTATCTCAACGCTCTTTCAGATTTCCATAAGATTCTATATTCGTCTAGGTAGATTTGATGAGTCAGATGTTTGAACAGCTACATTTTTATTTGCTTCAGTTTATTTTTAATTTGCATACAGTAACATTCACTCTTTGTGTCCAGTTTAACAGATTTTGAAATCCTCATCACATTTAGGAGCCTTATCAACCCATATTCCTGCTCCCGCTTCTCTGTGGTCCACCGCCTGCCACATCTCTACCCCAGGCAACCATTGGCCTCTTCATCCATGTACGTTTGCTTCTTCTCGAATGTCGTATAAATGGAATAGCAGTGTGGCATTTGGGGTTTGGCTTCCTTCACTGGCATCTTGCCTCTGGAACTCACCCCAGTGCTCAACAGCACCCAGCTCATTCTTGCTTGGTCCTGAAGAGGACCCTGCAGTGCAGAGGACCCAATGTGTTCGTTCCTCCACCCGAGAGAGGCTGTTTGGGGATTTTGGGTGATGGCAATAAACATTCACATATAGGTCTAGTGAAAATACCAGCTTTCATTTCTCTCAGGAAAAGGCCTAAGAGTGGGATTGCTGGGTCATACTACAAGTGCACACTTGACTACTTAGGGAAATATCAAACTGTGTTTCCAAAGCTGAGATGCTGCTGCACCACTTACACTCCCATCAGCGATGGATTCAAGATGCCAGGTGCTCTGCATCCTTGCGAGAACTTGATGTTGTTGGATAAATATACTTGCATATTAAGTCACTTCAGTCATGTCCAACTCTTAGCAACCCTACGGAGTGTAGCCTGCCAGGCTCCTCTGTCTATGGGATTCTCCAGGCAAGAATACTGGAATGGGTTTCCATGCCCTCCTCCAAAGGATCTTCCCAACCCGGGGATCGAACCCGTGTCTCTTATGTCTCCTGCATGGGCAGGCGGGTTCTTTACCACTGAGCCACCAGGGAGGCCCTGTATGCACTCACACTTTAGTAGATACGTATTGTTTACTATAGTAATCTTAATTTGTATGTCTCTACCGGTGACTAATGTTGAGTGTATTTTCTTCTGTTTATTTGTCACCAGTGTATTCTCTTAGGTAAAATGTTCATATCTTTTGTCCATTTTTATTGGTTTATTGGTCTTCTTCTTATTAAATTATGACAGTGCTTTATATGGGCCATGGTTGACTCCTAGCCTAACCCAAGGTAATAAAGATTTTTCTCTTACATTTCCTTATAGAAGTTTTAGACTTTACATTCACTTTTATGTCTGCAGCCCATGTTGAGTTAATCTGGGGGTAACATGTGAGTTAAGGGTCAAGATTCAATTTTTGCATGGCCATTGTTTCAGCACCACTTGTAAAAATTCTCCATTGCCAAGGCTAATGCTTTTGCACTTTCTAAAACTCACTAGACTATATTTGTATGGGTTAGTTTCTGGACTCTTCACTCTGCGTCATTGTTCAGTGCTTTTAAGATGTTGTTTTCAGTATGTTATCCAGTTTTAGCAGAAAAGTTAGAAATAATTACTGAGCCCATTGTTACTGGGAGCAAAGGTCCCCTGAGTTTACCTATTTTACCTATAATGGTCCATCACATGTGGTTGTTTTCCAGACATTCACTGGCACAGCCACTAAGCAGCCAAGTACCTGGGCCCCTGTGCACCAACCTGATGGGGGTTTGGGCTCTGGTGCTCCGTGGGGCATTACCATCTCTGTTATCACACGGGGGGCTTTCACATGCTTGGAATCACGGTACAGGCACTGAGGGGTTAGAGACCAGGAGCGCTAGCTGTAGGGGTCACACTGCCATCTGGGGTCAGCACGCATGTGAAGGATTGCTATGCAGCTCACACAGCTTTCAAACGTCCCATCTGAGCATTCATGCCAGGGAATCTGTTTATGCAATTTATTGCCTAAATAAAAACATTTTTGGTAGAAAGATTGGATATAAACTGACCTCTTATGTGGCGCTTGCCAGTAATGCAAATACCCTGTAAATACAGCTTGGATCAGAGGGCATTTTATTCAGCACTTTACCAAAGTCCTTCACCATTTCAGCCAGTCATCTCACCAAAGGTGTCTGAGCAGTGCCATCACATTGGAAGCTCTCTGTGATGTCAGACCTGTGGGCTGTGCAGGTCCTTCTCCTAGGCACCCACACAGCATGCCTGAACTAGCCCATGCTTACATCATTACTGACAGTGATTATACACACACACTCATGCCAGAGTTTTTACTTGGTTTTATTTCAGAATGTTGTATGCATAGGAAAGTGTGGACGTTATTCAGCTAAATATTTCAAATACAAACTTACTCATTCTAAGAAAAAAAAAGCATTTGACACCTTCATTGAGTCTCTCACTTCACTGGGCCTGAGCATGAATATATGGAATTACATACCGTTCTATTATAAATTCCTCTCCTTTTATTTCTATTTCACATTATAGGTAGGGCATTATATTGATTTTTTTAAAAATAATATGTGATGGTTAGGTTATAATGCCTATGATTTTCATGTCAAGAGAGTAGGGGGTGTTATACAGTATTTATAATGAGAAGGGCTTGCTGAATCTGGAGGAACAGAAGCAGAATTTCAGGCAAAGGGACGCCCACATTTTCACCCTCACTGGGCCCGCCCGGCTGCTGTCCACGGTGCTGAAACAATGATGCTTCCTGCTGCACAGCAAGCCGCCTCCTTCCCAGAGTCCACATCCCCATTAGCCCTCGCACTGTTGTCTTGTTTTTATAATGCTTATGCATGGCATCTATTGTTTAATTTGCACATCCCTAGTGCTACTGAGTTTATACATCACTCCCTCTGTTAACCACTTGGGAATCCTCTTTGGTGACTTGAAGTTCACATCCTTTGTCCATTTTTCTATTGTATCATTTTGTTGTCCAGTCACTAAGTCACGTTCAACTTTTTGTGACCGCAGGGGCTGCAGCCGGCCAGGCTTCTCTGTTGCTCACTCTCTCCCAGAGTTTGCTCAAATTCATGTCCGTTGAGTCAAAGATACTGTCTAACCCTCTCATTCTCTGCCACTCCCTTCTTTTGCCTCCAATCTTTCCCAGCATCAACATCTTTCCCAATGACTTAAGTCTTCACATCAAGTGGTTACAATACCATTCTTCACTGGTTGCTGCAGGTTACTTACAAACCTGGACATTCGTGTTTTTCCCATGTGCTGCAAATTGTGCCACACCTGCTGCTGCACTTCCGTTACGTTTGCTGGTTTATTGGGCACCAAAGCTTTTCATTTGTTGCTGTTACTTTCATTAATCTTCGCTTTGGGTATTGCTCTCTTTGGGTTTGTCTGAGAAATTATTTCTTATTCTTGAGTTGTAATAAAAATATTCTATAATTCTTTTAAGGAGTTTTAAAGACTTTTCAAAAATTCTCATTTCTGTCTTTAATCATGTGGAATTCATTATATTGAGTCGAGTAAGGAGGGAATCTGATTATTTTCTTTTCTGATTAAAAGTTCCCATATTAAGCCATCCATCCATTCTTCACTGATTTGTAACACTGCCTCTATAATTCATTAAATTCCCAAATGTACATCATCTTGTTTCAAAACTGTTCTGTAGGGCTTTTTGTCATTGTTCCACTGATCCATTTGTGATATTTGTAATTTGCCGTACAAGGATAGTCCAATTTTATTTTCTATGTTTTCATAATACTTTTGAACATCTGGTATTCAAGTCTTCCCTCTGCAGACTTATTTTCTTAAAATTTATTCTTGGACTTTTACTCCAAATGAATTTTGGAATTGGCTTGTCAATTTTCACTAATAGTACAATTTGAATTTTGATTGAGATACATTGAATGTATTAATTAATTTGGAAACAATTATAATTTTTACAATAGTAAGTCTACCCATCCATGAAAATTTATTTAATCTGGTCTTCTTTTTTTTTTGATTATTAAAATTTTTTTATTTTTTATTTGTAATTTCTTCATAAAAACTCTAATGTATCTTTTATTATATTTATTCCTAGGTAACATAGTCTTTGTCATTATTGTGAATGGGACTTTTCTCTCTATCCCATTTCTTTGCTAGTTTATTGCACGGGAGAATATTATGGATTCTTTAAATGCTAGTTCTATATTCAACTACTCTTTTTTATATGTTGATTACTGTATCTGGGAGCCCTGATGATGTCTCTTCTGAGCTTTCATCAATTGTCCAGATTCCTGGACAATTGTGTAATTTGTAAATAACCACAATTTTGGCTCCTTCCATTGTCCATCTTTTTCCTTTTGCAACACAGATTATAGCATCCAGGGAAATGCTGAATAGCAGCACGATTGCCATCAACCATGCCTTGACTTAAACAGAAATGATTCTTGATTCTCCAGTTCAGCCATCTTAAATTTAATTTCACATGATATTAATGTTGCTAGAATGATTTTGTTATAATTAGCATTGTATGCTTTTGCTTTAACTTTCCTATATATATACAGTCATATAAATTCCATTTATGTTCCAACCTTATAATCTCTTTTGAATACATTTGCATTTACTGCAATTGATTACTATAATATTGTACTTATTTCTATCCTCTTATTTTGATTTTACTATCTTTTTTTTTTAATCCTTTTTTGCTGTTTGTTGGATTGACAGCTTTCTCTTTTATATCTCAGCAGGCTTCGCAATGATTAGTTACATTTCAAATATTTTAGGGATTACTTGAAATTATAAACACAGAATTAAATTTAAAAATTCTAGAAATTATAGAGAACTTCAGAATCTCCAATTTCTTTCTGTAAATGACCAAGACCTTCCCATACTTTAAGCATTGAATTCATTTTCTCTTTAATTATTCTGTAGGAATTTTTTTTTTGCTCCTTTATGTCAGCATAAAAATTTAGTCAGATTATTAAATATAGTTAGTACTTCTATTATATTTACAGAGATATTTTTTCATTCAATGCGCCCTTTTGTTCCTTGAATTTTAGCTCTTTTCCTCTGGGTTTTTTTTTTCTCCTTGTTGAAGTATATCATGTGTTAGTTCTTTCAGTGAGGTTTGAGATCAATAATCCTTGTATGTCTGAACAATTTTGACTTTTATCTTCCTTGGATGGTAGTCTGGCTGGATATAGAATTCTAGGTTGAACATTATTTTTCCTCAGCAATTTGAATGAATTTTTATATTATTCTAGGAACCCCTTATGACTGATAATAAGTTTGCCTTTATCTCTTCTCTCTTGTAACTTTTAAGATTTTTTTCTTTGACATTTTGCCATTTCATTAAAATATGTCTTGTGCATTTGTTTGTATTCATCCTTCTTGGCATAAATTGTGCTTCTCTTATCTGAAGACATATGCTTCCTAGAATATTTATAGCCATAATATCCACGAATATTTCCTCTCCAATTCACTCTGTCTCCTTCTGAAACTCATATGAGACCATGTTTGATTTTCTTGCTCCATCTTTCAAGATTCCACCTCTTTGTTACATAAAATGATCTCTTTTAAGCTTTGAAATATATTTATAACTGGGAGAGGACTTCCATTTTAATCAATATTTAACATGTTTGAAATGGTAAGGGGCTGTTCCTACTTCAATTCTGACTAACATATTGAATCTTGATTCTTCTGTCATGCCTCTGAAATAGTGCCTGTTCCTTCAGTTCAGGGATTTCCATGTACAAGTTACTGAAATGAGAAAACCCAAATATGCAAAATGTTTTCATGGAATAGAAACAGTCCTTTCTCACCTGAAAGTTTTTCTCCAGCATTTTTAGTCACTGATAGTCATTCCCCTGGCTCAGTTCCTGGGTGCAGAAGTTCCTCTGGAGAAAAGATAGGCTACCCACTCCAGTATCCTTGGGCTTCTCTGGTGGCTCAGATGGTAAAGAACCTGCCTGCAGTGAGGGAGACCTGGGTTCAACCCCTGAGTCGGGAAGATTACCCTGGAGGAGGGCATGAAAACCCACTGCAGTATGCTTGCCTGCAGAATCCCCAGGGACAGAGGATCCTGGTGGGCTACAGTCCATGGGCTGGCAAAGACTTGGACATGACTGAGCGACTAAACTCAGTATAGCGCATGGTTGCTGCAGCCACTGATAGAGGTGGAACCTCTGCCCCAGGTTCTAGGAGTACTGGCGTTACTAATCGTAGCAGTGGTGGTAATAGCAACAGGAGTGGCTGAGGCAGTGGTAACTGCGGTGCTTCCCCGCTGCGTGGCCAGCCCTAGGACGCTGTGGGTCCTCGATCACCACCGACTCCATAAGTGGGCTCCTCTCCATCACTGTCCTTCCTATGCAGTGCCTCATTTCATTCTCTCAGTGGCCTATGGGACAGCAGGCTATTCATCTTCTAAGAATGATAAACTTAACACAGAGCAGCTAGAAGGGCAGCCAAGGCCACATGGACAGCAAGTGACCAAGTGGGGATTTAAAGTCACAACCTCAGACTCCAGGACTGAAGTGTTTGACAATAATGGCTCCCAAGCATCCCCAGAAAGAACCAGAAAGCAAGAAAACCAGGCACCTAGACTCTGAATGTATTAACTGAATATCTCTTTTTCTGATCCTGGTCATGGCCAGGAACCTGCCCCTTGAGAGATTCTCATTCTAAGAGGAAACTGATGTGAGAGCACATCAAAACAGTGCTGAGAACTTGCCGAAGCCCAGGGTCCTTGAGCTGAGTCACAGGGATGAGGGGAATTACCCAGGCAAAGGGAGCAAGGTGTGGGTTCCATGCAGAAGGCTCAACACTGCGGAGGCTGAACAGGAAGTAGCATCTACTGTATGAGTCACTGCCAAAAGCTCCAGCGCCATGGGGGGACAGAGTGAGGGGCCACGGCTGCAGACAAAGCCGGGCATGTGGGCAGGAAGGGCCTTTTCTTGCCACGTCAAGAACACTTGGATCTGCAGAAAAGGTGGGGGTGGGAGACAAAGGAGGTTGTCAGGTGTGCAGAGAGACCCTCAGACCAAACTAACAACTAGCAGAGTCATTTTTATAAAGGTCTGGATCATTAAACATCCTGTAAGTAAGGATTTCAGGTGAGAAAGGACCGTTAATATTCCATATGAACATTCTGCATATTTCAACTTTCTTATTTCAGTAACTGGTGCATGGAAACTCCTGAGTGTAGGAAAAGGCACCAGTTCTGAGGTGCAAGCCCTTCACTGTCTGCAGAGTCTCCTGGGGACTCAGGGGCCCCTTTCATTTTTCAGCCATGTCCCAATTCACAGAGAGGGAAAATGGACTGCCGGTAGCGGCAGCTCCTCCCATGTGATGAGGAGCAATATGAACGAGGGATTTAATTTGAAAAGAGCTGTGGCTGTGATTTAATTTAAGCCACCAGGTTAATGCATTTCCCCCTAATTTCAGCCTTGGGTGCACCGCATTCATCGGCACTGGCCGCACAGCTCTCGGTCCTTGTTCTCAAGTCACTTTCGTGCATGAAGCTGTTTACCCCTGACTAGATTAAGGCTGCGGGAGGCTGGGCTCTGCCGTCTCCTCAGGATGGCAGTCTCCAGAGCGGGGCTGCAGCTCATCATCAGGTTAAGAGCTGCTTGGGACAGAGAACACCCGCCCACGCATTTTGCAGCTCTTAATGCATGCCTGCTCTGCGTCGGGCACAGACAGGGCCGGGGATTCCAAACTGATGCTGACTTGGCCCCGCCTTTGTGAGCAGGGGCTGTGATTGGTCCTGGGCCCAGACAGCAGTGGACAGAGAGTGATGGGCTTGGTGGAAGGCTTGGGGAGGATCTGGAGGGCTGGTAAGGCAGGGCCTCTGGGAGAGGGCTCTGGGCAGAGGCGGTGACTCAGGGAGGAGGGCAGTGAGTGGCTTACTGCACAGTCAAAAGGTGAGGGCGAGGGGCTGGCTGGATGGTCGTCCTTGGCAAAGGGGCCTGCACCTTCCTTCATGAGGAAACAGGGAGCACTGAGCCATCAACAAGCAGGCAGATGTTGGCTTCTGAAAACAGAACTCCCCCAGATATAACCTGCAGACTCCTCGTCCGCGGGTGTGGGTGGGGCCTGAGTCTGCATTTCTACCCAGGTCCCTGCCAAGGTGACGCTGATGGAGCGCTCTGTGAGTGCTGGTGAGGACGCACCCACTCGGGAGGGCGAGGATGGCCTGGAGGCGGTGAGGCCGGCAAGGAGTTGACTGCAGGCCCTGTTGGGATGGAGGCCAGTGCCTCTCCTTCTCTTCATCCCTGGAGCCTCCAGAGCAGGGAGCCAGGTGCTCCACTTCCTCCCTCCCCCCACTCCCACCCCACCTTCCGCTGCTTCCTTGGGTTCGTCTCTTGATAGTATGTTCCTTCATTTAAAGGCAACACGAGGAAAGAAACAGCACAGCTGGGGCGCTCCAGGCCCAGCGTGGGTGAACATCTGGCTGGCAGAGCGGAGCAAGGCTCGCAGCTCCTCCTCCTCCAGGAAGCCTGCCCTGTGCTCAGCCTCACCGGCACACCTTCTCTCAGCTGTGACTATGTTTCGTGTGCAGGCGGTGCACATGTTTCCCCACCAAGTCCTAAGGTCTCTGTCAATGGCAATCATTTTCTCCCTTTGCTTCTCCTACCGGGAGGTAACTCAAGGCTGGGCCTCAGTGGAAACTCCATCACGACCTTCCAATTTGGGAGGCAGGTCAGGGGAAGTGGTCAGACCTGCGCCGGACACTGGGGTCCCTTCTGATGAGTGAGGAGAGCCTGGGCCACCACAGGGGAGCAGCCAGAAGATGAGGGCTTGGCCAGGTCCCCCAGCCCAGTTCCCCAAGAGAAGGAGTTGGCTACCGAGTAGGGAGGGGGGGGGGCAGCCTGGGAGAGAAGAGACTGCAGGCAGCAGGCAGCAGCCGCTGTGGGGTCTGGAGGAGCAACTTCACATCTCTGTCCTTCAAACCAAACCACAAAGGCTGGGTTCCTGGGGAGGGGTCCCTGAAAGGGAGGGAGACCGCCTCGCTCCATGGAGCCATTCTCACTGCTTAACGATGCACAACTCAGTAATGAAGAGAGAGTCTACCAGACCCAATATAATCTGAAATTAAAGAAAAATGGAATGTATTAAAAATGCATTGCAGCATTAATGGAGGATGTCAGCTTGACAGCCAAGCCGCACGCATCGTGCTCGGCTTGCGGAGGCGCGGCTCTGGGCTGCTGGCCCCAGGGCTCTGAGCCACAGGAGGAAACTAGGGCTGAGGCTGACCTGCCAGAGGAGGTGCCGATGTGTCCACCGCTTCCTCCACCCCCACGTTCCCCCGCTTCCCAGGGAGCCATCCATCACCCCCAGGTGCGTGCTGCCATTGGGAGCAGCCCCCAGGCTACCAGGCAGTTTGCCTCCTTCTCCGTCCTCAGGCACCTTCTCTGTGCCCACACACCCTCACCCTGACAGCCAGGTTCTCTCCTCCCCACTTCCTGACTCCTACAGGCAGCTGAGCCTCATTTCTAAAAGGGCTCCTCTGTTGGCCCCCACTTGAATTTCCTGGGAAGGTTTGTAGGAGAAATGTTAGACCCTGGACGGACCACTCCAGGCCCAAGGCTGAACTGCCACAAAGGGCTCTGTGGGCAGCTCACAGAGGATGGACTCCTACGGCCTCTGCAGACGCCACTCTGGCCTCACTGTCCCCTTTCTCCTGCAACTTGCGCCCCTCTCTCCCCAGGTGATCTGTGGATGATGCCAGGGAGGACATGTGACTCAGGCCTGGGCAATCACAGGTCAGCCCCTCCCGGTCTCATGACTGGCTCAGAGTGAGCATGTGACTCCTGTTTGTCTCACAGTGTGGGTGACAGACAGCACTGTATTCGGCCCTTGGAGAAGATTGTACTCTTCCCTAATGGATGTGAGTCTGCAGCCATTTTGTGACCATGAGGAATCTGGAGGTGCTGAGTTATCTCAGGAAGCTAGAGGATGAAGCCACTGTGGCTGGTGGCAAAGCTGAGTCTTTCTGCCTCACTGGAGCTTAGAATCCCACTGTAACTGGACCACTGCAGGACTTCCTGTTGCTTGGGCACAGAATCACACACACACACACATACAATCTTTCCTTCCTCTAGGCCGGTTTGAAGGCGTTACTCTCCCCACACCATGCCGCATCTGTTGCAGGAGCAGGCTCCCTAGCTGGGACCAAGCTGGACCCACTCAGCCCCGCCCCCATGCTACTGCCCACCATTCTGCCAACTGACCCCCGGGGCACAGCAGAGCAGCCACTCTGCCGCCTGACGCAGGGACATGTGACATCTCAGAGGGCAGAGCTGCCTGGTGGCCGACAGCACGGGGGTGGGGCTGAGTGCCAGCTATGCCACCTCCTGATGGTGTGGCCTTGGGCGTGACGCTTACCGGACTGAGCCAGGGGTCCTCAGTTTTGAAACGGAGCCAATGGAAGTGATTGTTGGGGTGGGGGAGTGTCTTCTCCGTGGCACTGAGCCAGAAAGGAAGGAACGGATGTCCCAGGGGGTCACTGGGGAACACTGTGGACACTCGGTGGGGAGGGCAGCAGGGGCTAGGCACCCAGAAATGGACAGCAGTGGGAGAACCCAGGCTTCCTGGTTTGAAGCTGCCTCTGGGTACAAGGCCCAGGCTCTGGGCCCCATGGTGGGCAGCTTTGTGGGGGACAGAGCTCTCAGCTCTTCTTCCTGTGGGGGATGACTTGGAGGGGCTGTGCAGGTATCGCTTCCTCTGCAGCACTGAGGCTTTTGGGTTTTTTTTTTTTTTTTCCCTATCTTCACTTCTGGTCAATCAGTGTGTCTCCGGCTGGTGAAAACAAGAAGCACAAGAGAAAACAACTGCGGCAGAGCAGAGCAGCCCCAGGTACCGGGTCTGGAGCGGGCAGGCGTCCTGCCAAACACGGTTCTTACGGGTCCCGCCTGGGCCTTTCCCTCCCCTTCTCCACGTCCCCACGCAGCGACAGTGACCATGAGCCTCCCTCCTGGCCCCACATGGGTTCTGTCTGCTGGGGCCTGGAGCCAGCCCCCGGCACTGCAAGCAGAGTGGGCCTGGCATCTCGTGCCACCCTTCCTCCCAACAAGCCCATTCATGGCCGGCCTCCCCATGAGGCCTGGGAGGCTCTGGAGCCAGGTCAGGCACAGGGCATCCAGGGGGTGGGACAGGGTGGGACACAAGGGAACCCAGAGAAAGGGGTTGGCATCTAGGAAGTGTCTCATTTGAGGGGAGCGTTTGGGATCCCCTACCTACTCCTCCCTCCCCTCCCACCTCTTTCTACCTCCCTACCCCGTGTTCTGCGTGTTTACAGAAGGGATGGGTAGGCAGCGCCACCAGGGCAGAGTGGGGCATAGAGAGTTATGCTGAGGAAACAGGTGAGCAGCACCACCATCTCTGGCAGCGGGCACCCACCCTGGGGCCCATGGGTTTTGCTAGTGAGGTTGTGAGAGACACTGATCAGCCCAGCCTGGCACAGAGAGAGTGAGGTGTCCGTCCACCTCCAGCATCCCCGCTTCTGTGCAGGCCTTCCTCTGCCCAAACCTTCCCTGTTCTCCCCTTCATCCCCACTTCCTGCTCCTGCTCCAGCCCTGCAGGTACCAGGGATGAATGTCTGATCGGGGCAACAAGTGCAGCCAGCGGCCTGGGCTGCAATCCCTGACCTGTTCCCTGCTGGCATCTGACAGCAGGCAGTCAGTAACCTCCCCAGGGACACTCTGCTCATGTGTGCAACAGGTGTGCGACAGCCCACAGCAGCCTGAGCCTCAGCCACATCGCGTGCCTGCACAGGTGGCCATCCTGGAAAGGGGCCCCGTGGCCGTCTACACAACCTCAGCCTGGTGAACCACGGCCCAGCCCCGGGTGACTGGCCTTGTTAGAGTGTGACCTATTCACCCAGCCACCACCCGCTCTCCGTGGCCTTGAGACATGTCTCATACCCCAGGCCTGACTGGCGGGAGCACTGTGAATGCGTACTTCAGACGGCCTGCTTAACTATAGCCTTGAGCAGTTCCTTCCCGGGCATCGAGTCAAAGCCGAGGTGTCTTCCCGGGCAGGTGCCCGAGGCTCTCAGGCACTTGTGTGATGTGCTTGAAGGCAGAGGCTCTGTCTGGAGCCTCTGGCAGAGGCTCTGTGCCAGAGCCGTAGATGTGGGAACAGCCTCCCAGGGCCTCCGGGTTTCTCTTCCTGGAACTGTTCATGACACCCCTCTTGTCAGCCAAATGGGGACAAGATAGGACCTCATCAGATCAGAGTTCCCTGCTCAGCCCCATGCTGCTTGTTAAAGGGTACAGCTCCTTCCTGCAGAGAGGAGGATGAGAAGGCACCTCCCACCTCCCCAAGACCCCAAGGACGGGGGACACAGGCTCCCACTGCTGAAGGTCAGGCAGGCACATCCTCCACAGTGAGGACCTTCCAGGGTGAGGAAGGGACCCGTTGGACCCGGTGTTTCTTTCTTCTTCCATCATGCCTCCTGGGTGAGTCTCCCATCTCTGGGGTTTACACTTTGTAATTTTAATCCCAAGTCTGCTCAGAAAGGGGGTTAGGGACCCTGATTTGTCCCTGGTCAGTGTGAGCTGACCGTTGTGCCAGGCTCTGTGCTGGTGGAGCAGAAAGCAGAAGGTTAGGGCAGTGTGCTCCCAGCCGTCAGAGCTGGGAGGATGGACAAGAGGGAACTAAGGGAAATTGGCCCCCAAAATGTGCAACCACAAGCCAAAGCATGCCTGGAGCCCCCTGAAGCCAGAAGAGGCAGCAAGGTTCTTCCTCCCCAGTGTCCAGAGGGAGTGCACTGTCTTACTTTGCACATCTGAACTGCGATAGAATATATTTGTTTGATTTTTAAAGCCGTCCAGTTGGTGGCAGTTTGTTATGGTGGCCTAGGAAACTAATCAGAGATCAATAACCAAATGCCTGCATGTCTATAGAAAACCCCACTGTCCTGAACGCACATCCTGCACAGGGGCTGTCAGGCCTGGGGTGCAGCACCCGCCTCATTCTGAGACCAGCCACCTTCCAGGCACCAGCCTGGGGACCCCACGAAGAGACAGACCCAGGTGGGTCCTGGCCCAGATAGGAGAGGGTGGGCAGGAGCACCCAGTCCTTCTGGGGAGACCAGGCTTGAGAGGTGGGACTAGCCCCTGGCCCACATGGTGCACAGCCCTTGCTCCCCCAAGGGGTCTGCTCTCCTTCTGTGATCTCCTTCTGTGGTGCATGCCTACGTTCTTGCAGCAAGATATTTAACCGAACAGGAGGGAAGAGAGCAAAGCAGAAATGTTCCCCTTGCACACCCTCCTCCTGCCTCCTGCCCCCTTTAGAGAGACCCCTTCCACCTCCGTGCTGGAGCCAGTCCCACAGCACCCAAGCATAGCTGGCTGGTCTTCACAAATGCAGGCACGTGAGAGGGGATTGTTTGCAAATCAGTAAAAACATTTTGATGCTTTGCTGTACCAGCTGTTACCGGTCTGCCTGCCTCAATATCCGGGTCATTTCCCCAGGACACGGGGTGGGGTCATCTCCCTTACTGATGAGCACTTGGGTCGTCTCTGATTCTCAAGAATGGTGCCTTTGTATGTTGTGCACATTCATATGTGTTTCTTCATGACGGTTCACTAGACGTGGGGTCACTGGTCAACCCCATTTTGGTAGATTTTGTCACTTGTCTTTCAAGAGGCTGTGCTGATTTATATTCTCCCTGGCTGTAGGAAGGTGCTGCTCCTGTGTGCTCATTCTCTGGCACCCAACATGATCAATTGTTTAGGTTTCCCACACTATCAGGTAAAAAGGGTAAATCTCACCATTTCATTTCCCTGATTCTTGGTGGAGGTGAGCATGTCTAGTTTACTGAGAGTCTGGGTTCTTTTGCCCTCAGCTGCTCACACTCTGTATGTAATTTACCTCTTGTTGCTGATACATAGGTGCTCTTTATATATTATGGATATTAATTATTTCTATTCAAAGACCCAGCATTTATTTTCCCAGGTTGTTACTGTCTTTTTAGCCCTGTTTATGGTGACTTCTTTTTAAAATCCAATATAGAAAGTTTTCTTTTTATGGCCTCAAATATTTCAGTATTTTCTTTATATCTTACAGGCTCAGGTCTTTTCTAGAGGTTTTTTCATATGTTCCAAAAGTTTTAGGAATGTCAATGTCCTATATTTTGAGGTCTTTATGCTTTTCTCAAAAAATAAGTTCATTTTTAAAATTTGAGTAGAATTTATTTTTGAGTTGAACATGGAGTATGGGCTTCCCTGGTGGCTCACCGATAGATCCCACCTGCCAGTGCAGGAGAGGAGGAGGATTCAGTCTCTGGGTGAGGAATCCCCTAGATAGGAAATGGCAACCTACTCCAGTATTCTTGCCTGGGAAATCTCACAGACAGAGGAGCCTGGCAGGCTAAGTGCATGGGGTTGCAAAGAGGCAGACACGATTTAGCAGCTAAATAGCAACAACACAGAATGGGATACATTTAACTTAACATTTTTCTTTGTTACCAATCATCCAAAGACAAATTCTTGAATAACTCTTCCTGCTCTCAGTAATTAAGATAGCACTTCCTGCTACAGTGAATTCCCCATGTACACAAGTCCTGTTTCTGGACTTTTTATCCTTTTCCTTCATCTGCTGCTCCTTTCTGCTCCATCACTGCTCTGCTGGAACCCCTGAAGCTTCTTGTGGTGAAATTCCTCTACTTCTTCCTGTCATCCCTAGTCCTCTTGGGTCTCCTGGCCCTTCCCAGCTTCTGCCTCCCATGAGTACCACTGCCTCTGCATGACCCTGGGAAGGCCCAGATTCACCCTACCTTGGGGCCATATAAAGAACCTGGGCAGGGACTCATAAGTGATGAGTACTCCACCTGGGATGAATTCATTCTGGAAAGAACAGCTCTGGTGGAATGTTACTCCAGATTTTATAACAAGGGCTCAGATCACATGGACAGCTTGTCCTCCATCACCAGCATTGTGGTGCTGGGGCCAGGATCCAAATGTCCCCAAAGGAGGGAATCAGCAAATTCCATAGCCCAGCACAGCCCTCCTGCAAGACACCTCCAGCCACTCCAGGCCTGCAGAGCTCTTTGTAGATGGTTCTCTTTGATAATCCCCACTTTACAGATGAGAAGATTGAGGCTCAGAGCAAGAGCATGGCTTTCGAAGGGTCTCAACCAGAAAACAATGCATTTAGATTCAAACCTGCAAATGTCAGATATTTGAGGCTGGCTCTTGACCACTGGACAACACTTTGTGGCATCAGGTCAAGGCCCAGGGAGGCCGCGCAGCCCCTGACCCTGACCTGATTGGGTGAGCAGAGCAAAGCACAGTTCTGTATAAACAGACATGGGAGGGAGGCTCAGGGGCTTGCGGTCACCCAGCCCAGCTGCCCACTGGGGTGGAAATGAGGCCCAGAAAACTGCCTGCTGTCAGGGCTCCTGCAGAGGGGAGAGTCTGGGCCCCAGCCCAGTGCCTCTCCTTTGTCCTTAGAATCGAGTATGTCTTGGACCAAGATGCCTGCAGGACCGAGGGCCCGGTCCTGGCCTGTCTGAAGGGCATGGCAGTGCTCCTTGTCCATGCGGGCTCTGGGAGGCTGTGGACAGGTGTGTGACAAGTGACCAGGACGGGGTGTTCCCACTGCCCAGGGAGAGTGTGAGCACCTCCACGACCCCATGGGACTCTGGAGCACAAATGCACAGTGGTGTGTTGCTGTGTGGTTGGTGAGGAGCAGGGCTGGCCGTGGAGACCTCTCTCTTGTCTCCTCCGCCTCAGTACCCTGGCTCACTGACAATCAGCAAGGACAGACCTCTGCAGCACCTTCCGGCAAAATCCAACGCAAACTCCAGCCCCTCTCTGCCAAGGAAGAGGCTTCACTCTTGCCCTGGCTAAGGTGTCTGCTCCCTGCAATCAATTTTTCAGCTCCTGCACAGTCCCAAGCCTGAAGTAACAGGACTCTTATTGAATCATGCCCTCAGAATCGCACTTATTGGATAAGTGGGAGCCAGACAACTCTCCCCGTCTGCTCCCTGCCTCGCTCACAGAGGCTCCAGTTCAGATGTCACCCAGGGACTGGCTACACAGGGACAGCCCTGTACACTGGCCACGGGACCAGAGCATCTATGGCCAGGACCACTCAGCTCATCACTAACGTCACTGTGCTCAAACAGGCGTTACTGCCTGCATTGTGCTCAGTCCATGGCAAGACGACCACCACCACCCTCACCTGCCCACTGCACCCCCACTGCCCTCGCCTGCCCATCCTCACCTGCCCATTCCCCCCACTGCCCTCACCTGCCCACTGCACCCCCTCCTGCCCTCACCCGCCCATCCTCACCTGCCCACTGCACCCCCCACTGCCCTCACCTGCCCACTGCACCCCCTCCACTGCCCTCACCTGCCCATCCTCACCTGCCCACTGCACCCCCACTGCCCTCACCTGCCCACTGCACCCCCACTGCCCTCACCCACCCATCCTCACCTGCCCACTGCACCCCCCACTGCCCTCCCCTGCCCATCCTCACCTGCCCACTGCACCCCCACTGCCCTCACCTGCCCACTACACCCCCCTCCACTGCCCTCACCCACCCATCCTCACCTGCCCACTGCACCCCCCACTGCCCTCCCCTGCCCATCCTCACCTGCCCACTGCACCCCCACTGCCCTCACCTGCCCACTGCACCCCTACTGCCCTCACCTGCCCATCCTCACCTGCCCACTGCACCCCCACTGCCCTCACCTGCCCATCCTCACCTGTCCACTGCACCCCCACTGCCCTCACCCACCCATCCTCACCTGTCCACTGCACCAACTACCATGGCATGTGTGTGATCTCTACCCTACTGTCTATAGATTAGCTCTCACCTCGCGTGCATCCCTGTCTGTTACTCTTTTGTTATGATCTAACATTATTTTGCATGCTTCTTAACTAAAGAATAGATAACAAAGTTGTGAGACATTCACACAATGGAATGTCTACAATGGCTGCTACTCAACAATAAAAAGAAACAAACTATTGGTGTGTTCAACAATAATAAAGGGGCCACAAAACATGTTGAACGAAAACTCAGAGACACAAGAGAACTGATTCCATTTACATAAAGACCAGAACAGTGGCAACTGGTACATGGCAGCAGAAATCATATCAGTGTTTGCTTCTGAGGGTGGAGGGGAAGTAAATGCCAATCAATATGACAGAGACTCAGAGCCATTAGAAAAGTTCTGTGTATAATCGTCAAATCTCCTCAAAGTGGACTCTTTAGGTTTCTATACTTTATTTTATATATCTTATACTCAGGGATGGTAATAAACCCAATCAGTGCTGTCCTGAAAAAGCTCATGAGTTGGAGAAACTTGCACATTTAAGCATGATGGAGCAGGTGGTACAGGGTAACCCCTCTCACCACCAACAATCATAAAACTTGTCAAGATAAAAGAAACAGCTCTTCTGGGCAGTGGGCAGCAAGCATTGCAGGAAGGGAGAGGAGGGACTCTTCTAAGATGAGGCCCAGCAGTCTGCCTGGGGATGGTTTCCAACCATAGCCTGGAGAGCTGGTTCTGAGCAGGGTATGAGTTCTCCTGAAGCCACTGGAATCTATGGACCAGGGAGCTCTGTAAAGAGGAGACCCCAGGAATGCCACAATTCTGGGGCAAGGGCCAAGCCCTAGTCTAGACTCACCGGATAGAGCTTGTAATAAGCCCCAGACAAGGCTTACAGTTCACAGGTTATGTCCTTCCGAGGTAGAAGGGCTTGAGATACGCCATGTGCGTCCTTGGACTTGCACTAATGATTCACACAAGCAAGTTTGCACAGAGGTCAGGTCATCAGCCTGCAGCTGAATGCCTGCCAAGCGAGAGCCAAGTCTCATCTGAGAAGGGAAATGGAACCAAAGTCTCTGCCACCAAGAACCCATAGTGGCTAGAATGCAATCAGGAATCACTGGACGAAGCAAAGGAGCAGAAAAATGTGACTCCTGGCGAATAAAAGTGAACCAGCCAGTGGGAGCTGATCTTGGAGACAGCCCAGGTGCCGGGTGCAGCAGATAAAGGGTTTAGGCAATTATTATAAATTTATGCAGGAAGAAATCTTCAAAGAATTAAAGGAAATATAATCTTATGAGTGAACAGATAGGTAATCTCAGCAGAGAAATGGAAACTATATTTAAAAAAAAAGAACCAAGGGAAATTCTTGAGCTGAAAGTTACAATTGCTGAAGTGAAAAATTAACTGAAAGGGCTTTAAAGGAGATTTTCGATGTCAGGAAAGTCAGTGAATTTGAGAACAGATCAATAGAAATTATCCAACCTGGAGAACAAAGGAGAGAAAACTGAAGAAAAATGAACAGAGCCTCAGGGATATGTGGGATACTATCAAACAGTCTAACATAAAGGGGCAGAAATTAATACTTAGAGAAATGATGACTGAAAATTTCCAAAATTTGACGAACATATCATGAGTTTTTAAAAACTTACATTGGAGAGTTTGAAAATGTCTAGAAGTAAATGGTAATAAAAATCATTCTGGGTAAACCTTAACTTTAAATGAATTTAAGCAAACAATGAAAAGAATAAAAGTGAATTAAATTTTCAGTTCAAGAAACTAAAAGAACAAGGGCAAAAAATAGAAAAAGGAGGATAATAAAGATAAAAGTGGATATTTAAAAACAGAAGTCAAATAGCTAATGTTTTGCTTTTTTTTTTCTTTTGTAAGAATAATAAGGTAGAACAATCTCTGGCAAATTGGATGAAGAAAAGAGAGTGTACAAATGAATGTATTAGAAGCACAAAAGAGGAAATGCTTTGAGTTATCTCCTGCCAATAAATGTGAAAGCTTGCAGATGAAGTGAGTCAACATACAAAACAAAACAGAAAAACTCTGTACAAACATAAAATGATAAGCCATCTTCTGGGAGGAAGCCCCTTTAACATATAAAATCAATAAAATATTAGTCCTCATATTATACAAAGAATTCCCATGTAGCTTTGAGGAAAAGGCAAAATATCCCTCCCCACCTCAAAAAATAAGTAAAAACAAATCAGTTTCCCTGGTGGTTCAGATAAGAAAGAATCTGCCTGCAATGCAGGATATCCAGGTTTGATCCCTGGGTTGGGAATATCATGGAGAAGGGAATGGCTGTCCCTTCCATTATTCTTTCCTGGAGAATCCCATGGGCTGAGGAGTCTGGCAAGCTACAGTCCATGGAGGTGCAAAAATCAGACACGACTAAGTGACTAAACACACACACACACACACACACACACAAAATCAGCGTGGATTTCACAGGAAAGAAGAGATACAAATGGCCAATGAACTACATCAAGTAACCCAAGAAATGCAAGTTACAATAAGGAGAGGCTATTCCATTCCCAGCATACAGGCAGGAGTCACAGCAGCCCACAGGAGTGAGTGCTGGTGAGAATGTGGGGAAGTGGTGACTTTCCTGAGCTGTGGTGTGAATGTGAACGGACGCACACTTGGGGAAGAGCCATGCCGTGAACCAGACATCTGTGTCCCCCAAAACAACACACTGGAGTCCAGCCTTCAATTAAGAGGCACAGCATTTGAGGGCCATGAGGGCATGAGGGTGGGGCCCTCATGGATGAGATTAGTGCCCTTACGTGAAAAATGCAGAAACCTCTTGCCTTCTCTGCCACTGCAAACCAGGCAGAGACTCCACCAAGAACCATGTGTGCCGGCACCTTGATCACAGACTTTCAGCCTCCAGAACTGTGAGAAATAACATCTGTTGCTCAACGTATCCAGTCTACAATATCCCGTGATATCAGCCCAAGCTAAGTCATGCAAGTATGAAAAAAGTAAGGTTGAAAGTGCGTCTAGTCCCAAACCCAGCCAGTCCACACCTAGATAAATATAAGAGAAACTCACACACAGGTGCAGAAGGAGATGGCCCCAGGTCATTTCTTGTCTCATTCTATCAGAATGTGTGAAAGGAAAGAAGTAGAAAAGACCCCAAATTTATCAACAGGAGAATGGGCAGATCAACTGCAGCGTGTTCGTGTACACGGGAGCTGAAAGGGGCAAAACAGAGCTGCATGTGGCACACACACTGATCTTCAAAATGCAGCATCGGGTGGGAAAAACAGAAAGCAGACTGGTGAACATCGTATGATGCCATTGATGTGAAGGTTAAAATCCTCCCAGTTAATCATGTGAGCTGTTTACGGATATGTAGAGGAAAAGCGGGGAGGGGTCTCCAGTGACTTCAGAGGCCGGTGACAGCCTCTAAAAGTGGCAGGAGGCGAGGTCATAATGAGACTCAAATGCTGAGATTTTTAAATGCCCGAGTGTGGGTGGTGGGGACAAAAGCGATCATGGTTTCGTTCTGTGTTTTGCAGTGAAATCCTTTCCCAGTGTCCGCAGCAGCAGAGCCACTGCTCACAGGCAAACTAGGGGCAAAGGAAACCAGACACGGAAGATGTGAAGTGAGCGCTCCTTCAACACACAGCCCGCAGGCAGCACGGTGCCCTCTGGGGCGGGGTGGGGGGAGCACCGACGGGAGGGGCCAGCGAGCCCTGGGGGTGGGATGCAGTCTCTTGATCTGTGGGTACGTCTTGATGTAAAAATCCTCAGAGCAGCACACTGAAGATTTTGCTCTGCCCGTCTCACCTAGTAGGAAACGTGAGGACTAAATGTTACTTGGTACCTGGGTGGGAGCCAGGAGCAGAGAAACACAGCTGGGAAAGATGGAGCCAGGGGACAGGCATTGGGCACAGCATGGACCTCAGTTGTTAGTTACTTATCAGCACTGGCTCCTTCCTAGGGTTGAATGCTCAGCACTAACAGAAGATGCTAAAGGGGGTAGGGGGTGAGGGCTCACAGGAAGACTCTGTAGGTGATGCTCTAAACCCAAAACTGGCCCACAGTTTCAAGTTGATTAGAAAATAAGAACTGATGCTGTTGAATTGTGGTGGTGGAGAAGACTCTTGAGAGTCCCTGGACTAAAAGGAGATGCAACCCAAAGGAAGTCAGTCCTGAATATTCATTGGAAGGACTGATGCTGAAGCTGAAACTCCAATACTTTGGCCACCTGATGCGAAGAGCTGACTCCTTGGAAAAGACCCTGATACTGGGCAAGATTGAAGGCGGAAGGAGAAGGGGATGACAGAGGATGAGATGGTTGGATGGCATCACCGACTGGATGGACATGAGTTTGAGTAAATTCTGGGAGTTGGTGATGGACAGGGAGGCCTCTCACACTATAGTCCATGGGCTTGCAAAGAGTCGGACATGACTGACTGAACTGAGAAAATAAGAAAGAAGTCAGCCTGTATCACTTCCTCTGGCATGGGAGGGAAAGCTCCAGGCACTCATGAGGTCCTGAGGTCCTGTGGGAGCAGCCCCCCACTTTCCTGGTCCCCGCAGGCCCCGCTTGCGGGGGCCCCAGGCCCACAGCACGCAGCCTGGCCCCACAAGGAGTTGGTGCTCACAGCTGGAGGCTCTTCTGAGCACCAGCCATTGTTCCCTGTCACTCTTGGTCTGACATTCCCAGGGTCCCCAGAGAGGCAAGGGGGCCCCTGAGAGCATGGCTGGGAGCAGGCACATGAGAGGCAGGGCTGGCGCTCTCCGGGTGGCCCGCCCAGGGCAGGCGGGCAAGGGGGGACCCAGCATGTCCAATGCTGGCAATGACTTTGTCAGGACTTGCCACTAGTGCCTCTGTGCTCACAGGAGAAGGCTCCACCTCAATTTGCAGGGCCCTCCTCTGCAGCCCTGGAGGCCACAAGCGGAGGGTCAGGACTCCTCCCTGGGTTCTTTCTCTAAGCCCCAGGCCATCGAAACAGAGTGGGCCACAGCTGGAAGAGGGGGCAGCAAGCCTTGCTGATGGATGCAGGAGACCCCTGCGGCCACCCAGCCCTCCCGAGCGCCGCCCCTGACAGGGGCTGGGGAGACGGGTAGTCCTCTGGGCTCCCAGCGCAGCCATTAGGCCCAACACCCCGGTTCAGAGGCCCCAGGCTCCTTCTGTCTCAGGAAAGGCTGTGAGCTGGAGTCTTAATTAACACCAGGCAAGCATCATTTGTATGCCTGATGAGATCTGGAACTTTCTCCATGGAAATTTTTTTGCTTTGGGGAAAAACTCTTCAACTGGCTAATATTTTTATTACCAGACAGGTATGGTTGTTAAAGATACGGTTCTCTTCCCACCAACAAGTGTGAACAAGGGCAGGACAGGTGGCCGCCCACGAGTCAGCAGGGAGCCCCCATGCCTGTGCGTCCGGACCTGCTGTTGATGAATCATGGGCTCTGGTAGCAGCGCATCAGGCTGGGGGTGGCTGGAGGCACAGGCCCAGGGTTGACCTCATGTGGGGTGGTTCTGGGGGTGCCCCAAACAGCACCCAGGCTCACCCCAGAGCCCTCTGCCTCTCCACTACACTGAGGATGCAGACAAAATTTCTCCCCACCTCCGGACCCTGTGGCTGCCTGCATAAAGCCTCAGAGTCTGGCTCAGTGCGTTCTCTCCAAGGATTCTTTACCATCTGAGCCACCAGGGAAGCCCGGATGATGTTTAGAACATCATTCGCAGTCTTCCCGTGAACCCCCGCCCGTTGCCCCCACTCCCACCCACCTTGGCCGTGGGTGAGGGGTTTGGTTGGACTGTCTTCTTGGAGGGGCTGCTTGAAAGTCTCCCAGTGGCCAACAATGACTGGAGCCTGGGCCTCGGACCCCGTCTAGTGCACTTGTGGGAGGTTCTGAGCCCCAGGGAAGGACAGGCCAGCTGACAGATGACCTGGGAACTTGAGTCTGTTTAGGGCCAGGGTCCTGCGGGCTGAGAGAAGCTCCAGGTGGAAACCAGCTGGCACTTAGGCCCTGCTCCTGCGGGGGACAGTCCTGGCCCCGCTCAGTGGCTGCCGGCCCTGCCCATTGGCCCTGCTGGTCCAGCTCTCTATCGTCCTCTCCTGGATCCAGTGGGGTATCCAGAGTGACCCCGGGCTTCCCACCCGGCCAGCAGTTCTGAAAGTTGTCAAGCCGCTACTGAGAAGGTGAGTTTTCAATTACTGCAGCTCCGAGGCAAGGGCAATGCCTGAGCGATAATTGACAAGGTGTTTCCCTAGCAGGGAGCAGGTGCCCTGCCCTGGAAGGCCCTGGCTGGCGGTGGGCATCGAAAGACGGCTGCTGCCCTCTGGTGAGAGCAGTTCCAACCCTCTCCGGCCCCCTCCAGCCCCCCTCCCTCCATCACCCTCCATCCATCACCCTCCATCCCCTCCCTCCATCCCCAGGGTTTAGGTGAGGATATGTGGTATGTATTATCAGGTCTCCCTGTGTGGAATTGAAACTCATTTCTTCTTCCTTCGGCAAGGTCACTGGCTTTCCCTCCTGTCATCCAGAGCCCTTCTCCCCTTCTCCTGGCTGAGCCTGCAAACCCCGCCCCACTGGGCCCTCCAGCCTGGGGCCATCTCCTCACAGCTCTAGACACAGCTGTTAGCGCCCAATACCTGCCAGGCCCTGGTGGGGGCCTCTTGGTGGACGCATTTTGACACCTGCTCATTAGCCACATTTTCAGGCTTGTCCAGGCCTGTCCCCAGGCAGAGAAGGGAGGGACCAGCTCCCAGGAAACAGCTGGAGGAGGCATGACATTTGATCCAAGCCAGGCAGAGTATCCCCAGGAAGGGAGCTGCAGGGAGAAGACCCAGACTGGGGAGAGCTGGACCGGCCTGGGATAGCAGCTCCTTCCCTCTGCTGGCAGAGAACCTCATGGACACCTCCACTGGGGACCACCCACTTCAGGCTGAGTGGCCAGCAGTGGCCTCCTGCGTCTTTTCTTCTCCAGCTCAGGGTGGGCAGAACAGAGGGGGTCTTTCCCTGCACACCACCTGTCAACCTTGGCAATGTGGTGGGCAGTGCCTGGGCTCTGGCCCTGTGGGGTGCCCCCTGAGAAGGTAACCAGCACCTCAGGCCCCCTTCACCTGTTGCCCGTGCCTGCACAAGCACAGCGATCCACCCCCTTCCCCGATGGGGACCAGGCAGGACAGGGGCAGGGTCCTGCCCTAGGTCACGTGGGAAGAGCAAACGAGGCCCAGGTCCAGGACCCTAGCCAGCCAGGCTAGAGCAGCTGCCCGGTGCCAGGGTGGGAGGAGCAAGACATGGGGGCAGAGAGAGGCAGTCCCATCATCTAAGAAAGCCCCCACCCAACCTCCAAAGAGGCCGGACAGCCTGTGGCAGCTGGGCCAAAAGCCTCCTGACCTCACACAGCACAGCCTTGCCGGGCGGGTGGATGTGCTGGCTGGGAGATTTCACTCCCACGGGACACAGCCTAGGAACGCTGTGAGTGTGGCAGGGGACCAAACACCGAGGTCCAGACTTGGCAGTCACAGGCCCTCACCCCGGGAGCTGGGCAGCCTTGGCTGATGGCATCATTCCTGTCAAGTCTCAGTTCTCACATCTGCAAAGTGGGCTCATAACATGGCCCCTGAGCAGTGCCACCATTGAGGCTGTTGCTGACCTTGCACGGCTGGCTACGGAGGAGGCTGAGCTCTGCTGGCAGACGTGCCCTGGCGTGGGCTGCCCGAGCCCCCACCTGAGCACTGAGCAGCCCTAGAAAGTCACTGAGCCACTCTGACCCTCAGATCCTTTTCCAATGTGGCAGAGGCTGTGCTGCTGCACAAGGCACGGCCACACGTCCCAGCTGGGTGACTGCACCAGCAGATGCGGGAGCTCCTGTGGCCCCAGCTCCCAATCCACCCCTTCTCGTTCAGCTGGTGCCACGTGGGGACCTGAGTCACCCTTTCCTGGAAGAGAGAACAGTTGGGGAGGGAGAGAGTTAGGGAGGGTGGTTTGGGCTGGGGGCTGCCCAGGGACTGACACAAACCCAACCCCTACACCAAGGACCGAGTGGGGTCCACGTGAGAATACACCTCACCTTGTCCAAGAGCGCCCAGAGTGGAAATCCTGCTCCTCCCTGTAGGCCCACTCCTCCTTCTTCCCTCCCCCCAGCCTCCCTGAGACAAGGACCAGGGCACAAGGCTGCACCTTCCACCCGGCCTCGGCAGGGGTGCCCCTGCAGTGCCACTCTCTGCTCTGAGCCTCTGAGGCCTAAATTACCCAGCAAACGGAGATGGATGGCAGGGCCTTCCTGGCTCAAATTGATTCTCCACTCAGCACTGGCGGCGTCTCCTCTCCCTGGTGATCATTGAAAAATGCTTTTTCTCTATCTAATGGCCCAATTCACCAGCTCCTCGATAGGAAGCAAAGATGTATATCTAATCACGGATTAATGGGGATGGAGTGGGAGACGGAGGCCAGTCCAGGGTCGTCCTGAGGCATGGGAAGTGGGCAGGGGGCACAGTGCTCTACTATGGGGCTCCCCCACCCCCTGCAGCCCTGGAGCCTCTCCCAGGAGGAGTCAGCAGATGTCAGCAGGGCTGGTGCCAAGGAGGAAGGCAGGGCATGAGTGTCTCCTTGGGGGACACGTGGCCTCACTGCTTTAATCAGGCAGGTGCAGGCCATGAAGTGAATATGGTTAAACTGTGAATGCATAGAGATCTGCAGGGCTTGTCTGTTTCTCTCCTGGTTTTGCTTAGGTGAAATACAGGCACAAATAAGAAAAATTATCTTCCCAAGGTCACATAATACGCAGGCAGTGGCAAGGAGCCGTGGCAGGAAGCCACCTTTGACTTCAGCTGATGCCACGCTGACGTTCCATCACCTGGAGCAAGTCACATACTCTTCTAGCTCACTGTGACCTCACACGGAGCAGATGGACACTGAGGCCTCAAAGAGACTGGTCTCTGTGCAGCTGTTTCCAGAAGATGTGTATCAGGATCAATTCAGGTGCTCAGTTGTATCCGACTCTTTGCAACCCCATGGACTACAGCATGCAAGGCTTCCCTGTAACTCATGTCCATCGAGTCGGCGATGCCATCCAACCATCTCATCCCCTGTCGTCCCCTTGTCCTCCTGCCCTCAATCTTTCCCAGCATCAGGGTCTTTTCCAATGAGTCAGTTCTTCACATTAGGTGGCCAAAGCATTGCGGTTTCAGCTTCACTATCAGTCCTTCCCATGAATATTCAGGACTGATTTCCTTTAGGATGGACTGGTTGGATCTCCTTGCAGTCCAGGGGACTCTCAGGAGTCTTCTCCAACACCACAGTTCAAAAGTATCAATTCTCCGGCACTCAGCTTTCTTTATGGTCCAGCTCTCACATCCATACATGACTACTGGAAAAACCATAGCTTTGATTAAACAGATCTTTGTCAGCAAAGTAATGTCTCTACTTTTTAATATGTTGTCTGTGTTGGTCATAGCTTTTCTTCCAAAGAGCAAGTGTCTTTTAATTTCATGGCTACAGTCACCATCTGCAGTGATTTTAGAGCCCAAGAAAGAAAAACTCCATCACTGTTTTCATTGTTTCCCCATCTGTCTAACATGGAGTGATGGGACTGTATGTCATATTCTTCGTTTTTTGAATGTTGACTTTTAGGCCAGCTTTTTCACTCTCCTTTTCCACTTTCATCAAGAGGCTCTTTAGCTCTTCTTTGCTTTCTGCCATAAGGATGGTGTCATCTGCATATCTGAGGTTATTATTGATGTTTCTCCTGAAAATCTTGATTCCAGCTTGTGCTTCATCCAGCCCAGCGTTTCTCATGATGTACTTTGCATATAAGCAAAGTACATGTACTTTAAATAAGCAGGGTGACAATATATAGCCTTGACATACTCATTTCCCAATTTGGAACCAGTCCATCACTTCATGACTGGTTCTAACTGTTGTCTCTTGACCTGCATACAGATTTCTCAGGAGGCAGGTCAGGCAGTCTGGTAATCCCATCTCTTTAAGAATTTTCCACAGTTTGTTGTGTTCCACACAGTCAAAGGCTTTGGCATAATCAATAAAGCAGAAGTAGATGTTTTTCTGGAACTCTCTTCTTATTTCTATGATCCAATGGATGTTTGCAACTTGATCTCTGGTTCCTCTGCTTTTTTTAAATCCAGTTTGAACATCTGGAAGTTCTCAATTCAGGTAATGTTGAAGGCTGGCTTGGAGGATTTTGAGCATTACTTTGCTAGCATGTGAGATAAATGCAATTGTGCAATAGTTTCAATACTCTTTGGCATTGCCTTTCTTTGGGATTGGGATGAAAACTGACCTTTTCCAGTCCTGTGGTTTTACTGCTGAGTTTCCCAAATCTGCTCCCATGCTGAGTGCAGCACTTTCATAGCATCATCTTTTAAGATTTGAAATAGCTCAACTAGACTTCCATCACCTCCACTGGTTTTGTTTGTAGTGATGCTTCCTAAGGCCCACTTGACTTCACATTCCAGAATGTCTGGCTCTAAGTGGGTGATTATACCATTGTGGTTATTTGTGTCAGGAAGATCTTTTTGTGTAGTTCTTCTGCGTATTCTTGCCACCTCTTCGTAATATCTTCTGCTTCTGTTAGGTCCATACAATTTCTGTCCTTTATCAAGCCCATCTTTGCATGAAATGTCCCCTTGGTATCTCTAATTTTCTTGAAGAGATCTCTAGTGTTTCCCATTCTATTGTTTTCCTCTGTTTCTTTGCATTGATCACTGAGAGATCATTGATCTCTCCTTGCTATTCTTTGGAACTCTGCATTCAAATGGGGATATCTTTCCTTTTCTCCTTTACCTTTAGTTTCTCTTCTTAGCTATTTGTAAGGCCTCCTCAGACAACCATTTTGCCTTTTTGCATTTCTTTTTCCTGGGAATGGTCTTGATCTCTGCCTCCTGTACAATGTCACGAACCTCCACCCATAGTTCTTCAGGCACTCTGTCTATCAGATCTAATTCCTTGAATCTATTTGTCACTTCCACTGTATAATAGTAAGGGATTTTATTTAGGTCATTCCTGAATGGTCAGTGGTTTTCCCCACTTTCTTCAATTTAAGTCTGAATTTTCCAATGAGGAGTTCATGCTCTGAGCCACAGTCAGCTCTGTCTTGTTTTTGCCGACTGTAGAGAGCTTCTCCATCTCTGACTACAAAGAATATAATCAATCTGATTTTGGTATTGACCATCTGGTGATGTCCGTGTGTAGAGTCTTCTCTTGTGTTGTTGGAAGAGGGAGTTTGCTATGATCAGTGTGTTCTTTTGGCAAAACTCTATTAGCCTTTGCCCTGCTTCATTTTGTACTCTAAGGCCAAACTTACCAGTTACTCCACGCATCTCTTGACTTCTTATTTTTGCATTCCAGTCCCCTATGATGAAAAGGACATCTTCTTTTGGTGTTAGTTCTAGAAGATCTTGTAGGTCATCATAGAACCATTCAACTTCAGCTTCTTTGGCATTAGTGCTTGGGGCATAGACTTGGATTACTGTCTATGGAGTAGTAGACTATATAACTCCCAGTTTTAATAACAACAATAATAATAACAAGGATCGGATGGTGATGATGGTGATGCTAGGCTGATAGTGACGGTAATGGTGGCGATGGTGGTGGTGATGATGGGTGAGGTTGGTGATGGCAGTGAGGGTAATAGTGGGGATAGTGATGTTGCTGGTGCTGATGGTGGGGATGCTGGTGATGGTGATGGTGATGGTGATGAGGATGAGGATGAGGATGAGGGTGACTTTGATAGTGACAGCATTGACTGAGCACTTGGCTAGGCAATGTGCTAAAGGTGTCATGTTCTCCGTCTCAATCAATCCTCATCTTCTGCAGCATTCACTATTAATAGCCCCATTTTCTAGATGCCAAAATGAACACACGGAGTCACACGGCCCTCGGGCACAAGCTGGGGCAGGATTCACTCTCCAGTTTCCAGAGCTCCCCCGGGTATTTACTTCCCACCCCAGCACATGTCAGTCCTCTAACTGGCTCCCTTACGAGCTGTCTGCTAATCTTGGTAGTGCTTTAGCGCCTTTCATTGTAGTCCCCAGCAAGCAGTGCTGCACATCTGCTAATTACATGTTTTATTGTCTTGTTTGCCATTAAATATTGTCTGCACCTACCATTAAGCAAATGCACTTCTTGCATGGATTTATCCTCTCCTGAACTCTGGCCTGCAGGAGCCCTTCGGAGTTTGCAGTCGGGGGGCCAGCCAGGGTCCCAGCCTTGGAGCGCACCTTTCTATCTGTCCTCCAGGCTAGGCCATCAGCTGCACCAGCCCCCAAGCCAGTCACATGACACCAGCCCACCCTCCTCACTCACCACGCCAGGCATCTTTAAACAGCAGACTGCTCATGCCACTCCCCTCTACAAAGCATCTTCAAGGTCTCCATGACATCGGCTACACTCCCGGCATCTGAGCCCTTTTCCCATGAACGGACCCGCATTTCCATCAGCATGGGTTCGTCCTCACAAGGCCAGCAGCTTGCCTGCTAGAATCTCTGCCCATGATGCTTCTGGGGCCCAGGGCTGGGCCGGACAGAAGCTCCCTGCCCCAGCACCCCAGGCCTCCGTCACTCTCCATGGATCACCACTTAAACTGTCAGCCCCTCTTCCTCAGGACCCTCCTCATGATACTGCCCCCAGAGTTTTCTGCTCTGCTACCTGGAACTCATACATGGTAAAGAAATCACCTACATCTTCAGACCTTGGCCTCTTGGGTGACAGGCCTCCTTGGATGGGCCCTTCTCACCTTCCCCACATCCGAATCACCAAGGTTCATCCCAAGCAGAACAGTCCACCCCTCCCCTGATGACTGCTCACCTCCTCCTTGCCACCTCACTGACAGGATGTCCTAATACCTGGGGCCCAGGTTTGTCTCCATGGAGCCTCCTGCCATCGTTTAGTGTACCTTTAGTATCTAGCTGGAGTGATCTCTGCCCCTCCTCTCCCAGGCAGCCTGTCACCTTCTCTGAAACCTCAGCTACAGGATCCCACCTCTGCCCAGGCCTCCCAGCTGCCAGCTGGTGGGCCCCATCCCTCCCACACACCAAACTTGGAGTCTGATGACACCCCCAGCTCTTGACCCTTTGACTGTCTCCAGATCCACCAGCCCTGGCTTGCTTCCTGGACTTCCCACTCCAGGACTGTGTCCACACGCCTGCCGAACCTGACCTCAGCCATGGCCGGCCTTCTGTCTGGCCTCCCACTGCACCTGCCGGGGAACCCAAACCAGACCGGCCACTCAGTCTGCTCCATGCCCTTCCCAGCCCACCGCCTGTCCTGGGGAGTGCCCACAAGCTGGGCCGCAGCCCACGGAACCCTGCGCCCTCCCGACCCCCCCTCCAGGCCCCTCTCTCCTGCCCACAGTGGTGATTTTAAGTTCCTACATGGTGTCCGCATTGCTGAAGCTTCCATCTGAGACTTATAGCCACTGACACAGCCCTTCTTCCCTGTGTGAATATGAGGTGAATAGTCACGCACCCTTGGATGACCCCATCCACCCCCCGGACACAGCTCTGCAGCAGTAGGTCAGCGTGTCCTCCGCCTCCGGTCTCAAGTCTCAGTTCCAGCCGTGGTTTGGCAACCTTCTTAAAGTTTCCCTTAGGAAGGGAACTGCTAATCTGACGTGTGCTCCTTGCATGGCGTGGAAAGGACAAATCCCATGCCTCAACCCGCCCTCCACATCGGCCACATCGCGTTTCCCATCATAAGGCTGAGAGCGAGCTGCGCTTGCCACTTCTCCACTTGGTTTTCTCGAATGATGACCCCACAGCCTTGGGTTTGGGGGGCGTGGAGATGAGGCTTCCTCTGGGTTCTCTCTGCCGTGTCTACAACTCAGAAAAACTAAAGGACCAAGCCGATGGAACGAGGCTCTCCGGAGGTACCCACTCGTCTCTGTCTTTGGCCACTCCTATGCCTGTGCTCAGGCTGTCCAGGGAGCTTGGGTGCAGGAATGGCTTGAGTTACAGGGAAGTTCACGCTTCCGTGGGCAGCACTGTTTGCCAGCACCAAGCATGGGGCCGGTCCCCTTGGCACTGCCCGCAGGCTGTGGGGATGAAAGCAGGCAGCACCCTATTCTGGGCATGTCCTCTCCATCCCTGCACAGCTGGGGTTCTTGTCTTCAAAGCGACAGTGCCTGGTGCTAAGGAGCCAGGGGCCCCTGCCAACTGGTCCCTGTCTGCTGCCCCAGCCCTGAGTCCCACTCTGGGCTGCAGACATGCCTCCTCCTCCAGGCCAGCAGCCCCCCTACCCTGCACAGGCCCTCCCTGGCCAGGAGGCCCAGGCTCTCCTCCCACTGCCTCTTGGCCCAGCCTCCTCAGGACACCTTATCTTAGGGTCCAGCCCACAGCTCCCAGACCCTGTGCATCCCTCCCACCACGCTGGAGCCCCACAGGTCACGGCCTCACCCAGACTGGCTGGGTGGGTCTGGCTCAGCCTCCTGGCTCCCACAGGGAGCTCACAGCAGTCAGCAGGCTCCTGACTCCCGTGGTCAGCACACCTGGAGGACAGGTGGGGTGAAAGCCGGCTCGCCCACTGGGCAGGCATTTGAACTCAGCGAAGTAGGGGACCGGGAGTCTTTGTAAGCTGCCTTTATCTTTTTCATAACGCATTTTTTTAAATGACTAAGTCAATATTTGTTCAATGCAGAACACTTGGGAAACAAACAATGGAAGAAAAAATTACCCGTAATTGCACAGCGCAGAGATAAACACCGCTCGCTTCGGAGACGGCGTCTTCTCTCCTTCTGCCACCTCCCTCGCTCCCTTCTCCTCGCACATGTATCAAAAACAGGATCTTCTGTGTGCCTGCTCACATACAGACACACGCGCACGCTCACACGCACCCACGGCTGCTCCACCCGCCACACTCCCCGCAGCAGCTGCACAGCAGTTCTGTCCATCCCCCTCGGCCTCCTCCGTCTCTCGGCGCAGGCTGTGCTCCCCTCTCGTCCCTCCGCCTGGAGTCTCCAAACCACTCCTGCCTCCACAGGCCCCTCTGCAGCCCGCCCTCCTCCCAGAGGGAGCGACTCGGCCAGCACCCTCCAGCGGTTCCTGTTGCTCCACCACGAAGCCCAGGCCTGCCCTCCAGGCCTCTGGCCACCCCTGCAGCCCCCACCCGCCCACCCTCTCCACACAGAGCCTCGCTCTCTTGCGGGGTTCCTGCCAGCCCCCTCCCTCCACTGCCTCCACTCAGCCCCCTACTTCCCACTGTACTGTACCCCCACAGTCCCACGGGGCAGCTCGTAAATCTCCTGGAGGCGACAGGGCCTTCATGTCCACTGGCCTTAGAGCTCTCGCCTGGACGCTCCGGTGATCCCTGACCTCAGGCTCACCAGGTTTTGGATCCTGATGGAGCACTCTCTGCATTTGCTGAGTGAAGGACGGATCTGTGAATGAATGAATGAGTGAGTGAGTGAAATACCTGGGATCGGTCAGCATACGCTTGGGGGTCATAGCAGGGGCCACCCCGATTCCCTCCAGAAACACTAACGTCGTTTCTACATCTACTACCCCTGGACATGCCAGGCAGGCCAACCTGCGCTTCCCCCTGAGCAGAATCACGTTTTCATGTCTGCGAGTTGTTGGGCAGGGTTTCATGTGTCCCCACGGAAATGCGCAGGCTTTCTGTAATCAGTGATGAAAACTCTTTTATGTTTGCCTACTGGCCATCCATACACCTTCATCTGTGACCTTCTGACTCACACTCCTGTCTCTGCTTGACGCCTTTCTTATTTATTTATGATAATATTTTAGGTCATTAGCTCACTCACCCTTTGAGTAAACAGGGGTTGTGAGATAGCCCCCTGCTGCTGTTTGTTTCTGATCGTGTTGAAGTTTTCATTTGAGTAGTGACCACATAACACTTGGTGGTTCTCCTAATGAATTTCACCCTGGTGCTCCAGTTAGACCCCAGCTCAGGAGGAAATGGGCCAGAACCGGGTGGACCAGCTGAACAAAGAAACCACGGGCAGGATACATCTATCACGATCAGGCCAGCCTCTGGGAATTCTGTTTCATCTATATCTTTACAATGTCTCCTAAACTGTGCAAACATGTTCCTTTCTAACTTTGGTTTTGTTTTCCCCTCCCCTTTGGAAAAGCCAAGAGGCAGGCGTTCCAATTCATGAAGCCTCCTACACGTGTTTTAAATTTCATTTTCAAGATACAATCCAAATCAGAACACACATTCATTCAAATGCACTTTCCTGCCCACTTCTTTCCCCAGCTTCCTGGGATTTTTAGTCCCTCAATCCTGGAGACTTCTGGGATCAGTGAGTTCTCCAGGATATATGTATTCATTTACTGTAACAGAGGCTTGTGGACTGGGCAGCTTAAACAATGGAAATTCATTTCCTCACCAGTTCCGGAGGCCAGAAGTCTGAGATCCAGGGCTGGTTTCCTCCTGGGCGCCTCTCCTGGGCATCCAGACAGCTGTCCTGGCTTTGTGTCCTCATGTGACAATTGGGGTTTTCAGACAGAAGAATTATCCTTCTGGTTCATTAGAAGCTTTCCGAGAACAGTTTCACTATATGTAATTATAAACCTGAGAAGACACACATTTTTTGTCTTCTTAGACCAACCACGAGCTATTGGTTAAACTGTGACTCTCTGGTTTACACCAGACTCCAGGAGCCAGTAGGAGGAAGGGTGGATTTGGAGCCAGGTCAGGATTCACCATGTCACTTGGGGTGTCTGTCTATAAAGTGAGGTGATGATGACCCAAGGGCGGGGGCTGTATTGTGGACTAGTTGGGGAGCTACTGGAAGCCATTGGTTTAGGGCCACAGAGGAGCCCAGCAAAGGCTATGTCCTTCCCAAGTAAGAATATTTTCATTTTGATTTAAGACATGTACTCACTAAAAGCAAACAATGCAGCCAGGACTCAAGAGTAGAGAAAGGGCCCCCAGATGCTCACCTGGATCCCCAGAGGCAAGGACTGAAACCAGCTTCCCATGGATGCGCACTTGCCTGTCTGTGCCACGGACCCTGGCAGAGCCCACCTCATCCTCCTGGGGACACAGCGAGAGGACGTGTTACCGCCCTTTCACGTGGCCAGCGGAATATGAGTGACTGACACGTGCCTCCTGCAGACCCAGCCCTTCAAACCCTCCCCAGGAGCCCATCGCCTGTCACCAGGCATCCTCCGCCCTCTGGTTGAATGACACGGACGAGGCAGCCCAGAGGAGGGGAAGCCCCGAAATGGAAGGAGCCCGGGTCCACCGTGTGGCACCTGCTCCACTCAGCAGACACCGTGGGTGATTCACATCAGGGAGAGATAGATCTTAGTGAGATCTGAGTGTCTTTGTTACAGCAGCTGACCTACCCTGACCAATACACCAGATGATATTTAAACAGAACTTTCTGCCCTGTAAATTTTCTTTTTAAAAAACACATATTCATATCATTCTACTCTGGCAAGACAGTTTGCACCATTTAAAAAAAATGGCTCCAGAGTAGGTATGTTAGTGACAGGTACAGATGAGGCCTCTCACAGAGGCTGAAACGTAAGGGTCTCATCTCACTGATTGAGAGAGCTGTCCAGAGTTCACTCTGCAATTCAAACATGTGAGCAAGGACCCGAGATTTGTCTTTCCAAATTGCCATCCTCAGATTTTTGGCCTTTGTCCTTGGCTCTTTTCCTTCTTTGTTAGATTCCAGGTCCTCATTTTTTCTTTCTTTTTTGTAATTTACTTTCTCATTTACCTGGGGTACATCTTCAAGTCACTTCTCTTGAGGAGTCAAATGAAAGTTTGTTTGCATGTATGAAAATGTCTCTTTCCACATGTCCACTAGTTTGGCTGTGCCTAGCACTTCATCAGAATCCTAGGGGGCTTGGCTATGTTTCTGAAAGGGGTGGCTGACCTGAGAACAGGCAGGTTGTTTCATTTCTTTGCAGATGACGTGTTTCCCTCTCTGAAAATGTTGGGGATTTTTCTATCAACGGTGTTATGCAAGTTGATGGTAACCTGCCTCACTGTGGCTCTTTTTGATTCATACTTCTTGGTGCTGTAGGAGGCCCTTGCAGTGCTGAGGTTCTGTTTTCCTTGGAGCTCAGCAATTCCCTTGCATTATTGATTTGTTCTCCCCTCCCTCCACTTCCTCCGGTTTTGTTTCCGGCTGTCGGCCTCCTGGAGGCTTTCTTCTCTGTCCTTTATCCATTTGCTCATAATTCCAATCTCTCTTCTTGGCGCTTTTCTCACTCTGCTTTCTCATCCTCTGTTGATTTTCTAGGGGTGCAATCGTACTTTGGACTCTGCTTGTTTGGATTTTCTGACCGTTCCCCTTTCAAAGCATGCTGATTTTTATTTTGTAGTTACAATATCCTCTCAAATGTTTCTGCTTGCGTTAATTGGAGTATTTCTAGTACACTTTTCACTTGATTTGCTCTGTTTCCTCCGATCCTCGTTTTTCGGTGCGTTTATCTTCATCTTTCTCTGGCTCTCCTTCCTGCCTGGCGATGCTGTCTGCCTAGTCACACAAAGGGACGAGTGAGGGTGCTGGGGTGGACCCCTCTGCTGTTGGTTAACAGGACTTGCTTTTCTACTCACCCCACCCCCGCCACCCCCAGATAATAATTCTGTCTTTGGGCTTTGGGGGAGTGGGAGGACTGTGGCAGCTGGCAGATTCTCTGTAGAGTGTGGAAGCCTGGACCCTCTCTTTCATTCTGGGGTTCACTGTCCCTGTGGGGCTCACCCCATGGCCTCAGTGATGATCCATCGGGTTGTCCCTCTGCCTGTGCTTCTGCTCCCACGGGTGGGGAGGGAGAGGGTCTGCTGAGTGGGCTTGCCCCACTTATGACTCACCATGACCTCTATTTTCAGCCTGCCTCCTCACCCCGGCCCACCTACACCTGCTTCCTCTGGGCCCCAGGCCCTCCTCTGTCCTGGGGGAGGACTCTCAGCATGCCTGCTGCCAGGATCCGGGCTCCAGCCCCCTCCTCTTTATAGGCCCACTCACATCCCTGCGAGTTCTGTCTCCTGGAATTTATTAAAATCTCTTAGTCATTGTTGTGAGGATTAAAATGCAATTATGTATGCAAAGCACATCATACAGTACCTGGCACATAAGGAGGACTGGATAAATGTTAGCAATTATTATCACAGTTGGTTAAGTGATTTCCCCAAGATGGTAAGACCTCTTCCTTCAAGGAGGCCACAGTTTAGACAGACAGAGGCTCAAGTGTCACCAATAATAAGTCGCCCCAGCTCCCCCAGCACCAGCATCTTTGCATGTCAACTTGGTCCTTTCTTACAGCTTCCTAGGAGGGCATGGAGCACAGACGTCACCTCCTGTCCACTACTGGATTGAGATATGACCTTGCCTCGAGAGCCAGGCCGCAGCAAGAGCACTGTGCCGGCTGCAGCACCCCTTCCGGGGAACACGTCACATGGTGGATGGTCCCCAGGGCTCCAAGAAGCAAGTTTCTCCTCACGGAGATGGTAAATCACAGCCGCCTCCAGGAAACTTGAAGTCAAGATACAGAGCTCTCGAGGCAAGGTCATTCTCAAGGGCAGCTGCAGCTCTCTTAACCCCCAGAGTCCAGGGAGGAAACGTGAAATGCAGCGGCTTGGGGTGACCAGACCAATGCCTCCTCGTTGTCTAAGATGGAAGCATGTGGGCAGCTCATGCCACCGGGTTTTTATGTGCTCTTTCTGTTTTAAGCCAGCAGTGGAGTTTGCAAGGAGAATAATCACTGAGGCATCAGCATAGCTGTGTGGTGGAGGAGCTAAGAGTGTAAGGGGAAGAGCCAGGAAGGAAGGGAACTGGAGCGTCTACTGAGCGTCAGGAAGGTCGCCTGCACTCAGACTCAACACACATCTCATCCTCACTGCGACACATCAATATGTGTTTTGTAGCAGAAGAAACCAATGTTCAAAGAACTGAAGGAATTTTCCCAAGGTCACACAGACTCAGCCTCATCTCCCCATAGATTGTGTTCAGGTAACCATAAATCAGGGAGGAAAGGATAAGTATCAAAGCTATTTAAATAAGACAAGTCACTTGGCCTTGGACTCTTTTATCTTTATTGGCTAAATGCCTAGAGTAAAACCTATTCCTCAGAGCCTTTGTGAAAATTCAATGATCCACCAAATGTGAGTGTGCCTGCCATGCTTCAGCGCACACAGTAGGCACTTAGTCAATGTTTGTGAGTCTGGTCTCAATGAGGGAAGACGAAACACTTTTTGAAACTATTAAAGTTTCAAATGGGACAGTTTTAACTAAAGAGAAGGGATCAGGAGTTGATAGAAATTTCTGAAATAGGTCTCATGGGGCTGTAGGGTTGGAGCAGGAAAATACTATGCTTTCTCAAACAAGAGAAGCTTGAACTGGAGTGGGTGGAGAAGATGCAGGATGCACCCAAGAGTGGTCACCTGCAGCGCCACGCTGAGGCGCAGCCCACAGGTCCTGGGGACCAGGAAGGGGTTCTGAGCGCATGACGGCAGGAGGGCACCTTCTGCTTGGGTCATGCATGCCCTGGAGCTGCCTCACTCTCGGTGCCCTGTTGCTTATACCTCAGGCGATTTCCCAGTGATCCCAAATGATACAATAAGCTCCGTCTGGAACCACACACTTTTGTATATAACATCCAGCACCTTGGGATAGAAGTAGGTCCTGGGACTTCCCTAGCGGTCCAGCAGTTACGACTCTGCATTTCCACTTCAGGGAGTGAGGGTTTGATCCCTGGTAGGAGAACTAAGATTCCACCTGCTGTGCTGAGCACTGAAGAACTGATGCTTTCTAATTGTGGTGCTGGAGAAGACTCTTGAGAGTCCCTTGGACAGCAAAGAGATCAAACCAGTCAATCTTAAAGGAATCAATCCTGAATATGCATTGGAAAGGCTGGTGCTGAAGCGCCAATACTTTGGCCTCCTGATATGAAGAGTCGACTCGTTGGAAAAGACCCTGATGCTAGGAAAGATTGCGGGCAAGAGGAAAAGGAACGACAGAGGATGAGATGGTTGGATGGCATCACCAACTCAATGGACATGAGTTTGATCAAACTCAGAAAGATAGTGAAGGACAGGGAAGTCTGGCATGCTGCAGCTCATAGGATCACAAAGAACTGGACTTGACTGAGTCACTGAACAATGACAGCAAAGCATTTGATGAAAGTTAACAGCAATGAATGATAAAGTCTCAATAGAATAACTATACAGAAATAAAATTCCTCAACCTGATAAAGAATATGTGAGCAACCTACAGCTAACATCATCTCCTAAAACTGGAAAAGGATGCCCACCCTGTGAAAATCCTTGCCAGTGTAGTAAGAAGGCAAGAAACAGGAATAAGAAACAAGCACACAGATTGAGAAGGAAGAAATAAAAATGTCTTTATTTGCAAATGGCATGATTGTGAACAGAGAAAATATAAAAGACTCCTAGTTAGTTTCTTTGGCAAAATCACAGAATACAAGGCCGCTACGCAAACGTCAACTGTATTTCTGCATACTAGTAGTGAATAAACTACTGTTGATTGTTATGAAAATTTGATTTTTACAAAGATGCCAAGTTAATTCAATGGAGGGAAGACTAGCCTTTTCAACAAATATTATAGAAACAGTGGCATATACATATGGAAAAAAATGAAACTTCAGGCCATTAAAAAGTTACTTGAAATGGATCATAAACCTAAATGTAAAACCTAAAGCTTCAAAGATTCTAGACAAAAATCATGGTAGAAAATATTTACTGCCTAGGGATAAGCAAAGATTTCTTGAGTAGGCTTTAGATAAGCACAAACTATGAAAGAGAATATTGATAAATTGGACTTCATCAAAACTAAAACCTTCTGCTCTTTGAAAGACATTGTTAGGAAAATAAAAAGCAAGATATAGAATAAAAGAAAATATTCACAATACACAGTATCTGGCAAAGCCTTATAAATCAGGATATATAAAGCTTTTTTTAGTTTAAGAAGAAGAGACCCAGTACAAATGGGCAAAAGATTTGGATAATACATTGCAAGGCAAGAAAGACACACGGCCAGTGGACACGTGAAGAGACGCTCAGTGTTACTGGACATCAGGAAAGTGTATACTGAACCACAGTGGGGACTCCACGCCCATCGGGATGGTTAGGTTTGAAGAGACTGGCAATGTGAGGTGTTGGTGTGATGCTGAGACAGTCAGACCCTCACACGTCACTGACGGGAGGGAACAGTGCTACAGCCACTCGGAAAACTGCTGGGCAATTTCTTAAAAGCTAAACATACACTGAAGCTATTACCCACATGAAATGTATATTTAAAGATTTTTTTCTTCATCTTGGGTGCCAGGAATATTAAAAAGAGAGAGAGCAGATATATTTAACCATAGTGTACTATGATTCATCAAAGAGCCCAAACTTTCATTTTGCGGTGTTCATCTGTTGACGTTGATTCAAGCTATCATTCATTTTATCATGTGGGAACATGTTATATGGTTAAAAATATAAGGATTTTGAACTAATGTTGATACAAGTTGTGTTGTCGTATCATATTGTTTTTCAAAGTGCTGCCGGTTTAAAAGAAAGCACTGTGTTTACAAATATGTTTTGAAACGTTGGCCAAAATTTTGTCTCCAGCAGCCAAAAATAAAATTAAGTATACATTTATCAAACAATCCAGAAATTTCAGATATTTACCAAAAGAAATGAATACACCTATCATCTTCATCTACTCACATCTTCACGTTCATGGCTTTACTCATGATGGATAAATCTCATAATGGGCTTCCCTGGTGGCTCAGCTGGTAAAGAATCTCCCTGCAGTGCACAAGAGCCCAGTTTGATTTCTGGGTCGAGAAAGTCTGCTGGAGAAGGGATAGGCTGCCCACTCCAGTACTCTTGGGCTTCTCTGGTGGCTCAGCTGGTAAAGAATCCACCTGCAATGTAGGAGACGTAGGATTGATCCCTGGGTTGGGGAAATCTGCTGAAGAGAATGGCTACTCACTCCAGTATTCTGGTCTGGAGAATTCCATGGATTGTACAGTCCATGGGATCACAAAGAGTCAGACACGACTGACTTTCACTTACTCATAATAGTCCAGACTAGAACCGCCCAGTTATCCAAGAAGATGTGAATGGATAAGCACACAGCAAGGACATTAATGTCAAATGGGACTCGTCACAATAGAAAACATTCACTATGCCTGCATCTCCCCCCGCTGCCTTGTAAACAGATTCCTCAGCACTGTCTTTCTAGACTCCACATATGTGCATTAATAGACAATGTTTGCTTTTTTTTCTTTCTAACTTACTTCACTCCATATAACAGGTTGTATGTTCATCAACCTCATTAGGACTGATTCAAATGTGTGGTTTATTTTTTCTTTTATGGCTGGACAGAACGTGGGAAGGAGAGGGTAGAACAAATTGATAGAGTGGCATGGAAACATATACATTATTGTATGTGAAATAAACAGCCAGTGGGAATTTGCTATATGACACAGAGAGCTCAACTCAGGTGTTCTAGAGAGGTGGGATGGGGTGGGAGTTGGGAGTTGGGAGGGAGGTTCGAGAGCAGGGGGACATATATATGCCTATGGCTAATTCATGTTGCTGTATGGCAGAGACCAACACAATATGGTAAGCAATTATCCTCCAATTAAAAATAAATTAAAAATTTTTTAAACTTCTGTGCTTCAAGGGACACTGTCAAGAAAATGAAAAACTTACAGAATGTGAGAAAATTTTTCAAATCATATATTTGATGGGCCTAGCATCAGAGTTGGAGAAGGCAATGGCACCCCACTCCAGTACTCTTGCCTGGAAAATCCCACGGAGGAGGAGCCTGGTAGGCTGCAGGTCGCTAAGAATCGGACACGACTGAGCGACTTCATTTTCACTTTTCACTTTCATGCATTGAAGAAGGAAATGGCAACCCACTCCAGTGTTCTTGCCTGGAGAATCCCAGGAATGGGGAAGCCTGGTGGGTTGCCGTCTATGGGATCGTACAGAGTCGGACACGACTGAAGCGACTTAGCAGCAGCAGCAGAATATATAAAGAACTCTTATAATTCAGTAATAAAAAGACAACCCAACTTAAACACCGGACAAAGAATCTGAACTGCTATTTCTCCAAAAAATGATACACAAGTGTCTAATAAGCACATGAAATGATGCTCCATGTCATTAAACATCAGGGAAGCACAAATTAAATTTACACTGAAATATCACTCCACACCCACCAGGATGGTTATGATCCACAAAATGGACAATAACAAATGTTGAGTGTAGAGATTTTAGAACCTCATACGTTGCTGGGAAGGATGGAAAATGATGCAGTCAGTTTGGAAAACAGTTTGGCAGCTCCTCAGAAAGTTAAACATAGAGTTATCATCAGTTTGACTCAACAGTTCTAATTCTGGGTATACACTCAAGAGAACTGAAAAAATGTGTTCATGCAGAAACTCATACACAGATGTTCATAGCAGCATTATTCATGAAAGTCAAAAGATGGAAAAACCCAAAAGTCCAGCAACTGGGGAACGGATAGGCAAATGTGGTCTCTCCATAGAAAGGAATATTACTTGGCCATAAAGGAAGTGAAATAATGACACAGGGCACAACACGGATGGACCTGGGAAACACTATGCTGAGTGACATGAACCAGGAGTGAAAGGCTGCATATCATAGGATTGCATTTATTTAATATCTCCAGAATAGGTGAACCCATAAACAGGAAGAAGGTTAGTGATTTTCAGGGGCTGAGGGGATGGGAGAATGGGGGAGGGGTGACTGCAAAGTTTCATCACTTCAGGAGTGGTGAACGCTTTCTAAAATTAGTGGTGCTGGCTGTACAATTCCATAAATACACTAGAAGCCACTGAATTGTACATTTTAAAAGAGTAAATCTTATGGCACGTGAATTATATCCCAACAAAGCTGTCATTAAAATGGAAAAAAGATGAACAGATAAGCAAATTATAGTATATTCATACTATGGAAATATAACAATAAAAATGGATAAATGACTGAAACATATAAATACATGAATGAATCTCAAAAACGTGCTGAGCTTAAGAATCCAGACACAAAAGAGTGGGCACTTTAGAATTCCGTTTATGTGAGTCTCTGAAAAACAAATCTAATCTACAGTGACAGGGAGCAGAGTGGTCGTTGCCTGGGGCCGGGGCTAGGGGCACCGACTGGAACAGAGCACAGGGAACCTTCAGGGCTGATGGAAACGCTCTTTATCATTAAGCGGTGGTAGCCACACAGGTGTATAAATCTGTCCAAATTCATCCAAAGGCACATTTAAGATGGGTGTATTTTTGTTATGTGTAATCTATCCCTCAATACAACTGGCTTTTGAAAAGGAATGAAGCTTCCTCAAATGTGAATAAATATACGCAGTTCGTTAACAGTTAGCCTAAGAAGCATGCAAATGTGCATTTAAAATATTTATTAAGAACAATAGTCTCTGTGGGTTCTGTCTGCACCCTGGTTCCCCTAGGCTAAGGAAGTTGTGAAGCTCAGTGCCCAGCTCTGAGCTGGGCGCCAGGAGCAAAGACACAGGATAAGCAGTGTTCTGACACCGCTGTGGCTGCGTTAGCGTCGTGGAGCCAGGTATCCGAACAATACAGACACGAATAGCTTGCATCACGTAGGACGCTGAGTGCCTGTGTGTACGGCGGGGACAGGCAGCCTCAGGGAGAAAATATCAGAGGATGAGACGTTCACACACAATGACCTGAAAAAAATCAGGTCAGATGCTGAAGGAGTGGTAAAAGAACTTGTCAGACCAATTATCGGGGACTCGCTGGCTGGGCAATTTCTTCACTTCCTCATCTGTGTCCTCGTGTGTTAGTCAGGAAATGCTAGATGATGCTGCAGAAACAAATACACCTTCCTTCTATCGCGTAACTGCCATCTAGAGCTCTGGGCTTGCCCTTCACTGGGGGACTCAGTCATCAGGACAGATAGCTGTGCTGTGGGCCTGGCCTCCGTCACCCAGCGCTGTACCTCCTGCAAGGGAGGATGGGAAATGTAGTCCACCCGCAGCTCAAGCAGAGGAAATGGGGTGAAGACCGCATGGCCCTGGCTCTGCAAATCTGTGTCCTGGGTCATGCCCTTCCTCCTCTCCCCTGCAGTGGTTCCGTTGTGAATGTCTCCCTAAGCATTTCAACAGTGAGCCCTAGACAACCTGTCCCTATTAGAACCACTCTCCGTGCTTCCCACAGGGCTGGCCATGAGGGCTGATTGTAATGGAGATAATTAGATGATATGTGTGCTTTCAGATGGCCCATCCTTGTGATATGCAGCCCTCAAACCATACTGCCCCAGGTAGCCACCAGCAAGGCAGACTGGGAATGGCAGAGGCTCTGGGCTTCGGAAGGGTGGCTTCCAGGCCTGCTTCTGCTTGCCCATCACCGCAGGCCCTGTGTCAAATTGTCTCACCTTTCTGAGACCCAAGTTCACGTTCCTGTGCAGCAGCCAGGACTCAAACCCAGACTTGGGGAATCCCAGACCAGCCCTCTGTTCATCCCCTATCTCCCACTCTCCTTTTCTGATTTGAGGGGCTCCCCTTCCTGCCATCTTTTCAGGATGAGATGAGAACAGAAGAGGGTAACAGGGGAGGACATTCTAACACCTAGAGGTCACTGCCTTTGTTATTATTATTGTTGTTGTTGTGGACGTGACTCTGTGGGCTTCCTCTTGCAGGAAGCCCTTCCTCCCTCTGGCCCCAGCACAGCTCTGCACTTCTCTCTGGCTCGCTCGGCTTGAACAGTGTCTTCCTCTCTTCCTCTTAATGAGGTAAATATAAGTTTATGAGCTTGCAAATGGGCCCCAGGGCCATTTCTGGGGTGAGACCCAGCGCCGTCTGCGTGGAGACAGGTGAGAATGGGTCTTTAACAGGGAAGATGGAGAGGAAAGCGGGCAGTCCTGAGTGGGCAGCCGTCATCAGCACCAAGAAGCTATAAACTGGGATTGTCTTCAAGATTGAACTTTTCCCCTCTCTCCAGCAGCTATTAAATAACTCCAAGGAAATTACTCTGAAGGAAAAGTGTTCGGCTCGGCTTTTATTTAGAGCAAGCCGACTCCTGGGAGCCTGTCGTCATGTGAGGGTCTGCAGAAGTGTCGGGAACACATGCCCCAGCACCCCTCCTTCCATCGTCCCCACTGTCAGTTCTGGTGAGATGCCTGACCTTTTAGGGCACTCACCTCTCGTAGACGGAAGGTAATAGGAGGGAGAACCAACATTTACTGTGTTCCCCATAAATGCTGAGCCATCTTACATACATTATCTTTTTCAATTATAAAAAATAATTCACAATATAAGTATTACACCCATTTTGCAGACATGAAAACTAAGATTCAGGGACTTGGTGTTACCAGGATTGCAAAAAGCCAGGATGAGAGCCCAAGGTCATAGTCACTTTGACCTTGGTGCTACAACATACACTTAAGACAGGGTATTTGTCTCCATGCAGAAGAGCTTGTGAAGGGTAATTAGAGTTCAGTTCAATTTAACACATGTTAATAACACCTTGCAAAGGAGATGAAGTGAAAGATGTGAACGTGGCCTCCAAGGAACTTAACAGGGGATAGACATTTCTTGGTAAACAACAGCAGCCTGTCAGTTACGGATGGGGCCAGAGAACATGTAACAGGCACTTTGATTAAATGTGGTGGTTTGAACCCATGGGCTCAGAGAGCCCTGTTAAAATAACAGGAAAGGAAGTGAATAGACACAAAACCACAAGCACAAAGAGAATGTCAGGGACAAAACATCAGAATGTCAGCACAGTTGCCAAAGGCAAAAAAGAGACAGTCGGGAGGTGATAGAATTAACTCACTGGAGTCAGGTGAACACAGAAGTCTGCCTGTAGGGAAAGTGATCCATTCCTTAGACCCCTAGATGGACAGCCTCCAGAATCATAGCCTCAGGTGTCCCTGAGGAGGGCGAGGGTGCAGGTGGGGTTGAGGAAAAGGAAGCTGGCTTTAAAGCCTTTGTGAAAAGGAGACAGAGGTCCATCCTCCTTCTCCTCCCTCCCGAGCATCAGGCAACAGCACCACCTGTATCCAGCAGCAGACATGGAATTCGCCTTCTGGAACTGTTGCTCTAGATGGTTTCTTGACTAGACAATGGGAAAATACGGGACAATGTTTTACTGGGGTGGCTTATATTAATATATTAATCAGTGTGACCTCAGCTCCCTTCCACACTCTAAGACTTCTGGAAGCCAGGCTCACGCTCCTCAAGCAGAAGAGAGGCATCTTCTCTAGGAAAACTCATTGGCCCAGGAGGAAAGACCCACAGACACTGACAGCTGAGGCGCCAGATTAAAAATGCAATGTGCCTCCATGCCACTGTACATTGAACCCCTTCCAGACCCAGCACACAGAGTATCCAATCAATTTTCCATGATGGACTCACAAAAATGAGCAGTCTTCAATAGCTACTAAACCCTGACAACTTCTAATGTGAAAGAGGGAAATCAAAACCAACAAAAAGGAATGAACCAAAGCAAACTAAATGAACCACAGACAGTAATAAATGGGGAGTGGGGGTGGAAATGACACCAGGAACAACACTAAACCCGTATCTCCAGTGAATGAGGGAGGATGGATCACCTTCATTCCAGTACAAGGATGCTCTGGAAAAGAAAAATTCAGGACACACAGAAGTATCTCTTCATTAAAAATATTTAAAAAATTAGAGAATGAGAAATTTTAATACAATGGAATATTTAGAAGATAAATGATTTTTCCTGAAAGTGAAACAAATAACAAAGATAAAATAAAAAGGAAAGTTAATGATCACCTCAAGAGGTCCAATACCCAAACACCGACACTTCCAGAAAAAGAGAACAGAAAAGGTAGGGAAGAGAAAGTTATCTAAGAAACAATTCAAGAACGTTGGCTTCCAGTTGAATGGGTCCACATTAGTGATAGTTCATATTATCTGGAATAAAGACAAGACGCTGAAGGTCTGGAGGGAGAGAAAAGGTGTAAAACAAATTATCAGGCGTAAAAATGGCATCAGTCTTCTCAAAAGCAGTGCTAGAAGCTAGAAGACAAGGCATCTCTGAATATTCTGAAGAAAAATAAATTTTAAGTGAGAATTATAGACCCAACCAAATTACAAATCATGCTGATGATGCGGTGAAGACTTTCTTCAAAGTCTAGAGTTTGTTTTTTTTTTCCTTCATACTCATTCTCTGAAAGCTCCTGAAAAACACATCCCCCACAAACGAGAACTGAAACATCGAAAGAGGAAGTCATGGAATCCAAGTGACAGGTGACCCCATGTAGACAGCAGGTAAAGGATCCCAGGGAGGTGGAGGAGGGGAGGCCCTGGACAGCTATCTAGAGAACGGTCCTTCTGCGTGGAAGCAGGGGGTGGAGGGCCCGGGAGGAGTGGCTCCAAGCAAGCAGAGAGGCTGATGGAGTACTCAGCACGGCTCCGACATGTCAAGAGGAGCTCGTTTCTTCCAGAATGTCTAGCTAAGTTAGTGTACACACATAGATGAGTTAGTAATTATTAACTCCAGGAAAAAAACAAACAAACATAAGAATAGACCTGTGACTGAGCTGCACAATCATAACACTCTAAACCAACTCATTGGAAATGATCCTGATGCTGGAAAAGACTGAAGGCAAAAGGAGAAAAGGACCGCAGAGAGTGAAGTGGTTAGATAGCATCACCAATTCAATGGACATGAATCTGAGCAAACTCCAGGAGATAGTGAAGGACACAGAAGCCTAGGGTGCTACAGTCCATGGGGTAACAAACAGTCAGACATGACTTAGTGACTAAACAACAAAAATCCTTGAATGTTGACCAACTCCACTGAAAGGACAGAGAACAAGGATTACAGGTATGCAGGTATCAGAGCTAAGAGAGATACACCCTTACCTCCTGTGACTGGAAGTCAATAAACTTTACATAAACCTGAAAAATCAAGAAATAGCAGGATAAGCATGTAATTTAGAAATATGGAGGTAAGTGCCAGAAGAAACAGGTATAAATGAGGAGATGGGTTTCTTTGGGGAAATGGAAATGATTAAGATTTTGAGACCTAAAGAGCATATTAAAAAGCAGAGGCATTACTTTGCTGACTAAGGTCTGTGTAATCAAAGCTGTGGTTTTTCCAGTAGTCATGTGTGGATGTGAGAGTTGGACTATAAAGAAAGCTGAGGGCCAAAGAACTGATGATTTTGAGCTGTGGTGTTGGAGAAGGCTCTTGAGAGTCCCTTGGACTGCAAGAAGATCCAACCAGTCCAACCTAAAGGAGATCAGTCATGAATATTCATTGGAAGGACTGATGCTGAAGCTGAAACTCCAATACTTTGGCCACCTGATGTGAAGAATTCACTCATAGGAAAAGACTCTCATGTTGGGAAAGATTGAAGGCAGGAGGAGAAGGGGATGACAGAGGATGAATTTATTGGATGGCCTCACTGACTCGATGGACATGAGTTTGAGCAAGCTCTGGGAGTTGGTAATGGACAGGAAAGCATGGTGTGCTGCAGTTGATGGGGTCACAAAGAGTTGGACACAACTGAGTGACCAGGCTGAACTGAACTGAAGATTTTGAGGGAGGCCAATTAACTTCCAGTGATCATGTATGGACGTGAGAATTGGACTGTGAAGAAAGCTGAGCACCAAAGACTTGATGCTTTTGAACTGTGGTGTTGGAGAAGATTCTTGAGAGTCCCTTGGACTGCAAGGAGATCCAACCAGTCCATCCTAAAGGAGATCAGTTCTGGGTGTTCATTGGAAGGACTGATCCTGAAGCTGAAACTCCAGTACTTTGGCCAACTGATGCAAAGAGTTGACTCATTGGGAAAGACTCTGATGCTGGGAGGGACTGGGGGCAGGAGGAGAAGGGGATGACAGAGGATGATATGGCTGGATGGCATCACCGACTCGATGCATCTGAGTCTGGGTGGACTCCAGGAGTTGGTGATGGACAGGGAGGCCTCACGTGCTGAGATTCATGGGGTCACAAAGAGTCGGACATGACTGAGTGACTGAACTGAACTGAACTGAATTAACTAGTATCTTCTTCCTCAGTCAATGTTTGAGCCAACTGAAAAATATGACAAAGGAGCCAGTAGATGGAGGATAAATCACCTTTATTACTAATAAAGTTTAAATTGGAGCAGGCCATTTGATGTGAAACAAACATGGCTTCTGTTTGCTTCTTTTTCACTATCTGTATCACTCACCTGGATCACTGATCTAGACTCTGGAACCATCTGTCAGAGGATGTGTTTAACTCTTTAAAGCAGGATCCTTCCCAGGTTACTGTGTCCCACTGGTCCAAGAGGGGAAGTATCACCACCAAGAAGGTGCTTCATCCCACCTTCTGGGAAGGAAGAATCTTATATTTTCCTGAAAAAGAGAGAGAGAGAGAGAGAGAGAGAGAAGCGGTGAGCAGCTGTCCCCTCTAGAAAGAGCTGGGAGCAGTCAGGATTAGAGCCAGTGGTTTATAAGTTTTATAAAACCATACGCATATATTATTTTGAAAAGAATAAAATTGAATGCTAGATATTGGTTTGAAAATAGCATTTAAAAATGGAGGAAAATTTCAGTTGGTTCAGGCATAAGGAGGAGTTCTTCAAACCAAGATGTGGGGAAAGGTCTTTTCTCTGAAAAGCATGTGTCAGGATAGAGTGTGGAAGTATGGTTCTAGCAGCTACAGCTCCCCAGAGGAATGGTGTGAATGCATCGCATGGCTCCTGGGAGGCAGGGGAGACTCAGGATGGGGCTGGAGGAGTTGGAACCAGGTCAGGAAGGACTGTGGTTGCAGGACAAGCCACAGAGCTTGAATTCTAGTCACTCCATAATGTGAGTGTGTGTGTGTGTGTGTGTGTGTGTGTGTGTGTGTGTGTGTGTGTGTGGTGGGCATGGGTATAAAGCACGGTCAGATCTGGATTCTAGAAAGTGTATTCTCCCATCAGTACAGAGGATCAGAGGTACACGGGTAGAAGAGAGGAAGACAGGTGAGCAGGGTGTGTAATCCCCCAGGAAAAAGAGGGTAATTTGTTCACAGCAGCTTGTCAATGATCACAGCTGTTCACAGCACCCTCCAACTTCAGAATGTAGTTGGCCATCCTGAGCAGCATATGCTGAAGGCAACTTGGTGCCAAGGAGTGGCTTTCTCCTCACAGTGCTGGCAGTCACAGGAAATGATTTTGCACCTGGTCAGTACAGGCAGGGCAGTTCCAGACATAAGAAGACCCAGGTGTACTGGGCCTGTCAGCTCACTGTGGGTGTGGCAGGCAACCAACTGACTATTCTCGCTGGAGGCTTTGTTTCTTGGGTCAGACTTTTGGGGACCACATAGGAACATTTATTCCTGGGAAATTTTCTCTGAAAAGAGTGTAAAGACTGGTCTCGGAATATCCAGAAAGGTATCACAGTCACTCAGTATTGGAGGATGTGTTTGGAGCAATGCTGGGGGAAGGGAGAATGGAATGTATGAAGATGAGGGTAGAAAGTTGGCATGAGAAAAAACTAGGAGCAAGGCCTTGGGACCCAGAGATAGTACAGAAATAAGCTGGAGAGGAAGAGCTGGAGTGAACTGTGAAGGTCCTTGAATGCCAGAATAAAGGAGTCTTTGAGAGATTTGAAGCAGTGGAGGGATTTGGCCAAATTTGCATTTTATAAATTATTGGCCTGGAAGAAGTGTGAGGGATCTGGGGGAGAGGGAAGCCACCAGGGAGATATTGATCAGTCCAGGTGAGCGATGGTCCAGGCCTAAATCTGGGCAGTACCCATGCTCTGGGGAGATGAAGGTTGGCAGGACAGATGGAGAGATGGATACCAGGTATAAACAGGACCTGATAAGGATAAAGCTGGTAGTGTGAAAGGGGGATTGCTGGGGTCTTTAGGAGTGGGGAGACAGGATGTGGTTCAGGTAAACGAAGTGGCTTGCTCAAGGTCAAACCTAGAACTATCAAAAGACCTCATTTAGGAGTCTCTGCCAGCTGACGCCTGAATCAGGAGAGCTTTCCAGTCCCCCACTGCCAGGCAAAGAACCAAGCTGTTTCACTGTGTCTGAGCAGCACTGGAGTGATTAGTGTGGGTTGGGTTCTGGGAGCCTTATTTCATTACTGTTTGACATCTTCAAAGGACAGAAACTCCAGCCCAGACAACAGCCTAGGCTTATAAATTAGTCAATTTAGTTCCATTCCAGCTGAAGAAGGTGGCTTAGCCTCCCATCCTCTCCAAAGTTGAAGAAGTAAGAAGAAATACTCTCTTAGCTTGGAGGAAATCACTAGCCAGAAGAAAATGAACTATTTTCAAGGTTCTATGTGTCCTGCCATGATATTGTGCATAGGAAAAACAACGAGCTCCTCACAATGTGTCATTCCTGGGATTTGAAAAAGGCACCAATGAGCCAGTGTTCACTTTAAGGATATCAATTCCTTTACAAAAAATGCAAGAGGCTAAGTGAGGGTAACATGAAAATATGTGCTACTGAATTAATACATTATTGGGGATTGTGTCATAAACCCATTGATTTGGAAGAGGAAGACAAAAGGAAGTATTTCTTGAGCACTCACTACACTATGGTTCATACATAATATGTCAATTAATCCCAAGGAGGTGGATGTCAATGTCCTCATTTCACCCAAGAGAAAGTTGAGTTACAGAAAGTTTGCTCAGTTTCAAAAGTACTGATCTGCAAAATTGGAATACATCCCAGGCATGCTCTGGGGACAGAAGCTTTGGGAAAAGAAAGGAAAATCTCAGAAATCTCAGGAATGTCCTCAAGATGCACAGCACAGGAAAGGAAAGTTCTAGTGAGAGAAGGATGGATCAGGGAAGATTTCCAGAATCACAGAAATGTAGCAGACTGTGATCAGCATTCAGGAGCACCTTGGGGGTGGCTGCAGTTCTGCAAGGGGTGGGGATTACAGAATCACAGAATCTTAGTGATTGAATAGAATTATGCTGGCCATCTAGTCTTTGCTCAAAGAAAATCTAAAACCTCACCATACCACAGTCAAAGCTGGCATCTCTCCCCTCCTCCTTGTACACTGGCTCTTCTTGTAGATTCGAGCAGCAGCTGCAGCCATTGAAACAGTGTTCATTTCCTCCCTTTGTGAGAGCTGCAATAGAAGAAGAGGATGAAGGAGAGTGGGAGTGGGTCCGATAAATGATTCACTGGGAAAGGCAAGTTCATAAATGGGTTGGAATTAGGATACAAGATCCTTGAATCCCTCCTACTCGTTCATGGTTAATGTTGGAGTGCTGGGCTCTTGGCTTTATGCACTTGGCTCTGACGGCTGCGTTTATGAGTTGTAAATCTATCGGGGAAGAGTGAGTTCAGAGCGACAGACGGTTGTAATACTTCCTCTGGTTAATGTGCTCAGAAACGGAGTATTCCTGCATGTGTGCTCATAGCAAATTCTTGAATTTGTGGGAAGAACATAGTACGGAGGTCAGGACCATGGACAGAGCCCCCAGTCCAAGGAGGCTAGGTCTGGATAAGGATCCTGGGTCAACACCTTGGACAGAGACCCTGAGAGCGGATTGTTGATTTGCGGATCTTGACTGCAGTGGACTTGCGTGATGGTAGGAGATTGCAAGTGCCTATGGGGTGGTGGGGAGGGGGGAGGGTGTTTGCTGTGTAGGTTGACGGAGGTTAGAGTAGAAGATTGGAAGCTTCATTTCTGTCCAAAATACCATATCCTGCTCAAATATCCTTTTACCTTTGCCTTGATACAGAGCTCCATTTTTATAAATGAAAATGATAACCCCTTACATCTACAAAGTAATTACAATTGAACACAGTCTTCACATCCTCTTTGCCATCAAACCCTACCACTGGCACTGTAAGACAGGCAGAGTCAGTGTTTGCATTCTTATCCAGAGACACTCAGGGAATCAGAGGCAGAACCAGGATATGAATCCCAGACTTAAATGCAATGCTCCCCCTCATCAAGTGATGAGAGGACAAGCGTAGGGCTGGCAGGGAAGCTGGTTTAAGACATGACTGCCTTCTAAGCTTTCACGATGGGGAGTTTTGCGTTAATAATGGAAAGCTGCTGCCAAAGGTATCTTCCTAAAACACAAATTTCATCATGTCACTCCTCGTATTTAAAGCCCTCTAAGGGCTTCCCGTGGCCCACAGGATAAAGTCAAATAATCTTAGTAAGATGTTCAAAGCCCTTCAAAGTCTGACCTGCCGTCTCTTCAGCTACAGCGCCTGACACCCCGTCTCAAGCAGCTTAGATTCCAGTCCCAGGAAATTCATTATTGTTCCACAAAAATCTCTTCTGGGGCTCTGGGACTCTGCCTACACTGTCCTTTCTGCCTAGACTGCTCTCCTATCCCTCCTCTGCCTTGGGTTGATGATGAGTGAACTCTGACTTATAACCAAGATTCACCACCAAAGTTAATCCTCTTTGAAGTTTATGGCAGTTCGGCAGGCAGAGTTTAACTTTCTGCTCTCTGCTTCTGCACAGCTTTGTTCTTACCCAATTATCACATTCATCACACGCTACTCTAATTATCTGGGCACATTACTTTCTTCCAAACTAAACTGTGAGTACCTCCAGGGCAGGAACTCCAGCGGCTCCATCCCTGTTTACCCTGCCAGTTCTGCAATGCAAATGCTCACAGGGAATGTTTGTGAAGTGAGAGCCCAGACCAGGAAAACTAGTTTTCAAAGACGACATCATGACAGAGAACCCTGAACTTCAAACGAGTATTCCTGGAATGCTTGGAGGGATCTGGAATCTTCGAGGCCAATTTGAGAAGCTCCCAATGCCAGCAGGAACCATTAGCTACCAGAACCATCTAACCATTCCCGTGTCCTGGCCCTTGGGCTTGGGGTTGTTTGTAGTCATGGATCCAGTTGCCCAGTCCTCTCCTGTGTTCCTATCAGTGAGGCTGGGGCTCCCTGAGTGACTCGTCTTACTGCCTTGTCTTGCCATGAGCACAGTCAATGTTGGCAGTGAGTTCAGATCCTAGGTTATAGCTGAGGCTCATTCAGTCATTTAAAACCCTTTACTGAAGACTTACTAAGAGCTGAACCCTCTGCCAGGTGCAGCCTGTCCCTTCACAGAGAACACTGTAAAGCAGAACTGTGGAGCCTCGTGATCCTTATCAAAGACCCGGGGAGACTACAGTTCAGTTTGAGGGCTTACAGAAAGCCCCCAAGAGGAAAGGAGGTCTTGGTGCTGCATGGAGGTGAGGCTGAGCTCCCACAGCCCTGGTCTCCTCTGGGGCTTCCCACTCTCCAAGGACCACTAGGCTCCTCTGTGAGCCTCCCCCATCATCTATGGCTCTAACCAGATGGTTGTCAATGCTACCTTCACTTTGAGGGGATTCTAAATATCAATAACCTCAGATATGCAGATGACACCACCCTGATGGCAGAAAGTGAAGAGGAACTAAAAGCCTCTTGATGAAAGTGAAAGAGGAGAGTGAAAAAGTTGGCTTAAAGCTCAACATTCAGAAAATGAAGATCATGGCATCTGGTCCCATCACTTCATGGGAAATAGATGGGGAAACAGTGGAAACAGTGTCAGACTTTATTTTGGGGGCTCCAAAATCACAGCAGATGGTGACTGCAGCCATGAAATTAAAAGACACTTACTCCTTGGAAGAAAAGTTATGACCAACCTAGATAGCATATTCAAAAGCAGAGACGTTACTTTGCTGACTAAGATCCGTCCAGTCAAGGCTATGGTTTTTCCAGTGGTCATGTATGGATGTGAGAGTTGGACTGTGAAGAAGGCTGAGCACCAAAGAATTGATGCTTTTGAACTGTGGTGTTGGAAAAGACTCTTGAGACTCCCTTGGACTGCAAGGAGATCCAACCAGTCCATTCTGAAGGAGATCGGCCCTGGGATTTCTTTGGAAGGAATGATGCTGAAGCTGAAACTCCAGTACTTTGGTCACCTCATGCGAAGAGTTGACTGATTGGAAAAGACTCTGATGCTGAGAGGGATTGGGGGCAGGAGGAGAAGGGGATGTCGGAGGATGAGATGGCTGGATGGCATTAGGGACTCGATGGACGTGAGTCTGAGTGAACTCCGGGGAGTTGGTGATGGACAGGGAGGCCTGGTGTGCTGTGATTCATGGGGTTGCACAGAGTCGGACACGACTGAGTGACTGAACTGAACTGAAGAGGAAACTTGACTGGGGTCAGGGATACCAAAAAGGAGAGGGGGCTCATGAAACCAGCCCCTGCAGTCTCTGGGGTCTGATTCGAATTTCCATTGTTTCAGAGATGTCACACCATAGCACCCCCATCATGACTGGATGCTGCTGCTAATGGGTGTGTGATCTGGGGGATAATGCCATATCTGTTAACAATCAGGGCTCTGGGTGCTGCCAGCCAAGGGTGGGCTGAGATTGGGTGCTATGCTGCCAACACTTCTTCCCCAAAGACTGATAAGCACCAGCCTTCGTAGGGTTGGGTGGACTGTCCCACTGTGTGTGTGTGGTGTTGAACACTTCCAGATGTCTTTTCAAGGGAAATTGCTCCAGATCTGATCCTCATAAAGCCCTCTTAGGGAAGTAGACCACACTTCGCTATTTCTATTTCATGGATGATGCAATGGAGGCTCAGAAAGATAAGGTAATTTGGCCAGAACTGGGAGGGGGTCTGGAAAAGACTTATTTTCTCCTGGCTGACAGTGTGTATGACCATTCTTTGTATCCAGATGTTACTCGAGGAGGAACAGCCCTTCTCTGAGCAGCACAGTGTGCACCTCCGTGGACTTGCTTGCTGAATGACTCTTGGATGTCAGCCTATTTGTTGGGGGTGGGAACTCTGCTGGCTGTTTATGTCTGTACCCCGGGCACACAGCCTGGAGTGCACAGGGTCTCCACAAGCATCTATGGATGATGAGTTCTAAGCAGACTGCAGTCCCAGAGCCCCCAACCAGCATGTGGCCGTGCGTTCGGCCTCCTCTGTGCCTCACTTCCCCCATCCGCAAAGTAGGATGAGCCCCCAGGAAGTGCCGCCGTGATGGAAAATTCAGATTCCTGCCTCCCCACTTCTTGCTGTGTCACCTTGGGCAGGTTGTTTAACATCCCTTCCTCTCCATCCGCATCCCAGAGAGAATGGATGGCAGGACTCCCACTAGGCTATCATGATAATCATATTAAAAACAGCGTATACAAATTGCTTCACATGGTGCCTGACATCCTTGTTTGACAAATTTTCTCTACTCTTCACCTACAACAACCACTGCCTATTATAGAGAGGTCCGTGATTTCATGATTTCTCCTTTCGACTCTCGTTCACCTACTATGGGCTGGCACCCTGGGTACGAGGAGATGAATAAGCCTCTCACTGGGCACACGTTGACTTCAGGAGATAAGCAGCATCCACAAGCTCATTGCTCTCCCATTTGGCTTCCCTAACAAGCACCTGAACTGCAGAGATTGGGAGGGAAAAATGAGATGAAGGAGAAAGAGCAGGGAGGGAGATGTGAGGCCGTTATCACTGGTGCAAAAGAGGATGATTCAAGTCGAATGCGGTACTAATTTAAGTACCGAAATGACTGATGTATTTTCCATGGTGTTTTATTAATCAGCCTCAGATGGAGCACAATTTGCAAATTTCATGTGGCAGCTATTAAACATCTCCTACATAAGTAAATGAAATGGATTTACTGATTCCAGCAGACACTTGTGAATCTGTAATGGGAGCGAGAGCCTCTACACAGGCGGACATACTGACGCTGCTCAAAATGCAACCCGCGCTCAGACCCCGGCTAAATTGATTTAATCCCACACGCACGTTCGGAGCCCCAGCAGACGCGATCAATATTGATACAGTGGTGGAGGTCAGTGATCACCGGGCAGAGTCCAGGGTGCATGTTGATGCTCTGAGTTTCTGCCCAGGAGAGCGATCCTGGAGGGAGGGGCCGGGCAGCAGCATCACCAGGTGGTGATTTGCGAGGCCCTGGGGTGAGAAGCTTTGTCTCCATCTGATGAGAGAGGAATTGGAGGCCTGAAGAGGTAAAGTGTTTTATCCCAGTTTGCGTGCTGAAGAGGAAGAGAGGCCTCTTGGCTGTACAGAGGGCAAGGAACCAAGGACACTGAACTGGGGGCCCTCTTGCACCCCTGGAAAGCTGAGACCCTGGAGTAATGCAGAGAGCATCCATCTAGCATCCAGGACACCCTGCCTGAGGCCCAGCTACACGACTTCCTGGCTAAAGACTTTCCCTCTCTGGGCCAGGCTTGCGGATCTATAAAGTGAGACCCTCGGAATCAGGCCCACGACTCAGATGATGAGTGCCATGGATTTCTCTCCAAGAGGAATATCTTGTTGAAAGGACTATGAGGGATGGAGTGTGGAGGCAAGAATGTATGAAGCTCCTGTGTGGTCCAGCAGGCGTCCTGCTCTCGTGCTGTGACCCTATGATGCTCCAGATGCCAGGTTGTGGGTATGAGGTGGGTTGCTCCACATGTTCTTCTGCATCTTTAACTGTGATCAGTTTTGATTCAGTCAAACTCAAGCTCATTCTGTGATTCCACAAGTATTTGCTTAACATCTGCCCTGTGCGAAACCATGAGGATGCTGGGGTTGAAGGAACTGGACAACATTCTCCCAACTCGATGATGGGGACAGAAGTGGTGTGGGTGGAAAAGTGGACCTCTCTTGAACTAACTCAGCCTCATCTGGGCCTGTTTTCATCATTCATACACACTTCCTTTTCCCATTTAAGTGCTTAAATGATTTAAAGTGGTTTAAATAGAATCCTTGAAAGTCCCTCCCTTCCCCTTTTCTTCCTGAATAGCTCCTACACAGCCTTCAATGCCTCGTTCAAGGGTTTCCCACTGAAGAACTTATGCCTGCTGCTTCCTCCCATCCAAGAGGGAGAGCATCTCCTCAGTCAGCCCACAATACATCACGCAAGTGTTTGGTGGAGCACAATAGTCATTTTTTTCATTTGCCTCTGAGCCCTTTGGGTGGAGCAAGGACATGGCTTCCTCATCATCACTGAATCCCCAGCCTGGAGTACTTTCTGGCCCCAGTAATGTTTGTTCCATGAATATTTTTTCTTTTTGAGGTCTGACAGGAGAAAGGGCTAAGAAAAGGAACTGATACCCATCAAGCCTGCAGCATCTTCAGTTATAGGCCCAACGCCTGGCCAGGTTAGCATAAATCTCCACACTCAAGACCTCTTTACTTCAGTTCCTGAACCCTAAACCACATGCCAGGCTTTCCACGAAAAAAATCACAAGGTCTGCCAGAAAACAAGAAAACAGTGAAGCAAGAAACGTCTGAAGAGACAAAGCAAACATCACAAGCAGACTCAGGCATGACACAGACGTTAGAATTATCAGGCAGGGGATTTAAAATGACTATAATTAATATGTTAAGAACTCTGTGGAAATGTGGACCACATGCAAGACAGATGGGTAAAGCAAGCAGAGGCGGAAACTCTGAGAATCAGAAGGAAATGCTGGGAATCTAAACACCGGAACAGAAAAGAAGAATGTCCTCCATGGGCTGCTCAGTAGATGGGACACAGCAGAGGAAAGAATCCATGAGCTCAAAGACAGGGTGATAGTAAGTTTTCAAACTGAAATCAGAGAGAAGAATAATGAAAGAACAACGAAACCAAAATGAGAGCATCCCAGGACTGAGGGACTACAGCAAACAGGTGTGACTACACGTAACTGGAATAGTAGGAAGAGGAGGAAAGAGCAGATGTGTCGGGAGGAATAACACCTGGCGATTTCCCCCAGTTAATGGCAGACTCAGAGCTGCAGTTGCGGGAAGCTTGGGGAACCCTTGGCAGGATAAATAGGAACAGCACCAGCTGAAGGGGGCTTGCAGAGACCAGGGTACTGGGCACCCAACACTAGTGCCAGCCCCTCCATTATCTGTATGACACCTCACAGCCGTGGCTCATAGACCTTTCAGATGGTTTCCCCCTGAATCCCTAACCCCAGACTCTGCAGTAGCGAGCCCGGTGGCTGGAAACCCTGCTGGTGACACCGCTTGCCAGAGGAATGCTTCAGCTGGGCCATCCGTGGGGGTGCCTGGGGGCACAGCAGAAGCTCTGCTGGTTGGGAGTTTGGTCTGTGTGGCACAACTCACTCAGGCACCAAAGGGATTCACTGTACAGATTTGGGGCAACTCAAGAATTACCAGAAAGGGGATTTCTCTGGTACTTCCAATGTAGGGGGCAGGAATTCAATCACTGGTCAGGAAATCAAGATCCCATATGCCACCTGGCCCAGTGCGCCCACCCCCGCCCCACCCTGCTCCCGCAGAAAGAAAGAAAGAAAGAAAGAATCACCAGGAAAGGAAGATCAAGAAATAGGCAGCAGCAAAGAGAATTCCATGGCCAGAAAGGGAAAGTGTTCCTCACTTAGTCGTGCTCGACTCTTTGTGGTCCCATGGACTGTAGCCCGCCAGGTCCCTCTGTCCATGGGATTCTCCAGGCAAGAATACTGCCAGTGGGTTGCCATTCCCTTCTCCAGGGGATCTTTCTGACCCAGGGATCAATCCTCGCTCTCCTGCATTGCAAGCAGATTCTTTACCATCTGAGCTACCAGGGAAAAACTGAAATCCAAACCTTTCTACCCACCCTAACCAGTGCAGAAGGACTCTGCTCCAGGGCCATTCACAGCAGACACCCCCTCCCCACTCCGCTCGCCTGAGAAGGCACGTGCCAAGGCCACTGTGGAGAGAAGGCTGTCATGCTCCTGCCCAGACAAGCATCGGGGGCTGCCTGTGTATCTCCCACCAACCAGGTAAGCAGGGGAAGGACATGTTTGGATTTGTCTCCAATCCAAAGTTCACATCCAAGAGTTGCACCGTTTTCTTGCCACAATTGTTAGAAGAATGCCATGCATCTTGAAGCAGCCTGCTGCTTACAGAAAACATCTGCCATAAACCGGATGCCGAGTCTCCCTCAAATCCATACACTGACATTCTAATCCCCGGTGGGCAGCATTAGAATGTGAGGCCTTTGGGAGGGGATTAGGTCATGAGGGTGGGGCCCTTGTGACTGGTATTACGAAAGTGGCTCTGCGAAAGAGGTCTCAGAGCCCTCTCATCCTTCCACCAGGTGAGGAGGACGCAGGGAGGATGCCACTGTTTGCAAGCCCTGAAGGTGGCCCTCATCAAACACCGAGTCTGCCTGCAGCTTGATCCTGGACTTCTAGCCTCCAGAACCAGGAGAGATGTAGCTCTCATTTGTAAGCCCCCTGGGTTCTGGTATAAGTTCTGGTACTCTGTGAAAAGACTGAGACAATGTTTAACCTTCATTTGACCTCATGATCACCCTGGGAAGAAGGTGCCCTACATCTCCATCCAACTGAGGAGGCTGTCGAGGTTCAGGGAGACTGCAGTGGCCTGGCCAGCACTGCCCAGTTTTTCTGTGAGTGGGTCTTTGTTCTGTTTTCTTTCCCTTGAGATGCTGGCTTTCTGGAGCAATCAGGGTAGGCAGAGTGGGGACTGCTGTAGAGCTGGGTCCCTGTTCCTCTCGATGTGCTTCCTTGTCTTACTAACTTGGCTGGCTGTCCCATTTTACACTGATACAGCTCTCCCTGCCAAATGCCCTCCTGACGCCCGCATCACTTACCAATTAATATCACAAAAGTGATGTCTACACACCAACCCTCCTCACTCTCCTGCAGTCTTCAAGGCACTTGCACCACTCTATGGGGGTCAACCTCTCCACTTCTGGCTCCACTATCCACACTTATTCATAACTTCTTTGGCCAAAACTGAATGTAACTGGCAGTAGAACAAAGACTCGGTTCATCACCAGCTTGTCTCGTGAAGATGAAGAACGGACAAAGGAGCTTTGTTATTTGCATATTAAATCCAAGCACGCCCTCCACCCTTCAAAGCCTCCTCTCTCCTGAGTCTAGCCCTCAATTTTATTTCATCTTCCCTGTTAGCGACTTGCCACGTCTGGGAGGGATCCTCTGATTTGCTCACTTTTCTCTGGCGAGTTCAGCCCATTCCTGCATCTGCATTTTTTTCCTAGCTGCTCATTCTCCCCCTCCTTTCTCTTCCCCTACTAGCTACAGCCCTCCTGAAACATGGCTCACCCTTCATAAAGACCTTCTCTCTGTCCAGTCACCACTCCTATTGGGGAAGCCCAGGAAAGAGCTTGGGGACGGCTCTGCTCTCAATGAGGGGCACCAAGGGCACAACAGGGGTGGGGTGCGGAGGACTCAGCTTCAGAGGGGGTGGGTGCTGAGTGGCTGTGGATGGAGAGGGTGGATACCCAGAAGGCGGGTCTGGGAGAAAGGGTGCACCATTTATGCAAATGGAGGCTGCTTTGCAGGAAGTACATCACATATTGACTGAGATGGGTATGGGACATCTGTTGAGGGTACTCTGTGCCTGGTGGGCTCACCCTCGAGAGGAGTCTGGGTCAAAGACTGGTGAGAAGAAGCATGTTTGTGTAGAACTCTTGTGACTGGAAGAGATGAGGTCTCGGAAGAGAACTTACAGGGGAGAGAGGAGACCAACAAAAGGACCACATCCTCCTGACATAAAGACAATACGTAGGACACAGAGCAGGAAACTTCCCTGGAGGACTAGCTCTTAAACTCACCGGAAGCCACTTTTCTCATTTTCAAAATGGACATAATAGTGGCTGCCTGGCCTCCTGGCTAAGCTATTCCACACACACACACAACGTGATGGAAGGCCGGGAAATCCATCTGCAAAGTTCTGGGGAGGCTGGGCAGCATTATTCACAAAGGACGCTTCCGTATGCTTCCCTCGAAGACTCAATTCCCCTTACAACATTTATGGGTTGACTCAATTACAGGATTTCATTTTGCACCCAGTTTCAGGAGGGACCACAGCTGCATCGTGTCTGCCTTCCTGGCTCCTTGTCCTTGTCACTTTCCTGAAGCTGCCAGGGCCAGCTTGGTCCTCCATCTCCCTCAGACCCCTGTTGCCTGCACTGCTTTATCACCATCCATCACCCTTCACCTCAAGGGAGCTTCTTCCCTACCCATCTCCCATGAGAGCCTCATTTCTACTGCCTGCCTCTTGCTCTGATCAGATTCCTGGGCTCCGGCTCCTGGGCTCAGTCTCCCTGGCGATTTCACCCATGCCAGGAGCCGTCAACCACTGCCTGTATCCAGGGAGAGTCAGGCCCGTGAGTCCAGTCCTGACATTCTTTAATGCTCCCATCTTCTGCTCAAACAAGTAACACCCTGGAGGTGTTGCTCAGAATAACTAATAGTGTTCACTGCATTTTCTTCCAAAGTGACTCTACTTCAGATCTCTGAGAATGGTGAAAAGTAGTTTCAGCAGCCAGTCTCCAAAGCTCAAAACACCTCTGCCTTCCCCTCCCACCCCTGCAAACCCCACTGGGTGTATAAGACCCCCTCCCTCCTTCAATCAGCACTGGCTGGGAACTGGCTCCCTGTCAGTTACTGTGCCTCCCCAGAACTTTGCAGATGGATTTCCTGACCCTTTGTTAGGATGTATATGTGGAATAGCTCTGCTAGGGAGGCCAGGCAGAGAGCAGAGACACAGTCCTTGTCCTGAAGCAGAGCTCCTCAATAGACGTGTGGGCAACCCAGCTTGGGGAGATCTCGGTCCCCCACCCCCAGGGCTAATCAGCTCTAGTGAGAGCACCCTTGCCTCTTTACTTCTACGTGCTGGACAAACCATCACATTTTCCCAACATATCATATCATGAAAAATGTCAGGAGGCCCCACCCTCCAGGAGCCTCATCTCACTTGAAAGAGAAAGATGTAAGCCACGAATCAGAGCTCTGCCTTTTCTGTATGAGGCTCTGGCTCCCTGGGCCAGTTCACACTCAGATCTCTGGGAGCCTTGTGACGGTCCTGTCTAGCTGCCATCTCCCGGGGCCCGTTGGTCCTGGAATGACGTGTGGAGAAAAGGCAGGGAAGACTGCTGTCCCAGCTCTCCCTCAGCTTCACCAGCTTGGCTACTTCAAACCCAACAGGAGGCCGGTCAACATGCCCCCCCTTGACTTTTGATACCCTCCTCTCTGCCCCTGGGCACCCTGGCTACCTGGACATGGTCCTCACTGCCCTCTCACCAGCCCCCTGAGTGTGTGGCCCCATCAGGGGAAACCTCATCTCCCCTGTTCCAGACCCCCAAGCACTGCTGGTCTCTCAACAGCCTTCCCAGGAAGGTTGAGGGGTGTTTATGCAGATGGCTCCTCTAGTGGCTCCCTGTGATTTCCCAGAACTCCCAGGGTAGGGGAGGTGGGGATGATGGTGGGGATGATGGGGATGGTGGTGGGGATGGTGGTGGGGGATGGGGATGATGGTGGGGATGGTGGGGAGAATGGTGGGGATGGTGTGAAGGGTGGTGGAGAGGATGGTGGGGATGGTGGGGATGGTGGTGGGGAGGATTGTGGGGATAGTGGGGATGGTGGTGGGGATGGTGGTGGGGATGGTGATGGGGATGGAGGGGATGATGATCATGGGGATGGTGGTGGGGATGGTGGTGGGGATGATGGTGGGGATGGTGGGGAGGATGGTGGGGATGGTGTGAAGGGTGGTGGGGAGGATGGTGGGGATGGTGGTGGGGATGGTGGGGATGATGGTGGGGATGGTGGGGATGATGGTGGGGATGGTGGGGATGATGGTGGGGATGATGGTAGGGAGGATGGTGGGATAATGGTGGGGAAGATGGTGGGGATGGTGGGGATGATGGTGGGGATGGTGGGGATGGTGGGGATGGTGGTGGGGAGGGTGGTGGGGAGGACTGTGGGGATAGTGAGGATGGTGGTGGGGATGGTGGGGATGGTGGTGGGGAGGGTGGTGGGGATGGTTGTGATGGAGATGATGGTGAGGGGGATCTGTAGGGATGGCGGTGGGGATGGTGGGGATGATGGTGATGCTGGTGGTGGGGATCCATGGGCATGATGGTGGGGATGGTGGGGGAGATGGCAGTGCCAGTGATGAGACAGGTAGTGGCTGCTGTGTTCGCAGCTCCAGGCCCCGCTCGCCCTCTGGAAAGCCCATATGTTAGCATTCTGGAGCCCTCCTGAAGGAAAGAGAGCGCATCAGGGGATTAATAGCCACAAATAAGCTAAACTCTCCTCCTCAAATGGCATCTAATTGTCTCATTAAGAAACCAAGATGGAGAGCTGGCTAATTGTAAACAGATTTTCCACCCTCTCCACTCCTCCACCCCCGCTCCCTCCCCAGCACACATGTGCACACATATCCCGCCCTCCATCCGCTCTAACCTCAGCGAAGGGTAACTACTTGCTGGAAATCACTGAGCATTTAAGGCAATGCTCTGGGGACTGAGGGAGCTAGAAAAGAGCCTGGCTGGGGGCTGAGCCAGGATGGAGTCTCCAGGGGCCATTCCCCACATCTGGATGCTGGCTGTATCTCTGCTTTCTGAAGAGGGGAGAAGGGACTGGAGAGGGGACTGTGGGGCCAGGATTCCGGTTGAGCACTCTCAGCCGCAATTCTGGAGAGACCTGGGCCCACAGCTTTCTCTGCAGGCCACCCGTGGGTGCCGGGGCAGTGGTGCCTTTGCAGTTCCGAGCTGTGGGGGTGGTAGAGGCAGGAGGGGCTTCAGTTGGAGCTGTCATGGGGTCACACCTGCCTCGAGGACATGCCTTATCTCTGCTCATGGTGGCTGTGGGGCCAGAGAGGACAAGCTCTTTCACATTGTTGGAAGAATTCAGTTCCCTGTGGTTGTAAGACTGGGGTTCCCTGCAGGTCACACCAGGCTGTCAGCTCTCCTCCAGGCAGGCAGGCGAGGTTCCCTCTTGGGCTGCACTGGGGTCTCATAACAGCTTAATCAAAGCATCAACCCCCTCACCACTTGCCACACGACACAGCCTAATCAGGGGCAAGGTTATTTCTTCATATAAAATCCCACCCGTGCTCAAGGCAGGTGGGACTGTACCAGGAACAAGTCCACGGGAGGGGAGGGAGGCCTTGGAACTCTACCAACCGTATTCCGCTCCCCCTCCTGCCAGGCTCTCCTGGATGGGACACAGCTAGAGAGGGTTCGCCCTGAACTTTCTGCTGTTTGCACCCTTGGGATCCTCATGGTGACCCCAGGCACAAGGTTGAGGATCAACAACCCAGACCATTCTCTCCCCTGAGGACATATACTCCATGTCTGCAGATGTGAACCGTGCGACAGCCGTGGTCCCCTGGGGGCAGAACGTGGAGGATAGAGGTGGGTCAGCACTCTCTTCACGTCTCCTCCCAGCCCTCTCCCGTGGAGCCCCTGCCAGGAACAGAGAGCTGTGGCCTAAGCCTCCCCTGTGGGTGAAGCAGTGAGGCCGTGGGGACACGCAAGAGCATGTGCTGCTCTGTGCAGTCTCTGCTTCTTACAAAGTTAAGCACAGTCTTACATCGCATCCATTAATCATGCCCAGAGCTATTTACCCAACAGAATTAGAAACCAGGTTTATACAAAGCCCTGCACACAGACATTTATAGTCTTACCCCCAACCAGAAGCAAGCAGGTGAAGGAGTAAACACCTGTAGGATATCCAGACGTGGAACACCGTCCAGCAGTAAAGGGGAGGCAGCCACTCAGCCATGCAATGAAGGAAACTTTGATGCACCTGGCTAAGTCATTCTGAAGGGCTCCGTGTGCATGATTCCATCTATGTGACATTCTGGGAAAGGCAGCTGTATGGAGATGGTACACAGTCCAGCACTGGCCAGTCGCCTGGGAGAGGCTTGAGTGGGGGAATTGCAGGGAATTTCTTGGGGGATGAAAGGATTCTATGTGATTCTGAGATGGCTGTTACAGGACACCATACCTTAGTCAAAACCCATAGAACTTTACCAAGAGTGAACCATAATGGACACACACACACACACACAAAAATTAAAAGTTCAAGGATCTATGGATGCAATGAAAAAGAACCAAATCATCATGATTATATTCCAATATGTGAGGTGCCTCCCTGAAAGGGGATGGAGAAAGGAGCTACCCTAAGTACCATGGGGACAAGGGGCGTGTGTGAGACTAAAGGCAGGCTGAGCTCTGTGCTCCAGGGGTAACTGTCCCCACAGGGCGCTGGCCTGGAGCTCCAATCGCACTGCACGTGCAGACCCAGCTGGACAATTACGTGAGTGGGTGGCGAGTGAAGGGAGTGAGTTTCTTCAGGTTGGAGGGAGGCTGTGGGTAAGCAAGGGGAGGAGGCTGGGGTGTTCCCCATGGGGATGGATTAGCGCTGGAGACATCAGGATGAGAGCCCATCTAGTTTAATAGGGGCGTCCCTGGTGGCTCAGCTGGTAAAGAATCTGCCTGCAATGCAGGAGACCCTGGTTTAATTCCTGGGTCAGGAAGATCCTCTGGAGAAGGCATAGACTACCCACTCCAGGATTCTTGGGTTTCCCCTTGTGGCTCAACTGGTAAAGAATCACCTCCAGTGAGGGAGACCTGGGTTTGATCCCTGGGTTGGGGAAGATCCCCTGGAGAAGGGAAAGGCTACCCACTCCAGTATTTGAGCCCAAAGAATTCCATGGACTGTATAGTCCATGAGGTCACAAAGAGTCAGACATGACTGAACGAGCTTAATAGAGATACAGGAGGGCACACATAGAAACGTCCACACGTGTGTGCACCGGGTTGGTGACACACACACACGTGTTCTTGTTCTGTCGGCTGAGAGCCTGGAGCAGTGACACGCAGCAGCAGCAGGCACCCCCAGCACCCAGATGTTGGCTTCTAACCCCTTTCTCCAGGCAGGACTCCTTGGAGGAACAGCTGACTTTATGATGGAACAGGGCACACACGTGATGAGCCCGTGGCACTGGAGGATCTGTTCAACCAAGAGCATCACCAGGGAGCATGTCAAGGTCAACAGGAAGAGCTCCCGGTGGCTGCAGCTGGAACAACTCCAGCAACAGAAATACTGTGGCCATGGATTATAAGTACAAAATTAATATCCATGAGGCTATATAGATATGAATAAATCATGGTGTAAACAAATAAGCAAAGGAGAATAGACAAAGCTCTTATTCCAAAGAATCCCAAATAACATTTGTAGATACTTTGCCAAGCGGGGAGAGAGCAGGTCCCCAGCTCTGCAAATGTGAGCTCTGCAAAGGAGTCCCTCCCAGAGTGTCCAGAATGCAGGTGGGGGCTGTGGACAGACACTTTCCTCCCTGTCCTGTGCTCCAGCAGCCGCCCGGGCACAGGGCATGCAGGCTTCTCCCTGCTGGTCCAGGCTCCTTAGGAATTCCAGTTCCTATCCCTGCGCCCATGGCGTCCTCTCCCCCTACCAGCACAGGGACCATGGGAGCCTGATTCCTGTAAAAGAGAACAGCTTGCCTTGCTGGCTTCTCCCGGACCATCGCTTTGTACCACAAGCTGTCCCTGGCCTCTACTGAGAGGAGGTGTCCGATCTATCTCCTCTGTCCATGGGATTATTTAGGCAAAAATACTGGAGTGGGTTGCCATTCCCTTCTGCAAGGGATCTTCCCAACCCAGGGATCAAACCCAGGTCTTCGCACTGCGGGCAGATCTGAGCCACCAGGGAAGCCCCACGTGGTCCCAAGTGAATTCCAAAGGTGACTGAATCCAGGAAGGATGAGGTCAAAAGAAGAGGCCTGAGGGAAGAAAGATTCACAGCCTTGTCTCCTTGTCTCCCAGTGGTCCAGTGGCTCTGAGCGCTGGGCAGTGGCTACTCAGATTATCAGCGTCACCAACAGCTTGGAGAATCAGAGGAGGTGGATGGGCCCTCTGCAGAAAAGTGTGCAGACACACACAGTTCTGCTTACAATTCTCATGATTTTCAGGGTTCCTGGTCCCCCTGCAACTGAGACCAGAGCCCATGGGACCAGGCTTAAAAAGCACTGTCCCAGACTGTGCCACTGGAAATAAAGAACAAATGACTGAGGAGATAAAATTACCTCATCGCAAACACAAAAATAAATTCCAGATGGATTAGAGACGTCAGTGGGAAATGCAAAATGGCAAAACAGTTTTTAAAAGCACAAGAAAATGTTTTAATTGCATTTTAATGGGGTCAGTGCAATCAATGCACACATCAGAAGAAGCTAAATGACCCGATAGAAAAACGGACAAAGCACAGGAACAGGCAATTCACAGGCGAGGGAGCCCAGCAGTCCGTAAAGACTTGAGGACAAGCTTGTCCACACCAGCCATCAGGGAAAAGCAAAGACATGGAGACACTCCACCTCACACCCCACAGTCTGCAAACACTGGTGGGTCTGATAACACCAAATGGTGGCAAGAATGTGGAGAAACAGGAACTCTTGCACACTGCCAATGGGCAGGTGAATTACTTGAACCACTCTGGAAAGCAACTGAATATTTTCTACTGAAGCTGAAATTGCTCTGCTCCTAAATGACCCAGAGATTCCACTTCTGGGCAGCTCCTTGAGCCATCCCTGCACTTGTTCACAAAGCTTGTTCGTAGAGGGGTATCCATCATAACAAAGTGAAAGTGAAAGTTGCTCAGTCCTGTCCAACTCTTTGCGACCCCATGGACTATATAGTCCATGGAATTCTCCAGGACAGAATACTGGAGTGGGTAGCCTTTCCTTTCTTCAGGGGATCTTCCCAACCCAGGGATTGAACCCAGGTCTCCCGCATTGCAGGTAGATTCTTTACCAACTGAGCCACAAGGGAAGCCCATCAGAGTAAACTATCCACCAAAAACTGGCCTTCTTGGGGAACTGAGATACATTGGTTATTCATGTAATGACAATTAAACAAGAGTTAAAATGAGGGGGTTCGATCTACAGACATCAGCATGGATAAATCTCCAAGACAGAACGTTGAGTGAAAAGAAAACAAAGGAGAAATGAAGACTGCATGCAGAATGAGACTGTGAGTGATTTTTAAATGCATAAAATATGATCAAGTTTTGTTGATGAGCACACTCTGACCTGGGGACAGCGGTTGTCTTGGGAGCAAGGGGGCAGCTCCTCTGTCTACAGGGTGGTCTTTCCCTATCCGTGTCTGGGAGAAGGTTAAAGCAAATACCTTGAGCTGTGAGCACCTGTCTCAAGTGGAGCTCGTGTAAATGCCGATCATGTTACAGTTTGAACTTTTCTACATACTGGAAATATTTCACTTGTCTTATTTTTTGAAAACAATGCTTCACAGGTTTTTTTTTAACCCCCAGCTTTTAACAAACAACAAAGATTGCTGAAGTAGCTAGGCTGCACCGTATTTGGTGAACCCCAGGCTTCTCCTGGGCCATCGTTTCTTATCCCACTTCCTTCCCGGCTTGTCAGAGGAGAAGAGGGAGAGAGGGGAGACAGAAAAGCAGACCAGGGCCCCCTTGTGCAGCCCATTCCTGCCAGCCCCAGGCCCCAGCATCGGGACCCGCCTCCTCTGCTATTTGCCCATGCACATGGAAGGACTTTCTGTGATCACGTCGTAACGCATGTCCTGGAGGGAGATAAAGCGGATGCATCTCTCTGAGGACCTGACGTTTGAGCTGAGAACTAAAGAGGAAAAAGATCCATTAATCTGGGACAATAATTCTTATTTTTCAGGCAGAGAGAACACAAATAGCCCCCTCCATCAGGAAAGCTTGGTGAACTCAGGATCACAAAGGAGGCCAGTGTGGGTGAATCAAAATCAGAGGACTTATAAAGCTGAGGAAGGTGCACACTGAGCCTGGTTCTGATACTGACTGATTCCCATTCACACCCTGAGCCCTGACCTTGGTATCCCATGGAGCCCTGATCCCTCACACACTGAGCGCTGACCTGGTCACAGACCGAGCCCGGACCCCCGTGACAAACCAAACTGGTCACGGGCTGAGCCCCTGAGTCTGGCTCGCATTCCAAGCCCTCCTTGCTTGTGGCTACAAAACGCTGCTCTGGGGGAGGGGGAGATCCAAAGGCCGACAGGGGCTGGCCCAGCCCTCGGGGGGACCCGCCTCACAGAGGACCCGTCAGGCCTGCAGCGCAAGGCAGCCGCCTCTGCAAAGCCACCATTTGGTCCACGATGCGACACTAATTGCTCTCAGTGGTGCCTGGTGCTTTGTTAAAAATTTTTAATGTTGATTTTATAGAAAAACAGAAATAGCACAACATATGCTCTGCCCGTCTTCAGTGCTAACTAGTGCTGCAGCTGGGCCCCCTTACAGGCCCCCTTGGGGATTTGCAGGAGTGCAGACAAGATAGCTGAGTCAGGTGTCTCCTCATCCCTAACAGGCCCCTGAGGGGCGGCGCCCAAGGGGAGAGGGTGGGGCAGGTGAGGACTTCCGGGTACATCCTGTGACATCCTGTGATCCCACAGCAGACATGGTCCAGGAGCCTCCGCCTCCAGCCTCAACACTTAAGTGTGTACCTGGGAGCCCAGGTGCCAGGCGACCAGGTGATACGGTGACAGTGACCGCCTCACTGACTGTGCTGTTGATGGCGGGGACAGAACAGGGCAGCAGGTGTGGCCATGCTTGTGACTGTGACAGGTGTCAGATGACGACACCTGTGCTTAGCATCAGGGCTAGTGCCTGGGTGGACGCACCAGGGCAAGACTGCCCAGGAACCCGCTCAGAAATCCAGCAGGACAGGGCGTTCCAGCTGCCCTTCACTCCCCTAGCTCTGGCCCTCGGATCCTGGACCTACCAAGACCCTGTCCATGCCGGGTCCATGCGATAGGTCCATGAGTCCATGCGGGGGTCAGAGGACCACCTCCACCCTGCCCGCCTCACCCTCCACTCTCCAGACCTGTGAGTGCTGTGTGCTCTGTACACCCCAGCCCAGGTCTTTGCACATGCCATTCCTCTGTCAGGAGTGCCCTTCCCTTCCTGTGGCACTCTCAGATTCCCACACACCCCACAGGAGCCCATTAAAACACTGGTCCTCTGAGAAGCCTGCCCCATTATGTTACCCAGACCCACACCAAGCCCACTGGAGGAAGTTCACCACCAGGGGTCACAGCCAGCATGCTTCCTCCTCCGCCCGAGGACATGGACACAGGGACGTCCTCTCCCAACTGTTTACCCCCACAGTGCCCAGGCACAGTCAGGATCAGAAAACCTTTGGTAAATAAATGACTCATCAGCTGGCCAAGTGAGTGAACGGGCATGGGTGATGCTAAGGAGCCATGGCTCTGTCTCCAGAGGGTGGTGGACTAGGAGCCACCGGCCCGCAGAGGCTGCGCGCAGGTGTTACCCAGGTTTTCCTGGCTCGGAACCGACCTCATCTGGGGCCTGGCTTTACGGCATGTCAGACACAGGACCTGGAGGAGGCCAGGGGCTTCCCAACCATCAGCACGCTCTCCTGTGAAACGGGAGCACTGCCAGGCAGCTGCCAGCATGACAACACTGATGCTGACACCAGGATCAGGCCAACAGCAACCACCCCGTGCCCACAGAGCCTGTGCACCAGGGAAGCCCTCTGCCCCACGCTTCCTGAAACAGTCATCACCTCATTTCACTACCTGGGACGTGTGTGGGTGCGTGCTAAGTCGCCTCTGTCATGTCCAACTCTTTGCTACCTTATGGACTGCAGCCTGCCAGGCTCCCTCTGTCTATGGGACTTTCCAGGAGAGAATACTGGAGTGGGTTGCCATGCCCTCCTCCAGGGACCTTCTCAACTTGGGTTTGAACCTGTGTCTCTTATGTCTCCTGCACTGGCAGGCTGGTTCTTTACCACTAGCGTCACCTGGGAAGTCCCCCGGGACACTGACACTAAATAAGTTCTAAAAGCAAAGGACACCTGATGACCTTTGTTCCGGGCTCTGAACATTGAGTTACCTGCGGCCTCCTGTGCCTGCAGTCACAGTGTGTGGCAGTACGGGGGGCGGTGCGCCAGCCAGGGTTGGGGGCCCTCTGCTCTGAGTCCCCCTCCACCTCCACCCCGGAAGCCTTCATTCTAAGCGTCCTGATGGTTGAGCAAGGTGGCCAGGCTGCGGGGGACGTAAATCAGCCAGGCTGCAGAGCAAGGCTGCTCCATCAGAGCGCACCTTCCAGGCCAGATGCGCAGGCTCAGCCACAGAGCACCAGCAAGGGCAGCAGGGCAGGGCGGCTCCCTGTCGCCACAGGAGTCCTTGGCATCTCGGCCCATCCAGGGAGACCCAGTAACCAGGCACCTTCCACACTCGCTGGGGGTCCACTGGGAGAATCAGGCTGGAAGCGGGGGGTGTGTGGCAGCCTCTGAAACACAGGGTTCTGCAGCCTAAGCACATGCATCCAGGGAAGTGGGGGAGCCTGCCCAAGCCACAGCCCAGGAGTGGCCAACAGGCCCCATTTAATTGGAAACACTGGCTCTGCTATCTCAGCAGGCGCGCGGGGCAGGGACGCCTCCAGCCGCCACTTCTGGGCCCCAGCATAGTCAGCGGGCTCAGCCCCAGAGGGGCAGGCTAGGCCTTGAAGGGGAGCGATGACCCCTCAGCCTCCTTTATTCAAGGATGGGAAGTGGAACCAAGTTCTCCGTCGTCCTGCCCTGGACACAATGTAGACCTGAGGACCAAGACTTGGTCCTCCTCGGACTCATGCTTCTGCAAACCCAAGCCAGTGCCCTGCCCCAGCCTTCTCCACCGGGACCAGGACCCCTGCCCTCTCTGCCGCAGGACTCGGACCAAGCTCCACTCTGCTCTTCCCAGGGGGTGCTCGGAGGACTGGCCGTGACCTTCTTGGTGCACATGCCCAAGCAAGGGCAGAGCCACAGCTGGCTCTGGGCATGGGGTGGGGGTGCTGCCCGCAGGACAGCGCTGTGACCCCTCCCTATGCTTACACCTGATTCCCACCCGTCTCCCTCGCAGGCAGCACAGGGCCAACAGAGATCAGGGTCACACACACCGGCCTCTGTGCGAAGTTGTCAGCTGTAGTAAGGACAGGCTGAGCTCCTGTCTCCGACTGAGGTCGGACTGAGGTGGCCAGCGGCAGACAGCCACCTTTTTCGGCAGTGTCAGTGGTCTGCCCAGACGGCCTCCCCGCGCCAGGGTCTAGGAACCAGGTGGTGCATGCCCGGGGCATCTAGGAGCCGCCGTGGTCCCAGCGGGCTTCCTGCGTGCACCTTGGTCTTGCTCCCTTGACTTCAGGACAGAGGGGCTGCAGAGAAGGAGAGGAGGGAGCACCTTGCTGTCTCTGGCTGGAAGCGGGGCTGCAAACAGCATGGTGGTGATGAGCCAGCGTCCTCCCACTTTCAAGACATGAGGGGCCCGTCTGCCCATACGTCCAACACTGGGAAATGATCCCACAGAGCCTGGGGTCCCGGGGGTGCTCATCACAGAAGATGGGCCAGTGTACCCAAGGGACATGGCTCCCGCAGCAGGCTGGATCCAGGCCAGCGGGTGCTGGGCAAGGGGTCAGGCTCCAGACGGCCAGTCAGCAGGACTGAGGATGCAGAGCCTGCAGTAGTGGACATCCTCACGTCCACCAGGCGATGGGAACTCCCCGGAGTCACGAGGCCAGAGCCACACAGACAGAAGGGAGGCTGCACCTCGGGGAGCAAGGCAGTGCTCTGTCACCAGCCGTGACACTCAGGCCCCCTTGGCAGGAGGGGACCACCTGGCCTGGAGTGAGGCTGAACGCCTATAGCTCAGGACACACGGTCCTCACTCCTGGGAGTTCACAGGATGCTCCTGATGTCCTTAAAGCCCTCCTGCCTCAGGCCAGGTCCAGGCTCAGGCCAAGGTCAAGAGGCTCCACCTGGGGGAGGAGAAACCAAACAGGTTGGGAGACCCAGCCAGGAGGACAAGCTCAGGGAGTCCAGCGACTGCTTCTCTCTCTGCTTTCCATCCTGGGGCGAGAAGAATCCTCCCCAGAACGCAGCCCCTCCTAGCCCCTTCCCTCCCATCTCAGCCCCTCCTCTCCAGCCCTCTTCAGCTCCTTTGGAGCATGGGTCCTGTAGGCAGAAGGGGAACCACAGCTCCTATCCACCTACACCCCCACCTAGCACACCCTGACATGTTCTGAGTACATTGAGTCCAGCACTAGAGTCTTTTCCCCCTGTTTTATTGAGATATAATTGACATACAGCACCTTATGAATTTACGATGTACAGCATGATGGTCTGATTTACATATATTGTGAATAGATTTAATTAACATCATCATCTCATATAGGTATAAAGAAAAAGAAAAACGTGCTTTCTTTTGTGTAATGAGAACTTACGATCTACTGTCAGCAGCTTTCCTTTATTTCCTGAAGCAATGTTAACCATAGTCACCACATTGTCTATCCCCAGAGCTTATTTATAACTCCTAGTCTGTACCCTTTGACCACCTTCATCCAATTCCCCTCCCAACACGCCCTCTGCTAACTGCAAATATCTCTTTTCCTATGAATTTGGTCTGTGTTTTATTCAGATTCCACATATAAGTCAGGGTGAAATCATAGCCAGTATTTGTCTTTCTTGTCTGACTTATCTCACATAGCATAATGCCACCAAGGTCCACCCAGCTTGTCACAAATGGCAGGATTTCATCCTTTTCATGACTGAATAATATTCCATGGTGTACAAAGACCACAACTTCTTCACCCATTCATCCACACAACTCAGGTTGTTTCCAAGTCTTGGTTACTGTGAATAATGCCAGCAATGGAGCCTTTTTCCTGGCATGGTCCCAGGCTGAGAGTTGATGCTAAATGAGTATGCAATTGAATGAATGAATGAATGAATGAATGAATGTGTGAGAGCACAGAGGTTCAAGGACCCCGCTCTGACACTTCCCATTCAAGTTCAAGCCTGGAGAATCATCTCATGCACACCTGGAAAGTTGCCTGACGTGTCCTCCCCCTCTTCCCCTCCCCTCTGGCAGGGACCACCCCAGGCCTGGGATCATGCAGAGGGCTCCCAGGGCAGGCTGCGTGGGGAGAGCTGCTGTGGGCTGAGGCTGCTCCCCCAGCTGCCCCTCTGCCACGTGCTCACCCAAGGGGCCACCTTGCCAGTCTGGAGGAGCCAGCAGGGAATCTCAGGGAGATGTCCGGGGTTGGGGAGGGGCAGTCCAGGGCTTTGTGTTGGGAGGTGGGGGCTTGTGCATAGGTGCAGAGGAAGGACAGAGCCAAGCTCTATCCCTCGCCCATCTCTCTGGGGCTGGGACGACCCCCAGGTTTTTACACCTTGCTTTATTAATGCCCCTCTCTCCTCCTCCAGATTCCAATAGCCTCCCAGAAAGCAGCTGCTATTAGCTTCTCCCCCAAGGCTCCAAATCCCCAGCGCTCAGCAAAATTCCCCTCTGATTGAAGCAGCTGTTCCAGGAGCTCATCAAAGCCCCTCAAAGGGAAGATTAGCCTGCATAGCCCATCAGCCCGGGCATTGTCACCATTCACGGGCGCCGGCTTGGCCACGCGGAGCCCTGCCGAAGACACAGAATTAGGGAACGTGGGACTCTGAGCAGCACAGGCTTTCAGAAGCATGGCATCATCACATCTTCCCCCCAAAGCAGCTTAGGGTGTTAGCATTTGAAGGATGCCTCCTTTCAGAAGCTTAGACTCTTAGAAGTCACCTCAAATTTTACTCTGATTAAGTTTTGGGTAAAATAAGTAAATCTAATCTCTGGCGCTGTCTCAGGAGCCTAGCATCTGAGCCTGTTAAAAACATAGGCTTGCAACATCTGTGAGCCCCAGAAATCATGTAATCTGGGGGTCAGGGAGAGGGCAGACCCTAAAGCCTCATCCTCTTGTTCCGGTCCTCAGCGAGTCGGGCGGGGGCCTGGGCATCAGGACACAGGCCTAGGGCAGCCCCCTTCCCTGCCTCTCATGCTTGGGGCATTGGTCTTGAGGCCCCCAGTCCTCATCCAACCCCAGGCCAGATGGTCCCAGTGTGAGAGGGTGCTCTCCACCCCTGTGACTGATGACCTCAGGCCCCACCAGAGTTCCATGTGTGCTCACCCCCGCCCCACCTTCTGAGACCCCACCTGAGATCCTGGGAGACCCCCACCTGCAATGCTGGAATGAGCTTCAGCCTGAAATCATTTGTTCCAAGGACCCAGAGTCACAGACAAACAGGGCAGAAGTCAGCATGTCCCTGGAGCGGGTCAGGAGTCTAGTGGCCTCAAGCACGGCAGCAGCCATGCCCCCCACCCTGAGGGCCCCAAGGAGGCTGCGGTGACAGTGCAGCTGCCTGGAACCCCCTGCCCAAGCATCACAGCCCCAGAGCAGACCGCTGGCTCAGGAGGGACAGCACCCTAGACTCCAGGCAGGGAGCGTGCACAGTCTGAGTGAGTCTCGGTTTCCCCGTCCACCAGATGGGCCAGCAAACTGCTTCCTGGGATCCTTGTGAAGCAGATAGTGCTCAGCAATGCAGGGGGTCAGAGGCCCTGAGAGCCCAGGCACCACGCCACCCAGGAGGAGCAGGGGTGGGGCCGTGGGACTGGCAGGAAGCCTGCACAGATCGGGGGCCTCCCCCATGGCCCCCAGCTACAGGAGGAGAGGATGGGGCTCCCTGGGTGGCGAAGGCCTCCTCCACCAGCAGCATGGCCCCGGCCCCGCGGATCTCCACTGCACCTGCCTCCTTCATTCCCACGGGAACATGCTCACCGGCTGGTGGAAGCTTATTGTGGGTGCTCCGTCACTCAGCTGTGTCCAAGTCTTTGTGATGCCAGGGACTATTTGCATGTCCGCCAGGCTCCTCTGTCCATGGGATTCTCCAGGCAAGAATACTGGAGTGGGTTGCCATTTCCTCCTCCAGGGGGATCTTCCCCACCCAGAGGTGGAACCTGAGTCTCTTATGTTTCCTGCACTGGCAGACGGGTTCTTTACCACTAGCGCCACGTGGGAAGCCCAGTCGAGGCTTTGGGACCCAGTTACTAAGGCCTAACCATTTTCCCCCATTGCCTAGGTGAGTGGGGCAGAGTGAGGAACCCTAGTTTGTCCCACAGCTGCCCACAGGGCCCACAATCTGCCCTAGGGGCTGTTCAGAAAGGGAGCCCCTGTGGGCAGAGCTGAGTGGTGAGTGGCGTGTGTTCAGGAGAGCAGGCTTCCATCTTCTGTCCCTGGTAGCGCGCACTTGGCCAAACTGACACGATTCTGAATCCCGGACTCCCTGCAGTGACTCCTGCCTCTGCTTGTCATGACTCTGGCGCATGTTTGCATACTAGAGCTGGCCAAGCTCATTCTGCAAAACTTGCATCACAGCAGTGTCGTGAGGGAACCTGCCCAAGGAGAGCAGGACGCTCAAGGCAGGCAGTGACCTCAGGAGGGCGGCTCGGACAGGGGGTCCTGCCACAGAGGTCTCCCGCACTTGCCTCCTGAAAAGCACACTTTCCTTCCTGACGTGTCCTGAAGGAGGTCCGGCATCCCAGGGGAGGCAGGAGCCTGAGCAGGGGACAGAGTCAGAAGCAGGGGGACGAGATTACAGAGGCAGGTCCCTCGAAGGCCACAGCGGGGCCGCCTGGTGTTCCCTGGCATGCAGGGCTCCCATCTCTGAGCCAGCAGGCTCCTGGCAGCCACCACAGATGCGTCCAGCTGTGCAGGGGTGGGGGAGGGGAGTCCTGGCACTAATGACAGACAGCTGTTCCTCCTGCAGGAGGCATTTGCACTTGGTGTTCAGGAAGGCCCTGCACGCCTGCTTTTGTGCCAGGGCCTCAGACCATCGCAAGCCCATTTCAGGTCAGCCAAGCTGTAAGCGAGACTCCCAGGGTCTGCCCTGAAATGAGCACTCAATGCTGGTGAAGCCCCTTTCCGGGCCCAGGACTGAGGCTGCCAGAGTGAGACTGTGACTGCATGTCAGGCTGAGCTCCCCATCCTCAGGCCAAAGCCATCGCCCGCGAATCACCTGCCAAGGCTGCTGTGGGAGTAGGGGTGAGGGCTGTGCTCCTGGCTGGGCCGGGTGACTGCACCATCTAGCTCAGCTCACGAGGGTTCCTCTGCCCAGTGGGCTCTGGCTCAGCCTACAGGCCCCAGTGCCAGCATCACCTCCTCCAGGAAGCCTTCCCCGCCTGCCTGCCAAGACTGACTACTTCTGTGCCCCTTCCTTTTACATCTGGACTATTGCAGCTACATGGAGCTACCTCTCCCCAGCTACATTCTGCCTCCTGCTGCAGACTGTTTTTCCCTTTGTGGGGTCCACTTTAAACTGTCACCTCCAAGACGGCAGCAGTGTGTAACCCTGGGCTTGGGGGCTGGTACTGCTAGCCCTGTTTCATAGCTGAGCAGTTGGAAGCTCAGGGAGAAGTGACCTTCCAAGCCTGAGGCAAGTGCGGGGGAAGAAGGCAGGCCCAGCCTCTGTCCCCGGTCCCCGCAAAACACCCTTGCTTGGCAGTTCCTGCTCACTCTCCCCCCTCCCCCATCCCTAGCTGGATTCTGCCTTGGTTTCCCCACCTGGGGCCCTGATTCCAGCCTCAGCCCTTGTGGTCAGATCTGAGGCCTTGCCCAGACCGTGTCCACATACCTCCCCAATGGGGTCAGCATAGCTGGTAAACAAAAATACAAGACAGCCAGTTATACTGAATTCCAGATAAATAGTGTTTTTTCAGTTAGATATATCCCGCACTATGTGAAGTATAATTTTACTAGAAAAATGTTATCCATTACTTTGTCACCAACTCAGTGAACATGGGTTTGGGTAGACTCTGGCAGTTGGTGATAGACAGGAGGCCTGAAGTGCTGCGGTTCATAGGGTCGCAGAGTCAGACACCACTGAGCTGAACTGAACTGAACTGAATTTTGTTCAGTTTTAGCTGGGCATCCTGGTTTCCTCCGGCAGCTCTACCTCCAGCGTCAGTGACTGGTCCTCTTTGTCCTCACCACTGGTGGGAATTGTTCTGGAAAGGATGGATCAGTGACTCAGAGTCTAGACCCAGCAGCCTGGCCCTGATGCCCGCATCCCAACGACAGTTCCCTGGGACGTGGAAATAGGAGCACATCGTCAGCCCCTGCAGACACTCTGCATGGTACATTCCCAGCTCCTCTCCCCAGCGCTCTGTCCCACCAGGACCAGTGGCCGGGACTGAGTGACTTGGCCTGGGTGTGGCCAGAAGGAGGATGTTGTGGCCGCCCCCCACCAGGACATCTGCCTCCCCAGCAAAGCTGTGGGCACCAAGACAACATCCCCACCTCCCACACACTCGCTGTGCACCAGGCACTCAGCCCACATGACTCAGGGATGCTGTGAAGGGGTTTCTGTGAGCCCATTTCACAGGTGAGAAAACTGAGGCCTAGGCAGGTTAAGTAACTTGAGCGTGGCTGCACCATCCGTAAGCAACAGAGGCAGGATCAGACTGGGCCCCTGCCCCCTCCGAACACCACCCACCTGCACTCACTCTCACCGTGAACTGACGCTGTGTGTCTTCCCTGCTCCTCGCTCTCCCAACCCGAATGACAGCCTTCACTGTCTGTTCCACCCACTCCTGTGGTCCCCGGGATTGGCTTCTCCTTCCAGACCCCCTCGCCCATCCTTTCTGGACAAACCCCCTCAGCCTAGCTACTGTCTCTCCTCATGCAGGAAGACCTGCCAAGGTCTTAGTTCCCTCCCCAGAACTCCAGGAGTCCAGGCCACATGGACCCCTCATGGCTTCATGAAAGCTTGATGATGGCGGTGGCGGCGATGATGCTGCCCAGATTCCTGCATTAACCTATAAGAAGTATCATCCTTCATTTAGAAGCATTCCCATTACAGTGAAGAACGAGACGAGAAAGCCTATCTTATGTTCAGTTTCACACTGAACTATAAATAGTACTTGATAGTTGACTAGACATATTGAAGACAGTAAAAATCCAGAACTGAAGATCTAAATGTGATAAACGAAACTTTAAAACAATTAAAGTACAGAAAAATATTCTGTGATCTCAGAGTAAAGAAGAATTTCTAAAAGAAGACAAAATGGAGACCCAGAGAGGAAAATGATCAACTTGGATATATCAGAATTTAAAACTTCTGTATGAGAAAGGACCATAACATAAAGAACAGTGACTGTCTGAGAAAAAGACTTCACAACCCACAGCAGAAAACAGATCAATATCCAGATACATAAAGAACATCTACAAGTCAATAAAAAGACAAACACCCAAGGGAAAAATAGACAAAACCTACAAACAGGCAATTCACCAAAGGGAAGATCTAAACCATGAATCTATACTGTGGCATTGTCACTAATACTTGATGGTTAGGTCCATATTTATTAGCTCAGCATCTCACATCTGTCTATCTGAAATACAACCACTGGTGGCATCTGGTGGAATGGAGAATGGGCGAGTCCAAGGCCATTTCCGAGTATGCACAGGCCCTGCAGAAATGGAGGGGAGCCCGTGGGCAGAGGGCCCAACGCTGACGGGCTTCCTGGAACGTCTCCTGACCGCTCAGCCCCAGACAAACTGGGCACCTGCTCTGAACCTAGTTTCCTTCCTTGCAAAGTGCGTTCATCCCCTCCAGACATCACTGTGCAGATTCCAAGACAGACGTGACTAAAGTTCCTAGGCCAGTACATGACACGTAAAAGCCTGACAAATAACATTTTCATTGTGACACCATCTGTAATAGAAAATACCAGAAACAAACCAAACCCCCTCAATTTGGAAGTAGATACACGCTGGAATACTTTTGAATGACCGAGTATACAGTAGCACTTCAAAATACATCAAGTATACCTGTATTATTGAAACGGATGGACCTTAAAAACAAAATGTTGAGTAAAGAGAGAAATTCCAGAACATTACTTACACCATAATCCCATTATGTAAATGTTTAAACACATAAAACAATGGGACATATTGTTTATGGTATGCATATGCAGAAAAGGTATAAAACATGGACTAATTACTCTCTAATTTATGTCAATTGGTTGCCTCCAGGAACGAATTTTTTTCTCAATTGGGGTGGCAGGGACATGAGGCTTTGTAAGGAAATCTTTTCTGGTTGTCTGAGATTTATTATTGTCAATATTCAAAGCAAAGCCCTTGGGAAGGATGCCCTCGTGCTCAGAAGCATCATGGCACAAAGGCCCACCTACACTGGCCACACAGCCCTGCACAGCCAGGCTGGCCCCCTGGGGTCCCCTCCACTCATTGCTCCGTCCCCTGGAAGGCGCAGGGCACCTTGAGCTCAGATGTCCAGCCTCCAGGCTTGGAGAACAGCCTTCTGGCGTCTGTAAGCCCCAGTCCTCCGTGTTCTGTGATGGGAGCCTGCACGGAGGCTGATACACAGGCTCTCGTCTGACCTTCCCCGGCTGCTCCATCGGGCTATCTCTCTTCCTCTAACCACATATGCCAGGGCCCCGAGTTCTCACCATCCTGTCTGCAGTTGGGGCCCTGCCCTGGGGAGGGCGCCTCCTCACAACAGGCCCGGAGTCTGTGATCTGCCATCTGTTTGCTGTCTTGCCTGCTTCCCTCTGCCCTCTGGATGGTCAGCTCTCCCAGGGCAGGAGTCGCGCCTGGTTCCCACCACGCTCTGCCAGGCTTGGCACACGCCGGCACGTGGTTGCAGCGCTACACGTGTTTGCAGGTGTGTAAGTGTGTGGACTCGGGTCACAGCAGGGGAGCTGGGAATGAACCTCAGCCCCTCAGTTCTCAGCTCCAGGCTGCCCTGGGGTGCATCCTGTGTGGTTGGCACCGGGATGGGGCCATGAGTCTGCAGACAGGGATGGGGGGACCATGGCGCTGGGAGCCCACTCTGCCTGGACGCTCCTCCCCTGAGGAATGCGGCCTGTGGACATGCTCTGGGCCTGTGCTCAGGCAGGACCACGCTACCCCACAGTCCAAGAATCGTCTCAACCAGTCACAGCTAAGGAACTTCCCCAGCAAAGATCCAGCTCCTCCACCCAGTTACCAGACTTTCCCTCGGGAGATGCTCACACTTAAAAACCAGAGCCTTGGCTCTAAACCGCAGGGGACCTAGCGCATGTGAGTACAGGACCTCTGCCAGCTGGGCTGGGAGGCGGCTGTTCTCATGCTAAGAGGGCCGTGGCAGGTGCAACCAGAGGGTGACCTTACTCCCCGGCAAGGCCAGACCAGCCACACTTACACTCAATGTCCATGCTTCCCAGGTGGTCCTCCAGAAGAAAGGGCCTCTCCCAGTCACGGCTGAACAGACCCACATGGCCACACCTGCTTGCACGGAGAGGGGACATACAATCTGAAGTGAAATGAGACTAAAGCTGAGAGAGGAAGCAGTGAGCACAGTCGTCGGGAGTCCTGTTTGCCATTTCCCTGGTCCTTAGCCCCAGGCCTTGGCAGCTCCTAAACCCCTGACGGAGACCCGGTCCTGAGTCTGGAGCCAGCCCTCCAGACATGACTGGTGGTCTCCCCGAGCTGCCTGGGCCTCCCCCAGACATGGCCCCACGTGCATCCTCTGCTCCTCCAGCCTGTGCCCCGGCCTGGGTCATCGCAGAGAGCAGCCCTTCAGCACAGCTCCTGTGTATCTGGTTGAACTGCTCCTTTGGGTCCAGCTCTGCTCTGAATTGTGGGGGGCCCTGGAACCCCTGCTCTGTCCCCCATTTCCTCCTCCGGCTGACAGATGTCAAGAAGCTTCCCAAGGGCCCCACCTTGTGCCTGGGCTAATGGCTGATTAAGCTAAACTTAGCAGAACACGGAGAGGCCCTGAGATAAGGGCAGAGACTGGGGAGGGTCAGTAGTGCAGGGGGAGAGAGAGGCTGAAAACCAATTAATAGATAAGGATTCCCATCCTCCTGCTCCCAGAGCGTCCTTTTGTTGCTGGTGTAGTCAGAGCCTGCTCAGGAAATGAAAACTCCCACTAGGGAAGGGCGAGAGGGAAAGAGCCAGGAGCTGACAGAGCTCAGGGGTGCTGAATATCAGACACACTTATGTCATCAACACAGTCTCCTCTACCAGCCCTGCCACCACCAGCAGCACTGCCATCACCATGCCTATCGTCACTACCAACAACATTATCACTACCACCGCCAGCATCACCACCATTCAAAGCACCTCCATCACCACCATCACTATGATTACCATCATCATCACCACCACCACACCATCACCACCATGATGACCGTCACCACCACCATCTCTACCATTATCACCATCATCATCACAACCATCACTGTCATCACCGTCACCATCATCACCATCACCAGCATCACCACCATCACTGTCATCACAATCACCAGCACCATCATCACCAGCATCACTATCATCACCATCACCACCACCATCATCACTATCATCACCATCACCACCACCATCATCACCATCACCTCCACCATCACTACCATTATCACCATCATCATCGTCACCACCATCACTATCATCACCAACACCACCATCACTATCATCACCATCACATCATCATCGCTATCATCACCATCACCACCACCATCACTATCGTCATCATCACCTCCACCATCACTATCATCACTATCACCTCCACTGTCACTATCAACACCATCACCACCACCATCACTGTCATCACCACCACCATCACCACCATCACTATCATTACCATCATCACCATCATCAACATCACATCATCACCATCACCACCACACTCACTATCATCACCATCATCACCGTCATCACAATCACCACCACCATCAGTACCATTATCACCATCACCTCCACCATCACTATCATCACCATCACCACCACCACAGCATAATCACCATGATGACTGTCACCACCTCCATCTCTGCCATTATCATCATCATTGTCACAACCATCACTGTCATCACTATCACCAACATCACCAGCATCACATCATCATCGCCACCATCACCACCGCCACCATCACCATCACCACTATCACCATCACATCCAGCATCACTATCATCACCATCACCACCACCCTCACTATCATCACCATCACCTCCACCATCACTGTCATCACCATCACCTCCAAAATCACTATCACCATCACTCATCACCATCACTACCACCATCACTATCATCACCAACACCACCATCACTATCATCACCATCACATCATCATGGCTATCATTACCATCACCACCACCATCACTATCATCACCATTACCTCCACCATCAACACCATCACCACCACCATCACTGTCATCACCATCACATCATCATTGCTATCATCACCATCACCACCACCATCACTATCGTCACCATCACTTCCACCATCACTATCAACACCATCACCATCATCATCACTGTCATCACCACCACCACTATCATCACCATCATCACCATCATCACAATCACCTGCACCATCACTATCATCACAATCACCTCCACCATGACTATCATCATCATCACCACCACCACAGCATCATCATGATGACCGTCACCACCACCACCTATACCATTATCACCATCATCATTATCACCACCATCACTGTCATCACCCACATCACCATCACTATCATCACCATCACCACCACCATCACTGTCATCACCACCACCATCACCACCATCACTATCATTACCATCATCACCATCATCAACATCATATCATCACCATCACCACCACACTCACTATCATCACTATCATCACCGTCATCACAATCATCACCACCATCAGTACCATTATCACCATCACCTCCACCATCACTATCATCACCATCACCACCATCATCACTGTCATCACCATAACCACCATCACCATCACCTCCAGCATCACTATCATCACCATCACCAGCACCATAGCATAATCACCATGATGACTGTCACCACCACCATCTCTGCCATTATCACCATCATCATCACAACCATCACTGTCATCACCCACACCACCATCACTATCATCACCATCACATCATCATCGCTATCATCACCACCACCACCACCCTCACTATCATCACCATCACCACCACCCTCACTATCATCACCATCACCTCCACCATCACTACCATTATCACTATCATCATCATCACCACCATCACTATCATCACCCACACCACCATCACTATCATCACCATCACATCATCATCGCTATCATCACCACCACCACCACCATCACTATCGTCACCATCACCTCCACCGTCACTATCAATGCCATCACCACCATCATTACTGTCATCACCACCACCATCACCACCATCACTATCATTACCATCATCACCATCATCAACATCACATCATCACCATCACCACCACACTCACTATCGTCACCATCACCACCACCATCATCACCATCATCACCATCACCTCCAACATCACTACCATTATCACTATCATCATCGTCACCACCATCACTATCATCACCCACACCACCATCACTATCATCACCATCACATCATCATCACTATCAACATCACCTCCACCGTCACTATCAACACCATCACCATCATCACTATCATTACCATCATCACCATCATCAACATCATATCATCACCATCACCACAACACTCACTATCATCACCATCACCTGCACCGTCACTATCAACACCATCACCACCACCATCACCACCATCACTATCATTATCATCATCACCATCATCAACATCACATCATCACCATCACCACCACACTCACTATCATCACCATCATCATCGTCATCACAATCATCACCACCATCAGTACCATTATCACCATCACCTCCACCATCACTATCATCACCATCACCTCCACCATCAACACCATCACCATCACCTCCAAAATCACTATCACCATCACTCTCATCACCATCACTACCACCATCACTATCATCACCAACACCACCATCACTATCATCACCATCACATCATCATGGCTATCAACACCATCACCACCACCATCACTCTCATCACCACCACCATCACCACCATCACTATCATCACCATCATCACCATCATCACAATCACCACCACCATCAGTACCATTATCACCATCACCACCACCATGACTATCATCATCATCATCACAATCACCTCCACCATCACTATCATCACAGTCACCTCCACCATCATTATCATCACAGTCACCTCCACCAGCACTATCATCACCATCACCACCACCATCACTATCATCACCATCAACACCACGATCACTATCATCACCATCACCTCCACCATCACCATCACCTCCACCTCCACCATCACTATCATCACTATCATCACCTCCATCATCTTGGCATCACCAGGAGCCCTGTCATCATAGCACTAACTTCAGTGCAACCACAATCATCATCAGAAACCTCAGCACCACCCGTGCATCCCCAGGACCTAGCACAATTCCTGGCACATAGAAGGTTCTCAGAAAGGTTGCATAAATAAGCTACCAAAACCTGCAACACCACCTTCAAATCACCAGTAATCATTTCACTCTGTGCTGGGATCCCCTACCTGACCACACCCACACCCAGACACTGGTCACACCAGTGCTGCACAAACCCTTGACTGCTAGGGAGCTGGCTGGTCCCCGGTCCCCACATGGCCTCTCGTGAGCTCTGAGACACAGAGATTTGGGGTGCTGTTTGCTTTGAGGAGAAGCTCTGCAGGCTCCCTCTGCTGGTGGGGACATACCTACCCTTGATCCCGGTGGAGACCCCTTATTGTCGGGTTGTACACCCGTGCACCACGGCCCCACCTGGCCCACCCCACCCGGCCTTGGGGTCTGGTCACTCTGGGGACCTGCCCCCCCAGCCTCCTGCCCCAGAGCCTCACTCCTTCCCCAGCTCCACTCTCAGCCACCAAGCACAGCCCACCCCGAAGGGCCTGCCGTGGTTTCTAAGCCTGCCTACTTGACCCAACCCTGGCTCCCTGGCCCCTGGAGCCTCTGTGGTTTTCCTGTGAATAGAACCTTAGACTGGCTCCCCGAAAGTTTCTGAGATGGGTTTGTGTGCTGACTGCAGCGTGCACTCTGGAAGAGGGGTGAGGACAGCAAGTGGGACCAGGCAGAGGGAGAGGCTGAGCACCCCCCACAGGGAGCTGAGACCAGGCATTGCAACTGGACTGGTCATTCGATGGGGTCTCACCCCAGGGAGGGTGTGACTTAGTGAGCAGAATCCCTGAGGCCCGGGTGGAAAGGCCAGGAGGGGATGCAGGAGTGAGCCGTGGATGGGGGGCAGCTCACCACAGCACTCACAGTGGCCTGCTGGGGGCTGCCTCTGCTCATTGGCCACTGCAGGAGAAGCTGCAGTCTTCGTCTGGGGCTTGAGGCCTCTATGCGCCCTGCGGGCAGCCGGTATAAAGGAAGGAGGACCTGGGGGAGGCGGTAGCAACCAGGGTCCAGGACACAAGGAGCAGCACTGGGCCCCAGCAGCTCGTCTGTGAGAAGGAACGTGATGGACACGGTCACCAGCATCACCCTGGCCGTGGAGGGCCCTCCTCTGCTTCTCTCAACGTCATGACGCCTTAAGAAATGCCCACGTTATTATCATTTTTAGGGGACATCCTCCAGATGTCCCCCTTGGAGCCTAACAAGAACTGACAGCTTCCCTGGGAAGGATGCCGGGGTCATCCAGCCACAGTTCTCTACGAAATATGTTTCATTAGGATACCAGCTGGGCAGGCAGGGAGTTACCGTCTACGACTGCGAGCCTGTGAGTGGATGGAGGACCAGGCTGGGGAGGGGGCGCCATTCTGGCCCCCACAGCCCCTGTCCCCCTGTTGCAGGACCTGGGATGAGCCCGTGGAACCTGCTCTGGTCTGGTTTTCTCACCTGTAAAGAGACGGATAACTGGTGCTGAAGGTGGACACGGAGCATGGCGAGGGCCCGGTCCTCCAGGGGAGGGCCTACTGGACTCTGCGGCCGTGTGTCCTGCACCAGCCCTGACTCTAGCGCAGCTGCACCGGGGCAGCAGTCACCAAGGACCTGCGGATAAAGCATACCCAAGACACTGATGCAGCCTCAACCGCAGCACCGGCAGCGTCCCTGGCGCCCGGCAGACCCCACCAGCCACCACTCAGCAGGACTTGTTTCGTGAGACGTGAGGCACCAAGTGCATTAAATACATGATCCCCTTTGTCTCTGTGATAACCCTCTGTGGTGGGGTCTGTGATGGTCCCACTTGACACCTAGGAGCCTAAGGCACAGCGAGGTTAAGTAATATGACCAAAGTCACAGAGCTGAGAATGAAAGGAGCCCAATCGCACATCAGCTGCCTCTGTCTGGGGCCAGGCTATGTGCCTGGAGAACTGAACCCAAGATGTGTGAAGCATGGCCTCTGCCCTTTAAAGGCAGAGGAATAAGATGGGGGTAGAGGGTAATCTAAGGAAATCATGGCAGACTGCCGGGTGAAGGTGACTCCTCAGCTGAGACTGAAGGAGAGTTCACGTCCCTGGAGGGAGGCAGAGAGGTTCAACATAGCACAACGTGAATAAAGGCCAGGAGCCCGGCTTTTCCTGGGGGCAGTTTCCACCCCTTCCCTCTTTCTTTGTCTTCATCATCCCCATGAGCACCACCTCCTCAGACTGCCAAAAGAGCAGCAGGTTATAGACTGTGGGGTTCACACCTTTCCATGAAAATCCATTCTTCCTTTGGTGAAAGTGCCTAAAAATCCACCATTAAGTAAAATTTGAACCATACAGCAGCATTATAAAATATTAGATAAAGTTATTTTTTTTAATGATCTAAAATAGATTTCTTCTCTCCCAAGTCTCCAACAGAAATAGTCCAAGAGAGGAGTCAGCCTCTTTAGACACTTCCTGGGGAATCAGGGGGCTCCTGAACCCCAAAGGCCCTCCCCCTGCTGAGAGCAAGCAGAGCTCCTGGCAGGCAGGATAGAGGCAAATGCTCCTGGGTTTATTGCTTTTCCGTGAACTGGTCTGTTATGCTTTCCCTTTTCTCAGAAAAGGACTTCCCTGGTGGCTCAGACAGTAAAGAATCTGCCTGCAATGCAGGAACCCCAAGTTCGATCCCTTGGTTGGAAAGATCTCCTGGAGAAGGGAACGGCTGCCCACTCCAGTATTCTTGCCTGGAGAATTCCATGGACAGAGGAGCCTGGCGGGCAAAGAGCGGGACACAACTAACACTTTCCCTTTCCCTCTATCCTTAAAAACTCCACACGCTGCTGAAGAAGCACCTTGGAAAGAGGGAACCCAGATCCCACCAGAATCCGTCTCTCGCCATGTGTGCAGCCTCAGAGAGGAAGGCTCTCTTCCCGGGCCTCCCTTCTCCTTCCGGCACTCATCCATCAAGCACACAGCTTGTGTGGCTGTGTGTGCATCCAGGCCCAGGGCTGCACAGGAGCCCGGCCAACGACTCCCGCTTGGCAGAGAATGTCTGCCTGCGGGGTCAGTTAAGCAGCTTCTCCTGCAGAGACCTCCCTGACGCTCTGTGGCTGGCTCTGAACGCATGGTCTGCAGGCCCATCTGGGCCTGGCTGGAGGGGCTGAGGCCCTCCTGATGGAGCACAGACACCCAAGCTGAAGGAGGAGACACTCGGTCCTTCCACAGACCCCACTTGGAGGCGGCCCAGCATCATTTCCAGCCATGTCCCCAGAGCCGGTGGGGAGTCTGCACTCCCTTTTCCAAGAGGAGCCCCAGGTCCTCATCAGAGGGCACAGACGTGAGAGTTCAGCACAGGTGGGCCCAGAGACAGTGGCCCATCTGCTCCAGGAGAAGACTACCAGAAGCATGGTAATCCCAGACTGTTGAGATGCTGAGACAGGGAAGCAGGATGTGGAGCCGGGGAGGCAATCTGCAGACTGAGGGCCTGGATCCTCACCACCTCCGCCAGCCTGGTGCCCGTGGGGCCCCCAGACCTGTGCGTCCTAAGGCAGAGGACCAGTAGAGGACCAGCACCATCTCCTGGGCCCTGGAGATTCTCAGTCAACCTGACCCACGGGAAAGGGAGCAGAGCGCACTCACGACCAAGCACCATGCAAGGCCGGGGGCTGCGCCAACGCACCAGCTACACAGCTGGCATCCAGCGCTTTGCTCTTTGGCAGGTTGGGAAGCAGAAGCCTTCAGAGGTGACATAAGCTGGTCCCAGACTTGGTACTGAGAGAGGCAAAGTGGCACATGGTCTGAACTGCAGCCTGGCCAAGGGTGGCGGGTGCTCTGACCCTGGGGGATGCGCCCTGGGGGTGATGGCCCATTTCACAGAGGAAAGCTTGAGGCTCAGTGGAGGGGGTTGGGTCTCCTGCAGCAGGTTGTCAGGGTCTTAACCAGGTCCCTAAGGGGCAGACAGCACCACATCTTCCGAATTCAGACGCCTCCATTCCCGTGATTTCAGGCTCCCAGCAATCCCTCTCGGGCCAGCTTCCAGGCAGCCCAGCCCACTAAACTTCACCCGCCCAGCTGGAGAACGGCCAGAGTGGGAGGCGCCTCCCAGGGCCTTACAAGGGGTCTGAGCAAACACACACGTCGCTTGACTTTCTTCAAAATGCAATTGAGTTTTATATGTCAGCATTTGGCCAAGAGGAAAAATAAATGCCATTGAAGGCCAAGTTATCATGCCCACGTTGCAATCATTTACTGGAGCTTAAACGCGGCCGCTCACAGTGAAATAAGACAAATCCTGCGAGGAGGCGAGGCACAGAGAAAAATGGATGCTCACTCGCCCAGGAACGGGGCGGCCCGACAAGACAGTCAATGCTTCTCCAGGCAGAAAAACAAACCTCCAGGCAGGCACAACTGAATACCATCAGCCCCTGTTCAGCACCTTGTGGCCTCTTTGTAGCAAATCTCTTCAACAGGCCGACTCCCTCCCCTGTGAGGGTTCCCTCCACCATAGGATACTTCCCTGGGACACGTGGCCTGGTCAGCCCACCCACCTACAAACAGGGCCAGCACCTCCGCTCCTCCCTAGTGTCCAGCCATCTGTTTCTCCCGAGAGGATCCTATTCTTGGTCACATAGACCAAGGACCCCTTGCCTGGGTCCTCACCCCAGTCCTCCTCTGGCCCCCTCAGTCCCACAAGGAACTGAATCTTGCCAACAACCAGGTAAGCCTGGAAGCAGGTCCCTTTCCAGTCAAGCCTCGGATGAGACCCCCCGCCTTGACCAATACCTAGACCACTTCCCGTGAGACGCTGGAGGCCGTGGGTGAGCTGCACCAGGCTGCTGACTGCAGACCCTGTATGTTTGGGGGTACCATGTTACAGGCAGCTCGCATCTGCTCTGTGAAGTGCAGAGACCTCCTTGGGAGTCTGAAGAATAAGAGATCATCTCTGCTCTGGATTTCTCAGCCTAACAGGCAACACACAGGCAAGCGACAGCAATGGCCCCTGTAAGGCAGGTTGCAGGGGAGGGAGCACCAGGCCTTGGGAGGACGAGGGACTGACCCCTGCCACCCTGCCTCCCAGTGGCTGCCAGGAGGGGAGGTTAGGAGGGAATGTCCACCCCAGCCTGTAGCACACTCATGCTGTGGAGTCAAAGAATTTTCACATCGTGTTGCAGGACAGAGAATCCAGAGGAACAAACACACTTCATACAAAGGACTGAAAGGCAAAACATCAGTGATCCCAATGCAAGGCTGGACCCAAAGAAAGGGCATGATGCCTAAATGCTCAGAGACTGGTTCCCGTCCACACCTTGTCCAGCCGAGAGACGGACTTAGTGTGAGATTAAGCATGCTTGGAACCGCCCTGGTGGTCCAGTAGCTGAAACTCCGTGCTTCCAATGCAGGGAGTGCAGTTTGATCCCTGCTTTGGGGAACTAAGATCCCACGTGCCTGGAGGTGCAGCCACAAATTGCTAAACGGAGAATCATTCAAAAAGAGTCTGCTCCTCCCACGAAGGTCAGAGGTGCCTCCCACACACCCTCTCTGGAAGAATTTGCTCCACCAAAATGACTCCTTCTATGACCAACTTAGATAGCATATTGAAAAGCAGAGACATTACTTTGACGACTAAGGTCCGTCTAGTCAAGGCTATGGTTTTTCCTGTGGTCATGTATGGATGTGAGAGTTGGACTGTGAAGACAGCTGAGCGCCGAAGAATTGATGCTTTTGAACTGTGGTGTTGGAGAAGACTCTTGAGAGTCCCTTGGACTGCAAGGAGATCCAACCAGTCCATCCTAAAGGAGATCAGTCCTTGCTGTTCACTGGAAGGACTGATGTTGAAGCTGAAACTCCAATACTTTGGGCACTCATGTGAAGAGTTGACTCATTGGAAAAGACTCTGATGCTGGGAGGGATTGGGGGCAGGAGGAGAAGGGGACGACAGAGGATGAGATGGCTGGATGGCATCACTGACTCGATGGATGTGAGTTTGAGTGAACTCTGGGAGTTGGTGATGGACAGGGAGGCCTGGCGTGCTGCAATTCATGGGGTCACAAAGAGTTGGACATGACTGAGCGACTGAACTGAACTGAACTGAAGTCAGAAGAAGGAGAGAGAGCCTTGCAGAACCCTGCGGCCAGGCTGACAGGAGAAGGGGAACCAGAGGCCTGGGGTCCCTCAGACCAGTGGAGAACCATTCCTGCAGACAGAAGAGCCAGGGAGCCCGTGTGTTTACATGACTGGGGGAGAATTTGACATGGATTTAGTGTTAAGTGTGCAGAAAATGAAGCAAATGGAAAAATAAGAGCATTATTAGCTCCAGGGAAACAAAATGTTGATGCAGGCAAAGGAAAGAAAGAATGTATTCTGGGTTCAGCTTTGAGGAATTTACAACATCGATCTGGCAGAAATGGCATTATTCTTGTACTGGGCAGATGGGGCAGGGGACAGAAATGCAGGGTGAGGCAGGAAGGCGCCGGAGCCTCCCCCTCCAAGGCAGAAGCCTGTTGATAAAGCCGCAGACTGGAAAAGCAAGAAGCAATGTGTACTCAGAGATATGGAAGAAAAATATCACGCTTATCAAGAGAAGGAGATGAAGACATTTGCCTCTGTGGAGCTGGAAGTGCAGGGAGGGGCAGTAGGGGTGGGGGTGGCACGGCCAGCCTGGCACAGCCTGCACGTGGTAGGCCTCTGACAGTTCCTCGCTTTCCTGTATAACGGCCTTGGGGCAAGACCACAAACCGGGGGGCTCCAAAAGACACAAATCTATTCTCTCCCAGCTCTTACAGCCAGAAACCCAAAATCAAGGTGTTGGCAGGGCCGTGCTCCCTCTCGAGCCTCCACGCGGATCCTTCCTGCCTCTTCCTCTTCTTCCAGGGCCCCAGGCGTCCTTGGAGGTGGCTCCATCACTCCAGTCTCCGCTCATTCTTCACGTGGCCTCTCCCTTCTCTGTGTTTCTCCTCTGTGCGTCTCTTCTAAGGACACCTGTCATTGGATTTAGGGCCTGTCCAGGTTGTCCTCATCTCAAGATCCTTAACTCAGTTACATCTGCAAAGCCTTTTGTCCACGTAAGGTCACATTCACTGGGTCTGGGGGTCAGACTGTGGTCATATTTGCAGGGACAGCGTTCAGTCCACTCTAATAACCTTGAAAAAAATTGAAGATCTGTTACTCAGCTTCCTTGCACAGCATCCCTGCCAGGTGGCCCTTCCTCCTGCTTGATTACCTCTGGAGATGGGAGGCTCACTGTGGTGCATTAGCAGACTGCTTGGTCAGAAGCCTGTCTTTACAGTGAGCTAAATCTGCTCCCCAGAGGCCTCAGCCTATCTGCTCCAGGGCTGGCCCCTGTATCCAGCTACCCCCACCACTTCCACTGCAGCCTCCTCCATATCTCCCACCTGACACGTCCTCCCCTGGGCTCCTAAGTTCCTGCCCTCTACATGCTCTGTTGCCCCCAATTTCCAACACTGGCACTGCTCTTCGAAGCCTGGGGATCAGCATGGAGCCCTGCCCACATCCACTCCATCATCAGGTTCAACCCTATCTTCCTCCCTTCACCCCACAGGCACCTAGAGCTCAAGCCTAACTCAGATCCCACTCCTTCTTAGCCCCCCACCACGGTCCAGAGCACCATGCCCAACAGAACCACCAGTGGTGCTGGAATGTGTCTGACAAGCCTTGTGGCTATTTACCAGTTGAAAAGCAATCAGTGTGATGGAAGAACCAGATTTCTAAACTGTACTTTGTTTTAATTCATTTAAATTTGAGCTGAAGGAACCGCATGCTGCTGGAGGCTCCCCCAGGGGACAGTGCAGGTCTGGAAGGGCTCCACGACCTCACCTGGGAGTAACCCTCCCCACTGGCCCGCACATTCACCACACTCGCTGTTCCCCACCCCCCAACCTCCTCATCTCGGGGCCTGTCCTCCCCACCCCGAGCAGGGAATCCCCCCTCCCAGGTGCCACCTAGCCAGGCTGTTCCCCTCTGTTCTCAGCTCTCCACTAAATGTCAACTCAGAGACACCATCGCTGGACCGCCTCTGCAGGCAAGCTCTATTCCCACACACTCACAGCAAGTGAGAAATTTCTAGCTGAAGTCTGAAGTTGGCCTGTCCATCAGCTGTCTCCTCCCGTGGAATATTTGTGTTCTAAGGCTTGGAGCAGGACTTGGAGGCGCCTGCTGAAAGCTGCCTCCCTGACACTCAGCAAGGATCCAATACAGGGTCATTAGACAATGAATGGACCGGTGAATGAATGAGTGTTTGAAAGACCTCAGGAGATCCCCATGGACAGGTGAAGTCTGCACACAGGAAAAGCCAGTTGTAACTGACACTGTGAAGCTCTGAAGGAGGGGACACTGGGATGTCCAGGCGGAAGGCCTTCTTGGGAGGGAGGTGGGGAGGGCAGCGCCAGCACCAAGAGGAGGGGAGGGGTGCAAACAGAGGGTGGATGAAGGTGGGCTTATGTCCCTGGCTGAGGGGTCACCCACCAGGGGCATGGGGCAAGGCCAAAGAGAGGGGCCTGGAGTTGGGGAACAGAGAGAAAGTGGGAACTGGTCCTTCTGAGACAGGAAGAACAAAGGATGCAGCTATGCAGGCAGGGTGGGGCTTGGGCTTGGAGGCTTAGGCTTGGGGGTGGGGCTTAGGCTTGGGGTGGGGCTTAGGCTTGGGGTGGGGCTTCGGGCTTGGGGGTGGGGTTTGGGTTTGGGGCAGGGTTTGGGTTTGGGGCAGGGTTTGGGCGGAGTTTGACTCAGTGGTAGAAAGGGCTCTCAGCTAATCCAGACCCACCCACATCCCTGATCCCAAAACCCACACATCCTCAAGGTGTGAACCAGCCATGTCAAGAAAAATTACACACCCAGAAAAATGAGACGAAAAATGACATTGTAATTGACTATATATACTCACTTCTAGAGAGTAAGGGAGTTTTTCAGGTTAGAAGTAATAGAAGACACAGCAAAGGAAAAATTGATTATTTGGGATTCATAAAACTGAACAACAATATTATGCCACAAATAAACTCCAACTGAAATGAAAACCAGTATTCCATTCCAAGCAACAACAACAAAAAATGCATACTGAAAACTTTAGATAAATTTAGGTGCAGACCAATATTTTCCTTACGTTTATCCATCTGAGACAACACTCTCTCAAATAGAGAGGAGAAGTAACATTTTTTGACACAAAGATATTAATTGTGGCATTTTATATCATATGAAAATATTGGAAATAATATGAATGTCCAGCCGCAGAGGGAAAGTTATGCAGTAAGTAGGATGAATTCTCACAATCAAATGGGAATCAATAAAAATTATTCTCAGGAAGACGCTCTAACGACATGGTGGGAAGTATGGAGTGTGGATGGAAGTCACGCTATAGACAGAAGCCTCTGGGTAGAGTGAAGAGCAGAAAGGAAGCTGACTAGGATTACAGCGGGGTTTACACATACCTGATGCAGATGACACCACCCTTATGGCAGAAAGTGAGGAGGAACTAAAAAGCCTCTTGATGAAAGTGAGAGAGGAGAGTGAAAAAGTTGGCTTAAAGCTCAACATTCAGAAAATGAAGATCATGGCATCCGGTCCCATCACTTCATGGGAAATAGATGGGGAAACAGTGGAAACAGTGTCAGACTTTATTTTGGTGGGCTCCAAAATCACTGCAGATGGTGATTGCAGCCATAAAATTAAAAATGCTTACTCCTTGGAAGGTAAGTTATGACCAACTTAGATAGCATATTGAAAAGCAGAGACATTACTTTGACGACTAAGGTCCATCTAGTCAAGGCTATGGTTTTCCTGTGGTCATGTATGGATGTGAGAGTTGGACTGTGAAGACAGCTGAGCGCCGAAGAATTGATGCTTTTGAACTGTGGTGTTGGAGAAGACTCTTGAGAGTCCCTTGGACTGCAAGGAGATCCAACCAGTCCATCCTAAAGGAGATCAGTCCTTGCTGTTCACTGGAAGGACTGATGTTGAAGCTGAAACTCCAATACTTTGGGCACCTCATGTGAAGAGTTGACTCACTGGAAAAGACTCTGATGCTGGGAGGGATTGGGGGCAAGAGGAGAAGAAGACGACAGAGGATGAGATGGCTGGATGGCATCACTGACTCGATGGATGTGAGTTTGAGTGAACTCTGGAAGTTGGTGATGGACAGGGAGGCCTGGCGTGCTGCGATTCATGGGGTCACAAAGAGTTGGACATGACTGAGCGACTGAACTGAACTGAACTGAACTGAGCAACTATGGGTGCTCTCTCCTTGTTTTTTATTTTCAAACACTTCCTAATGACTATATACTCGAGTGTACCAAAAATAATTGCCTATATTTTTTTTATTAATTAAGTTTATTTATTTTTTTAATTACTATACTGTATTTGTTTTGCCATACATTGACACGAATCAGCCATAGGTGAACACAATCTGCCAATGCCGAAGCCCCCTCCCACCTCCCACCCCACATCCTCTACTTGAATCATCCTGTGCATCAGCCCCATGCATCCTGCATCCTACATTGAACATAGATTGGCGCTTCAGGGAAGGAGAACCCAGGTTGAATAGTCTCTGCTTGCTCACTTCGACGGCATGACTTGGGGTCATAAAAAGTCGTGCAGAACGGACCAGAGCGAGCAGACTTGCACATGATGGCTCTTCTGTCTCGCTGGACCTGGGACATGTCCTAAGTCCTCTCAGAGCCCAGAGGGATGCCCCCAGACCCCAACCCCGCTGCCAAAAAGGAAAACCTGGGGGAAAAGGAGATGCGAGTCCCCAAGTGGAGATGGGTGGAGTCCAGTTCTGAGTGTGTGTTTCATCTGTTCTCCTTGCCTGCTGCTCCTCCCCACTGCACGGTCAGCTTCGAGAGGGTTCTCAGTGGAGACCCCAGCACCCAGAGTAGTCCTGGCCCAGACTAGGCTCTCAGAAAGCACGTCTGAGCATGTGGTCATGGCCAGCCGGCAGGGCCACATCCACTGGCCTCTGGGAAAGGGACCTCGCCTTCTCACCGCTCTCTAGGGGGTGTCCCTGGTGGCTCAGTGGTAAAGAACCTGCCTGCAATCTAGGAGACTCAGGTTCGATTCCTAGATCGGGAACATCCCCTGGAGAAGGGCATGGCAACCCACTCAGGTATTCTTGCCTGGGAAATCCCATGCAGTCCATGGGGTCACAAAGAGTCGGACACGACTGAGCGTGGGGTGTCACTAGGGTATCAGATTGAGCACACAGAAGCCCAAGACGCCCACTGAAGTCTGAATTTCAGATGCACAATGAATTAGTGTTTAAGTATACCCCATGTAATATTTGGAATGTGGTTTTAAAAGTATTTGTTGAGTTTCTAAAACTGAAAATTAAACGGTCATCTTGCATCTTATCTGGAGACCCTGCCCCCACCTTGCAGGCCAGGCTCAGCAGTCCAGTCCCACGAGACCCAAAGCCTTGGAGAGCCAGGCCTTAAGTAGGGTTCTACAGGCCCTGCTGCCCAGGTACAGGGGCCTCACAGCAGAGGACGCCTTAGATGCAGGCGCAGAGGGACAGGCGTCCTGGGGAAAGCCTGCCCACAGCTCTGGGGCTCCTGGGGAAGGCAGGGTAGGCGGGAGTGGGCCTGATCCAGCTTCAGACTGGAGGGTCCCAGTGGAGATGGGGGCCTGGCTGCACCCAGGGTGACCCTGGGAGTGAGGGCAGTGAGCAGGAGCCCCAGTGTTCTCTGAGGTCACTCAGGGGTGTTTCATCTGCCCACTGCTGGGCAAGGCCAGGAGTCCGGGCCCAGGATAAGGCGGGGGGCAGGATGGGGCCATGGGCAGCAGCTCCGCCTTGGGGCTTGAGGACCAACAACCACCCCACAAGCGAGTCCACCATCCCCTGCCTAGGGAGCCAGTGTGTCCCAGGACTGCTGGGCATTGACCAGGAAGCCCAGCCCGGGAGGGACTGGCTCGCATCTCTAGGAGGCGCCAGGCACTGAGGGAGATGAGGCCCCCCTCCCGGCCAGCGGGGGGACGCGGGCTCCTTTCTGAGCTGATAAGCAGCTGGCGCGGTCGTTCTGAAGATCTCACAGTCTTCCCCGCAGAGGGCAGTGGGCCGACGGGCACACTTCATCTCCCCATGCAAATTGATTTTCCTTTTCCCATCTTACTCTTTTCCTTTCAACAATTAGCGGTTGAAGAGGCTGGTTTTAAATCAGGGAAATGAGACTTTGAGACTCAAAAGCTGATAAAGAGGCCAGTGCCGCCTCCCGGAGTCCGAGCCCTGCATTCTCTCCACAGAGTACCCCTGCTGCATGGTGGGCACACGGCAGGGGCTAGGGAACGAGCACCCAGCCTCCCTCCCCAGTGGGGCTGGGGTCCCAGGACAGGGAGCGAGGTTGGGGGGCCTTAGAGGAAAGAGCAAGGATCAAACAGACGTTTCCCCAGGAAATGGGTCAACAGAGATGTACCGTCCTGTCTCTGCAGGGATGAGGGGGAGGGGGACAGAGAGACACACACCCAGAGTGGAAGACAGACAGAGAGACCTGACAGAGGCTGAGCCCCGGGACAGGGGGAGGACACGGTGACAGGCAACGGAAGACGCAGAGGAGACTGCCGACTGAAGCCGCCACTTTCTGGGTGGTCTGCTCAACAGCAGCAGACAGCAGTAGGGTAGGGGGACCCGAGAGGCCCTGGAGGGACAAGCAGGCACGTCCACAGTCTACAGAGCACACGCGCATGGCTGCCTGAACACCTCTGAGGCGGGGATAACACGCCCACGAAACACTAAAGCAGCAGTCCTGAGGCAGACAGACAGGTGGAGGCAGGGTGGAGACCCTGAGCACGGACCGCCAGCCCGTGAGTCCAGGCTGTCTCAAAGGCGCAGAACGGTCCAGCAGAAATGGACCCTCCAGCCCGATGCTCCTCGTGCCCGGAACAGAGCCTGGGATCTAGGGGCCACCTGGTCTGGCCACGGCACCAACAGAGCAGTGAGGGTCAGAGTGAGGGCTGAAGCCATGCGCACACCATCCTCAGCGCTGCCTCCCTGCTGAGGTGGAAAGAACCATGAACCTGGCACCCCTCCCCCGAAAGTCTACTATGAGCCAGGAAGGGCGCATTCTGATGCACGCTCCTAGCCAGCCTCCTGCCCACGCCCTCCATGTAGGCATGTCCCCACAGTGGCCCCAGACACAGCCTCACCCCCTCCTCTAGCAGCCCGCCCGCTCACATTCCTTGCCCAGTCCTCACCCACCTGTCCATACCCACCTGCCCTGTGAGACCAGCTGGAAGGCCAGTCTCTTCTGGACCCCTTATCCCCAGCCCCACGCCCCTGAGGACTGGAGAGGGAATAGGTTTCCCAGTCCACCTCCTGATGCCCAGCTCTCCCTGCCCCTTTGCCTGTGCCTAGCTCAGCGATTCTCATGCACACAAACCTGATCCTCCCTCCCCACCTTGCTCAGACCCAGAGTAGCGCAGGTTGGGATGGGGCTGGGAGGTGGGTGCCCCTGGTTCCTTCTGCTCACCCCTCCCCAACTTCTCAGAAGGGGCCAGGCTCACTGCACAGGGATGACCGTCTTGCACCCTGGTCCTCCAATCCGGCTCTGGGAGGCCAGGCCCGTTCCCTGTACCTGTAGCCGTGCAAATCGGTGAGTAGATGCGCCTTGGGGGACGGGCCAGCCAGACCTGGGATTAATTCTGTGCTTTCACACTCCAGGAAGGTGATGCCCTTAAGTCGATGTCACAATTTTCTCTCTTCCCTAATTAAACAGAAAGCGTGGCCAGCGAGTGCATGGGGCAGGGAGAAAATGAAGAGTTAAGGCATTGCCTGCAGAGGTCCAGCTGCGCCAGGCTTTTCATTTAGTGTCTAAACGCTTCCTCGCATGTCTGCTACCCAGAGATAGGGGCAGCAAAGTAAACGGCAATTTTGCCCTTGCCTTCCTCTGCCTGCCGCCCCGCGTGCATGGGAGGGAGCCATGGAGGGAGGTCCAGGATATGAGCCAGGGTGCTCCTCAATGGCCTGAGAGGTCTGGAGGCTGGAGACGTCAAGAGACAGGCTTTTGGTAACTATGACTGATCTTCGATTCCTCAGGGCCTAACCTTCCCCTCTCACAGGCACAAACTGGCAAACACGAGGAGGCTGCGGGCCTGGAGAAGGGCTACCACCCTCCCCGGCCTGGGGACCACTGGGCTCTTCCCGCTCAGCAGCCTAGGCCTAGATGCCCCTGCAGGACTGGAGTTCTGTTTGGAGAACCCCATGGAGAGGGCTCTGCGTGGTTGTTACTGTTTCACAGCCAGAGGAACTGAGGTCAGACCACAGGATGCGCCCTTGTTCCCCCTGAGGGCTTGGGTTTGAGCAGGGTCTTCAGATCCCAGGGCCAGACTGGAAATGTCGGGCACCACGGAGACTCCACAGCTCCTGCTTGGGAAGCTGGGAAGTACTCACAGGAAGGGGCTGCATGGGGAGGGGGTGGACCCAGGGCATCCTGTGTCCTACGGAATCTTGGGACAGGAAGCCAGCAGGTAGAACTCAGACGGAGGTTTCTCCCTCCGTAAAGCCCAGACCTCTGTGTGCGGGCCTTGAGAATGACCTTGGGGATGAAGGGGTCTGGCAGGGCAAGTCTCCCTCCAGTGAGGTCATGAGCATTTCCCACGCCAGCGGGGCACTCCCAAGATGTGGCTCCATCCACGCTGGCTTTCCGGGCAGGTTACTCTTCCCTTGTGTCACCGTCCTCCTGTGTGTATTGATTGGGACTGTGGACTGGGGCCTGGGTTGAGCACGGGTGTGTAATTCCACAGATAGACTTGCGTTCCAAGCCAGCTGTGGGGATCCACCGAAACCCCTTCATTCATGTCCCTCGTGCCCTGCAGAAGCTAAGGGTCCATGGGCCTCTTGCGAGGAGGAGCGGCACCGTCTGACACCGCACCCAGCCACTGCTGTGTGGGGACGGCTCCTGAAGGGGCGTGAGCTCGGAACACTCTGTGGGCTGTTTGTCCAGCAGTCTTGACCCCACAGGGAGTCCCGCTGCCCCCACCCCCAGTTCTCACGCAGCAGGCACCATGCCACTCAGGGTCAGGATGTACCAGGACTTGTGTCGGCTGTGAGGCTAGGACCTCAGCCCCTCCGGCGGCTTGCCCCCCGTCACTGCCACCTACCCTCCCTTCACCAGGCATGGCTCTGGGCCACGGACCTTCCCTGCCCTGCCTGACTCGCATACTGCCAAGCCCTGCCGAGTCTTGTCAACCTCCAGGCCATTTGCCCACATCTCCAGCTGGAGTATGTGTGGGGCGGGGCTGGTCCACAGAGGCCCTCGGGGCCCTCGGGGCACACAGGCCTGGATGCGGGACACGGGGCATTTGAGGGACGGGTGGTGAGTGACCTGAACTGCCCTGGCAGACTCCCCTCAAACCCGGGCTGCCTTCTCCTTGTTGCTGTTTAGTCACTAAGATGTGTCCAACTCTCTGTGACTGCATGGACGGTAGCCCACCAGGCTCCTCTGTCTGTGTGATTCCCCAGGCAAGGATACTGGAGTGGGCTACCATTTCCTTCTCCCTTGATTCTAAATTTTAGAAATTTTAGGAGCTCCCTTGACACTGATAGCTGTTTGGGATGGCAAAGACAGAGACCAGGACAAGGACGATAAGAAACTCCAGGGGAGAAGCAGGAGGGAAGAGGGGTGGAGACGTGTCCTTTGATGCGGCAGGGTGGGGTCAGCCAGGGCCTGGAGGAGCCAGGCTCTGCTGGCGGGGCTGAGATGGGCTCCCCTGACTGTGGGGTGGGGAGTGGGGCAGGGGGTGGGGTGGGGGGGCTCCTTCCGGGTGCACAGCTGCTGGGGTGGCTGCAGAGGCAAGAACAGAGGAGGAGCCTTTGCCACCCCGAGACACCATGCTGCAGGGGGCTCAGTCTGCGCCCCTCATTTGGCCCCGCACAGCTCCCGCCCAGCGTTCTTGTCCTAATCAGTGAAGGAGGCAAGAGGCTGATTTGTCCCAGGTCACCCCAGTGAGTGGCGATGCTGGGACTCCAGCCCAGGCCCCACGGCTTCCTCCTTCTCCACAAGGCTGTATGGGGGGCTGGGGGGCTGGCCTGGATCCCTGCAAGCCCGGCCCCCCTGCCCAGCCTGCCCCCCACCCCGTCTCGGAGAAGCCAGCTTGCCGGGAGGCGCGGGGAGTCCCCTGGGCCCGGCCATCCTGCTGCAAGCTGTGTGCTGGTCACCGTGTCCACGGCCGGGTAACCACGGTAACCCTGACCTGGCCCCCGAAACTCCCCAGGGGCCAGCGTGGAGCAGGGTGCCAGCAGAGCCTGCCGTGCCATCCAAATGCCACACGCTTATTAATCTCGCAGCGCAAGGCGCTCTGAAGTCATTACCCCCCTCCCTCCGGGTCCTTTGTGCGGGACATAATTGTCAGGCCCACCTCTCTACTTCTGTAATTAATTGCTTTGGGAAGGAGGCTCAGCAGCTTAACTCCTTCCCTTCTGAGTCTTATCGCAAAATCAGGAGACTCTCGTGGGCCAGCTCTGCCGCGCCCAGGCCTGGGGTCAGGACATGGGGCTCAAGGCCCCGACCCCACCACTAGCCGTGAGCCTCAGTTTCCCTGGTTCTCGGATACACACAAAGCCCCCGCCCTGGCTCCTGGCTAATTCATCTGCTCTGTTTAATTCAACTCCAAAGCTCTTGACAAGGATTAGACACACTCAAGCGTATCTATCACGCTAGTCAGCTTGTAGTGAGGCCTGTATTCATGGAGATGAATATATCGGAGAAGAAGCGCAAAGAGGGATGGGGGAGGTGTGATAAAAAACAAGTTTTGTTTCCCTGAGTTGCTGCCTTGGCGTCATTAGGACCCTGCTCACAGCAGCATTGACGCTGAGATGAGGACCTGAGCTCACAAGGTTCCCCAGATGCCCCCTGCTTCTCCAGGGGCCCCTTTTAAAGTCGCCGCTTGGGGTAAGCCTGTGAGAAGTTAGTGACCTCCACCCCAGCCACCTGATTCTGAGTGACAGGGGCTTGCCACCCGGATGGCTCCTGACCCAGGTGCAGGCCTGCCCCCCACCCTCTCGTGGTCCCCCCACCCCTTCTGTACTAAACCCTGTGTCTGCTTCCTTCGTGGGTGTGTTGAAGCTACACCTTCCATCAAAACGGCCCCTGGAGCTTCACGTCCCCCAAGTGAGAGCTGGGACACGGAGGGCGACCCCTCAATCATCGGGTCAGAAGCCACAAGTTCTTAATTCAAAGCACCAGCTCCGGCTTCTCAGCACCGGGGAGGGCGGAGGAGTCCCAGGGGGCAGGTCTGGCTGGGGCCTCCCAGGACAGGGGCCCTGCATGAGAAGGGGGCAGGGGGCAGGCGCTCAGTGGGGCTGCGGGGGAAGAAGCGTAACACAGCCGCCAATGACGACGCCCAGCGCGGGTTCAGCGCTCCCGCTCTGCACGGCACGCTCTGACGGGCTTGTGCTCGGTTGCTCAGTCCTGCCCCAGCCTCCCCCTCCCCACGGCACAGCCAGGGGACCCGAGAGCCTGCTGGAGAGTCAGCCATCCTGGAGGGACCGCGGTGGTCCGGGGGCACTCCCTCCAGCATCCTACTGGCCGGCCCCCTTCACGCACACTGGCGTGATGGATCCCATCCTGGGCAGCCCGATGGCCTGCCTGACCTCCCAGGCCTCGGAGTGGGGTGGGATGGGAGCTGGATGGGCTTGAGGCCAGGCAGAAGGCCTACCTGCCCTGGAGGGATGAGGTGTAGGGTGGATGATAAGGGTGGGGAGCAAGAAGGGGCAGAAGGAGACAGGTGTTCTCAGCGCCTCCTCGCATGACCTTGAATGGGTCACTGTCCACCTCTGACTCTCAGCCTCCCAGTCTGGGAAATGGGTGGAAGAGCAACAAGGAAAAACTCACCACCCCTCTACAGGCACTAGGGCTGTGCAGCTCAGGGCCCCCAGTCCCGGGTCTGGGTGTGAGGCCCTTGGTAGAGTGTGGAAGCTCCACCCCCACTGGCTGTAAAATGAGACGGTGACTGCTGAGAGCTGAAAAGCCATGTGTGCCCTGTGGGAGCGGCAGCAGTCCAAGGATGCTGGGAGGTGGGCTCGCCGTGGCGATGGGAGGTGGTCACGGGCATCCATGTGCGGGGCTGACCAGAGGAGGCACAGGATGCTATTTCCCAGGTCAGACTTGAGCCAACCCCACCCTCGGCAGCCGGGGGAAAGAGGAGGCCTTGAAGAGTGACTTGCTGCTGCCACAATTTGCCCCGAGCACAGATCCTAAGAAGCAATCAGTCTTACATCTATCATAAGTTAATAATAAATGAATTTCCTTGATCGTTTTGCTGACACTGAGATCTAACATGTGGTGTCCATGGCAATAATATATTGCAACAACAGATAACACCCTGAGTGACAGCTCAGCAGAAAAGACACCCAGGGGAGTCAGAGTGCCTGCTGGGATCCTTGGCTTCCCAGGAGAGTCCAGCTCCGTGCTGCTGGCCGATCAGTGGCACTGGTTCCAGGAGGACACCTGGAACATGGAGGTGGGAGAAAGATGGGCGGGCTGTCCAGACCCCAGGGGTCCCATCCAGCTCTGCATTTGCTGGCCAGGATCCCAAGCACATCCACCCCTCAGGAAACCCGAGCTGCCCTTTCTATTACACACAGGGGTTAAGGCAACTGACGGTGAGCAAAAGCTGAAGCCGGCACGTACAGCCGTGAAGACAAGGTCGTCAGAACCTGAGGAGCACCAGTTAGACGGCCACATGCACCCAGCGGAAGGGCAGTGTTGGGAGGAAGGGGACCGTGGTATGGCATGCAGGACTCCTGCACTGCTATAGCGCTTCTGTGGGGCTGGGCACCCAATCCGGCCCCAGGGGGCAAGAATCCCACAGGAGTCCGAGAGGCTGGAGGCCTGGAGGAGGCCCTTCAATGACCGCCAGTCTGTGTGGCCCGGCCCCCAGGGCCACGCTGCGTGGGCAGCAACCAGCAGCCCTCAGAGCACCAAGAGTGAGCTTGACTGCCCCCAGGGGTCCAGGCCCGGTCCCCAGGTCTCCATGGCGCCATCTCTTTCCAGGAAATGCCCTCCACCCCCTGCTTGCATCAGCTTCCACCCAGGCCCCAAGCAATAGTCGCCTCTTCCAGGAAGCACCCAGGTTTTGTCTGGAGGTCTGGCCTCCAGGGACGCCTGGCACTGGCCCGTCACAGTAGAGGTGGCCCTGGAGGGGCCTGTGCCACTCTCCCAGTTCCCATCCCCCTCCACCCGCTGCCAGAGACAGCCACCGGCAGGAAGTGGGTGAGTACCATTCACTAGCATTGTCTATCTTTACTGCATCTTTATGCCCCATAAACAATATATAATGCTCCTTGTAGGTTTAAAGCTTTACATAAACAGCCTGTTGCGCTGTGGGCCACGCTGCAACAAGGTGTCCCCAATCAGTGTGCTTTCTGAGAGTTATCAGCATCCATGAGGGAGTTTCTAGTTCAAATCGTTAGTGGCCTTGCAGCAGGCCCTTTACTGACCACACACAGCCTACATACTGTCCCCCTGTGGATGGGCAGTTAGGCTGTTTGTGGCATCTCTGCAGGATGCTGCCATGAGCATTCCTATAAACCTCTCTCTCTCTGTGTGTGCATCTTGAGGAATTTTCTAGAAGCAGCATTGCTAGGTGCAGGCCATAAACACCTTCATCTTCACCACTATACTTGCTCTCCAGAGTGGGGTGCAAGAGTCCTTTCATGGGCAATGGGTCAGAAACCCTCTGTCCTATCTCCTCGAATCACTTGCTGCCACACACTAGCCTTTGTCGATTTGCTGGGTATGGAACGATCTCTTTGAATTCACTGCCATTTCCAATGAATAATAGTGAGGTTGAACTTCTTTTCATGTATTTATTTGCCATTTTGTTTCCTCTTTTGTGAACTGTCGATTTTAAATTCTCTACCCACTTTTCTACAGAGTTTTTCGTATTGACTTGCAAATATGCTTTATGTTCTAGATACTAATATTCTGTCTGTTATATGCATGGAAAGCACCTCTTTCCACCAGCAAGCAGGGTAGGGAAGTTTCAGTATTCCTTTATGTCTGGCTTTTTCCAACAGTATACTCATTGTGATTTTATCCATACTGTTGCGTGTGTCAATAACGTGCGTCCTTCTTATTGCTGAGTTGGATTCCATGAGATAGATGGAATATACAACGTGTGTATCCATTCCTGTGATGATGAACAAATGGGCTATTTCCAGTTTGGGGCTTTTTATAAATAAAACTGCTGTGAACACTCACATGCTATCTTTCTTGGACACATGCTGTCTTTTCCCTTGGGGAGACTGGCTGGATCACATGGTAGGTGTGTGTTTAACTTTTCAGTTCAGTTCAGTTCAGTTGCTCAGTCGTGTCTGACTCTTTGCGACCCTATGAATCGCAGCATGCCAGGCCTCCCTGTCCATCACCAACTCCCAGAGTTCACTCAGACTCAGGTCCATCGAGTCCGTGATGCCATCCAGCCATCTCATCCTCTGTCATCCCCTTCTCCTCCTGCCCCCAATCCCTCCCAGCATCAGAGTCTTCCAGTGAGTCAGCTCTTTGCATGAGGTGGCCAAAGTACGGTTTCAGCCTTAGCATCATTCCTTCCAAAGAAATCCCAGGGCTGATCTCTTTTAGGAAACATCGAATTATTTTTATGAAATGGTTGTAGCAGTTTGCATCCCCACCAGCAGCGTGAGTCCAGTTGCTCTACTGCCTTACCAACCCTTGGTATGGTCGGTTTTTTCATTGTAACCATTCCAGTGGGTGTGTACATAGAGCTCTCTGGGGTTGTAATTTGACGCTTCCTAAGGACTAACGGCACCCCCACTCCAGCACTCTTGCCTGGAAAATCCCATGGACGGAGGAGCCTGATAGGCTGCAGTCCATGGGGTCGCGAAGAGCCGGACACGACTGAGCGACTTCACTTTGACTTTTCCCTTTCATGCACTGGAGAAGGAAATGGCAACCCACTCCAGTGTTCTTGCCTTGAGAATCCCAGGGATGGGGGAGCCTGGTGGGCTGCCGTCTATAAGGTCGTACAAAGTCGGACACGACTGAAGCGACTTAGCAGCAGCAGCAGCAAGGACTAATACTATTAAAGCATCTTTCCCGGTGCTTATTTGCCATTCATGTATCTTTGAACTGTCCGTTCAAATATTTGGCCATTTTTTAATAAGTTATTTGTGTTCTTATTACTGAGTTTTGAGAGTTCTTCCTCTTCTTGTAAAAGCCCTTTGTTAGGTATATGATGTAGCAATTATTTCTTTCAGCTTGTGGATTTCATTTTCACCCCTTTTACAATGTCTTTCAAAGAGCAAATGTTTAAAATCTTGATACAGTTAAGCTTGTTTTTTGTTTTTGCTCTTATGGCTGAGATAGCTTTGCTTAATGTAAGATTACAAAGATTTTTTTCCCTAAGTTTTCTTTTAGAAGTTATATGGTTTGGCTTTGTATTTAGGACTACCATTAATTTTTAGTTAGTTTTTATAAATGATACAAGGCATACATTGAGTTTCTTTTTTTCTTTTTGGCAAACGGTGTTCTAGCACCTTTGAAGAAAGACCATCCTTTCTCCACTAAGTTGCTTTTGTACCTTTGTTTCAAAATCATTAACCCATATGTGTATGGGTCTGGTTTTTGGACAGTCTACTCTGTTCCAATAATATATTTGTCTAATTTTGTGTCTGTACCATGCTGTCTTAATTACTATAGCTTTTTAATGTCTTGAAATCATGAAAGTGAAGTTGCTCAGTCATGTCCGACTCTTTGCGACCCCATGGACTGTAGCCTACCAGGCTTCTTTGTCCATGGGATTTTCCAGGCAAGAAAACTGGAGTGGGTTACCATTTCCTTCTCCAGAGGATTCTCCCAACCCAAGGATCGAACCCGGGTCTCCCGCATTGGAGGGAGGCACTTTAACCTCTGCATCACCAGGGAAGCATAAATGCTAATAATCCAATACTCTTTTTTTTGTAAGCAGGTTTGCTTACTCTTGGATCATTATATTCCCATAAAGATTTTAGAATATGTTGATCAATTTTTTTATATAAAATTGCTTAGATTTTGATTGAGACTTCACTGAATCTGCAGATGGATTCTGGGGTAATTAATCCATTAACAATACTGCATCTTCTGTCACATAAACAGAGCATATCTCTCTATTTATTTAGATCCTGTACTTCTTTCAGCAGGGTTTTATAGTTTTTCAGCATAAAGTTGATCCTTGAACAACACAGGCTTTAACTATGAGGTTCCCTGGTATGAAGATGTTTTTCAGTGACTCAGTGCTATACAATCTGCTGTTGGCTGAATTCACAGGCAGGGAATCACGGATGCAGAGGACCAGCTATAAGGTTCTTCGCAGATGTTCAGCTGGAGAGGGGTCAGCATGCCGTTCAAGGGCCAACTGTGCAAGTCTTCCAACTTCTCTTTACCATATTTGTTCCTAAGTATTTCATAATTTTGATGCCATGATAAACAATATCTTTAAATTCCAATTTCCACTTGTTTCTTGCTGTTTAAATAGGAAGTCATTGTTGTGTCTTGATCTTGTATTCAGCAACATTGCTAAACTCAGTTATTACTACTAGTAAGTTCTTCTTCATGTAGATATTATTAGATCTGCTACCAAGAATTCATGAGTAAAGATCATTTTGATTCTTTCCAGTCTCCATGACCTATTTTTTAAAATCATGCTTTATTGAAGTGACTGGAACTTCTACCACATGTTAAATAAAAGTCTTGAAAACAAATGTCATTATGCTTTTCTTAATCTTGGGAGAAAACATTCAGTCTTTTATCACTGAGAAAGATATTAGTTGTAAGTTGCTCACTGATGATTTTTATCAGGTTGAGGAATTTTTCTTGTATACTTGCTGACAGTTTTATCATCACTGGGTGTTGAATTTTGTCAAATGCTACTGGGATGATCATATGTTTTGCTTTTAGTTTGTTAATATGGTAAATTAAATTAACTGACTTTCAAATTTTAAATCAGTCTTGCATTCCTGGTGGATAATCTCCACATGACCATGAGTTATTATTCTTTTATATATTGTTGGATTTGATTTGATACAGTTACACTTAAAACTTACATATCCACATACATAAGAGTTATTAGTCTGTAGTTTTGTGGCGGTGGGGGGCGGGTTGCAATATCCTTGTCTGGTTTTGGTATCAGGGTAATGCTGGCCTCACAGAAAGAGTTGGGATTTGTCTTAACTCATTTGGGCTGCGATAACAAAATACCAGTGACTGAGTGGCCAATACAATTTATTTCTCACAGTTCTGGAGGCTAGCCATCCAAGACCAAGGCACCAGCTGAGTCAGTGTGTAATGATGGCCCACTTTTTGGTTCATAGATGGTGTCTTCTCACTGTGTCATCACATATCACGAGGGGGTTTTTGTAAGGACTCTCTATGGAGTCTCTGCTATAAGGGCACTAACTGCATTCAGGAGGGCTTCACCCTCATGTCATAATCATTTCCTAAAGACCTCATCTCCAAGGGCTGTCACCTTGGGCATTAGGTTTTAATATGTAAATTTAGGCAAATGTCTAGTACATAGTAAAAAGTATTCTCTCCACTTTGATTTTCTGGGGGTTTGTATCGAACTGATATTATTTCTTTCCTAAGTACTTGGTAGAATTCATCAGTGAAGCCGATGAGGATTCTAGTTCTTTATAGAGAAGTTCTTAGCTCTAAATTCAATTTCTTTAATAAATATAGGGCTATTCTGGTTATCTGTTTCTTCTTGGATAAATTTATGTCTTTCATTCCCAAATTTCAAATTGGAATTTGCCCATTTTGTCAAAGTCATCAAACTTATTGGTAAAAGTTGGTTCATGATATTAGTTCATTACTGCTTTAATATTCATGGGGTCTTTGGTGAAGACACCTTTTAAAATCCCTGACATAGTAATTTGTACCTTCTCTCATTTTTTTTTTCTAAATTTCCTCCTTAGTACTGGTATAAAGGCATCCCCCAGAATTCTTATATGGTGAATTTTCATGTTAATTTGCTTCAAAATACTTTCTAATTTCCCTTTTCCCATTGACCCATGCATACCTTATATGTGCCTTATTTAATTTTTTTAACATTTCAGATACATTTCTACTACTTATTTTCAGTTTAATTCCATTGTGATCTGAGTACATATTTTATATGACTTGAATCCTTTGAAATGTATTTTGAATTGTTTTGTGGCCTAGAATGTGGTCTGTCTAGCTTGATAAATGCTTCATACGCCCTTGAAGATACTGTGGATCCTGCTGTTGGTGATGGAGGTTTCTATAAGCTTCAGTCACATAGGGTTGGTTGATAGTTCAAATATTCTATGTACTTAGCATTTTGCTGTGAGCTTGTTCTATCACTCATTGAGAGAGGCACATTAAAATTTCCAGCTATAATTGCGACTTTTTCTACTTCTCATTTCAACTCTCATCAGATTTTTCTTTGTGCCTTTTAAAGCTCAGTTACCAGGTGCCTAAACACGTAGGGTCATGTCTTCTTGATGACCTGATCACAACATGACTTCACTTGTTCCTGGTAATACTGTTTTCTGAAATCTAGTTTACCTTATGTTAAGAAAGCCACTTCCAATCTGTAAATTAACAGAGCAATTCTGCACAAAATTGATCAGGGAGGACAGAGGCCTCCCAGGTGCCCTCTCTCTGCATACATTTCCCCAGGTACTAACAGTGTGCATTAGCGTGGTACCTTTGTTGCACTTCACATACAAAATTGATGCACTAAATAGCAAACACTGGTACACTAAGTATCATTAACACTAGCCTAGCATTTACATTAGGATTCACTGCTGGCCTCTTCCCGGTCCTCCACAACCCCATCCAAAACCATGACAGCAGTGGGGCATCTGCCCCTCACAGTTCCTCTCAAACTCCAGAGCTGGGCTCCACTGAAAACCCCTCTGCCTCTTCCCACCTGCCCAGGTGGCCTCGCTGGCCTTGTTTGTCTGTCTGCTGCTGTTTTTGCAGGGGGTAGGGGCAGGCGCAGCCCTGGCTCCAAGCCCAGGGGCAGGCCCTAACCTGAATCCCACTGAGACCTCAGTGCCATTCACCTGTGGGAACCGAGCACACAGCCCCTGCTGCCTGGTTCTGAACTGAGCCCAGTACACCTGGAGCTTCACTTCTGTTCATTGCTTTGTATTTTTTTCCTATAAGAAATGTAACTTATGTCTCTGGCCGCAACCTAGAAGCCAGCACACGTGGCCCACGGGGTCGGTCCCTGCCCATCTCTCGCCCCACCCTAGCTCCTCCCAAGGCCTCTCGCCAGCTGAACCCACCCCACCCTCACACCTTGCCTGTGACTGTGCTCCCGTCACAACTCCAGTCCCACTCCAGCTCTTGTGGCTCGGGTGGGCATCACCTCCTCCAGGAAGCCCCCGGGTGTCTGTCATCTGCAGGGTGCTCATTCACTGTCCACACTCGGGTCACGGCTGCACTTTCTCTGCCTCTCTTGGCTGGTGGGCGGGGGGTGCCTTCTTCATGGCCACGTGTCTGGCCCCATCACAGTCTCAGCACAGAGCAGACACTTTGTAAGTGACGTGGAAAACTTCCTGACAGCCTTCAGCAGGTGCTGTAGAGACAAGACCCTGCTTGACTTTCAGTGCCGCCAGAACAGTGCATCAAAGGCACCCCTCAATGTGAGGTCCCCTCGTGTCGCCTGTCTGTGTTTGCCCGTTCCCCTGGGAGGGATCATTCAAACAGCAGCCTCCACCATCCTGCCTAGACACCCAGTGGGCATCAGGGCAGAATCCTGGACAGTCCAGCTTCAGCTCTCCAGAGCGGAGGAGAGCTCGCCCCAGGAGCAGAAGGGAGACACAGGTCCTGAACAAGGGACAGGCTGGCTTAGGGCGAGGCTACTCAGAGGCCAGGATGTCCAGTGAGCCTAGCACAGCCATGGCCCCTGTCCCCTGGATGCAGTCAGACACACCCCTGGAAGGGCACTCTGTGCACTGGGGCCTCTCTCTCCAGCCAGGAGCAGGGTGTGTGTCCCTGTCCTCCAGACCCTCATGGTGAGAGGTAAGTAAAAAGGAGAGGGTGACATTCAGAAAGAGACGGGAGCTGGTGGGGGGCTCTCACTGGCACAGGCTAGTGGTGGGGCATTAGGGTGTGGGCAAGGCCCTGAGAAGGTGTTCTTTCTGCTGAAACCCTGCAGGGTGAAGAGCATGGTGCAGAACTCCAGGGATGAGCACCGCAAAGCCCCAGAGGCGCATGAGCACCATGGGCCAGGGGACGGGCTGAGGCGGCCAGAGCACAGAGGGAGCTCATGGGCACAAGGTGGGGTCTGGTGTAGGAGTCCAGGGGCCCTGCGGGTGAGTGGGTGCAGCGCACCTTGGCCCCTTGGACGGATCAGAAAACTGCAGTGAGGCCATTAAGTCTGAGGTGCCACGTGGTCCTCCAAGGAGCAGCCGGGACTGCGGAAGATTTCAGAATGGAGTGAGAGGGAGAGTGCCAAGGAGGACACTGGGTCTGATCTTGACCTGAATGCCCAGCTGCATGTACTGGTGGGCAGACGGGCCGGGAGGCCAGGAGCAGGGGCTGGAAGGGGAGACAGGTCAGGAACTCTGCACCAACGCTGTCCAGACAGGGAGCAGACGATGGAGGCAGGGGCAGGCACAGAGGGCTGCTGGGGTGCATTCGGGGCCACACGTGGCAAGCGATCAAAGCCACTGGAGGCCTGGGGAGGGTGAGAGGATGGAGTGTAGCCCGAGCTCAGAGACCCTTTCCTGCCCGAGCCTGGGTCTGCTTTGCTGAGAGGCTCGCCCCCTCACTTGTCCCCCAGCCCAGATGTAGACCGTGGGAGCATCCACGCCTGCCCCAGGCTCTCCTCCTGATTGCCGTGAGCCCTTTAGTCCCTGCAATTGATCCCCAGGCTGGGGTCTAATTGTTGCCCGTCGCTGTGATCTCAAAAAGGCTGCTGCCTGTGGGGGAGCCGAGAGAGGCCGCCGCCTTCCCAAGATAAAATGAAGGAGATTTTCTCTTTCCTCCTTTGAATGGTCTACAGGCAGGAAACCAGCAATTACCCATCAAAGAGCCCGCTTTCTGGTGCTGGGACTGCGGCGAGGACTGGCTCAGGAGCACGGTCTCCGCGTCATTGTTCTGGGGCTGGGGTGCTGCGGTGGCGGTCCCGCCCCTGCTCTGCATCTGAGGCCGTGAGCCCCAGAAGCTGGCTGCAGCTGCGGCTGCCACCCCCACCTGCGGCAATTCCACCCGACCAGGAAACAAAGGACGCAGTGGCTGTGCATCTGACACCTGGCCGGTAGCTGGGATAGGAGGCCCTTAGAAGACAGGAGGGGGCTTGTGAGGACCCTGGGAGGGGTGAAGACAGTGCCCAGGGGAGCTGAGGGCAGCCACGGGGTAAGCGTCTCTCATCTCAAGTGGCAGAGCCCAGAGCTGAAGTGCGTTTCTGAGCAGTCACTCACTACCACCTGCGGACAGGAGCCCAGGAGGAGCCTGCCCTGCCTGGGAGCCTCCTGGCTCCTTTCTTCCCCCAGGAGCCGGCTGGGGGGCTGCCTCCGCCGCACCACCAGGGCCACCAGGTCAGGGGCTGAGCTGGGGCCAAGGTCCGCAGAGAGCTGCAGCGGCGCTCCCCAGGCCCATGGCTCTCTCCAGCCTTCAGGGCAGGAGCTTGGGTTTGCTGAAGCGGTTTGCTAGTAGGCCTGCCTCCCCAGCAGACCCAAACCCCAACCCTCACCCTTCTCTCCAGGGCAAGACCCACTCCCTGGTTCCCCTGCCCGGGGCCTTGTCAGTCCTCGGTCCACACAGATCTTTGTCTGCATGCCTCCCAAGTCCTCTGAACTCCCCTTCTTCTCAGGGAGATGGTGGGGGGTCAAGGTGCGGGTAAAATGAGCCTGTCCATGGAGGCACAGGGCTAACAAGGGCCATCGGTGACCAGGAGCAAGGCCCTGTCCCACACCAGCTACAGGACCCAGTGGAGCCACTCGTTGGGCCTCAGTTTACTCATCTGTGGGTGACAGCTGTGAAAGCACCCATCCCGTGGGGCATAGGGGTGCCCAGCACAGCTCCACAGGGGATAAACACCCCCGAAGTCATGGCCCAACTGTCCAAGAGCTGCCTGCAAGGACCGGGCCAGGCAGGCAGGGAGCTCCTCAGATGGGTCCTGGCAGAAGGAAAGGGACCCCTCCTGGCCTCAGCAACACCCCAAGTTCCCTTAGGTCCACAGAGACACCCCCTTCCATTCTGGAGGGCCTCTCCCACATCACTCAGGGGAGGCCATGAGGTTACTCACTCATGGACGCTGGCCCTGGGGGTTTGGGGGTGAGGACACTCGGCTGCCCACAGGGGCTCAGGATGGGCACACTGCACCTTCCAGGTTCAGGCTGATGCTGAGCCTGGCACTCCAGGGGCCTGGGACCCGGGTCGGCGGTTTGGGAGGCTGTTCCACTTCCCACCCCAACCTGCACACGGGGCTCGTCCCTGCCACCTGCCCTACCTGTCCATCAGGTTCCAGACCCTTGAGACCTCTGCTGCCTGCTAACTGTGTGCCTGGGCCGGGGACCTGGCTGCTCTGAGCCTCACACCCAGGTGCCCTCCAGCCTTGGTGAAGTTATCCTGCCCCTTCCACATACGTGATCACTTTATATGGATGGTCCTCAAGGTCATCCCTGCCCTTACTGAGCGTGTGGCAGACTGCTCCCGCCATCTCCCGGTGGAAGGCTCCACAGAGGGAGAGTGACCGAGTGCATGAAGGTCTCATGCAGGGCAGCAACAGGGTCAGAGTCTGGAACTCCAAGGCCAGGCTCCAGCCACCAGCCCGACGCTCTCCAGACTGGTAGGTGGGTCCCGGGACCAGGCTTCCCAGAGCCCGAGGTGGAACGACTGAGTCCTGGGCTTGGGGCCCCTGTTGGCCTGTCATTCACTTGTTCATCCTGATATGTGCATGATGCCGTCTCTCAGGAGCCGGGTGCCCCTGAGCCTCCTGCCCCAGCCTCTGGGAGCTGCTTTCTCAGTATAAAGTGGATTTATCAGAGCACCTACAGGGGGTTATTTTGAAATAAAAAGCAGGTGCATCCAGCCCCTGAGAACCTCAGCAGGTGCACCTCTAACTGTCCTCCACCCACATGGGTGGAGATGGAACCTCAGAGAGGTGAAGCAGCTTGCCCAGAATCACACAGTAAGAAGAGCCAGAGTCGGGGGTCTATACCAGTTCTGTGAGTCCAGAACCCCCAGACTTGTTCACTCGTCCAGTCATCTGTCTGCTGAGTCCTGCTTCCACCAGCAGGCCCCACCGAGTGCTTGTGACTGTCAGCCTTGCCCAGCACCCAGCAGTGCTCCCCCGACAGCGTTACCTCTGAACTGGCCTCGAGCCAGACCAGAGAGCTCGGGACCTACAGCACAGGATGCCAACGTGCTTTACTCTTCACCCAAAAAGACTACCCCGGGGGTCCTGAAGGTGCCGGAGTCTCCATGCCCGTCTTCTGTTTCAGCCACAAATGGCGTCTGCGCATCTGAGCACAGAGGCTGCCCACCACGCTGCAGGCACTGCCTGTGGGTCATCAAGACCACACCCACATGCCCCTACCCCAGCACCCCAGCCTTAGGAAGGGTGACGCCTGGATTAAAATTCCATTAATAATGGCATTCTTCTGGAATATTGCCCATGCTGGGGAGGCCGGGGTGGGGGGCGGCTATAAAGAGCTACTGTTGGCTGGAGGGGTCACAGGGGCGGGCAGGGGCAGCAGAGGGTCCGTGGGGGAATGGCTCCCCCTTGCCAGAGTGAGAAAGATATGGCGGTAGGCTTGGCTTCTTCCATAGTTCTCTGGAAGCCCATAGGTTTTCCAGGCCCCTCCTGAGGCAGACATGGCACGGACTTGGGCAGAAGAGAAATGAAAGGGAGACAGTGACTGAAAGGTTGGGCATGTTGGGACATGCCCGGGCATACTGAGGCATGCCCCGGAAAAGTGCCGCAGACAAGCCTCGGAGGTGGGACAACAACCAAGCAGACAGTGGAAGCGGACCAGACTTCCGGGACCGACCCCCCTGCAGCATGGTCCAATCAGGAGCCAACACAGAGCCCTTGGACACCAACCGCCGCTGTAGCCCATGCTTTTTCCATATATGGGGAAACCTGGCTTGAACGCCAGCCCTGGCTATAAAACCTCACCCCACCTTGCCTACCTCGCAGACTCCCTTTGTCTCCTTGCTCACCTGCCCCCGGGAGTTCTGCCCGAGAGCGACCGCCCAATAAAGGCTTTCATCAACGGTCCCTAGGGGTGGCTCTTTCTTCCCGCGGCGTTTCTTACAGTGACCAGTGGCCCTCTGGGCCCCAGTAACCCATCACACCCCTTCTGCCCTCCACTGCCTCCCATCTACCTCACCTAGATGCACCTTCCTCCCAGGTGTTTGGCTGACCTACGAGAACTGGAAGCTGAAGGACAGCCCTGATTCCGGGGGTCTCCCAAGGTGGGTGCAGATTCCTCCCAGGAGTTGCCCATAACCTCCTCATGTGGCCCTTGTGCCCGACCAGGGTGGTGAAGTCAGCTGGTCACGGCACCACAGTAATAACACTGGTGGTAGCCATGGTACCGGCAGTGTGCATGGTGTGGGGGATTTGGTTTGGGACGTGGTCACCTACAACCATGGGCCTTGGTGACAGAGCAACTGCTGGTAATGGGGAAACTGGAGACACGGTGACCCAAGTGTTTCCGGGCGCAAGCCCTGCAACGTCCAATGAACACACAAAAAGGGAGGGAAGGGGAGGGGAGGGGAGCGGAGGGGACGGGGAGGGAGGGTGGTGCATGAGGATTCTCTACTGGATCTGGGGCTGCACTAGGTCAGCATCCACAGAACCACAGGGCCAAGGGGCGCTCAGCACTGATTTATCCCTTGGCGTCTCCCGGATCTGAAGATAAACACTTTTAAAAATAGGGATGAGTCAAGAATTTTCTTTCCCCTCAAGCGAAGTCTCCTGGACAGATGGCGAGATCTCTGTGATGGATTAGATGCTCTGGCAGCTCCTCCCCGGCTCCTCACAGCCCAGCAAGATTCATCTTCTCCCGGCATTATTTCTTTCTTCTAAAGGTTATTTTTAGTGTTCTTGGAAAGATCTGATTGCAGACATGAGCACTGTGTGGGCCCCAATCTGCTAGGCTGCTCTGTGTCTAGACCTAGACCTGCGAGGGGGGCGACAGGAGCACCGGCCATGCGCGGTTCCTTACGGTCAAATCTAAGCAGCAAGGAATGAGACCAAAATTTCCTTCTCCCGTCACACCCGCCACGGGCCAGGCGCACAGCCGCCTCACGTGGCCAGTAGCTACCCTGTCAGATGACCCAGAAAGAGCATTCCTCACCTCAGAAGTTTCCACCAGGGAACTGTCATGAACACAGGACACAGGACCCCAGGCCTCCTGCAGGCTGAGGGTGCATCCCGGCCAGCTTGTCCACAGCCTCAGGGCTTTCCAGGGTGTGGAGAGAAGAGCAGAGTCTGGCCTGCCTACCATGGGCGCTTCTCCCCAGTCTCTGCAAACCTCCCCAAGCCTGTGCTTCTGCGGCCACGGGCCTTCCTTTCCAGCAGGACACCCTATGCGAAGCCAGCATTCACCGTGGTATTAAGGGCAGGAGGGGCGAAACACATCAGCCAAACATGATTAATGCATCTGCCCTTTTAATGAGGGCTCTGGTGTCTTAAACCAGGGTGAGACTCTTGGGAATGGAAGTCATTCCAGCCACCGATAGGATAAACGGGATATTTGGGAACCCTTTTCTCCACCTGCAGGTCAAAGCGTCTGGGTTTTGACTCTGGTTCTGGACTGATTATTTGAGTGCGTCTTGTGTCAATTGCTCAGTCCTCTCTGACTCTTTGCGACCCCAGGAACCATAGCCCAGCAGGCTTCTCTGTCCATGGGATTCTCCAGGCAACAACACTGGAGTGGACTGTCATTCCCTTCTTCAGAGGATCTTCCTGACCCAAGGATCAAAACCAGGTCTCCTGTGTTGCAAGCAGATTCTTTACTGTCTGACCCATCAGGGAGGTACATGTATTGTTACCCCAAACATCTCCTGCACAGACTGTGTTCCAGACTCCGCACCCAATGCCAGGCTACAACACAGTGACACAGGACGTGGCCTCCAAACCCCAGCGTGCAATCAGGCACCGGCCCTGGGGTGGGCTGCTCCCCTCTCCCATTTCACAAGTGAAAAAGATGAAGGTCCTTAAGAAGAGGGGCAGACAAAGGGAGGCAGAGCCTGCTGAGACAGAGAAAGCCACAGGGCAAGGGCCAAGGCTCAAGCCAGGTCTCCATCAGCAAGCCCACCTCAAGAGGCCCATGGGCACTGAGCGTCCAGTGTGCTTCCAGGTCCGTGCTGACACAATCTGTGAACTACTCCTGGGGCTGAGCAGGCGTTGGCCGAGTGCTGCTCCCAACCCCCACCAGAGGTCTGGATGTGAAAAATGACCCAGACACACGCTCACATAACTCACAGGCCCATCGAGCACCTACTAAGCATGAGTGCTATGCCCTGCATTAATTGAGAAAAAACGCACAACCTAAAAGTCAAGGGTTATGTTTTATTTGGACTTTCTGAGGACCCAAGCCTGGGAGGCTGAGAGCGACGCTGAGGCTCTCAGATGTCTGAGAGCTGTTCCAAAGAGGTAAGGGAGGAACCAGGTTATACAGCAGTTTTGGAAGAAAAACCAGGTAGTTAGAACATCAAAAGATTACTGTTAATTAAAAAAAAATTATAGACATCTGAAGTTAATGAATTTAGCACTTTTCTACTTATGGGAAGATGCCAAGAGTCTGGGCTCCTTGAAATCACTTGTTCAATATGTGCCTTTATCTAGGGCTGGTATCCTGCAGTCAGGGACGGCTGCAGCATCCTTTGTTTCCTGACAACAGGTGACATACTTTGTCCACAGTTGCACGATCACATCACCTCAGTCACCAGATAGCCCTTTGAGAACAACAGTGTATCAGTCATCTACTACTGTGTAACAACTTAGCCCCAAATGGCCTCTGATTATCCCACAGACCCAGTGAATGGGATCTGGCTGTGCTTCTGCTGTCCCCCCCAGGCTGCACTGAGGATGTCCACTGAGGCTGTGGTGAGCATGCCTCCAGGCTCCCACGTGGTTGTGGACAGGAGGCTGTCCCTCGTGGACTTGGGCCTGGGGCCCCTCCCACCCACATGGCAGCTGGCTTCATCCCAATGGGTATTGACAAGAGAGGATAAGAGGGTCCAGGAACAGACGGCATCATGGTCTCTGCACCTAGTCCTGAAAGTGCCACCCTCATGTCTACTTTTTTCTGTTGGTAAGAAGCAAGTCCTTGGGCCCAGCCCACCCTCAGAGAGAGAGCATGAGTCGTGAAAACTTGGGGTTGGATGGGATGGGGCGGGGCGATCACTGGGGCCATGCAAGAAGCAGCCTCTGAAAGACGTCATCCAGCCTCATGTTACACGTGGGGACACTGAAGGCCAGAGAGGTCAAGGGCCTTGTCTGCAGCTGCACAGCTGGTTGCTGCAGATCTGGAACAGGAGCCCAGCCCAGGGCTGCTCGTCACCTCCAGATATCTGCGAGGCCTTGGTGGCGGCTTGAGCTGTCACTCCCGGAGCACAGATTCCCAACTTAAAATGAGTTGTGACATTTCCTAGTGCACGCAGGGCCCTGGCAAAATGGAAAAGATTTCATAAATATGTAAATCACTGTGTCCCGCTTCCCCCAAGGAGGGCGGCTCAGCACCATCCTCCCCTGCCTCCCTCACACCCCACTCCCTCGCAGATGCTGTAAGAGGATCAGCCACAGGCTTTGTAATGAAGTTAGAGTGGAGTGGGGCGCGTAATCCAACTGGGTGGGTGGCTGCCCCGCCCCCTCCAGCCTTCCTGGAGGGCTGGGCGGCCGTGCAGGAGCTCAGGTCCACCCAGCCTCTGCCAAAGCCCCGGGCGACACGCTCAGCTCTGGGTCCCCAGAGAGAAGAGAGAAGAGAGGGCTTGGACAGGACCCACCCACCCTTCTTAGCTGACAGGTGATAAACTGAGGCCAGGGCACCTTTCCCAAAGACAGACAGCTGAATAGGGGCAGAGGGAGACCCGGAGCCACCTCTATGGGTCCCTGTCCCCCTAGTCCTACATTGAAACAAGATGCCTTAACTCAGTAAAGGCCCAGGGCAAACCCTCTGGCCCTCAGACCACACCTCCACACCTATGACACTGGCCATTCTGCACCATCCACGCTGGACGGTGAAGTGGAAAGTGTCACCTCCGTGTGATCACTGAAGACACAGAGGCAGTATGCTCTGGGTAGGAGCCAGGGCCCCTCTCTGGTCTGAATTATCTTCACTGCCCCACCTTCTACAAGAAGTCCCTTTGGGTCTATCCCAACCCCCACCATCCTCTTCCATCCCCAGTGATCCCTGCAATAAGCCAGGATGTTGGGGGTGTGGTCATCATCACCAGCACTGCACAAGGCTTCAGCACATGCAGTCTGAGACCCACACTTGTTCCTTCATGCTCTCATTCCTTGGTTCAACAGTATTTTTTGAGCACCTACTCCGTGTGGACGGCTGGGAAGTTGGAGATGAGCAAGGTAAACGTTGTCTCTGTCTCCGAGAAGCGTCCTTCCCATCCGCAGCAGAGGCATTCATCAGGTGAAGAAAGGACCAACACACAGCAGGAGGGGCAGGGGCAGGCCAGGTGGGCTTCCTGGAGGAAGGAGCCTTGCAGGGACATCTGGAAAGTAGTCAGGAAGCACATCCCAGAGGAGCAACGGTGGGCAAAGGCAGGGAAAGTGGGGTGTTGGCAGGGCCCTGAAAGAAGTGGGAGATGGGCATGTTACCCAGGGCAAGAGCCGCCAAAACAGCCCCGTGGGTGCCCGGGCACACTCAGCGATGTTCTTAGGAGGGCTGTGACCTGCAGAAAGAAACCCTACCTCTCTGAGCCTTGCTTCTCTCCTCCAGGAAATGAGAAGCTCTGGGCTGAGGAAGGGGAGATGTGCTCTGCTCCAGGCACCTTCCTTGCACCTGGAGGACACTTTCCAGTCCCTTCTGTGCCGGACCCAGGCAGGGGAGCTCTCCAGAACCCAGGCCAGCCTCCTGGTCCTGCTGGCAGCCTCTGGTGCTTCCGAGAACCATCTGGAGGGCTCTCATCTCAGAGCAGAGTGTTTCCCTCCAAACCAGTTGGCATTCAGGAGCCGCCATGGAGTTTAATCCCAGTCCAGAAATATGCACTGAATCTGGCCCAAGGTACGTCCCCAGCCGTGGAGCAGGCCTTAGCATTTCCAAATGACTGCGTTCATCGCCAGTCCCGTGCGACTGTGCGTCCAAATGGGTGGAGAGCAGACGGAGGGGTTGGTGGTTCCACAACCAGCCCCGTGTCCCCAACATGAGACGTGAGTGTGAATTCTGGCTCTGCCAGGGCAGACAACACAGTGAGAGTCAGGCAGAGGCCACTAGGCTGAGCCAGGCTGACCCGCCCTCAACCCTGGCAAGGGGTTGGGCAAATAACATCACCTCTTGAACATTTTCTCTACCTGTAGAACAGGTAATAATACTTCCCCTGCAATGTTGTTATAAGCTTTTAATGAAATAATATATGCAAAGGCTCTGCAACTCTGCAAAAGCAGCTAAAAACAAAGCCTTGTTTACTGGGTTTCCTGGATGACCAAGTGAGACTGTTTTTGCTCCAATGAGGTGCTATGGGCAGGGCTCCTGGCCCAAATTCTAGAGCTGAAGAACCCAGCATCCCTGCCCTGCAGGCGCAACCAAATCTCCTTCCCTCTCATTGGCTGTCACTGGGTCACATGTCCGTTCGTCAACCAATCCCTGCCACCATGGGAATGCGCTACCATGATTGGCTGAGGCCTGAGTCACATGTTCCAAGAGAGGCTGTCAATTTTCCCTGAATCAGATGGACTAAGAGTGGGGCGGGGAAGACAGGTGGGCACCCCAACATGATGCTTTGCACTGATTGACCAGAGTCCCTGGGGAGAACTGCACCTCCGTTTTCCCCTGACTCCCCACATCCCCCTAGCGCAGGTCCACTGCAGTGTCCTCCCCGGGCTGATTCCCCAATTCCCTGTATCTAAAGGGAGGCATCCAGGGCAGAAGAGAGTGGCGGGAATACAGAACACCCTAAGAACGACAGAAAAGGGGGGTGGCTGCTCTGCCTCCTGCATCTTGTGTGCAGGGAAAGGGAGTCCAGGAAGGCGAAGGAACCCGCCCTGGGTCGGAAGGCAGGATTGAACTCTGCTCCATTGGCCCTGGAAAGGCAGACATCTCCAAGCCAAGCCAGGCTCCCTCCCCAGAAGGCTGCAGGAGAGCGCCTGCTGTCCAGGGGAGCCCGCTTGGCCGCCTGTCACCTCCCTGGGACCTCTGAAGGAGGAATCTTCTTGCACTGTGACCCTTTTGAATGAAGACTGGGGAAGCTGGCAGTGCAGGTGGGAGGCAAATGTGAGTCATTCCCCGAGGAAACAGAGGAAACGCAGAGAGCTGAGGATCTCAGCTGGAGGAGGAAGGAGAGGGAGAGGAGAGGAAGGAAGAGGAGGAGGATGGACAGGAAGGGCTGGGAGGACGGAGAGTGGGGAGGGAATTTCAACTCAGAATCTGGAGGCTGAAGAGGACAGTCGGCTGCTTCAAGGTCACCTTGGGACCCCCGACTCCTGGGCTGGGTGATCTGGGCAGAAAAAGGAGACCTAAGCTCGCCTTTGCTCACAGGTGGGGACTAGGGAGGGGGACCTGCCCAGAGGGATGGAAAATGGGTCATGGGCAAGCTGAGAGCCGTGAAGGATGTTTTATGGGAAGAACACTGTGGAAAGCAAGGCCCCTGATGCCTGCTCTGTGCCTGATGTCAGACCACAAGGCTACAAGATACACCCAGAGTCTTGCCTTTCCTCTGATGGAGAAACTGAGGTTTCCTGAGCCTTGGTTGCTTGCCGGCTGTGAAGATACCCCCAAATGAGATTAATCTCTCTCATCTCCCTTGAAAGCCTTTAGAAATTCACTTGACACTTCCATAAATGAGCCACTTGTAAAACACCTCCCTCTTCCTGGTAGGTGTGCTAGGTGGCTTTGTCTCTGCTGGGAGTTCCCCAGGGAAGACAAAGTGTGTGTGTGTGTGTGTGTGTGTGTGTGAGAGAGAGAGAGAGAGTGTGTATCTGTGTGGTTCTCTAGGGAAGACAGTGTGTGTAAGTGTGTAGTTCCCCAAGGAGACAGACTGTGTGTGTGTGTGTGTGTCTCTGTGTGTGTAGTTCCCCAGGGAAGACAGAGTGTGTGTGTGTGTGTGTGTGTGTGTGTGTCTCTGTGTGTGTAGTTCCCCAGGGAAGACAGTGTGTGTGTGTGTGTGTGTGTGTGTGTGTAGTTTCCAGGGAAGACAGAGAGAGAGAGAGAGAGAGAGTGTGTGTGTGTGTGTGTGTGTGTGTGTGTGTGTGTGTGTATGCACGCTGGGGTGAAGGGTCCCCGCTCTTCTGGATGTACACAACCTTGGACAAGTCGACAAGCACAGCTGGGAGATAGAGAGCTTGTTCCCCAAGGCACACAGGTCCTAGAGAGGGAGTCTGAGGGTTCCTGGCTCACCCCTGAAATGCAGGATCGGTGGAATCATGTGCCAAGCAAAGCTGGCCACCTGAAAAGGCCCAGGCCCTGCCAGAGTGCCAGGGTGCCAGCAGAGTGATGGGCCTGGGGTGGGAGTGGGCTGTTGGGAGAGTCACGGCCCTGGGGGGCAGGGCTGGGGGCCTGACGGGGGACAGCCCAAGGGCTCTGGCCTGCTGTCGGCCCCTCCCCACCCCGGCGTGGCCTCCTGGGAGTGGGCACCACCCAGCGCACGTGGGCAAGGGGAGACTGAGGCCGCACAGCTCGCCATCCTGGGAAGTGGGACGGGCCTACATCCAGGGAAACTCTCACAGCGCCATCTCAGCAGAGCAGAGCACCTCAGGTCTCAACCCCCTCCCTTTGGTCCCACAGTCACTGTCTGGTGGAGCCTTCACTTGGAAGATGGACTCAGCCTCACCCTGGCCTCCCTGCCTCCAACCACTGTCCTCTCTGGGGCTCCTGAGACATTCTGAATCCCACAAGGGAGTTCACTGTGTACCAGGCTCTGCTCCAGCGTGGCTGACCACCGCTCCCTCACTCTGCTGCAGCTGGGGCATTCAGGTCATTTATGGATGAGGCTCAGGACAGAGGCTGCGTGGCCTCACCGCCTGGAGAGGCGGAACCAGAACCGGCCCCGCGAGGCTCAGCCGTGGCCAGTCCCATCTGGGATGAGAGCCCTCTGGGATGAAACCCCTCAGGCCATCCCCAGGGCCTGCTGCTGGGCCACATGCCTGACCTGCAAACGCAGGGGCCCAGGCCCCCTCCTGCCCCGAGCCCTGTGGAGCTCCACACACATGGAGCCTTCCTCCTCCACTCTCAGCAGGCTGCCTCCAGTCAGCAGTTCCTGGCTGAGGACCCCACCCTCACCCTCAGACCACAGCTCATTCATCAGTCAGCAAGTATTAAGGAGCACTTTTCACTTTCATGCATTGGAGAAGGAAATGGCAACCCACTCCAGTGTTCTTGCCTGGAGAATCCCAGGGACGAGGGAGCCTGGTGGGCTGCCGTCTACGGGGCCGCATGGGGTCGCACAGAGTCGGACATGACTGAAGCGACTTAGCAGCAGCAGCAGCAGCAGCAGCAGCAGCAGTCCATGCTAGGAACTAGGGGTATGTTAGGGCCCAGGCAGGAAGAAACAGAGAAGCAGTGAGCACATCCCCGCCCCCACCGCACCCCCCAGGGTATATTGTGAGCTGGAGTCACTAAAGGCAGGGGTGGGGCGGGACTGGGCGGGGCTGCGTTCCATCAGGCTTAGAGGCTTTGCCTGCCTCTCCTAAGGGCTTCCCTGTGGCTCAGACGGTAAACAACTTGTTGCAACACAGGACATCCGGTTTGATCCCTGGGTCTGGAAGATTTCCTGGAGAAGGGAATGGCAACCCACTCCGCTATTCTTGCCTGGAGAATCCCATGGACAGAGGAGCTTACAGTCCATAGGGTTGCAAAGAGTTGGACAGGACTGAGCAACTCACACACTCAGGGGAGTGACGCACTCTGATTTGTGCCTGTAAAGGCGACCCTGGCCGCTGCCCTGCAGAGAGCCAGAGAGCGCGAGAGCGGGGGAGCGGCAGGGCTGGGCAGCGGAAACACTGAGAAGGGAGAAGCTCGAGAGGGCCCCGCAGGCTTGGCAGGACCTGGAGGCGATGGGGTGCAGAGAGCCTGGGGGGGCCAGGGAGGGGGTTCGGACAGACTCAGTCGCCAGCTGAGGGAGGGCCTGGAGGCAGAGCCCTGGGGTGGGGAGGGGGGAGGAGCTAGCTGGAGGTGGAAGCAGGGGCTCAGCTGTGGACAAGTGAAGTCGAGAAAGGGCTCTCCCAGAAGCCAACACCTTTCCAGCCCGAGGAGGTTCCCGGCCGGAGGAAGTCTTGGGGTCCTGCACCCCAGGCCTGGAAACCATTTCTCCCACAGTGATCACTTCTCACTTCCTTGGATTCGGTTCAGCAACTCAACAGACCAGTGTCACTAGAATTTTCCCACCAGACTTAGGCCCCCCACAAGTCTCGTCCTCACAGATGTCTTCAAGGGGACCCCAGGCCCAATGCAGGTCCGGCCTCCTCAGCCCCTGTGTCCCCTGTGGTCAGCTCCCAGGCTCCCAGCACAGACGGAGAAGGACCGACCCTGTCCAGGGGCTGCCTTCTGCTGCTGGTACCCCGGTGGCCCTTCACACCACTCGCCACCACCCTGTGACCTCTCGTTCCCCTCCCCCAGGATATGGCTCTTCCCCCATTTCCCAGGACTAATTAGGAAATCAGACCTCAAAAGCACTGTGATAACTCCAAATTAGTGTAAAAATATTAATCAATTTTGTTTGTAGGTGCTCCATGTTGCAGATGAAATGCTTTGGCCTTCTCAGCATCCTTGTGATGTTGACTGGAGGGCCCCGTGGCTTTCCAAGGTCAAGCCTGCATGGAAGGCCGGGTGGAATGGATCCCAGTCTGGCAGGCCTGTGGGTTGGCACCTGCTGCCGTGCCCACAATCCCCTGCAGGCTCCCGGGCCAGATCAACACGCGGGGCGCCTCTGCTGGGCTCGGGAGGCACCCGCGGCGGGCCTTTTGCAGCCTGGGTAATTGGGCGTGAGAAGCACAAATACTTGGTTCAAACGCTGGAAAGTGGAAATTTTTCTAATCTGTCAGGCAACGTCTCCCTTTCTCCTTTTTACAATTTTTTTCCCCCAACAGGAAAAGACTTTCCATTTGGACTCCTTCCGATGCAGATGTGTGAAGACTCTGGGAGCGACAACTCGGGGACGGAGCATCTTCTATTGATCGGGATGCAAGCGCAGCACCGGGCGGCGGGAAGCCAGCCGCGGGCCCTCAGCGCCCCCTGGGAGCCGGAGCCGGTACTGCGTCGGCGGGGATGGAAAGGTCCCTGGGAGGGAGGCAGCCGCGGGTCCTCTCTGCCCTAGAGTGGGGGACGCAGAGGGGGCCAAGCCCTGCCTGCTCATCCTCGGGGACAAAACACTTCAACACTCTGGTCTCCCGCTTCCGCACCAGTAAAACTGGGGTAAAGCCAGGGCACACTCCAGCGTGCTTTCAGATTACCTCCTTGACCTTCAGAAAGCATCTCTGTGTGTCCTTGGTGGGCTGAGATTCACACGCACAGCAGCTCAGAGGAAGCGAGCAGATCCTGAGCACCCTGCACAGGGCTTCCTTGTGCTTGATGATGGACACAGCCACCGTCGGGCCCCTCGGGTCTGAGGAGCAGGTGGCAGAGGCAAGAACAAGGCCCAGGGCCGCGGCTCCAAGTCTGAGCGTCCGGCACAAAGGCTGCCTGGTAGGAGCAAGGAACCTCGTGGTCTTGAGCGTGTGTCTCTGACCTTCCACCGGACAAGCCTCCCCAGTGCCCAGACATCCTGCTGGCCGCCCCCCACAAAGCCCCTCGCCACTGCGGGCCCGCCTCTGGGTCGATGCAGGAGTCCTCCAGGCACAGAGAGGAGGGGGTGGAACAGAGGCGTGCAGCCCAAGACCAAGCTCCGCCCCACTGCCGCAGAGTCACGAGCACAGGGATCCCCAGACGCCTTACGCTTGGGCTCCAGTCCACCTCTGCCGTCAGCACTCGTGTCATTCTGGGCTTCAGGCTCCTCACCTGTGAACTGGGGACACAGAGCATGAGATCCGTGGCTCCCACACCAGTCCTGCAGGTTGGGCTGTGAGAACAAAGATGGACCCATTTTACAGATCAGGAAACTGAGGTCCAGGCACAAGAGATGATTTGCTCAAGGCCTCAGCATGTCAGAGGAGTCACAGCAGGGGGCCTGGGTCCTAGGCAAAAGGCTTCAACCAAAAGAAGAGTTGAAGGACCAGTTGGTTCACTGGGGCCAAGGCCGGGTCACCTCAGAAGCTTTGGTGGGCACATGACGCCCAGGCCTGGACTGGGTGTGTCTGAAACCTGAGCTGGTTCTGGCCTGGGAACAGAACCCCCTGTGGTCTGAGCACAGAGTGTGGGCAACTGTGGCCGGCACGGGTCGGTGCAGCCAGCAGAACACAGTGGCAGAGCCAGGCCCCTGCTGCTCCGTCAGAGACCCAGGAGCCAGCAGCTCCCCACCCCATCCCCCTGGGTTGGGGGAGTGGGGCAGTGAATCCACCATCACGTCAGAGATTACAGTGACTCAGGCCCAAAAGGCTGCTTTATAAGAAACCATCCGTGTACCAGGATGAGTTAGGGAGCAACTCTTGGGGAATAGAGCAACTCTCAGGGCTTTTAGAAGTTCACAGAAGTGACTCTGCCCTCTGTTTCCATGCAGCAGCCACAGCAGGCCGGGGCAGGCTTCTTCATCAGCAGAGGACAGGACATGGTCAGGCCCCAAGCTCCAGGCCCTGGCTCCAGGTACCTGACTCTGTACCCCAGGTATAGGAGTTAAGACCCCGAGGGTCACTGAGGACCAGAATTCTCGCCCACAGCTCTGGAGGGGTTGGAGGGGTTCCAGGTTGCAGGAGAGCCATCAAGGCAGAGCTGGTCCCTAGTTCCCAGGGTATCTGGACTCATGGCCCAGGGGTCCACACACCCACCATGGCCCATTCACTCTGACACTCGAACCCCAGGGCCCCCGATGACTACGGAATTAGACTGTAACTGGTGTGACATTTATGGTTTGGCCCCTATCTCTCCCAGACCTGGGCTCCCATACACAGCCCCTTAGCCTGCTTATCGGTAGAGCCCAAGGGCCGAGTGCACACCTGGCCCCCTCGAGCATCCAAGACCCCAAAGGCTGAAGCCCTGCACACTCCTCCCCCTGCGTGCCCACCAGCCTTCACAGACCGTGGTCTGTAAAGCCATGGCCCTGCTTTGCAGTCCTCACCAAGGAGCAGGGTTTCCAAGCAACAGGGTCACAGTCGCACTCCCAAAGCACAGGCAGACACACACACATGCATGCACACACACACACACACACACCCGTTGGTTCACTTGTGTCGTGAAGTGCCGAGGACCCTGGCCCAGGCCCCTGGTTGTGATGAGCTGTCAGAGCACCCGGAGGAGGCACACACGCAGCCTGGGCCATGCCCAGCCAGCCTCGTTCGGAAGGACGTTGTTTCAGGGATGAAGACCTGCCCGCGTGCAATGTTGCCCCCAGGCTGCTGGCCAGCTTGGCTTTCCTGTCTTTCTCATGTGTCTCTGGGAACCCTGTCAGTTGTTCCCAACCTCCCAGGCAACTGCAAGCTTCCAGGGCCACTTGTGAAGATGTGTGACCCTGAGGGAGGAGGGGACGCAGCTCCGCAGGGCACCCTGTCCCCCATCCCACTGTGAACAAGGCTTCAGGGAATCGTCCATGTTCACCTAGAGTCACGTGCCCGTTTGGCGGGTTGGGGTCCCCCAAAGGATGAGGGGCATCCTCCCAGGGACCACAGACACCCTTGGCCACCTGGAGAGCTCGTTCAAGGGGACCCTGTTTCCTGGAGGCTGGGAGAAAGAGGGCCGTGAGGGAGAAGTCACCATGGCAACGCCTCGGAGAACTGAGACTGCTTCCTTTCCCTTCTAGTCAATTAAAGGGCCATTTCCAGGGTGCCTACTATGCGCGAGCCTGGGCTAAGAGTGCTCAGGGCAGGGCTGGGGCTGGGGAGATGGGGAATAATCCGTCCCCCCACCCTGAAAGGCTCCTAACTCGGCAGAGCATCACGTGGCCTCACGCACAACAGACCTGGCCATGGAGTCCTGCATGCAGCAGGCGCTCAATGGATGCTTGCTGAGTTGAAGATAAGGGGCAAGTGAGCATATTAATGCCTATGCACAGAGCATCTCTCGTGCCTGTTTCCCCAGGGTGAGGATCAGATGTGACGGAAACACCTGGCCCAGGGGACAAGACAACTCCAAGCGGGTGAAAAGGCTCCTTTTGAGACCAGGAATGTGCCAGCCCTGGAGAGGAGCCCCCAGAGGCTATGTCCAGACTCCTTGCTCTACAGGAGGCAGCAAATCCAGGGGTGGGGGGGTAAGTGGACAGGGCGGCCCCCGAAACCCCATGGGTCTTGGAGCCCGGCTATGGGCACGGGCACAGGCTTCACCTGCTCTCCGCTTCGCCCGGCTCTGCAGCCTCAGCCTTGCCCCTCCCCCTCTCTGAGCCTCCAGCACCCTGCCGGGTTTGACGTGTTTGTTTCCATCCGGGCTGGGGTCCAGCTTCTCTCTGCTGCTCGCAGTCACCTTGAGAGCTGCCCTGAGGGTCCCTCTTCCTCTATTCCAGGGTCTCAGAGCTGGGGACAGGGAGGGCGGGGTCAGCCTGGCTGCCCTTGGAGCCGGGCGGTGCCTAGTCTGAACGGCACACACCCCGTCGACTTCTGCCAGGCCCCTCCCTGGTCCCGGGTCTGGTGACACGTGACTCAGAAGATGAGGCAGTCGGAGACCTCACCCATGTGTCCCTGCCAGCAGCAGGCCTTCCTTGTCCCCTTCGTGCAGATGCGCAGGCCCAAAGGTGTTCAGTGTGAAGTGTCCACTGTGAACAAGGCTCTGGGCGTCTCAGTCTGGACCTCGGGAGCTTCAAGCGAGGGTCACCAGCGTAGAGGCAGAGGGATGCCAGGCTGGGACAGGAATGTGGCTCTCCCTGTGCAGCAACCCCCTCCTGGTTCAGAAGCAAGCTCCTCTCTGTGCTGGGTCAGAGTGTGCCCCTGCCCACACCTTCCACCTCCACCATCAAGCCCAGCTCTTGGCTGCCACCCCACCTCCTCCAAGCCGATTACACATCTCCTGCCTGGTCTCCCACATCCCCTCCTGTCCTCCCAGCTCCCTCTCCACACCAGGCCAGCCCTGCAAGGTCAGCCTCAGCCCCTTCCCCACACTCCCTGACCATCTGAATTCCAGCATGCTGTTAATACAGCCTACCTGCCAGGCTCCCTGCTGACCCCAGGGCCTTTGCACGGCTCCTCCCTCTGCCTGGAACACTTTGGCTTCTCTCCACTTACCCTTCATATCTCAGCCCAGGCTGCCTCCCTGAGCCTGTGGACCCCCAGGCCTGCCTTCTCCCAGGGCTACACATTCCTCCTTCTCCGCATGTGTCCCAAGAGCAATTCCATGTAAGAGTGTTGTGGGTCATGATTCCTGTGCCTTTTCCCAGAGCCCTGTGATAGCTGGGCCTGTGTCCACATTTACCCACCAAGGCAAATCCCCCAGCAACAGCAACTGATGAAATCTGTTAACTCGTTAAAATAATGAACAGTGAGGTTCTGCTGTGTCTAGAAGGTGGGTGGGGTAGGGCACAGAGCCAGAGGCAGGAAGGATGGATGGCTGTGGGCTGGGGTGAGGGGTGAGCCTCTGGAGCTGGACATGGGAGGATAGTGGGAGAGAAAACGCAATGGGATCTGAACACCGAGGATGCCAACCTGATGGCCAATTGTGTAGAAAATTCAGAGCCGTGAGCCGTGAAGAGAATGTAGGGAGAGCAGGCGCTCGCCCCCCACCCCCCGCTCCCGCCCCCCCACCCCCACCCGGGTCTGGTCACAGGCAGCAGCGCATAGCAGCTCTGGGACCAACAGAGGGGGGGCAGGAAGCAAGGGAAAGGATGGACGTGGGGCCACATGCAGGTCAGAGAGCTCGCAGGAGCCCAGGTAGATGCTGTCAGCCAGAGAGACCATCACCAGGGAGGGACAGGAGGGAAGCAGGCGAGCTGGGGCTCTAGGAGGGCCTGGGAGGAGAGCCCGGGGGTGGCAGGAGTGGATGGGGATGGAGGCCTGGCCTTGGCGGCCTGGGGCCAGGGTGCGCCCAGGAGGGTGTCAGCAGGGGCGGGACTTGGGGCTTGATGGGACAGAGATGGGAGGGCAAGGTGGTAGGGAGGCCGGTTTACATGCTCTTGGTGTGAATCAGAGGGTCAGTTGGGGAAAAGGGGGATTGGTGCAGGCAGAGGTGAGCCCAGGCCTGGGGACCCCAGCAGGGACGTCAGAGCCCTGCTCCTGCCCGACCGGCGGCCCTGCCTCGGGTTTGTTTGGTGGCTCAGGGAGCCAGGCAGGGCTGATGCTTCCCCCAGACCCAGAAGAGAAACTCGGAGAGCTCTCCACAGCCCAAGCTGGTCCCAGGCACGTCTGGGCAAGACAGTCACAGTGTGGACACGCAGCCCCACACAGACACCCACCGGTCATGACAGCACTGGCTCAGCTGGGGCCGGGTGTGAGGGAGATCCGAGGCCCCCGGGAGGACAGATGGGAGGAACAAGGTGGGGGAGGTTGTCCAGCCCCCCAGGAAGCAATGGTAGAGTCCAGGGTCTGCAACTGTTTGGCTTTAACAACGTGCTGGCCATTGTGGTTGACCAACCGTGAGAGCAAGGGGCCGGGCGCACTGTCTCAAAGCTTGAAACTCCTGGGCAGGGGGGAGGATCCCACCATGCCAGTTTCACAGAGGAAGATAAGGAAGCTCACAGAGGCCGTGTAACTTGCCCCAGATCACATGACTCAAAGCGACAGGGTTTGCTAGACCCAGCAGCATCCTGAGGGCACAGTCACCTCCCCACAACCAAGCTGCCTGACCAGTAGGGCCCATGCTCTCCATCTGAGCCGGAGACCCTGTCCATCTTGACTCAGCTCTGATCTGATCTGACCGCTCGGCGCCCGGGGAAGCCTGTTCTGGGTGAGGTGGGGCCAGCACCATGGACAGTAACTTCATGGCTCCATCCCAGCCAATGGACTGGCCTGAATCTGACCTGGAAGAGGACTGACAGGAGAGGAGGAAGCCAGGATCCTGAGCCAAGCCCATCTCTCCGTGTCCCCAAGTTCTCCAGGCTCCCTGAAGGCTGTTTCCACGGAGCATTAAGCTGAGGTCTCATTTCCAAAGAACGCGGGTGCCACTCCCCAGGGCTCCAGAGGCCCAGTGACATTTGGGGAAGGCAGAGGAATGGAGGAGGCAGGCATGGGGGAGACACAATCAGGGTCTCATTAACATTTTGATTGCGGTGGTGGCTCCCCTGGTGCCTCGGCTTGGACACACACACACACATTCAATCTGGAAGCAAAGATTGAGCCGGGGAGAGGAGCGCAGAAAAAGAGCAAAACAGACTTATTTTAATAATGCTAAAAATAACCGTGTCAATATTCCCTTCTGTTTGGGGAGGCACAGATCATTTTTTTAATGTACCTTCTGAGCGCTCCTGTCCATCCTGGTGGTGGGAGCCCGGAGTGCACTCTGGTCTCTGCCCGCCAGACCCAAGGCTACTTGTGGGTCTGGGGTCAAGGACTTGGCTCGTCTGTACCGTGGGGACCGTACTTCCTCCTCTGTCTACCTCCCAGGGAATCCAGTCCCGCGATATGCCTCTCACCCCACGGATGGGCAATCTGAATCTGAAGAGAATCAAGGACCACATGAGTCTGGAGGAAGCTGGTGTGTCTGCACCCCGGAAAACGGAGGCGGCATCACTCCCTTTAGAGGAGGGAGCTACTTGCACAGCGTGACTGGCGGCCCCTGACCCTCCCGCAGCCCTGAGGGCCTGACGTGGGTCCAGGCCGCCCCTGTGCTGGGAGGAGAAGGCGGAGGGCACTGCAGACGGGCCCAAGGTGCAGGACCCAGCTGTCCCTGCTCACACATCTCCCATGAGCAGGCAGTCCAGGCAGTCCACTGAGGCGACAGTGTGCCCCCTCCAGGCACCTGCCCACGTGGAGCCTGGGGTCTGAGGGTGACCATCCCTTCCCCACCCTGCCTCTCTCCATACCATCCCTAAAGCTTCTGTATCTTGACCCCAGCCCGTACATACCCCTTGCCGGGTCTGACTGGCCCATGCTTCACCCTGAGGACCCACCTGCTCTGAGCCCCGTGGGCCACTGACTGCAGCAGGGTCTCTTGCCTGCCCCTTCCATGTCTCAGCCCCACCCCCTGGCCTCTCTGAGGTATAACTGGACGCTGGCACTTCCTGGACCCTCTGCCAGGGTCCTGTGTGTGAGCCTTTCCCCACCAACCATGCATCTCTCCAAGTGAGAGCTTGCCCAGCCCCTGCACTGGGGCTTGTAATGTCACGTTTCTCTTGATGCCGCCCCTCTGGTGCCAGCTCACTCCCTGCTCCCTGCTCACAAGACCCCCAGCAGGACACTCAGGGTCTACCAAGGTTGCAGCACCCCAACCTTTAAGTTTCCCCCTACTTTCTCTGGACTCCCCACACACCAAACCACCAGCTGCTCCGTCAATTCCCTTGTTTTGCACTATCTCCTTTCTGCTGCCTTCCTTTGTTCCCCTCTTCCTAGCAGTTTCTTATTCAATCTTCAAGACCCAGCTGAATGCCACCTCCTCTGTGAGGCCTTCCTTGATAGCTCCAGACTGAGCTGACCTCTCTACCTCTGGAAGACCTAGCCAGGTTGCCCACACCCCTATGAGAACCCTGTTGCCCTGGCTGGTAACAGTCAGGTAAGTGTTCTTCCAGTAGCCCAGTAGGGAAACTTGTCTCAGCCACTCAGTGTCTGTGACCTTGGCATTTTATTCAACCTCTCCAAGCCTCTGTTTCCTTGACCATAACATGGGACTTTCATAGTCTCTCCCTCATAGATACATTTGAGATTTAAGTGAGCTAATGTATGCAGAGGGCTTAAAATACTACCTGGAAGATACTATGTGTTCGAAAAATGTTCATTACTATTGCTATCAGCAGCATCACCATTATCGCCAGTTCTTCACCCTCACCACCATCATCACCATCACTACAAAAACCATCATCACCACCACCATCACCATTATCATCATTTCCTTTACTGGACGTTTAATGTTCTTGCAGGCAGACAAGTACAAATCACTGCTTCCCTGGGCACTTGACCTGATGCATAGGAGATGCTTACTAAACCTTGTTGGATGATACTGCAGACCAGCAGGTGGGCAAATGACTGAATGACTAAACAAAGGGACAGGTAGGTGGATGAATGAATGAACGGATGGGTGTGTGCCAGAGGAGGGCTAGAACGGGTGAGTCAGTGAATGAGTGAGTGAGCTGCTATAAGGAAGAGCAGATGGAAGCCGAGAAGGTTCCTCCCACACCAGCCCCTGCAGATGCCGAGCTGCCTAGTGACGGCAGGCATCGCAGCATCCCCACAAAGCTGTGATATTAAAATCACTGAAGGCTGTGCTGTCAATATCCGGGGGAGACTGTCTCTGCAGCCATCAGAAGCAGAGGGAGCCTCCTCCCCTCCCCTGGGCATTTGCTGCTGCTGAGATAACCCCTCCCTTCCTAAGCCTCTAGAGGTGCAGTATTCTGCAGATTCTAATTCCCTGGACTGAACAGCCTCAGTCCCCTAGCAGTGTGTGGGGGCCAGGACTGGCACTGGGAGCACTAGGAGTCCCTCCTTGCCTCTCACCACCCCTGGGGCCGCTCCGTGTGGGTACCCAGAGCTCCCCACCCCCTGCCCTTCCCTACCTCATCACACTTCAGCACAGCTGTCTTCGTCATCCTCCCCTCCCAGACCCTGGGCCCCATGGGGGTTGCCCAGCTCAGCCCTGAGCCCACGTGCTGAGTCCTGGTGCACAGTAGGCCCTCATCCATGGGGCTTGCTCCAGGGAAAGGCTGCGTGGTTCAGTCAAGGTCACAGGGAGGGGACGCGGAGCAGGCTAGGAACTTAAGTCTCACCTTCTACCGCCCAGGCCAGGTGTCACACTCCCCCAGAAGACAAAACCCAGTGGGGAGTCTGGCCTGCTCAAGGTCACAACAGGCAGTGCCCCTAAGCTCATGGGCTGTACAGAGCAATCTGTGGGGAGGAAGAGGCCTGCCTACTGCCACCCCACCTTGTTATCCCCCATTATCTGTGGGTGAGGACCACGTTAGAAATAAAATAGTGAAAGTCGCTCTGTCGTGTCCGACTCTTTAAGATCCCCTGAACTGTAGTCCTTGGAATTCCCCAGGCCAGAATACTGGAGTGGGTAGCCTTTCCCTTCTCCAGGGGATCTTCCCACCCCAGGGATCAAACCGGGGTCTCCTGCATGGCAGGTGGATTCTACCAAGCTATCAAGAAATACGATACATTTCAGTTCAGTTCAGTTCAGTGCAGTTCAGTCGCTCAGTCATGTCCGACTCTTTGCGACCCCATGAATCGCAGCACGCCAGGCCTCCCTGTTCATCACCAACTCCCGGAGTTCACTCAGACTCACGTCCATCAGCGATGCCATCCAGCCATCTCATCCTCGGTCACCCCCTTCTCCTCCTGCCCCCAACCCCTCCCAGCATCAGAGTCTTTTCCAATGAGTCAACTCTTTGCATGAGGTGGCCAAAGTACTGGAGTTTCAGCTTTAGCATCATTCCTTCCAAAGAAATCCCAGGGTTGATCTTCAGAATGGACTGGTTGGATCTCCTTGCAGTCCAAGGGACTCTCAAGAATCTTCTCCAACACCACAGTTCAGAAGCATCAATCCTTCGGCGCTCAGCCTTCTTCACAGTCCAACTCTCACATCCATACATGACCGCAGGAAAAACCATAGCCTTGACTAGACGGACCTTAGTTAGCAAAGTAATGTCTCTGCTTTTGAATATACTATCTAGGTTGGTCATAACTTTTCTTCCAAAGAGTAAGCGTCTTTTAATTTCATGGCTGGAGTCACCATCTGCAGTGATTTTGGAGCCCCAAAAATAAAGTCTGACCCTGTTTCCACTGTTTCCCCATCTATTTCCCATGAAGTGATGAGACCGGATGCCTTGATCGTTTTCTGAATGTTGAGCTTTAAGCCAACTTTTTCACTCTCCTCTTTCACTTTCATCAAGAGGCTTTTAGCTCCTCTTTACTTTCTGCCATAAGGGTGGTGTCATCTGCATTGAAACTATAAACCCATTATACATTAATACAAGTAGCATGTTTGCATTAAGAAGTATCATATTTTCCCCAAGCCAGAGAAAAGAAGTGAGAACAGAGGAATGGCCTTCATGGTTGCAAACCTCTTTTGTGTCTGGCTAAGTAGAAGCCACCAGAGTCTCATTTCCGCTCCTGCCTTCAGCCTGTTGCGATGTGTCACTTTGATTGTAGTTAATGAAGAAAAATCCAAGACCTTGGGGCCCTTGCAAAGATCTCAGTGACCCCCAGAGCTCCCAGCTCACACTCTGAGTAACAGTGATGTCAACAGATCTGGTCTCCCTGGAAAATCCACCCACCCCTGACTCCCCAAGAGAAGGGGTCCATCCCACCTACTGGTCCCTCTGAGCACCTCACCTCTGCTGAGCCTCAGGTTATTCTTCAAGATTTGTGAGGATTAACTTAAATAAGGTGTAGATACCTTCTCAGACTCATGCCTGGTCCACAAAAAGGGTTCAGAAAGTGATATGATGGCAGCACCAAGAATCATGTCTTGCCTATGATCTGCCCAACTCCCACTCCCTGAAGAACCTGCCCTTTCTTCCATGCAGGCCTCCTGGATTGGCCGTACCTCCTCCTTCCTGCCTCCCACACTTGCCTAGATGCCTCCCAACTCCCAAAGCTCACTTCCAAGGTCATCCCTTTCCCAGACCCCAGCCTTCCCCACTTCACCGAACCATCCCCCATCCCTGCCCTTGTCTCCGTCACCCCAAGACCAGCAAGGGGAAGGACCATGTTACTCCCACAAGCCTCTTATTGTGAACACAGTGCTCAAGACCCCAGCTCTAGACTCAGGCAGGCCTGGTTTGGAGGGCTTTGTAGGAGCCTCAACATTTCCCTCTGTCAAATGGGGATAATGACATCTCCCTGATGGGATCTCCCTAAGTAATCCATTCAATTACTCAGCATGCTGAATGCTTACCATAGGCTGGTGGCCAAGGTTGCCAAAGGACCTGCCTCTGGGATATGGGTCTGATGGGGGAGGCAGATATCCATCCAATAACCAGAGGGAAGGGTGGGGGGTGAGGCCTTCAGAGTAGGCAAGGGAGCCCCTGTAACTCCCTCCTCAACTCACCAGGACCCCAGGGAGGCCCAGGAGCTGAGGATGGAGGCCTAGGAGGAGGTGGAGGTTTATGATCTGGGAAGAGAGTTACATTCATGCTCCATGAATGGGCGAGCCCCTCCCACAGTTGGAGCACCAGAGCACTTGGGACCAGCCCAGCCTGCAGCTGCAGGTTGAGTGGGCTGGAGGGGCTGGAGAGAGGACAAGGGGGCCTCCAGGCGAGAAGCGGGGATGGGCCAGGCTAGAGTGGGGTGGGGGAGGGGGTGCAGAGAGCACAGCCTGAGGCCCATGAGGGCCGCTTGTCAGAACAAGCTCTGCAAAGACCTCTGCCCTCAGCTGATCAGGGGGTGCTCCGTACATATTTTTCAAGGGAATGAATTAGTTTCCTTTAGAAAAGGCACAATGGCAATGACAGTCATTGTCACTGAGCAGGTGGGTATATCATTCTACCTGGTAGGAGCAGAAACTCACACTGCTCTGTCAATCCCTGCCCTGCTGCACCGGACAGTGGAGCCGGGGGTCTACATGCCCCAGGAATGCCCTCAGAGCTGGCCATGCATCTCTAGGACCCCAGGATCCCCTAGGCTCTCCTAGGCCCCCCAGCTGCTCCTCCAATCTACCCAGGCCCCCAGGCTCCCAGGCCCCCCAGGCTCCCTAGGCTCCTCCAGCTTCCCCTCCAATCTCCCCCAGGCCCCCAGCTGCCCCTCCAATCTACCCAGGCTCCCCAGACTCCTCCAGGCTCTCCCAGCAATCCCCTGCCAGGCTCCATGTCTATATGGCGGCAGGGGGTGGGGAGCACTAGCTGACATGGAGGTCCAGGTGGCAGTATTTGTTATCATTAGACTGTGAGCCCCTTGAGGGAGGAGCTGGGCCTGGGACGCAGGTAGGGGAACCCAGTGTAGGTCAGCCCTGGGGGTGATGGGGAAGGACTGGGAGATCCAGAGGGGCACAGACCCTGATGTGTCTGCATCTGCGGGTCTGCCCCCTCTGCATGTGCGTCTGTGCAAAAGGGAAGGACCCAAGGTGAGGGACAGCCACCCAGAGTCTGAATTTGCTCAGGATAGTTCTGTCTCCTGAAGATGCTCTGCTTCCCATGAGATGGACCTGAGATCTATCTGTCCTTCATGACCTGGGACTGGGGTCCCTGATCCTGCTGCTGTTCTGGTAATCTTAGGATTGTCCCACTCATGGATCTATCCATTCATTCTTTCAAAATAGGAGTTTAGGACCCACTTGTCCCAGATGCTTGCCAGGCACCAACTGTGGTCTGATGAGGTGGCTGAGCCCCTAGCCTCCCTCTCCCAGCCTCCACTTCCAGCCTCTACCTTTCAGCCTCCCCCCTCCCAGCCTCCCCCTCCAGCCTCCCCCTCCAGCCTCCCTCTCCACTTCCAGCTTCCCCCTCCCAGCCTTCCTCTCCTAATCTCCACCTCCAGCCTTCCCCTTCCCAGCCTCCACCTCCAGCCTCCCCCTCCAGCCTCCCCCCCCAGCCTCCCTCTCCACTTCCAGCTTCCCCCTCCCAGCCTTCCTCTCCTAGCCTCCCCCTCCCAGCCTCCCTCTCCCCCTCCAGTCTCCCACTCCCAGCCTCCCTTTCCCAGTCTCTAACTCCAGCCTCCAGCCTCCACCCAACTCCCCCACCCTCCAGCCACATTCCACTCTCACCAGCTGGCCCATCCTTAGAGACTTTGCTCAGCTATTGCCTTTGCCCAAAGATCTCCTGGAATGTTCTGCTCCAAGAAAACTCACATTGCCCTGGAGACCCAGAGCCCAGGCTCCCTGTCGCAGGTCCGCAGAGAGAATTGCTCCTTCCTTTACCCACACATCCCCTCAGCCTGCATTTAACCAGGATTTGTTGAGCATCTGCTCCATTTCAGGCTTGGCTCCAGGCCTGAGGCCTCAAAGGTGAGTGAGGCAGCCAGAGGCCAACAGAAGCCTCTCCCAGTACCCGCCCCCCGTGCCCACCTGGGCCTCCACTCACACACACAGTCCTGTGAGCAGTGCATGTCCTGGGTGCCCCCACTGCACTGCACACCCAGAGGAAGGATGCATCCTCAGCCAGTGTGTGCCCCAGCCTGGCACACAGTAGGCGATCAGGGAAGGAAGAGGAGAGGGAGGCGGTGGGGGAAGGCACAGGGCGAGAGGCAGCAGCCCTGCCTGGTCTGCCCAGGGCTGGTGTCCCTGGCACAGCTCTGGTTGGCTGCAGCACCCCAGCCCCTGAATCGGCACGGGTGTGCATGCCCATGGGTGTCGGGCTGGGGCTGGGGTGCCCGCGTACCAAGCTGAAGCTGCTGCGTCCTCACCGCCCGCGCGGTCCTCACTGCTGCTTCTGAAAATGTCAACTTCTTATCTCACCAGGATTTTTCCTGACTTGGAGAATTCAATAAAGCAGCTGAGTAACACTTAAAATAATAATGAAGCTCTGTATTCCTGCGACTCCTGGCTGGCTCAGGGAGCCGGGCTGCCTTCCTGCGATGATCAATCTTCATTTTCTCACCAGGCTGGACAGCTCTTCTGGGCCGGGCGGGCCCCGCAGGCCCCAGGGAATCAGCAGACGAGGCTCCGGCTCTCTTGCTGCCATCTGGGTGGTGTGGGCAGGGAGGCCCCCGAGGCTCAGCCCAGGGTGCCTAAGTACTCCAGCCCCATTACCACCAAGCACCCCCAACCCCCACCCAGCCTCCCATACGTCTCTCCTCTGACCTCGCCCAGGCCGTTCCCTCTAGTCCAGTCCTTCCCACCTGGAAACTCCTGACTCCCCCTTCACGTCCAGCTTAGGGACCAGTCAGCCACCCCCAACTCCCCAGCCTTCAGAAAGTCTCGGCAAGGCTGTTTCGCTTGCTGCGGTCCATCTGTGATGCCTGAGGAGGGTGCAGCTGCTATTCTCTTGCATACAGAGGGTAAACTGAGGTAGAGAGGGGCCCTTAGATTTGTTGACTGCATGTAGGAAGAATGAAGCAGGGTTCATCAAAGTCATGGGGCCTTCAGTGGCAGCACCCTCTAAACCCCTTGCCTGGAGGTGGACTTCTTCCTGAGACTGGTGCTCTTTGCAGGCCTCCTCTTGGGTGAGACACCACGCTGAAAGGCAGCCCATACAGGGCAGGTCGGGCTTGGCAGGCCCCCTGCACTTCGTCAAGTTCAGTGACCCTGGGAACTTCCCTGTGTTCATCTGCACACTGGAGCCGTGACAGTCTCACCCAGAAAGCTGAGGGTGAAGCATGCATGTCTGGGGTCGAAACCTTGTGCGCCCTGTAAGCGCATCAGGAGCCTTGCCCTTCCATCCCTCAGAGCGTCTCTCCCTACGCCAGCATGCATGCGAGCGTGCTCAGCCGCTTCAGTCGTGTCCAACTCTTTGCAACACTATGGACTGTAGCCCACCAGGCTCCTCTGTCCTTGGGATTCTCCAGGCAAGAATACTGGAATGGGTTGCCATGCCTTTCGCCAGGGGATACTCCTGACCTGGGGATTGAGCCCCATCTCCTGTGTCTCCTGCATTGCAGGCAGATTCTTTACCCACTGAGGCACCTGGCAAGCCTCTCCACCAGCATATGTGGCTCAAATATACTCCAGGTTGTCAGCAACCTCCTGTTATCAAAGGCCTGCAAATTGACCCTGCACTAATGAAAGCTCATTCACTACCTGGACAACAGCAATGAGCTGCCTCCTTCATTGAGTCTGTCTCTGGGAACAACACCTTAAAGAGAGCACCCAACCTAGAGGGGGAGGCTGTTGTGTGCAGAGTAGGGTGGGGAGCTCTGGGCTGGGGGCCCTCTGCCGACCTGAACTCTACCCTAGGCAAGCCTCTTCCACATTCCTTTATCTGGAAAACAAGGAACAGGACCTCATCAGAGAACCCCCAAGGCTTCTTTGTTGTCCAAGGAGATGATAGAGCTTAAAATCCTTCAGAATGATAAGAAGCCTCAGCAATGTGGCTGGTGAAGTCTAACAGAATCACTTTGTCTGGGAAAAGAGAGGCCAGGAGATGCACCGGCCTCCACTGGGAAAAAAGTTCATGGATCAAACTGCAGTGGAGAGAATCAGATGCCCAAGAGGAACGGAACTGACCTGTGGCTTGAAGAGCTGTGCCCCATGGGGAGCCTGCAGGGTCTGGGGTGATGGAGAGATGAACTAGAATCCAACGTCACCCTGGCCAACCGATCTAAAAGCAAACCCATGAGCGGGGGAAAAAGTGGCCCTTGGATGTCATTTGAAGCCGAGGCTCTGGACTCCCGGCCATTTTGAAGCCGAGGCTCTGGACTCCTGGCCACTACCCCACCCAAGGACCCCTCAGACAGAGGAGTGTTTACCCCTCCGCTTCCCACACGGTTGAGCCTCATCACTCAGCCACTCGTCGCTAAGTAATATTACCAGCGATTACACGCGATGCAGGCGTGCACTCTGGTTATCACGCCTAATTGGGTCATAATGTTGACAGATGTGTCACTTTGGAAATTCCGACTGCATAAGGACCCCCAGTGCCCTGCAGCAGGGAACGTGCTTGGCCCGTCTCCCTCCCCTCCCCCCTCAGCCTGCAATTCCATTTCCCATGAAACACTGCTGGGTGGCTCCCCATGGGCTCCCTGACCCAGGCAGCCTGGAAGGCCTGGCAAAACTTATGTGGTCAGTGAAGGGCTGGCAGCCAGAGGGAGAGAAGGGAGGCCTGCCCCTGCAGGCTCCAGGGCTCACTCACCCCGTCCCCTCTCTGAAAGTCAAGGGCAGAGAGCTCAAGGTCTGTGGGAGAAGCCCCTGCCCACAGTACAGCTGAACGGGGACAGTGGCGAGGACCCTCCCATCTCAGACACCTGTCTGATGCTCACACCTGGGCAGCTGGAAGCCTCTCTCTCCTCTCTCTCCAAAAAAGGCAGGTGATACCAGCTCATTTGTAGAGAAGGGGGCTCTCGGGGGCTTTAGGATCCCTTGGGGGCAAGGGGAGCAGTTAGGGTGAGGAGAGACCAGAGTGGTGGTTCTCAACTCTCCTGCTGTACAGTATTGTTACTGTTATTGTTGCTGTTGTTATCAAGTTCTGTACCTCAGAGAACTGTACATGTGAATGCTTTGTGTAAATAAAAATGAAGTGAAACAGACTCATGCATGGCTCTCCCATCTGGGGGTTCTGACTTACTTGGTCTGTGGTGGACCCTGAGGCTGGGCCAGTCCTAAATTCTTCTCTTGTACTTGTAAGTCATCGGGGTGGGGGGGTAGTGGAGGGTAAGGTAGTGAGACTCACTGGACCAGGATCCCTCCAGGATGTGGCCACATGTGCCCCTGTCCAGGGTCCTGAAAGGCTGGGGCTCTCTCGGGACACCTGGCTGGCTCTGCTCCCCTTCCTAAAGGCTGGCCTCCTCTTCCAGGGCAATGGAAGGGACACTGTGTCCACAGGAGACTGGACGTGACGTGGCTTGTTCTGCTGCTACTGCTAAGTCGCTTCAGTCGTGTCCAACTCTGTGTGACCTCACAGACGGCAGCCCACCAGACTCCCCCATCCCTGGGATTCTCCAGGCAAGAACACTGGAATGGGTTGCCATTTCCTTCTCTAATGCATGAAAGTGAAAAGTGAAAGGGAAGTCGCTCAGTTGTGTCTGCCTCTTAGCGACCCCGTGGATTGCAGCCTACCAGGCCCCTCCGTCCATGGGATTTTCCAGGCAAGAGTGCTGGAGTAGGGTGCCGTTGCCTTCTCAGATGGCTTGTTCTAACCCCGAGCAAAGTACCAGCAGGGTAGGGCCTTCCAAACACTTGGAGACAGGCCCAAAGACAGGGCCTTTGGAGTCAGAAACTCAGGGGTTCAAATCCCGACTCAACCACTGAAAAGTGAAGGAACCTCTCGAACCTCATTGTGCCCATCTACAGAATGGGAAGATGACACACGCACTCCCCAGGCATACCACACCCCCATGAGGATGGGTAGGAAGGCTCTGCATCTGAGAAGTCTCACTCAGACCCTGCCCCCCCACAAACCCCCAAGTCCTCTCTTGAGCCTCCCTTGCTCCCTCTTCTAGCAAGGGAGATATTGGAGAAGTAGTCTAAAAATACTTACCAAGTTAGCAAGCTGTGTGGGTGGCTGGCTGCCGCCTTCATCTGCATTTAAGGCTGGCAGTGCTCCAAGGACCCGGGAGGACTGTCTGGGGGTGGGGTTCAGAAGCACGACTGTCATGAGACCCTCCTCACTTGTCCCTAAACTTGGGTCCTGCTGGATCACAGCTGGGGGCAGGCAGGAGGGGCTGGTGGCATCAGGACCCTCAAGGCAAGAAACCAGAGCCCCCCTCCCACTCTGCTAATTTGATGCAGTAGTGAAGGTGGGGAGAGGGGTCAAGAGACCCCTTTGTGGCTCATTGGAGCAAAAGCATTCCTCCATCTAATGAGGAAGCCAGCGGCCCTCGTGCTAAGACCCTGTCAGCTCCCACATCCACCTTCTCCACAGCCCTGGGACACACTGATGGGGAAGGAGGTACCCCCCCACCCCAGGCCGAGAGGGACAGCATCCACAATGGCCTGGATGGGTCTCCTCCACCCAGACCGGAGCTTCCAGGGCAACCTCTAGGGTCTGCTCCATCCATCCAGTGTGCTAACAGACATTTGCTCAACTGACACCGACCTCAGGAGGCCCACCCCTGTAGCCCTAAAGCCTCACGAGTGCTCGGCTGGGGGCAAGCCTGGGAATATGGGTGGGCTGGAGGCCAGGAGTTGGGAGGCCAACTTAGATCAAGCCAGGCTTGGTCTGAGCCTCCAAGAGGCCAGGAGTCAAACACTTGAGAACCAGGGGGAAGGGGATCCTGAGAGAGGGTACAGCTTCTGTACATGGTGGGGAGTGTGTGTGTGTGTACATGGTGTGTGTGTGTGTGCACGGTGGGGTGTGCATGTGTGCATGGTGGGGTGTGTGTGTGTGTGTACATGGTGGGGCGTGTGTGTGTGTGTGTACATGGTGTGTGTGGGGTGTGTATGTGTACATGGTGTATGTGTGTGGGGGGGTGTGTGTGCCTGGTGGGGTGTGCATGTGGGGCGTGTGTGTACATGGTGGGGCATGTGTATGTGTGTGTGCCTGGTGGTGGTATGTGTTTGTGTGTGTGTGTACATGGTGGGGCGTGTGTGTGTGTGTATGTGTATGCATGGTGGAGTGTGTGTGTATGTGTGTGTGTGCATGGTGGGGCATTGTGTGTGTGTGTATATGGTGGGGTGTGTGTGTGTGTGCATGGTGGTGTGTGTGTGTACATGGTGGGACATGTGTGTATGTGTGTACATGGTGGGGGGGTGTGTGTGTACATAGTGTGGCGTGTGTGTGTACATTGTGAGGTGTGTGTGTGCATGGTAATGTGTGTGTGTGTGTGTGTACATGGTGGGGCACCGTGTATGTGTGTACATGGTGTATGTGTGTGTCAGGTGTGTATGTGGGGGTGTGGGTGAGTGTGTCAGTATGGGTGGGAAGTGAGGGCATAGCTTCCCCACACAGGCTGGGCGCTGGGCACTGGGAAGAGGGTACAGGTCCTACAAGGGGTGAAAGTTTGGACAAGGGGACCCCAGCACCCCCAGCTGACCAGGCCCCTGCTCTGGCCACCCAGAAAGCCAGATGGAGGCGAGAGCCTGACCCCAGCCCACCTGCCTGCCTCCCCCACGAAGCCTCAGGGCCCGTGAGCCCCTGGCCCAGGCCCCCGGCCCCAATCCCTAGCCACCGGCAGGAGGTCTGAGGTGCCCGTGCGGGTCCGCTCTGGGCGGCTGTGGGAGATGGGGGCGGATCCACCCTAGGAGCGGCCGAGAAGTCCCTGCCATTGGAGAGAGCATGTCCTGAGGTGAGATTTAATAAGCGGATGGGGGAGAATAAATTCTATTACACAATTTTATTTCACAGCCTCCCTGAGTTGAATAGCAATTGCCGATGCAGGGCTCATGTTATAAATAGAAGAGATTTCAGGGCTGGGAGGCCTAGGGACTGCCTCACCACCCCCTCATTTTGTGGGAAATGCCAGCGCGCCTTCCTTTCTGCCCGAGGGGCTTCGGAAGAGCCTCAGAGGGAGGCAGGCAGAGGCACTGCACCCTTGGGACCTGCAGGCCATGTGAGGAGGGTGGTGGTGCCCTCTAAGAAGCCCCCACATCGCACACTTTCTCGCAGAGGGCCCCTCCCCTCTCTAACCCCCCTCCTCGCCTCCTTCCACAAACGTTTATCGAGTTCCTAAGACCTACCAGGCAATGAGAGAGACACACACACACACTTCCTGGCTTTAAGGAGTTCTTTGCAGAAGAAGCAAATGACATAGCAACCAGCCTTGGGTGAGGGTCTGAGCAGCGCAGAGCTACAGAAGCTTCCAGATCTTTCTGAAGGGTCCAGGAAAGGCTTCTCCCACATGAGCTGGACCTGAAGGGTCAGAGGGATGTCACATGGTGGACAGGGCAAGGCAGGGTGCCCCAGACAGTGAGGGGCTACTCTGAGCAGGTCCTCATTGAGGAGGTATGAGGGGAGAAGCCATGAGGGGCCACGGAGGACCTTCTTAACTGCAAGGGAAGCTCAGGAGGGTTCAGGGCCCCATGGAAGAGTGGTAGTGACACAGTGGGTCCTGACATCGGGCGGAGGGCCGCAGCAGGGGTGGAGCCTGGAGCTGGCCAGAGCTGAGCCCCTCCAGGCATGAGAATAGCACCCGGGGCCCCTGGAAGCTCTGCACCCCCTCTACCTGACCCTGGGCTCAGCCATCTCCTCTCTGAACCTGCGGGTCTTCCTCAGGCTCCCCTAGTTTTCAGCCTCACCCAGCCCACCAAGACCCAGGGTCAACAGAATGGGCTCAGATACCTCCCCTGCAACACACACACCATACTCTTCTGTTGCAAATAAATCATTTTAAATAAGTGGGAATTGGATGAGCCAAGAAATCAGAGTAATTCGGAAATAGCCTCCAACTCCAGCTGTTAGAGCAATAAAATCAGAAACAGCTCATGTTTTGTTTGGAAATTTACTTTCTGCAAAACACTTTTGTGGTTGTCGTTGTTTATTCCTAACCTAAGCAGTTCCTCCCATCAGCCTTGTGAGGCAGTGATTCCAGCCCCACCTTGCAGAGGTCAAACACACGTCGGAGGTGCCAGGATGGGGATCTGGGGCCAGTGGCAGAGCAGGGGTTAGCATGCTGCTTTCAGGGGGCTGGCTCTTCTCGGCAATATTTCTTTGATTTCCAAGTAACCAACTGCAGGATGCAGGACCCCAAGGTGGTCAGTAGCCTCAGGAGTAGGCTGCCAGCTCTGGGCTGGGATTCGAGAAGCCCACATTTGGATCTGGCTCTGCTCATGATGTTGGGCAAGTAACAGGCTTGAGTTCAGGGACCCTCTCCTTCAGCGACAGCCTCTCTCAGCTCCTAGCAGGAGTCTGACCCAAGCCCCGTTACAGCATCAGAGTGTCCTGTCCTAGGTTGGTCTCTCCTTCCATGAAGGTCTGATCTTGTCTCCCCAGTGAGGCTGCACTTTCCCCCAAGAACTGTTCTCCTCCTGACCCCAGCCCAGCCTCACCAGCAGCAGCACTGCTCCTGGGACCTGCACCGTGACGGTGGCTCAGGGCAGCCCCTTTCCTCCTCCGCTCACAAAAGGAGGCGTGGGCAAGTTCTGAGTGCTGGCTCCTGGCTGGAGTCATGGCAGTTCCCGCCACTCCCCCCTTAGTCCGCAGCCAGGAAGTGGAATCCAGGTGGCAAAGGGGGTGACGATGAGCCCAGGTGAGAATGACCTACTGTTCCCCAGGAAGGGCTGGGAGCATTGGCAGCATAGAGTCACACCACCCTCGAGGGCTGGGTGGCTGGGAAGAGGCAGATGCAGCAGGAGCCTCTAATTTCGGGAGAAAAGGCAGGTCTGCCACTGTCTCCCCACGCAAGGCTCGGGAGACAGATGGGGCGGGCGCTGCCTCTCAGCTCCGTCAGTAACTCAGGCAGCTTTCTGGAACAAGAAGGCGGAAAGGAGGTGGCCGGGTCCGGGAGGGGAAGCCCTGTGGAGGGGGGTGCCTTGGATCAATCAGGGTTCCTTCAGCCAACACCCTCCCACCCTGCGAGCAGGTTGGAGGTACATAAATCTGAGCGGGCACAGAGGCTGAGCTTGTGGGGAAGTGTGGTTTGTGCCAAGGAAGACAGGGTCATTATGCTGTTTTACAGCGTGTGACTTCGCTGCCAGTGCAGGAAAGAAGGCTGTTCCATCATCCCCAGAGACACTTCCTCCCTCCCTCCCTCCCTCCCTCCCACCCAAACCCCCTCCCTCCCTCCCTCTCACCCAAACCCCCCTCCCTCCCTCCCTCCCACCCAAACCCCTTCCCTCCCTCCCTCCCACCGAAACCCCCTCCCTCCCTCCCTCCTATCCAAACCCCCCTCCCTCCCTCCCTCCTATCCAAACCCCCTCCCTCCCTCCCTCTCTCACCCAAACCCCCTCCATCCCTCCCTCCTACCCAAACCCCCTCCCACCCTTCCCCCTCCCTCCTCATGTGTGAGGTGCTCCCGCCCTGAAACGGTGGGAAAAGAGCATCCTCTCTTATTTAAAATGTTGAATAAATGCCTCGAGTGTTTACCCAGGCAGGGGAAGGCCTGATGAAAGGGGCTGTCCTGAGCAGCCCTTCCTCCTGGGGGTCTGGGGAGGAGACAGGGAACCTGGTCACCAAACCTGCTCTCCTCTGCGGCTCGCAGAATTCAGCACAGTCTCCTGGGTCCCCGCTCCGACATCGTTGTTCAGTCGCTCAGTCACGTCCGACTCTTTGCAACCCCGTGGACTGCAGCAGGCCAGGCTTTCCTGTCCTTCACCAACTCCCAGAGTTTGCTCAAACTCATGTCCATTGAGTGGGTGACGCCATCCAACCATCTCATCCTCTGTCGTCCCCTTCTCCTCCTGCCCTCAGTCTTTCCCAGCATCAGGGGCTTTTCCAATGAGTCAGCTCTTCGCATCAGGTGGCCAAAGTATTGGAGCTTCAGCTTCAGCATCAGTCCTTCCAATGAACATTCAGGGTTTATTCTGCATCCTACAAATAAGTATCACCCTCCTTATTGGGTTACATCATCTGGGAAAGGTGAAGGGGTTTTGCAGATGTGATTAAGGTTCCTAGTCAGTTTGTCTTGGGGTTGAGTCAAAGGGAGATTACTGAGGGTGGGCCTGGCCTAATCAGAAGAGAGCCTTAGGAGGATGAGGTGTTTCCCAAGCTCAGAGGCTTTAAGCAACAGAGACCATCTCTCCTGCCAATCCTGAAGAGGCTAGGCACCCAGAATCCCACAGCTTCCGCTGAGTGACTTCTCCAGAATCACAGGAGCTTGGGGGAGGACCCTGAGCCCTGAGGAGATGAAGCCTGGTGACTCCAGGATGCACTTGGGAGACCCTGCGTGGAGGACCTGGGAAGGCGGGCCCAGACTCCCGCCCCACAGAATCAGCAGAAAAAAAAACGCGTGTCGTGCTGCATTTCCAGGGCTACTGCATTGACTCATGCAGCATGGAGCTGGCACGCTCACCTCCCTGGGGGCACAACCAGACTCTCCCCAGTCTCCTCACAGTCAAGCGCAACCTAACGGAACACGGATGAGGGCATGTGGCTGCTGGCAGGCCTGGCCCATCTGGAGACTCCACGCTGATGCCCTAGCCCAAGGAACTTAAGCTGTCTTTCCTGGTGGCTCGCTCAAATGGTAAAGAATCCGCCTGCAGTGCAGAAGCCCAGGCTCAATCCCTGGGACAGGAAGATCCCCTGGAGAAGGGAATATCTACCCACTCCAGTATTCTTGCCTGGAGACTTCCACGGGTGAGGAGCCTGAAGGGCTACAGTCCATGGGGTTACAAAGAGTCAGACTTGACTGAGCGTCTAACACACACACTGGAGGCTGCAGAAGGCAGGGTTCTCCAGGGACACAGAACAGGGAGACAGACATGTGTATCTAAGAGGTTTATCCCCCAAACTGGCTTATGTGCCTGTGGGGACTGGAAGGTCTGAAATCCTCAGGGCAGGTGGGAAGGCGAGAAACTCAGGCAGCTGAAAGGCAGAATTGCACCTTCCTTGGAAAACTTAGTTTTGCCCTTCAGGCCTTCAGCTGGTTGGCCGAGGCCTACCCAGATTACCAAGGATAACCTGCGAACTTACTATCCAGAAATGCAAGTATTAATACAGATATAAAATGTCTTTACAGCAACACATAAATTGGTGCTTTACTGAATAGCTGATACAAGAGCCTGTGTACGCTGACACAGGAGACTAACCATCCCAGGCCAAGCATTGAGGGTGGAAAAGGCAGGAGCTGGCGGAAGGCTGAGCCCCTCCCTGCATGCCCACTTAGAGGGGGAGCCACAGAGGGACCCCACTTAGGATTTGACCTGAGTTGGAAACACATCTCTATTGTGTAGACCCAGCATGGCCAGCCCTGTAACAATGCACACAAGAGCCCTGCCCAGGGCTCAGCAGGCTGACCCAGGTGGAAGCCCTGGACCAACAGGCGCTGTCCACCCTCCGCTCACGGCAGAGAGAGGGCAGCAGAGACAGACCCTGCCGGGGGCCAGGATCCCAGCGTCCCATACACAGCACTCCTGCTGCCCTCCCACTGGCGTCTACACCACGCCCTGGCTGAAGGCGTCCATCCACCACCTCAGAGACCCCTCGCCTGACCAGGGGTCAGGACTACAGGCCCATTTGAAACAAGCGGGTGTACATAACTGAAGGCTCCAGCGAGTGAGTCTCAAGCCCCCGGGGACCACGCGGCAGGGGTGTGCCTTGCACACAGGACTCCTCAACCTGCTCCAGGGTAAAGGGGTGGTGGAGGCACAGCTGGGTCTGGGGCACCTGAGAATGGAGGCTGTGAACTCGCCGGGTGCCCGTGGGGCTGGAGCCATCGGGTATCAGCACTGGGTGGGTGCCAGTGAGCGTCCCGGCTGCTGTCCCAGGGGTAGGGCCGGGGGAGACGCTGCCCTGTCCACCTGGGGCTGCTGTCAAGGCCGGCTCCAGGGACGCCAGTGTCCAGGCGCTTGGCCGCCTGAGCAAGGGTTGCAGCGAACTCACTAACGTGTTTCCCCTCGAGCTGAGCCTGGAGCGACCAGGGGGTGGAGGAAAGGGTCCACAGGACTCTGGCTCTCTCAGCCCACCTGCCTCCTGGCTCTCTGCTGCACGGGCTCTCTCTCTCTCTCTCATATTTCTTGCCCTCTCCTCCTCTCCCTCACTGCCTTCCTCCCTCTGATCTCAAGCCTGGCGGTGCCCGCCAGACCCCACCCTCGGCTCCCAGCCCCCACAGGGAGAGCAGGAAGCAGCACCGATTCACGTTGTGTCAGGCTGCCTCGTGTCCCGTCACGCTCTGTCCTGTTGTATCACGCTGTGCTGAGCCTGCCACTCTTGTTCTCTCGGCGGCCTGAGACAGCAGGCCTAGATCTGCATGGAACCAGAGTGAGGCTCCCCCAGAAGGCTCCCCAGCAAGGAGGACCCCAGACTCAGTCCAATTGTAGATCTCGCGGACTCGCCCACCAGGCTTGCTCCCCACGTGACTGTGAGCTCTGGGTGACACCACACCTCCATCCCCTCTGCATCCCACACCCTTCCGCAGGCCCGCAAAGGATGGGTCAGCATGGAGTCCCGCCCACCTCTGGATTGGGTGCCCCGCAGCCACAGACTGGACAGCTCCCCGGGCCCAGAAGGGCACCCAGAGGAGGGGCTGGCCCCACCCACCGCCCAGCACCTCCCATCCCTCCCATCCCTCCCTCAGCCTCATCTCCACCACTTCAGATGCGGCTCTGAACCCCAGGGCCACAAGTGGAGCTGCAGGGCGCACCCCATCCCACCCCGTGGATGACGGACGCAGGCCTGGCCCCGCCTACCCTCTGCTCACAGCTCCCAGGCCCCCAGCACTGGAGCTTCCCCGACCACCCCAGGCCCTTGGGCCACCTTTGGTTCAGCTGTGTCTTCTGCCCACGCTTTTCCCCACACCTTGACCCTTTCAGTCCCATGCCCTGCTTCCTACCTGACCCTCAGGATTCCTTCCAGAACCTTCCAGCAGCCCCAGCAGTGGCTGCCGGCACTGAAGTTGCCTATAACATCCACTCCACTGCTTTTAGTGAAGACAGCAGGTCCTCAGCACACCTCGATTCGGTGTCCAGCCCCCAGCTTGGTTCTCACACTTGTGAACTCATTTAATCATCACAGCCTGCAGGTCTAGCCGGCTGCTGTCACCTTTCATGGCAGAGGAAACTGGGGCTCCTGGGCGCTCGTCTCGGGCGAGGTGTGGCAGCCTGGCTGCAGCGTCCTCCTGACCTCACGCATCCCCATTTCCCTCCACTGCAGCCTGGATCCCTCATCCCCTGCACCCGCTGTCCAAGACGGGGCTGACCGAGCAGGGGCAAATCCGCCGAGCCTCAGGAACCTCGATGCTCAGAAGCGGCAGGTGTAGAGCGTGGGAACCCCGTTAGGCTCCAGTGAAGCCTCGCCCGAGACCCTCCCCCTCACTGCCATCCCCTCCCTGAGCTCCCAAGCCCAGCCTCTTACTAGCAAAGTCACAAAAGCCCCTTGAAACCCTGAAGCTCAGACAAATGTTTATCTTAATAAGCTGCAAACAACAAGATGAGGCCCCAAGTGAGCACAGAGCACTGTCGTGGAGACTGGCTTCTCACAGCTATTGATTCCTGAAGTGCAGACGGAGGTGTCAGGGGTCCAGCAGCCAGGCAGGAAGAGGACCCACAGGGCCACGGTGCAGGAGGTAGGCCAGGCCTCCGAGCAGTCCCTTGGCCCCCAGGTGCCCCTTGTTTCTCCCATGCGGGCCAGGCAGGTCAGAGTCAGTCCTGGGCCCAGCAAGGCCCTGTCTAATAGGGTGTGACCCTTCTCCAAAAATGCGTTCTGGCCACTTGTCGCCATCATGCACAGGGAACTTGCTCCACCTCGGTGCAGAGGAGCCTGGAAACAAAGGCTTTCCTGCCTTGGGTTCCAACCCTGCTCTGAACTCACCTGCCAGGACATCTCATCTGCCAACCAGTGAGAGGCTCCCCCTGGCAGGGGGCCCACGATGACAAGGCAGACTGACAGTCGTGTCCCTGTTTGGATGAGTCACGACAAGGCCACGTCTCTCAAGGGGATCCTGGTGCCCAGAGAGGCCACGCTTCCGGGTGCCCACATGAATGCCGACACAAGGGCACAGAGGCCCTGCGTGAATGCCACACCCTCACCGATTACTATCGCCCGCTCCATGCACTCTGAGTTCAGAGTGCTCCTTAGCATCTCAGACCTCCAAAAACCCAGACAAGCCAACCCCACCCCTAAAAATAGACCTGCTGGAGACAGTTTGATGAGGCTGAAAGTTATCCCCCTGGGCAGCAGGATCAGCACAGAGCGGGGGAGAGGACAAAGCTCTGGGAAACAGGGCAACATCCTCACCCTCGCCACGCCCCTGCCCCAGGTGCAACAGCCCCAGGAGGTGGCGGCTTGGCAGCGGTGAAAAGTGGCAGCCTGCTCCTGCCTGGCCAGCTTGGGACGGACGGGGCTGAACCACGACCCTGTGGCTATTGCCAGGATCCCAGCTTCTTGCAGGCCGTGGGGCGTGGCCTGAGACGTGGGGACACCAGTAGACAGTGGCTTCTGGGTGACCCTCAGGTCAGGAAGCCAGAATGGGCTCAGGCAGCCCGGGGACTCTTGGCAGGAGGCCCAGGTCCTTTTGTCAGCCTATAGAGGGCTCTCAGGGACCCTTGGATGTGTCTGAAGACCCTGTCCACGGTCCCCAGACTCTGAGCAGCCAGAGAAGATCTGAGGATGATGGCCGTGAGGCACTCCAACACCCCCTCAGAGGGCACCAGGGGTGGGGTCAGCCTGTAACTTCTGACCCAAGCCGGGACACTATGAATACTGAAGCTGGGAGCGGAGGCCCAAAGGGGACTGCTGGAGACTCTCCAGATGGAGGCAGGACAGCCGCTGTGTCGTTAATGTGCAGTCTGCCTCTGCTCCTTGGCTGATGTCTAGGGACATGCCTTTTACATAAATACCAGTCAAGTTTATGAGAGGAGCACACAGTTCAGCACACGGCCTTTGCATTTGTCTCCTGAGTGCCCTCCTTGTCCCCGGGGAGCAACACTTCCATGCCCATCAGAATGTATTGGTCACGTTCACACCTACCAGTCTGCCCCACCCACTGAGGAGGGCATCCCTGTGCTGGGAGAGTGAAGAGACCTGAGTCTGCCGCAACTGTGACTTTCCCCACTGTAATTTGTTTTTCACAACTCTGCGATCCCAGTTAAAGTAACCCTGGGTCGTGCAGTAATAATCAACCGCACACCATTTCCTTTGGGGTTAGCCAGGCTTTTGCAAAACACGTTTATCTTATCAAAGGTAACACAGCCAAGTAAGGAAAAATTCAGAAAATAGCAGAGTAAAATAAAGCAAGTTTTGCCTGTAACCCACCAGGCAAAGATAACTCTTGTTAATATGTGGGGCCATGTCCTTTCATTATTTTAATGCACCTTTCTTCACAGCCATTTTGAACAGGGTGGCGAATATTTTTTTACATTGGTGGAATCATATTGTACTCTATTACCCATTTGGTTTTGTTCCCTGCAAATGTTCTCTGTACACACTCTTAGCAAACATTATTTTTAATGGCTGTAATATTCTTTCAACTGGATAAACCACTGTTTGCTTAACCATTCCCCATGTTCAAATGCTTAGGTTGTTTCTAATTATTTTGCTAAAAATATGTATTTTTGTGTTTTGGGGGATTACTTCCTCGGGATAGCATCTGAGAAATTAAGCTGTGGGTCTAAAGGAGCATTTTTAAGTGCGTGATGCTTGTTGCCAAGTGTCTGCCCAGGGGCTGGTCCAGCAGGGCCCTGACTGCTCATCTTCGCATCCTCAGCTCACATCAGACGTTACGGTGTCTTAATGTCTGTTCCCCTTTATTAGCAGGAACCGGCACTTTATTTTCGTGTATGCTTCCTTTATGACTGGTGAGGGAGGGCTCTTTCCCCGTGTTTGTTTTCCTAATTATATTTAGGCTTCTTGTGAATTGGGTAACCGCGTCCTTGACTGATGAGCTGATTGAGGTTAGTGCATGTTCTGATCACTTTTTACAGACTCTTTACACACGAACAACATTAACTGCTAGGACGCTGTGTTCCTGAGCGTTTACTTCTCCCTGCTGTACTTGCTCTGCCTTCACTGCCTTTCTTCTGTTCACCGGATGCAGAATTTTCATTTTTATGTAGTTCAACACGTCCTTCCTTGCACGTGTGAATCTGTCGACCGTTCCCTGCTTCAGATGTCCTCCCTTTTACATTCTGGCAAGCATTCAGCCCTGTCTGACTCTGCTGCTGCTGCTGCTGAGTCATTTCAGTTGTGTCCGATTCTGTGCGACCCCATAGACGGCAGCCCACCAGGCTCCCCCGTCCATGGGATCCTCCAGGCAAGAACACTGGAGTGGGTTGCCATTTCCTTCTCCAATGCATGAAAGTGAAAAGTGAAAGTGAAGTCGCTCAGTCGTGTCCGACTCTTTGCGACCCCATGGACTGCAGCCTACCAGGCTCCTCCGCCCATGGGATTTCCCAGGCAGGAGTACTGGAGTAGGGTGCCATTGCCTTCTCGTATCTGACTCTAGATCTGCTGATTTCAAGTGTGTGCTTTAACACTGTGGCCTTACAGCTGGCATTTATCTGGGTTCACAGACCAAGATGGTGAGCTGATTGCTTACACCTCCCAGAAGAGGTTGGAAATGGAGGCTTTCTTCCCCACCTCAGGCACCAAAGACCATGATGAGAGAGAGGAGGGGCTTGGAAAACAAGTGAGATGCTGGCGCTGGGCCTCCAGGAAGTGTGAATGTCCCCACTGCATTTTTTCCCCAATTTGTTGTTGTCGTTGTTGTGCTTACACACATATAACATAAAACCTAACCATCTTAACTATTTCTAAGAGGATAATTCAGAGGTATTAAACATATTCATCACATGCAACCATCCATCTCCGTAGATCTCTGCATTTCGTAAAATGGAAACCCTGTACCTGTTAAACCCACATATACCATTAAACATCAACTCCACATTCCCCCACCAGTCATTGGCCCCCATCTTTCTGCTTCCTATCTCTGTGAATTTGACTCCTCTAGGGACTTTATACAAGTGAAATCACACAGTCTTTGTGCTGTTCTGACTGGTCTATTTCACCAAACCTAATGTCCTCAAGGTCCATTCACATTGTAACAGACATCAGGATTTCTTCCCTTTTAAAGGCTGAATAATATTCCATTATGTGGATGGGACACATTTTCTTAACCCTTTATCTGTGATGACACTTCCATGACCTCTTTGCATTTTTAATTGTTTTCCCCTGAACGACCTTTCTTCTCAAGTCATCATTTGTATTTGTTTTAAGTCAGAAGTTTCCAATGAAGGGCAGTTTTGGCTCCCCCTGGGGGCATTTGGCAATTTTCAGTCATCACACCTGGGGGAGGACAGGCTGCTGTCACTTAATAAATAGAGTCCAGGGAGGCTGCTTACCATTCTACAATGCACTGGCCAGCCCTCTCCCATCCCCAGGAGAGGATTATCCAGCCCAAAATAGCAACAGTGTCAATTAAGAAATGCTGCTTTAAATCAAGGGCTGGCTTCCCTTGATAAATCAGCTAAAATTATGCTAAAAAACGGTCAAATGTCAGTATGTCTGAGACAGCTAGTTTTCCTGCAATGTCCTTCTCTCTTTCTTTCTTGAACAGAATGTTTAGCTGGCACACAATCAGAAGACAGAGATAACACATCCCAGTCCTCTTTGCCACTGGATGCCCCCATGAGACTCTGGCCAATGAGGCGTGAATATAAGCGTCAAACTTCCCTTCAGGAGCCCATTATGAAGGCAGCTGCCATTCACACTTTGCCTCTCCCTCCTGGTATCCTGGAATGCAAATGTGATGGCTGGAGCCGTGGTACCCTTTTTGTACCATGGAGTGGCTTTGGAAATGGAGGCTGTGTTTTGTGAATCCACCAAGACAGAAGGGAGGATACAAGACCCCCAACACCTGTGCAGTGCAGGCAGTCTTGGCAAATATGCCTCCAGGCTTTATGAAAAAGGGAGAAATATACTTTTTTCTTATTTAGGCCGCTGCTATCTTGAGTCCTTGTGACTTACCACTAAACCTAACTGTTGCAAGCGGTGACACAGAAAATGTTTGTGAAGATTTCTTATGAAATTGCAGCATGAAGTTGGACGGATTAAATAGAATACAACGTGCAGACTGCTTAGCTGATCACTCGGTACATAGAAGGTAACAATTAACTGAGCTATCGTGAGCCACACTGTGCGGCAGGCAGCATGCCACACATCTTGTACCCAGTGTCTTAATCCTCCCAGCAACCCACTAAGAAGGTGTACTATAGTTGCTACTATTGATAAGGGAGCAGAAATGCAGATGACTCACAATACACTGGGGACACAGGGTCAGGGCAGAATAGGTTCCATCCCTGCACTGTGTCCATTCCACCTAGGTAAACACTGGAGACTCCAATCAGGAAATATTTAGGATCCAGCAACTATGGACAAAATCCCTTTGCTTGATGATCTTGTTTCATTCCAGTTCTGTGAGCTTTTTGTTGTAGCCCAATGAGGCTGCTTCAGCTCCAGCCATCACATGTGAATTCCAGGATACATTTCCAAACCTATGGGGTATTTTTTATGGTGTCCAGGTTGCCATAAGAAACTGTGGCACAGAGTGGCTGAGTGACCTATACAGGAACACACAGTAAGTGGCAGAGTTGGGACTCAAATTCAAGTGGGTTTAATATCAGAGTCTGTGTGCTTAGCCACCAAGCTAAACTTAGTCCTGGAAAAAACACTGCTGACAGAGACAAGAAGCAGAGAGAACACCAGCTCTGGTCACAGCAGCACTAAGCGGCAGAATAAAATGCCTGACACACGCCGACTCACTCGTGAACTCCGCTCACAACAATGCTGTCCTACAGATAAGGAAGCTGAGGCTCAGAGAGGCCAGGAGGGCTACCAAAGACCACTCAGCGAGGCATGGAGGGGCAGATCTGTGCAGCCCTGGATGCTGCTCTCCTGCTCTCCTGTCTCCTCCTGAACTTTGCAGCCGCTGGAATCTGCGTCCTTGGTCTGGAATCCCCGCTCATCAAAAAGTAACGGTCTGCTGGACCTCACGTAGTGTCTTCCCCTTACCTGCAGGACTCTTCCCTGGCCGGGTTTTCTGCTTTCATCCCTGAAGCATGCACGGAGGTCAAGTGCTGTAAGAGGAACTATTCACCGATCCTCCCTGGAGTCCCCATGCCATTGCGGCAGATTCCGTGGTGGCCCCAGTCGTTACTGTGAAACACAAGAAAATGAACACATTTCTCACTGATGTGGAGACAGCCAGTACATCTGGTACTGGGGAAGAGGAGAGAACACTGTGAATTAGGGTAGGCAGGGAAGGCTTCCTGGAGGAGGTGAGCTTTGGCTTTCCATCCTGCAGAGAGGGAGGCAGGTTCCAGGCAGGAGGCCCAGAGGATCTAAGTCCTGACTCCAGGATCCTGGTTTCCATGGAGGTGATCCAACTTCCTGGCCTCAGGGAATGGAGGGAAGAAGGTCAGGAAGGTGGGCTCCATCACTCTGGAGTATGCTGCCAGCTCATTTTGGGTAGTTAGGCGCTAAAAGGGTGTAAAAGTGACTTACGAGCTGAAATCAGGTGTTCAGGCATAAACACGCCAAAGCCCATGATTGATTTGACTGGGTAAATAGCTTTTATAATTGGTATGTTTTTTATTAAATTTTAAAAGCTGGATATTTATGTGAGTGGGAAGTGTGAGCATACTGAACGGGCATGCCTGTACCTGGACAGGCCTTGCCTGGCCTCCCTGCTGGCAGAGGCCCAGGACCGGAAAAGGTGTTTCCAGTGGTCCAGCTGTCAGAACCCTGAGGGGCCCCCGGGAGGACAAGGAGCAACCCCATTATCCCGGGTACGAGAGTGGCTCACCCACCCGTCCTAGCGCTTGAAATCTGTGGAGTTTAGAAAGAGAAGCTGACAAAGGCGAGGTTGAAGGGAGGGGTCTGGTTTCTGCTTCCCCACTGGGCCCGGGTCAGTCTCTGAAGTGCTGAGCAGGGCCAGGCTCCATCTGCCCTGCAGTGTGGGCCCAGGGCGGGGGCATCAGTGAACCGAGTGCCAGGGCCCCCAAGACAGCAGGGGCCCTCCTGGCTCCGGGGGCATCACAAGGCCCAGCACAGCCAGTGGGCACTCGCATCTGTCCTGAACCCAGACACATGCTGCCGGGCAAGGAGCAGCCAGAGGTGCGGAGACCACGGGAAAGCCGCTCCTTGGGCCTCGATGTCCTCGTCTGTGAAATGAGTTGGTGACTCTCTGCGTGAGTGTGTCTGGTGGAGTTTCTAAGACAGACGTCACCAATTCTGCATCCTGAGAGGTCCTCACAATGCTGTCTTCTCCTTTAAGATCTGATGCTGCAACTCAGAAAAGACCTCCCAGACCCCAGGTGTGGGGATACCTTTCCCCTCGTAGAGAAAAGGTGTGTTCTGACCTGAGCCTCTGCAGAGCAGAGGGAGTGTAGATACCTCATGCCCTGCAAAGCCTCCAGGTGCCATGCTGGGGAGGTCATGGCAGATCAGGGTTCAAGGTCAAGACTCAAAGTCTCAGAGTGGGACCAGGGTCAGGATTCAGAGTGGGACCAGGGTCAGGATTCAGAGCTCAGAGTGGGACCAAGGTCAGGGCTCAGAGTGGGACCAGGGTCAGGGCTCAGAGTGGGACCAGGGTCAGGATTCAGAGTGGCACCAGGCTCAGGGCTCAGAATGGGACCAGGCTCAGGATTGAGAGTGGGACCAGGCTCAGGGCTCAGAGCTCAGAGTGGGACCAGGTTCAGGGCTCAGAGTGGGACCAGGCTCAGGGCTCAGAGTGGGACCAGGCTCAGGGCTCAGAGTGGGACCAGGCTCAGGGCTCAGAGTGGGACCAGGCTCAGGGCTCAGGGGTGGGACCAGGCTCAGGGCTCAGGGTGGGACCAGGGTCAGGGCTCAGGGTGTCACCAGGGTCAGGGCTCAGAGTGGGACCAGGCTCAGGGCTCCGAGTGGGACCAGGCTCAGGGCTCCGAGTGGGACCAGACTCAGGGGCTCCGAGTGGGACCAGGCTCAGGGCTCAGCTAGAATCACTTTGGGGCCCACCTCCATACCCCTAGGGCTCTGTGGAGCCTTGAAAGGACAGGTGGCTGGAGGCAGGGCTGCCTTGTGCAGCTGAGCCTGTGCCAGACCCCCTGCTCCCAGGCTGTTGCTGTGTGGATGGTCATCTGTTCCGGAGCCCAGCTCCCTCTAAGCCTCAGCAAACTCCCTAAGCCTGGCCTGAGCCTCTGGGGCTCGCGGGAGCTTTTGCCAGCCAGGACGGAGCCTCCAGGTGCAGCACAGACCAGCATCCTGCGCCTATCTCTCCCCAGCTGGTATGGGGCAGCCAGAGGGACTTGTCCGCTGAGAGCAGCCCCAGCCCAGAAGGGATGAAGGCATTGCCGCTCAGCCAGACAAGCCTCCTCTATATAGACTTGTTCTCCCTCCCCGCATCCATGTAGGCGGAAGTAAGCCGCACTCGGCCTGCACTCGGAAGTAAGCCCCAGGCACCGGGCCTGAGGAGGCCCCAATGCCAAGAGCGGGGAGTGAAGAATGAGGGTGGTGCTGTGACCTACGCAGCCAGCAGATGGGCAGGGGAGACCAGGGCGGGGGTACCCACCTTCTTCATCCCCAGAGCCCCCAACAGGCCCCCGTGTGGGAGGGAGGGAATAGACCGACAGCACCTCACACGTCCACATCTTCCTTCTTGGCTGTTTCCTGTTCTGGCGGTCGGAGCAGAAATCTGGCAGGAGGGGACTGTGGCTCTCTCCACAGACCCTGAGGTCCCCCGAGGAGGGCACAGGCCTGAGGATGTGGTCAGGCCGAGTCACGGCTGCCAGTCCAACCCTGGAGTGGCTCCAGCTGACATCCCTGCTTAGGGTCCACCATGCTGGCATAGTCCGCCCACCATTCACACTAGGAGCCATCTTTTTCCCAGAACCGTCACCTGTTCTCAAGGCCCTGGGTCTGGTGAAAGCACCCAGCACGTGCCCCAGGGAGCGGGGCATGCGGAGACCAGGGGGAACAGGAAGCCCTCCTGCCAGGGCACCAGAAAGACGCCCTGCATGAGGTGGGCTCCCTGCCAGGCCTTAGGGACGCGGCAGGGAGGGGAATGTGGTGGGCAGTCTAGAAAGGGGCAGGTAAGGTCTCAGGGTCAGGACGCCTGGTCTGCGCTTGCCCCTGCGGCTGCTGAGAGGGTTCAGGGTAGCAGGGGCATGGTTGGACATGGTTCTCCAGAGTGCAGGAGAGAAGACCCCAAGTACAGTCGGGTGAGAGCAGGTGCAGGGTCTGGGAGAGAGGATCAGGGAGACTTCCACACCACCTGAAAAGGAAGGGCCCTTGTGCCCAGAGACCCAGCAACTGAGAGGGGCAAACACCACAGTTTGCCAAGCCCTGCAGTGTAACATCAGACGTCAGTCATCTGACAGCCAGTCTGGAGATTCCTGAGGTTCAGGTAGGAGCTGGTGCCACCCACACGGGCTCATTTTCCATCAACTGCCAGAGAAGTTGAGGCTTTGGGCGACAGGGCAGGAGTCTGCTGTCCTGTCCAGACTGACTTCTCCCCAGGGTGTGGGGGTTCCCAGGGTAGCCTCCCTGGAAGAATGCCTTGTTCCAGGACATCCTGGGCCTGGGCCAGCTCAGGGGGAAGCACGAGCGGGGGAGATTGGGGCAGAGGCATTCCAGGAACTTCTGTGCCAGCCAGGCTGGGGCCGAGCGTCCACCTCCAGGAGGACATTGCAAGGCCAGCTGGGGCTCTGCCAGGAGCCTCGGAGCAGGTGGCAGCTCCTCCACCGCGTCCCGGTGGATGCAAGGGATGGGCAGCTTCTGGAACCGCCGGGAGCTAATAGCTGAGTTTCCTGTGCTAATGCCAGCTCAGGATCGATGGACATGAGAGCTATCTCCACAGAGATAGGATCGCAGCTGGGGATTAGCATCACAGATGAGCAGGCCTTCTTATGGGATCCCTGGGCCTCCCAGCCTGGGGAGGTGGCAAGGCCCCTCCTGCGGTGTCACTGACCTGCAGCCGAGGGAAATTGCTGGGAGGTGGGAGGGGAGAAGGGGTAGCATTGCTCCCTGGCTCCCCACCCCCCCCCGCCCCCTCCCCGGGTGATCGCAGCCCTGTCATTGCCTCCACAAGCCCAGCGGCCCCTCTTTCATCATCAGCCGCCCGTTCGCTGGTGCTGGAGTGACTGTACTGCCTGTCTGTCCCCAGGGCCGTCAGCTACAAGGTGACGCACAGTTCCCTGCCCTTCCCTCATCATCCACATCCACGCCCTCCCAGACTTCATGCCATCTGACATCTGGTGGCTCACTGACAAGCTCGCAGCCAGGCCTCCCTGCTTCTAGCCTTGGTGAGGCCGTCCCTCCGTCTCAGCGCCCTGGGCCCTCCTGGAGCTCCTAAACTCAGGCAGCGCCCGAGGCCAGACGTCCTCAGGGTGTGTCTCCTGCCCATCGCTGCCCTGGGCCCCAGCCTCTCATCTACCCTTGGGTTCCCAGCAATGACAACACCAAACAGATGTTTCCTGAGGTGGGGCTCTGGGCCAGGGTGACAATGATAAGTGGCCTGTCCCCAGGGAGCGGAGTCTGGTCAGGAAGACAGAGAGGAGACGCTGGGAGCAGAGAGTGGTAGGGCTGAGCAGGGGAGACCCCAGACCTAGGTCGGAGTCAGGGACGACCCTTGGAGTTGGGGACTCCCAGACTGAAAGAGCTCAGATGAGAGGGCAAGAGGGGCCTCAGGGGGAGGTTGCAAGAGCCAAGGTCTGTGATAGACGCACACCCACGCTGGGCCCGTGACATTGAATTGAATGGGAACAGAGCTGGGCTTGGGCAAGGAGCCCCTCTGGGTGTGGCGGGCAGCCTCTGACCAGTGGGGAGCTGGGAATCTTTCCTCGGCCAGGAACTGTGCCTCACCCCACCGCCAGCGTTTGGATATCTAAAATCAACTGATGCTTTTCCTCTACCCCTCCCAGAAGAAAAAAATCACCTGTTCTAGCCACACTGAGGACGAAGTGTCATCAGGACCAAGAAAGGAGGTGGACGGGCTCAGCGGGGTCACCCGCCAAGGGGGGAGGGGGTCTGCCCCTGGATCAGGCAGGAAACGGAGAAAGAGGGGTTCCTCTGAGCCCACATGGGGGAGGGAGACCCCAGAGCCAGGGCTGAGCAGGCGAAAGGAGCCTGCAGCAGCATCTATCTGAACCCCTGGAGGAGAGACCTGTGTGGCTGGGGTGGAGAGGAGCAGATGCCGCTGCTGTGAGCCTGGGGGTCAGCGCTGGCAGCAGAGGACTGGGGGCCTTTTGGCAGACACGAATGAGTGACTTTCACTTTCACGGGGCCCAGAACGGGGCTGCCCTGGGGTGGGCATGTGGCTCTCCCCATGCGGGAGGAGAGGGTGGATTCCGAGCCTGCACCACCACCCTCCAGCCTTGCAGCCTGGGGCAGGGCCCTTGCTGTGAGTGGCACTGTGTCCTCCTGAGAGATACATTGAAACTCATGTATGTGTGTTTGTGCGTGTGTGTGTGTGCACATGTGTGCACATTTGTGCTTACTTCTGTGGACCGTGTCACACGCCCCTGCAAAGCCTCCACAGTTGAGGGGCAGAGCTGCCGTGTCCCCAGGAAGCTCCCCATTGCCCCCCGCACCACCCCGTGCCCCCGCCCCGAGCCGCTTCTCCATCCTCATCTCTACCATCGTGGCCCTTGAGAAAGTTATATAAAGGGAATCACACAGTTTGTGACCTTTGAGATCGGCTCTCTCTTTTCCCTCAGCTTAATGCCCTTGAGATCCATCCAAGGTTCTCTGTGAACCCAGAGTTCCTTCCTTTTTATTCTGAGGAGTATTCTGTGGTTGGACTCCAGCATGGGATTTTCTTAATCTCACTTTTTAAAAGAATCCCGTGGACGTAGCCTTGAAGGCAAACCAGAAGTCCAGGGTTCTGGAGGGAAGGCTGTGGACACCAGGAAGGGCCACCTGGATGGTGTGGGTGCAGGGGAGCTGGGTGGCCCACGCACAGTCTGGCCCCGGGGCTCGACCACAGCGGGGATGGGCAGTGTGACCTCACAAGCTCTGACTTAAGGATGCCGTGGGGTGGGGGGGTGGACGGTATGGGGGAATAAGTGGTAGGTTCACGGACCTGACCTCACCTATTTCCAGAGAACCGAGGGCCTTCTCTGACACGGTCCACACTCCCTCCCTGGACTCTGACAGTGAGTCAGGAGAAGGTCCTGCCGTCAGGTACCTAGGGCCTTGCAGGGTAGCTAGGGAGGTAGGGACAGAGACTTGGAGGCAGGGGTCATTGGTGAACCACGGAGGGCAGGGCAAGTCTGGGCTCCACTGGGCCGAGGGGCGCTGGCCCAGAAAATAAGCACCCTTGGCGGGGTGGGGTGCAGGTCTGGAGAAGAGCAGCTGAGGGTCCTGGGTTCGAGGACAGGTCTCTGGGCGGTGGGGACGGCACGGCTCCTGTCTTCTGTCATGTTGCTGTTTGAGAACTGACATTACACAGCAGTTGGCAGAGGGAACAGATAATGTGAATTGATAGCACACGGGGCAGGGCAGGGGGAAGGGGCTCAAAGACAGTCAGAGCCAGTGCCCCCGGCCCCTCCCTTGCCCTGCGGGCCCCACACCAGCCTTACTGACCCTGTGCAGGAAGGGAGGGAGCCTTGCCCTCTGGTCCCCTGCTCCAGCCACAGCGCCCCCCCACCCCACCCTGCCCACCCAGCCAGGCTCCTGGAGTTTCCCCAACAATAGAATGGAGGCAACAGCATCAGAAGGGTCTCTCAAAGATGCCGGAGGAGACCGATGGGCTGAGCCCACCACCCCCACCAGCCCTGGAGACACTCAGCGCTGCAGCCAGCATGTGACCTGGAGGTTCCAGGAAGGAGGAAGCAGGTTCCTGGGGTGTCCAGGCCACCGCCCCTCCAGGGAACCCAGCCCATGTGTGCAGCCCCACCGCCCTCAGCTCTGCAGACAGCCTGGCTAGGGCTATAGAGGCCCCGGCAGCCCAGAGTCCCGGGGACTGAGCTCCAGATACACGCTGGCATCCGGGTCTGTTTGCTCAGCAGAGAGTCTGTCAGACACACGTTCTCCGGTTCCAGCCCTTTTCGAACCAGATTTATCTGATTTCTCATCTTTATTTTGGCAGAGGTAAAAATGTAATTTCTAATTTAAAATTTAAAAAACCATCACCCTCATCAAAATGCACTCAGCTCAGATGGTGTTTGGGAAATTAACTCTGTCACTCTCACACACACCGGCACATGGCCCAGCAACGGGGACAGCTCTCCCCCCTCGGATGCTCCAATGCCCCTCTCCCCCTAGCTTTCCACGTGAGGGGCCACTGAACCTCCCTGCAGCAGGGGGCCTGCAGACTGGGGGCCTGTGGGCTGAGGGCCTGCAGACTGGGGCCTGCAGATTGGGGGCCTGCAGACTGGGGCCTCTGGGCTAGGGGCTGAAGATTGGGGGCCTGCAGACTGGGGCCTCTGGGCTAGGGGCTGAAGATTGGGGGCCTGCAGACTGGGGCCTGTAAATTGGGGCCTGTGGGCTGGGGGCCTGTAGACTGGGACCTGGGGTTGAGGGGAGGGCCTGCAGACTGGGGCCTTTGGGCTAGGGGCTGAAGACTGGGAGCCTGAGGGCGAGGGACCTACAGACTGGGGCCTGTGGGCTGGGGGCCTGCAGACTGGGACCTCTGGACTAGGGGCTGAAGACTGGGAGCCTGTGGGCTGGGGGCATGTAGACTGGGGCCTGTGGGCTAGGGGCTGAAGACTGGGGGCCTGAGGGCGGGGAACCTGTAGACTGGGGCCTGCGGGCTGGAGCCTGTGGGCTGGGGGCCTGCAGACTGGGGCCTGCTGAGGGGGAGGGGCCTGCAGGCTGGAGCCTCTGGGCTAGGGGCTGAAGACTGAGAGCCTGTGGGCTGGCGGCATGTAGACTGGGGCCTCTGAGCTAGGGGTTGAAGACTGGGGGCCTGCAGACTGGGGGCCTGTGGGCTGGGGGCCTATGGGCTGGGGCCTCTGGGCTAGGGGGCTGAAGACTGGGAGCCTGAGGGTGGGGGGCCTGTAGACTGGGGCCTGCAGGCTGGAGCCTTGGGCTGGGGGCTGAAGACTGGGGGGCCTGAGGGTGGGGGGCCTGTAGACTGGGGCCTGCGGTCAGGGGCCTGCAAGCTGGGGGCCTGCAGACTGGGGCCTGCGGGCTGGAGCCTGTGGGCTGAGGGCTAAAGACTGGGGTCCTATAGACTGGGGCCTGTGGGCTGGGGGCCTGCAGACTGAGGCCTGTGGGCTGGGGGGCTAAAGACTGGGGTCCTATAAACTGGGGCCTGCGGGCTGGGGGCTGTGGACTGGGGCAGGGTCTAGACACCAGAGAGCCAGGTTGAGCTGGCAGTGGGAGCAGGGCTGGAGGCAGCCCCTCACTGCCCCCTACCCAACCTGCTGTGTGACAACTAGCTGGTAGATTCTCCTCTCTGGTCTGGATCTGGCTCTTGCTGAGACCCAGATGGCATCATGGGGGAACTACTGTGACATCTGAGATTCATGAGAGGAGTAGGAGAGGCCAGAGAAGGGCCCAAGCACAAGCTAAAGAATTAGAACAACTAACATTTATCCCAGATAAACCACACACATGCTATGCACCGTGGGGACCACCAGGGGACTTCCCTGACCTTCAGCTTCCTCTTCTGGGAAGGGCTTGGCCTCAGTCTTTTTCCAGGCATGGGATGGTGTATGCCCGGCGCAGCTTACAGTGGGGCTGGTTTTCAGAGGGATTCATCTGATGCACCCACTGTGTAATTCGAGCAAGATGAATATCAGTTTATATAACTAGAGAAACTCCACTGAGGGGGTCAGAGGTCGACCTCATTGCATTCTGCATTTGCCAGACAGAGGTTCACAAGTCTCCGAATGGGCCATCCCTGGTGTGCTTTACAGGATCCCAGACCTGTGCTTGCCGCCCCCACATCCCCCAAGAGAGCTTAACCTGGGTGACGCTCCCCAGGGCACTGTCAGCGGCTGGCACTCGTCACCCTCTCTGTTAGGTGTCATCCTCTTCTCCCTGTTTTACAGATAGAAAACCTGAGGCTCCGAGAGGTAGGACAGAGCCTCAGTGGGAGGGTCCAGAGGCTGCAGGCACAGCAAACTGGTACCTGTGAGCAAAGGCCAGGCCACAAGGCTGGTATCCTCACTGAAGGGCTGGCAGACATGCCAGCCCAGGAGAGGGGAGCCTGGAGTGTGTTCCCAGCTGACCTCTCTTAGGAACAACCTGTTGTGAAATGACTGCGATCTAAACTTCCCTAGAGGAAAAGCCATCTTCCCTCGGGGGTCTGGAGACCAGCTCTCTGGAGACGGGCCTCCCAGAAAGAACTCGCCTCATGCAGTTTTCTGGTGAGTCACACATCATGCAGGCTGTGGCAATTACAGCCCTATGTGCCATCAGGCCACCCTGTACCGTGAGAACCCAGCACAGGGGGGCAGCCACATCAGGGAGGAGGAAAAAGCAGTGAACAAGATAGAATGCCCCCATCGCAGGGGCTGGGGCAGGAATGAGATGGAATTTTGAGTCTAGTATGATATCCCCAGATATCCCCAGGACCATGACCCAAAAGCAGCCTTGGGGTGAGGCCATCCTGACAAGTTCTAGGCAGAGCCTTGTTTCTCTCCTCCTGTGGTTCTGTCTTAGCCTCTCATGAGGTGTGTGTGGCTGGGGGACGTTTACTGTCAAAAGGGCCAACCCAGTCAGGGATGGGCGGGCAGCCATGGAGCAAGGCGATGACAGGGGCAAGTTGCCATCCAGCATCCCCAGTATTGTGCGCGTGGCTGGGATCTTACCTTCCACTCTCCATCGCTTGAGTCAAGCATTGCCCTTGCAGAGCCCACCATGAGCTGTCTAACCCCCTCACTCCCAGAAAAGACCTGGGAGATGTCAAAACATAGCTGCTTCTCCTCCCCACACCAAGGTGAGCCTCAGTGTGGTGCTTGCTAAAAACAATCTCCCCCACCAGCTTGCCAAGATGTCTGCTCCTCAGCCATCTGGCTCAGGCATTAGGAATCCCTTGGAAAGCTGATACATGCGACTTAGGGGGAAGAAGCAAACAGCTGCTGAAGCCCTGCTCTCCATCAAGCACCTGACAAATACCACCCTGTTAACTCCTCATAGTCACTCAGCATGACAGGTGGGGAAATGGGAGTCAAAGTCGTGACAAGGCAGATGAGGACTTGAAGCCAGTTCTGTCTGTCTCTGAAGAATCACACTCTCCCTGGGGGACAGGTTGTTGGTCCTTCTGCAGCGCCTTTGGTCGAATTCACCGTCTGATAAATACGTCCCGATGTGGACAGAGAAGGTAGAAAGGATAGTGGGGTGGCTGGGCGGCTGGGAGCTGTCCACAGAGGCGAGGTGCTGAAAAGCCCATTCCTCCACGTTGCTGGGAGAGGGTCAGAGAAGATGCCAGTTCAGTCAGTTCAGTCACTCAGTCATGTCCGACTCTTTGCGACCTCATGGACTGTAGCCTGCCAGCCTCCCTATCCATCACCAACTCCTAGAGCTTGCTCAAACCCATGTCCATTGCGTCAGTGATGCCAACCAACCATCTCATCCTGTCATGCCCTTCTCCTCCTGCCTTCTATCTTTCCCAGCATCAGGGTCTTTTCCAGTGAGTCAGTTCTTCATATCGGGTGGCCAAAGTATTGAAGCTTCAGCTTCAGCATCAGTCCTTCCAATGACTATTCAGGACTGATTTCCTTTCAGATCTCCTTGCAGTCCAAGGGACTCTCAAGAGTCTTCTCCAACACCACAATTCAAAAGGATAAATTCTTCAGTGCTCAGCTTTCTTTCTGGTCCAGATCTCTTGACTTTTGTTGGCCAAATAATGTCTCTGCTTTTTAATATGCTGTCTAGGTTTGTCATAGCTTTTCTTCCAAGGAGCAAGCGTCTTTTAATTTCATGGGGGAGAATATTGTGGTGGTCCCTGAAAATCTCACTAATTCTACCCTAAATGTATGCCTCCCACAGGAAAAGTCTACATCTCCCAACTTGCTCCAACTCCTTCCATCCCTTTCTTTCTATTGCACTCGTTGCATTTCTATTTAGGCCTTCTTGACCTCCATCCATTATATCCACCTCTGAGAGTACCATCTGTGCACATATGCCTCATTATAAAAGTCTTATAGCTTTCAGAGGAACAAAGGTCACCCAGGAAGGCAAAACCATGAGAAACTACCAGAGTGGGTACCCAGGGCAGTTGAAGTCAGTGAATTTGGAAGGACTGAAGAGTCAGTCTATGGTGGCTGAATCAGTTCAGTTCAGTCGCTCAGTCATGTCCAACTCTTTGCAACCCCATGGGCTGCAGCATACCATGCTTCCCTTTCCATCACCAACTCCCGGAGCTCACTCAAACTCATATCCATTGAGTCAGTGATGCCATCCAACCATCTCATCCTCTGTCATTCCCTTCTCCCTCCTTCAGTCATTTCCAGCATCAGAAGAAAAGCTGAGATGCAGGTACAACAAGAAGCAGGTGAAGAAACTGTGGTGTCAACTGAAGCAAGGAAGCTACTCGGCACAAAGTCTGTGACTAAATGGTGATAGCTCTGGACACTCTGTTGACCTGTGAGCAGGAGGGTGGTGCTCTAGGCTCAAGCAAGGACTGGACAAGGTGAGGGTCATCCCCTGAAAGCCAAGGAAGGCCATGACTCAGTGATTCCCTCATTCAGTTGTACCTATCCAGTGCTTACTATGTGCAGGCATGATACCACCAACCCCTGGAATCTTCTCCTGACCTTCCCCACTCCCACCAAAGCTGGGGACACCCAAGTGTTGCTCGTGTGGACTTCCATCTCCCCCACACTGGACCACAGGTGCATGGGGCAGGGACGTGGCTGCCGCCCCCACTTCCACATCCCCATTGCCTGAAACAATGATCAGCTCCTGAGAATCACTCAACATTGTTGAATAAATTCATTGACTGAATTGCTATGATTTTCTCATGGAAACGTCAGGCTAGAGAGCTTTGCTGTCAAGTAGCCCAGGTTCAAGATCTGAGCACTTATGCTGTAAGGCCGTGGACTTCAACCATGTGCCTCTGCCTCCCCAGCCCTCCAACAGGGACTATGACCATGAGCCACTGACGCCTTCTCTTGGGGGCGTCACAGGGAGAACAGGAAGCGACAGACTGGAGACAGCTTCACCCAAAGCAAGCAGCCATGCACATTTTATCTCCTTCCAGTTTATTCTCCAGAAAGGAGCGTCTTTGTCATCCCACATCAGAAGGACAGCACCCTGCAGGGCTCAGGTGCTCAAAAGACACGTGGAGGATGATCGCAATGATTCACACACGGGAGGACACTTAGGGACCAGCTGGGGCCCTGAAGCGAGTTGAGTCATCTTGGATCCGATTGGAAAATTGTTTGTAGTTGAATTATTGGCCAGGATTGGGTTAAAGTCCCCAAACTGGTCTGAGGCCAACTGAAATGAATTGAAGGAATTGAATTTTGCCAAATCGAAAAAAGGAAATCGAATTCTAGAGAAAGAATTCAACAGAATGGAATTGAAAGAAAACTGACCCAATTTGATTTGGATTGAGTCAAGGTGAAAACTGAAGACAGTTGGATCTGAGGTCTGGGGTTGAACTGAGAGGAGGGACGGGGAAGACTTGGGGGCAGATGACATCACGTGAATTGAGTTGAAGTGACATTTTCAGAACATGTGACTACAGCTTACGTTCATTTTATCTAGAGTCAGGGGAGACCGCCCCAGAGTTGCCCCAGCTGCACTTAGTCTCTGGATTTGGTTGTTTGGAGAGCATTTACGGAGCACCTACTGCACACACATGCTGGGCTGAGGCCTCGGACATCAGGGGATCCTGCATGGCCTGGCGACTGAGGGACTCAGGCTCAATAGCCCACTGTGTGCCGAGGACCAGCGGTCTGCCCGAGAAAGCCACAAACAGGACCGGCCAGGAGGAGCTCTAAGCAGGCCAGCCTCATGAGGGTGCCCTCCTTTGGCACCCGACCTGGATGGTGCAGTGCCCCACGGCAGGGAGCCATGTCTCGAGCCACAGGGACAAGCACCAGGAAGGCTGTGAGGCTGTGGCTCTGACCCTCAGCTTTCTCTTCGGTAAAACGTGGACAGTAGCTTCCTTGGAGGAGAGTTCCAGAAGAAGGGGAAGTCAGTTTCTCTTCTCCACTAACAGCCACCTCACTAGCCCCAGATGACAGCTGAATCTCTCCTTTTAGTTCCCCAAAGACACTGTGATTCTGAAGCCTGTGACCACCTGCCCATCTCCTAGAGGCCACAGGCCCAGGCAGAGTGACCACTTCCAGCCCTCGGGGTTCACTTACCTCCTGCAGCTTCCCCACAGAGACCCTGAGTGCCACCAAAAGCCACTTTCCAAGTCTCCTCAGCCCTCCCTGTGTCTCACCTTTCAGGACCTGCAGCCTTCCTGTGGGCTCAGTAACATAAACACCTCCTCCAGGAAAGCCTCCAGTGCGCCCAGGGCTCACACCACCCCAGGGCCAAGCTGTTTTCATCTCTGAGCCCGGGGCTGTGCGTAGGGTGGGTGACATGACCCACCTGTGTGGGGTTTTACCCCCAGTTTGTTCCCATTTTGAAGGCTTCAAGGACCGTCTTGGATGATGAGTCTCAGGGCTCCTTCCCCTTCTCGGCATAAGCATAACAGGAATCACCACCGCACGTGCTGACCCAGAAAGAGGAGCTGAGCTGCTTCTGAGCTTTTGCATCGTTTCTCTGTTATTTTTCCCCAAGTTGTGTCAAGTTCAAGGATTCTTAGTCAATTAGTCTAAGAATGCGTCGGCCTTGTTGTCAGATTTCTAATAAGCATTTTGTGCACGTGTGGAACTGCAAATGCATGCCTCCTGCCAGGGCCTCCTGAGCCCTCTCAACTCCTGGCGTTGCCTGGATTGGTTTCTATTTTACTGGGAAGGGAGAGAGAGAGGAGCAAGGCTGGAACACGCTGCCCTTCCTGGAGGACAAGGGCTCCTTCAGCCCATCTGCACACAAGGTGGGTTTGATCTTAGCACTTCCCTGGGGGCTGGTGGGGCCACGGAAGAGCCTCTCCACTCCCTTCCCAGCCATCACTTAGCCACCCCAGGGCAACCTGGGGTCCAAGCCCCGTGTTCAGATCCACATCTCCCACTTAGCCATCCTACCCCTGCCAGAGGCCTTAACCTCTCTGAGCCTCAGTTTTCACATCGTTAAAGTGGGGATAATAACAACTGCTTCCCAGGGGTGTTGTGTCAATTAAATGAGATGATGAGTGAAAAATGCTTCACACACACAGCAATGCATGCATCTCATACTAGCAGCTGCTTAACAGTGAGTATTAGTGCTACTTCCAGTAATAGTAATGAGGTTGATGGTGATACTGGGATTTTGGGGTTAACAGATGTAAACTCGTTATATATAGGATAAATGAACAAGGTCCTACTGTATAGCACAGAGAATTGTATTTAATATCCTGTAATAAGCCATAATGGAAAAGAACATACATATATTAATATACATAACTGAGTCACTTTGCTGTATAGCAGAAATTAACACAACACTGAAAGTCAACTATACATCAGTAAAATTTTTTAAAATAAATATTGTTAATAGTAATAACACAGCAAATATATTCATAAATCCATCACCCTTTTGCGGGGTAAAGCATACTCTTTAAAATTTTTTTGAAAATCATAGGAAAACAGAAAGAAAAATAGACATAAAAAGAGCACCCCAGTCCCTAAAATTCACTCTCAACATCATGGTGTTTGCACAGTTTTTCCTCCACACGTAAGATTTTCGTTTGTTTTTCCCTATCATTTAAACACCTCCTTCTCTTTTAAAAAAAAAAAAAGTCTGAACTTTACATCATATGCATTTCTATGTTTTTGCAGATATTCTTATAAGCTCTTTATTTAATAAAGAAATTAAGCCTCTGTCTGTCATATTTGCTGCAAATATATTTCCCAGGCCATATTCTTTTGCCTTTTATTTGGTGGTTTAATTTTGACATGCAGAAGATTTTCATTTTTATGCAGTCAAATCTGTCCATATTTTCTCTCCTGATTCCTTGTATTAGTTCTAAACTTAGGAAATCTTCCCTCTCCCGAGGCGTGATGAATATTAAATTCTACTTAATTCTCACTTTTCTGGGCCCTGATTTTTTTTTTAGTATACTTAACGCTAATCCAAAGGGAATTCATTTCCTGAGCGGGTCTAGATGGGGCTGAGTCTGCCTGCCACCAACCTTCACAGAGGAGGGGTCTTCTTTCGGCTCCCATGCCCCCCCGGCACCCTCCCAGGGTCACCTGCCTTGCCAGTCCCCCAGAGCCTGGGCTCTGCCAACGCTGCACCCTTCCTGGCCCACATCCCCCTGACCAATGGTTGGAATGAGCCCATGGCTGGAAATTTACTTCCAGAGGACAAATGAGCTTGAAATGCTCGAAAGTGAGTCCAAGAGAAAAATGACCTCAAAAGTGGGACAAATTGCTGCTAGTGCGACACGTTTGGTGAGCAACATCTTCCAGCAACTGCGTCCTGCACCCCCACCTCTGGGCCGGCTCCTGGCCACCCAAGCCGCCCCCTCCCCACAAGGACTCCCAGGGCTGCTCCCCCAGGGCCTTCAAACAGACCTCCCTTTAAGGCTCACAACCCCCTGGAGAGGAGGCAACATCGCCCACACTGCAGATGACAAACTGAGGCCCCAGGGAGCCGCAGGCTCCATGGCCGCCCAGGGAGGGAGTGGAGGATGGGACCACGGGCCAGATCCTGGGGTCTGGAGCTCTGCCAACCTGTGATGCCCCTGCCACCGCCCTGCCCTCCATGGGCCTGAGGAGTGAGGGAGGAGGAGGCGGCCGTGCCAGGCGTGCCCTGGGTCAGGGGTGCTGCATCACAGCCATCACCATCTTGGGACACAGGGAACCCAGAGCCTGAGCGGGCCCCAGGCTGCCCTGTCTGCTGCCCCCTCCTGCCAGCCCAGGACCAGTGGCTGACCCTCCACGGCCCCCCACCCCCTGCCCTGCGGGGGCTTCTGCTCAGAGCACCGTGGCTCACTGCTCAGCCTCCTGGAGACCTGCCCTCACACTGCTCAGCTCCGTTCCTCCCGGAGAAGCCCACGTGGGAATCACGGCCAAAGGGAAGAGAAACTGCTCTTCAACAGGAGCAAGAGAGACCCGCCCAGGCTGCAGCGGCAGCTTGACGGAGAGATTCAGGTCAGTCCAGAGGGGCCCCCACCCCAAGTGTGAGGCAGCCCGGGACAAAGCCAGTGCCATACTGCCGGCTCACTCCTGGGAGGGGGAGCAGGAAAGGAGGAGGGGTAAAGAGCCACTGATGCCTGGAGCCCCCCACGGGGGACACGCAGGACCAAGAGATGTGGCAGAAGCCTCCTGATCCGCCTCCCCACACACACAGGCCAAGGGACGGACCTCAGACGCAGTTCACCAGGTCAGCGACTCCTCCAGTGGGCAGGGCGGAGGGAGGAAGCGGCGGCGCCCATAAGGGCATCGTCCAGTCTGACCTTGAGGACAGGCTCACACTGGGCAGTGCCACCGCTATTGTGCAAATGACAAAGCAGGGGCAGAGGAGGCGACAGCCTCAGAGCTGGGGGTGGGGGGCTGAGCCCGCTGGTCTCCAGAGCCAGGTGGGCAGTAGTGGGCACTGAGACCCAGTTCCGGTTTCTGGAACGAGGCCCTGGTGTGGAGACGCTCTGGAAAGGACCATAAATCGCCAGGTGCTGACGGATGCAGGCAGGGTGGGGGACGCCTCGCAACAGCATTCTGATGCCGGCATGTTTATGGGCTTCTTAGATGCTCACCAGGTGGAGAGGGAATGCTCGGCTTATTAATTTCCTAGTTAATCATGCAGGACGTTTGGTAATTAGGAGCACTCTCATCCCTGATCACGCTGGCCAGCCCCAGACTGGGCCGTAAGTCACTCCAGGTGGTGGGAACAGGTGCCAGGAATCGCAGCCCCCGGACCTGACTACAGGAGACACTGCTGAGGGGCCATCTCCGACCCCCAGCCTCTAGAGCCTCAGGCATATTGTGCGGGATCCTTGGCTCATATGAACCTGGAATCAAAACCGAGAGTCTCCACCCCCGTGAGTGAACACGTGCGCCATTTGTCTTAGCACGTGGGTCGTCTTGTGCAGCCAACAGCCCTGGACTGTTCCTGCCAGCGTCAAGGTCACCGTGTCCCCAGTCACCATTCAGGGTTCCAGGGGACCAGCAGCAGGGGACGTGGGCAGGAGGCCACTTCTGGGACTGCGTCTAGTGCTGAGGTCAGGAGAGCAGGAGGCTGGCTTGCGAGGGGAACTCAAGCGCTTGAGCCATGACCAGGGGAAGGCAGCAGTGTGTGCAGGAGCCAGGGCCAGAGGCCAGCACATGCAGAGGCCCGGGGGCAGAGAGGAGCTCGGGGAGGACTTTCTGATCGGGTCTGGCTGGCATGAGGTCCTACAGGAGACACCACCACGAGGACATCACCTGAAATGGTCAGTTCTCTCTGCTGGCTGCTGCAGGCTTGTCTCGTCCCCCTGGGCCTCATTCCCCTGGCCTTTTCTTACAGGACAGCCAGGAGTCCATCAGATCATGACTCCCCCAGCTCAAATCCCCGCCAGGGCACCAGTGGGCTACCCACACTCTCCAGGCCACAGCCAGTCTCCACAGATTCCTCCGCAGCCCCCACTGGGCCATGCTGGCTGCCCAGAGATGCATCCTGCTGCCCTGGGACCAGGGCCTCTGCCAAGCAGCATCCTTGCCCCTCCTCCCTGTCAGTCACGGTCATGCTTCAGACCATCACCGAGGACCCTCCCCCAGGGCAGCACCCCTGACTCTGCGGACCAGGCCAGAGCACTCAGCACCACGCACCGGTTCTTCCCATGATGCGTCCCAGGCGCAGTCTTCCATCTGGTCCTGTGACTGTTTGAAGCACATCCGTCTCCACACCACGGAGGCTGGGGGCCTCTCAAGGGAAGAGTCGCCTCTCCTCGTGATGTCCGTGGAATTTCTAGAGCCTGGCATAGCACTAGCTGTATGGTAAGCACACCCCCTGTTCACACACTTAGGAAAGCAGGTTCTCTGTGAATGAATGATATTATTAAGCAAGCTAGGGAAGATTGATTCAGGGTACAATTTGGGGTAGAAAAGGATGGATGGGTGAATACCCAGACATGCACAGAGGCTCGCCTGGAGGGAGATGCTGGGGTCTTTCCAATCTCTTCCTGTACTTACCTGTATTTCTGACATCTGAAAAGAAAATATCTACGATCAGAAACCCACAGCGAAGAGTGAGAGGAGAAAGGAGCTGCCTGAAGTAACATGGGGACAAGGGGCGTGTGTGAGACTAAAGGCAGAGGGGCCTGAGCTCTGTGTTCTGGGGAGTAAACTGTCCCCACGGGGCACTGGCCTGGAGCTCTGATCCCACTGCACATGCAGACCCGGCTGGACAATCGTGTGAGTGGGTGGTGGGCAGTGGGAGCAGGGTTCTCCCTGTTGGAGAAGGGGAGGGGCTGGGGTGTTCCCCGTGGGGATGGATTAGCACTGGACACACCAGGATGAGCACCCATCTAGCTTAATAGAGATACAGGTGAGCACACATAGAAACGTCTGCACATGCGTGTGCACCGGGTTGGTGACACACACATGTGTCCTTATTCTGTCGGCTGAGAACCTGGAGCAGTGACACCCAGCAGGAGCAGGCACCCCCAGCACCCAGATGTTGGCTTCTAACCCCTTTCTCCAGGCGGGACTCCTTGGAGGAACAGCTGACTCTGGGATGGAGCAGGGCACGTGACGAGCCCGGGGCACCTGCTGGGTCAGGAAGGGGGATCTGTTCAACCAAGAGCATCACCAAGGAGCGTATCAAGGTCGATAGGAAGAGCTCCCGGTGGCTGCTGCTGGAACAACTCCAGCAACAGAAATACCGTGGCCATGGATTATACCCTAAAGAATAAACTGGTTACCCTTGAGCTCATACTGACATAAACACATGATTGGATAAATAAATAAACAAATATGGACAAATCTCCCATGCCAAAAATCCTAAATAACGTTTGCAGATACTCTGCCCTGATGGAGGAGGAGCAGGACCTCCCCTCCCACTCTCCAGACACGGGCCCTGCACAGTGGCTCCCTTCCAAGGCAAACAGGATGGAGAAGGGGTGGCAGTGACTTTCACTGGAGAACCTGACAAACACTGCCTTCGCCTGTGACCAAGGTCAACATCCACAGTCAACAACAGCGTTGACAGCCTGTGCTTGCGATATAATGTAGTAAGAATGGCATTTTTCTGTGTTCTTCCTTCTCAAAACACATCATCCCTGTCTAATCATGAGAAAAACATCAGAGAAATTCTACAAAATATCTGACTCCCTCAAAAATGTCAAGGTCATCAAAAACAAAAGAAAGTCTGAGAATGTGCCACAGCCAAGAGGGGCCTCAGCGTGGAGCAGGAAACTGAGATTTGAACAAAGACAGAGTTCATTTAATAATAATCTATCAATACTGATTCCTTAGTTGTAGCAAATGCAGCATAGTCATGTAAGATGTTATTAATAGCAGGAAACGGGTGTGGGTATATGGGAACTCTCTGTACCATCTCTGAATTTTTTCTATAAATCTAAAACTATTCCACAATGTAAAGTTTATTTTTAAAATCACAGTGAGTTGTATCAACAAAAACAAATCAGAAAAGAACTGGCATCGTTCTAAGAGAAAGAAGAGCAAGATTTGGGGACAGACAGAGACACACAGAGGAGAGGCCACGTGATGAAGGAGGCAGACAGTGATGCAGCTGCAAACTTTGCAGGGCCCCAGAAGCCGGAGGATGCGGGAAGGACCCTTCCCCAGAGGCCTTAGAGGCAGTGCAGCCCTGCCCACAACTTTTGGACTTTCAGCCTCCAGGACTATAAGAGAATCCACTCCTGTTGCTTTAAGCCACTTGTCTGTGGTGATTTGTTGCAGCAGCCCTTCAAGACTCACGCCATGTTCTACCATTTCATTCCTCATTTCACACTCGGAGGAATCAGAAAAGGGGATGCAACTATATTCTTCATTCATGGCTGAAGTGCCTGCAGCTCAGAGAGGTTAACACATGTGCCCAAGAGTGCTCAGCTCACTTCATCCCACTGGCCCAGGGCAGGAGTGACTGGTCTAAATTCACTAACAGGAAGGTCACGGCACTGTGGCCAGACAAGGCAGGGCTAAGACCCAGCATGTGGAGTGCAAACTCAGTTCAGCCGATGGCTCAACCAGTCCGGGCTGCTGTTACAAAATGCTGTACACTGGGGGCTCACGCATCAAGGACTTATTCCACACAGTTGTGCAGGTTGGGGGCTGAGAGGGAGATGCCGGCAGGGTCAGGTCTGGTGAGGACTCGCTCACTGGCTTTCAGACTTCTTGCCGTAGCCTCAGATCATGTGTCTCTTCCTCTTCTCACAAGGACGCTAATTCCATGCTGGGGGCCCCACCCTCGTGACCCCATCTAAGTTTAAATGTTTCCCACACGAAATGCCTGCCTCCAAACACTATCACACTGGGGAGGAAGACTGCTTGACTGGGGGACACAAACATTCAACTTCCTATGGGCTGTGAGGCTTCAGGCCAGTCTCTCTGCCCCTCTGGACCTCGAGTCTCCCCATCTGTGAATCAGTTCCTACAGCATTGCCTGCTTCGTGGAGATGTTAGAGATTAAACTGTAAATATACACTAATTACTTGGCAAAGCACCCATGAAGATCTGTGGTCACCCTCCACTGGTCACCCTGACCACAGCCCCAGTCTCAGTGCCACAGATACCACATGGGCGAGACACCCCAAGCCCTTCTCACAGCCTCTCCCTGCAGGGTCCCCCTCGCTCCTTTCTGAAGCTCAGGCATAGGGTCTGCAAGGCTGTTGACATACCTTCCTGCTGGAGAAACTGCCCCCAGAACGTGGGCGACTCGTCTTCAGGGCCCAGTTCACTCCAGCACCCCACTCTGCTAGGGCCAGGTCTCCACCTCCATACCCCTGACCCAAGCCTGGCACTCACCCGCTTCTTCCTGCTGACACTTCTCACAGCCAGCCAGGACTCTCCCTTGGCCACGTCCATTCAGCCAGTCGAGAAGCTCTTTCTTAGTGGTGGCTCATGGGCTAGACCATTTCACACACCAGGAAAGGAAACACCCCTTCTCCATGCACCTCCTCCCCATGTGGCTAGAGCCCCAGCTGTGTGACCTTGGCAGACCACTTACCCCTCTGATCCATCATCTTTACTGTGGAATGTTAGTGATGACCATGACGTCACAGAGCAGCTGCCTGGGGTCCATGAGTTTATCCGTGTGAATGCCTCCAACTCAGCGCCTTGCCTAAGAGGTGCCTGAGAAGTGTTGTAAATGGATCTTTCCCTCCTCTATGATGAGTCAAGGGGACATTCTGGAGACAGGCCCCTGCCTTCATCATGGGGCACAGAAGAATCACTTAAAAACATAAAAATCACATTTTTACTGTTATTAAAGTAATAAGCATTGACTGCAAATGTCATAAAAAAATTTTTTTAAAAGCTAAGACAATACCTAAAGGAATGATGAAGTGAAAGAAAATTACTGGCAATCTCATCTTGTGGAACCATTAAAATGTTGGTAAATAGGTTTTAAGCTTCATGTTCTACATTATTCTTAGAGCGGGAGAGCAGGAGTGATGGGGAGAGAGAGAAAGGATTGTGTGAAGTGGCCCCATTTGGGACATGTTGCCTGTGCTCTGCAATCACGTGCAGTACCTCCCGCCATGGACAGCTTTCCACATCAATAAACTCAAGTCCGCATTATCTCCAAGCCACCCGGGAGCCCACGCCACGGACGAGTCATTGTCTCTCTCACCTCGCTCCACCGTTACCCCTTCGGTTCATCTCCAGTCCTGGCCTGCATGCTGGCTGGTCATTCGCAAAACCCACTGCAAGAGCATCATCGCACTCATACCCACAGGCTCACACCCAGAGATTTTGTTATAATCCACCCCTGGGAGGGAATCACTGAGTCAAAGGTTGTGAGCACTTTAGGTCTTCCACGACACAGCCGCAAAAGGCCTTCCAAGAGCCACATGTCAGATGGTACCCCCCACCCTCCAGAGTGTGGGGTGCCTAGTCCCCATATCTTTCCAGCCCTGGCACCAGCTTCAAGTAGGAGAGGGCAAGGGCGCCATCTGACATGAGGTTCCTGGACCTCAAGGAGCCGCTCACCCTCTCCAAATACTCAGGTACCTATCTGTGGGTGCACTTATGCCTGTATGCACATGTATATACACATGTGTCCCAGGGGCCCGTGTATGTGTATGAACGTGTGCACACACGTGAGTGTGCATTATCTGCTTTCTCCCTGAGAGTGTGAGCTGCAGGACAGTTACAATTCAGCATTGCTTTTCTTGGCCTCCACCCCTTTTTTCCCTCAGAAATGAGCTCCAAGTATCTGTTAAATAAATAAACTCCAAAAGAAAAATGGACAGAGATGTGATTCGGTCAATTCCCCAAGAAAAAAATAAAAACAGCCAAAAGACACTCAGACTCTGCTCCAATTCTATGTTTAATCAGCCACAGGATGTCTTTAAGGCTTCCTCTTTCCATGTTAGAGAAAGGATTGGGAGCAAGGTGAAGGCAGGTGCCTGACCCACCAGGTGCAATGGGGGCCGGACCCTGGCTCCCCACCTGTAGACCACAGCCACCACGGCCCCTGAGTGTCTGTCTCATGGGAGGCTCAGCTGGGCTAATGGCTGAGAAAGGATTCTGTGAGGGGACATGTGGGACAAGTGTCAGCTGCTTTGTTTTCTCTTTCTGCCACCATGGATGCTTAACTGTGAAGGCCTCCTTAGGACGCTGACAAGAGGGGAGAGTGAGGATGCATGTCACCAAGACGAAGGATCCAGTGCAAAGCTGCCTGTGGAGCCGTGCGCCTCGGGAATCTCATGATGAAACATTCATGGGCCCCTCCACTGGCCTCTCCTGAGCATTCTGCTCCAGGAGCTGCTGGTGTGGCGGGCTATATAACAGTAGCCCTGACTGCAAGCACTAGAGTCTGACACTACAAACAAGGACCAGGGGTACTCAGAACCTGCCCTTTGTAAGAGGCCCCAAGATGGGCAGCCTCATGCAGCCCAGGCATCGACGAAGGTGCAGCAGGACCCAGAGAGGGGTGACTGCGAGTGGCAGTGCCCGCTGTGGGCCAGGTGCTGCTCTGAGCGCATCACATGTGCTGGTCACCTGGCCCTCATGATGGCCCCCAATGTGGTCACTACTATTCTTACTTTGGAAGGGGAGAAAGTGAGGCCCAGGTGTGAAGTCCATCACCCTGTTATCACAAACATTAGCCAGGACTTGAGTTCATGTCCGTCTGCGCTGTGGGAGCACACATTCTTTCTCCATCTGTTTCAGTGGGGCTGCTGGTCATGCGACCCCTTCCCTCATTACAAGGACCCAGGAAGGACTGCTAGCGGCCCCAGCCCTGGCACGGCGGGCAAGTCACATGGCCCAGCCAGAGGTGATGAGACATCTTCACTATGTCTTTCGTGGACACGTAGGAGAGAGGTTCCCTTCCTTCCAACATGGACACGGGGTGAGGACCCATCTCCTGACCGGGTAGCTCCAGTGCTCCTCAGACAGCATGTCTGTGCCGTGGAAGTGTTAGTCACTCAGTCGTGTCCGCCTCTTTGTGACCCCATGGAATGTAGCCTGCCAGGCTCCTCCGTCCACGGGATTCTCTGGCAAGAACACTGGAGAGGGTTGCCATTTCCTTCTCCACGGGATCTTCCCAACTCAGGGACTGAACCTAGGTCTCCTGCATTGTCGGTAGGTTCTCTACCATCTAAGTCACCTGGCCAATCCCTTTCCACGTATGGGGAGAGGGGATCCTGAAATTCATGACACCCTGAAAACGTGGAGTGTTGAACGTGGTGAAATAAATGGAAGAAGAGGAGCTGCAGGAAGGAGAGCAGTTCCCAGTGCAGGCGGCTGCACAGTGTCCAGGGAAGTAAAGGGCAATCGTGTGCACGGCAGCCACGGGGGCAGGAGTGCGGGGCAGGGTGGGTGGGGGATCTGGCCAGGCCTCCTTGGAGCAGCTGGCTCCTCACCTCCTCACCATGCATGAGTGTGTACGGTCAGGGGCCAGGACCACACAGAGGCCACAGAGTGTGGCCCAACTGTGCGGAGCTTACAAAGGGGATAAAGCCAGTACTTTCCAGCCCACTCAGGGCCTCGATTACCAGCCCTGTGGGCCAACCCTTTGGCATCTGACAGATCAGAATTTGAATCCTGGCTCTACCACTAGCTAGCTGTGTGAGGTCAGGAAAGTTACTTAACCTCTCTGAGTTTGACTTTTCTCATCTGAAAAATGTAAGATAATATCTCTGCCCTCTTAAGGTTGTGGCGATAAGGAAAAGAAATTATATAAGTGCTCCAAAAATGCTTGCTGTTATCATTGCCATTTTACTGCTGTGATGGTGGTGGTGACGACAGTAATGATTGTGGTGGTGATAATGATGATTGTGATGCTGATGCTGGTGGTGGTGGTGGTGGTGTTGATGATGGTGATGGTGGTGGTGATGGTGGTGGTGATGGTGGTAGTGGTGATGATGGTGATAGTAGTGATGATGGTGATGGTGATGATGATGATAATTGTGATGCTGATGCTGGTGGTGGTGGTGGTGGTGGTGTTGATGATGGTGATGGTGGTGGTGATGGTGGTGGTGATGGTGGTGGTGATGGTGATGATGGTGATGATGGTGGTAGTGGTGATGATGGTGATAGTAGTGATGATGGTGATGGTGATGGTGATGATGGTGATGGTCGTGATGATGGTGACAGTGGTGGTGGTGGTGGTGGTGATGATGGTGATGGTGATGGTGGTGGTGATGATATGGTTATAATGGTGATGATGGTAGTGGTGATGATGGTGACAATGATGAGGACGACATTGATGAATGATGCTGTTAGGGTTGATGATGACGATGGTGTTGATAATGATGAAAATCCTCTACAATCCCTGAGGCATGGAGCCCAGTTTTGAAGTTAGGAAGCAGTGAGTCTCTCTCATCGTTCTACTCTTGTGTACCATCCCTCAGATGGTACCCAAGACACTGTTCCCTCTTCTCATGACTCTATAGCTTCTATGTATGAGCTATCCAGGAGGCTCCTAAAGATGAGTGATTTGAGTTGGCCTGCAAAGCATTCAATCAAATTCTGTATCACTGCAGTAAGTTTAAGGTGCACCAGGAAAATGGTAGCCAGGACCTGTGCTCCCATTAAAGGCCTCTAAGCCTAGAATAGGGGAGAGTCTGCAGGAGCCACCTGGCCCTACAGCTCCCCATCCTGTGCTAACCTCCTCCCTGAGGAGACTGGGCCTGCTACTGACACCCTGACCCCCAGAGGCAGGTACAGAAGAGAGACCCAGCCAAGGCCATAGATGAAAGAGCAAATGCGTAGGTAGAGGGGGTGGTGATGAAGCAGGAAGGACTTGGAGAAGGACTCCAGGTGAGCTCTGAACTTGCCCTCACCAGTCAAGGCACCCTGGCAATAAGAAATCAGTAATCCCATTTCTTATCATAGCATCAGAAGTCAGCTCCAGCAGGTTTAAGTGAGATCCAGAGCCTATAACGTAATAGCCAATGTCTAAACTTTCCATTGAAAAGTACTCACCACACCAAGAGCAGGATGATCTCAAACCTAGTGATAAAAGATGATCAATAGATGCCAACAGTGAACTGGCAGAGAAGTTAGAATTATCAGACACAGAGTTTTAAGCAGCCTTCATGAAATGTTCTGAAAATTACAACTTGTAACAAATGAAGAAATAAGAAATGTCAGCAAAGAAATGGAAGACATAAAAATAACTGATTGAAAGTTTAGAACTGGAAAATACAATAGCTGAAATTTTTAAACTCAGTGGATGAACTCAACAGCAGAATGGAGGGAATAGAAGGAAGAATCCACGAACTGCAAGATGGAAATTAGGCTTCCCTGGTGGCTCAAACAATAGAGAATCCACCTGCAATGTGGGAGACCTGGGTTCATTCCCTGGGTCAGTAAGATGCCCTGTAGAAGGAAATGGCAACCCTCTCTAATATTCTTGCCCGGAGAATTCCATGTACAGACGAGCCTGGAGGGCCACAGTCCATGGGGTTGAAGAGCTGGACATGAGTGAGCAACTAACAGACACACACACCAAATATGAGCAACACAAAGAAAGTGCAACCCCCCACCGCCCCCAAAGCAAGCACTAACAGAGCCTCGGGCATGTGTGGGACTATAACAGAGATTCCTGTCATCAGTGTCCCAGAGAAAGAGAGAGGAGTTGGATAATGTTCCTCAAGAAAGAATGGCTGGAAATCTCCCAAATTAAATGAGACATAAGCACACAGATTCAGAAGGCAAGAGAGCCCCATATTGGAAAACCAAGGAAATCCACACAAAGATTCATCTTTGTCAGATTTCTGAAAACCACAAAAACAGAAAATCTGGAACGCAACCAAAGAAAAACAACACTTTACCCTGAGGAGGAAAGCAATTGGAACGACAGTGAATTTCTCATCAGGAATTATGGAGGCTGGAAGGAAGTGAGAAAACACGTTTCAAGTACTGAGATAAAAGAGCTGTCAACCCAGAATCATATATCCAGTGAAAACATCCTTCAAGAGTGAGGGGGAAATCAAAACATTCTCAGGTAAGGGAAAACAGAGAATTTGTCTTGTGAGCAGAACTACCCTCAGAGATGGCTAAAGGTGGTTCTCTAGACAGAAGGGAAACAATAAGGCAAAGAATTGTGGAACATCTAAACCCCCACCACCAGAAATGAAGGGTGAACAACAGAAAGAATAAAAATACAGCTAAATGCAATATTTTTTATGGTTATGTTTGACAGTTGATGCAAATATTGTAGCATTGTCTGAGGTTCTATGTTTATGTACAGAAAATACTTTATTGTATTACAAATAAAAGATGGTAATGAGACATACAGGGAGGTAAGTTTTCTGCTCTTTGCTTGAACTGGTAAAGTGACAACACCAGCAGGCTCTGATGAGCTGCATATGTATAGTATAACAACTAGGACAGCCCCTAAAATAGTTGCAAAAAGAGATGCACTCAATAACCCCGCAGACAGATCAAAACAGAAGCCTACAAAAGACTTTTAAAGTAACCCATAAGAAGGCAAGAAAAAGAAAAGCGATCAACAAAAATCAGAAAGAACAAATGGGAAACAAAACATAAAATAGCATCCCTTTTTAAGACAACATTACCAAGAATTACGTTATATATAAATGACCTAAATATGCCAATTAAAATACAGAGACTGTCAGAGTAGATTAACCAACATAACCGAACTATATGAAGCCTGCAAGAAACTTACTTCAGATATCAAGATATAGGTGGACTGAAAGAAACAGATGGGAGAAGTTATGTCATGCAAACATTAATCAAAATCAAGAGCTCTTGTGTTAGTGCCAATACATCAACAACACATAACAGCCCTAAATGAATAGGAACAACCTCTGAGCTGCAAAGTATATTCAGAAAAAGACTGAGAGACGCTCAGGGAGAAAAGACACATCCACAAGTGCAGTTGGAGACCTCAACACTGCTCTCCCAACAACAGCACAACCACCCAACAGAAAATGAGGAGGACAGAGAAGAATGTAACAACATCCTCAGCAACAGGCTCAAGCCAACATCCGCTGAACACTTCACCCAACCCCAATAGACACACTTTCTTCTCAAGTGCCGGCAGAACATAACACAAGAGAGACCATCTCTTGGCCCATAAAACAAACCTCAAAAATTAAAAATAATTGGAAGTTTAGTGTAGTCTCCAGCACCATGGAATCCAGTGAGAAATAAATAACAGAAAGACAACAGGAAAATCTCCAAACACTTAATCCACGCACCAGAGTGGAAGTCCAAAGGGAAACAAAAATACATTGAACCAGATAAAAATGAAAATGCAACATACTAAACTCTGGGACATGGCTAAAGCAGCGCTGAGAGGGAATTTTATAGCACTAAGTGTTTACATTAGAAAAGATGAAAAGTTTCAAGAAAATAATCAGGCTTCCTCCTTGAGAACCCAGAAAAGGAGAGTGAATAAAGTGAAAGCAAGCAGAAGGAAGGACATAATAAAAATAAAAGCAGGAGTCAAAAAACCGAATGCAGAAAAACAACAGAGAAAAATCAATGAAACGGAAAGCTAGTTCCTTGAAACGATCAATAAAATTGACAAACCTATAAAGTGCTCAGTGAAGACTTACTTCCTCCTCTTGCCCTCTCAGAGGTAAGCTGGTCCCTGGGCAGCTCTTCACAGTCTTCAGGACACCTCTGTGCCCATCATCTCACTGAAACATCAGGACCACTCTGGACCATGGACAAAGCACCGATGTCCATCTTAGCAGTGAGGAAATCAAGGAGTGTGCTTTGCTCAAGGTCTCCCAGCGGCAAGGAGAGGGCAGGCTCAGAACAGGGCAAGCTCACAACAGGGCTGGCTGGTCCTGTCCCCACCCTTGCTCGGTAGACATGGCTGAGTCTGGAGCAGGGCTTCAGGGGGTTGTGTTTCCTCCACAGAGGAGCCTCTGCCTCTGTTCATGTTTAGCTGAATTAGCAGGATTAGCTGAGTGATTTAGTTTCTTCATCTGTAAAATGAAAATAATAGTCCCTGGAGGTTATGAGAGTCAACTGAGTTAACAGTTTGTTGTTGTTGTTGTTGTTGTTCAGTTGCTAAATCATGTCCGACTCTTTGTGACCCCATGGACTGCAGCACACCAGGCTTCCCTGTCCTTCACTATCCACTGGAATTTGTTCAAACTCACATCCATTGATTCAATGATGCCATCCAACCATCTCACCCTCTGTCATCCCCTTCTCCTCCTGCCCTCAGTCTTTCCCAGCATCAGGGTCTTTTCCAATGAGTCGGCTCTTCGCAACAGGTGGCCAAAGGATTGGAGCTTCCGCTTCAGTCCTTTCAGTGAATATTCAAGGTTTATTTCCTTTAGTGATATACTATGAAGAAAGCTGAGCACCGAAGAATTGATGCTTTTGAACTGTGGTGTTAGAGAAGACTCTTGAGAGTCCCTTGGACTACAAGGAGATCCAACCAGTCCATCCTAAAGGAGATCAGTCCCAGGTGTTCATTGGAAGGACTGATGTTGAAGCTGAAACTCCAATACTTTGGCCACGTCATGCAAAGAGTTGACTCACTGGAAAAGACCCTGATGCTGGGAGGAACTGGGGAGAAGGAGGAGAAGGGGACGACAGAGGATGAGATGGCTGGATGGCATCACCGATTCAATGGACATGGGCTTGGGTGGACTCCAGGAGTTGGTGATGGACAGGGAGGCCTGGCATGCTGTGGTTCATGGGGTCACAAAGAGTCAGACACAACTGAGCGACTGAATTGAACTGAACTGACATCAAGCACTAAAGTGTACCTGAGTTATGGTGAGCTCTGTACACATGTTCAGTTACCATTATAGTCATTCCCCCATTTATCCAAGGAGGACACATCTTAAGACCCCCTGAAATGAATGCCTGAAACCCTGGACAGGATGGAACCCTATTTATGTGTACTTTCTTTCTTCCTATATGAATGGGCGGGTCGTGTATGTGGTGTGGATACGCTGGCAAAGGGATGACTCACGACCCAGGCCAGATGGAGAGAGACAGCATGAGATTTCATCACACTACCGAGAACAGCACACAATGTAAAATTTATGAATTGTTTCTCGTATTTTAGCCTGCAGTTGACCACAGGTAATTGAAATAGAAAGTGAAATGCAGATAAGGGGAGTGTACTGTTCTCAGGAACGTCTGGTCCTGGGCCTTCTGGAGACTAAGCACCCTGGGGAAACTAAGGCAGAAAGCTGCCTGTACACAAGGAGGCCCTTCCAATTCTGCCTAGGTTTAGCCAGAAGGAGGCATTCTGACCCAACTCCAGGACAGTCCCACCCTCCACGAGCTTCACTTCCATTTCTTCCAGCTTTTGCATTTTCCTTTGATTAACAGTTTTAATAAAGAGGCATAATGTGAGCTTCACAGCAAATATCTGAAGAGGTGGGGGAAGAATGTGCACATGGAATCTCCTGAGGGAACTTGCTAAGGTATCTTGCTAAGCTCCCAGCTGCCCCCAAGGCAGATCTAGAGCCCAGAGCCAAGGCCAGGTGAGACCCATGAGCTTCCTCGATTCTGGGAGGGCATCATTGCTCTGGATCCCACTTACGGGCGGCCCTGTGGCCCTCCCCCAACCTGCCCAGCTCCATCCCAAGACCATGAGCTGAGCAGCCAGAGGGGAGGGAAGCCGCCGAGAGGAAGTCTCTCTGCAGACACACTGGTTCGCTCAGCTGGTGCTGGGGAACCTCGCAGGCCTCTGCTCTCCCAGAGCCGCTTGTGCTGCAGGGAGTTGAGGACGAGCCAGCTTCAGGGACAGACTCGGTCCAGAGGCCAGAGGGAAGGACCCCAAGATGGACGCCTGCTCCGGTCCCCAGCCTCAGACGGCGCCTGGCCCAGCCCTCCCACCCCTGCAAACCTGCTGAGCCCTGATGGTGGTCAGAGACTAAGCCCTGGCTCTGATCACCGGCCGAGCCCTGGCTCCAGACGTGGACACACATTCTAAGGCCTGGCCATCTGAGGAACGTGAAGAACCTGCCCAGGGCAGTGGAAGGGGCCGTGGGTGGCCAGACACAGTCCCCTACCTGTCAGCCACAGGGTGGGATGCTGCAGCCGCGTGACAGGGCCCCGGAGCCCTCTGGAGGACGTTGTGCCCGTCATGGCAGCTCATGGCTCATCTGGCCGTAGCCCTCCCGGGACCTGGGTGAGGGGCTGCTCTCTCTGCCCTGCTCCCGACAGCCAAGCTGGTGTGAAAGGTTCAGGAAAAGCTCTTAAAGGAAAATGCCTTTATAATGTCAGGCCTGAAGTAGCACTCCCTTCCCCCAGTTAATAAGCAGTTGTCCAGATAATCAGTTCTATTTTAGAAATAAACATCTGTCAGCACTCCTCACCTTGCAGCCCGACTCAAGGTCAGCCCTTTGCCTCTGCTCCCCAGTGAGGCGGCGCCTGGACACTGAGGTCAGGGATGGTAAAACCCCAGGGGTCCTGGGCAGGTTGGCGGGCTCGGCAGGCTCTGGGTCCACCCGGGGTCTGAGAGGGAAGCAAGCGGCCGGTGGCCAGACCTGTGGGTCAAGTTCAGCCCCCTTCTCTGGGCCCAGGACACATGCGTCCACAGCTGTGGCTCAGGATACCAGGCATAGTGATAGTAATGACCACACAGGAATCAGCCTAGTGCTGGGCTGTTCACAAAGCGTGTCACCAACTGGTTCTCTCAGCACTGCTAGGAGAGAGATCACGGCCAGAGGGACACGGCCACCAAAGTCAGCAGGCCCCTGGAGCCGGCCGGCCCTGCAGACAGGCGTGTAATTAGTCCTGAGCAACAAGCTCAGGTTCACAGGGCCGGGGGCAAGTCTGGACCCAGAGCCCGGGTCTAACCATCATCCTGCTACAAGCCTCCAGAGAAACCTGATTAATGGGACCAGCTTTATAACTTACAGGGCCCAGTGGCAAATGAAAATACGCTTAAAAATGAAAATGTCAACACGGCCAAAACAGAGCACTAAACCGAGTGTCTATAGAGGCCTGGTGGTCTAGTGGGGGTGGTAAAAAATGATGCTTTATTTTGTCAAGTTGACGATATCATGGGTTCTAAGACACCACGGTTTTTGTGTGACATTAAGAAAAAACACTGCCAGTTACAACACAGTGCCCCTCGACAGTCCTGCATGACCGTGGCCCAGTCATGCCAATCTACCCCAGCAATCACCATCATCTCTTCAGAGGGGTTTTGTGGTCTCTCCTGCCTTCAGCCGCACTGCTTGGCCTGTGCAAGACATACATCGAAGTACAAAACAGAGCAGTCTCCTCTCTCCGGGCCATAAAGCGCACATGTGTTGCTCTGTCTGAAAATATGGAACTGAGGTCATTTCTTCGAGGATGAACGCTGGCTTTACTAATGTGAGAGGGAACCCTGCCACTCTGCTTCTGGTGTAAGTGATGACTCCCATTGCTTGCAGAAGCAGAGTGTAAATTTTTCTAAGTGATTTGAAATAACAATTAGACTCAACACAAGCAATATACCAACAGTACACACACCTCAACTAGAGGGAAAGCAATATGAACAGCTGTGTATCAGCCAGCTGCTGCTTTGTAACAAACTTCTCCAAAAATGAAGAGTTGCTTAAACAATACCATTAAAGCAAGGCAGTTGCTTAAAACAACAGAATTTCACAACAAGCTTGTGAGTCTGTAGATTGACATTCAGTTCTTCTGGCCCCAGGAGGTTCACCCATACATGTGAGGTGAGCTTTGAATCAGGTGGGCGGCTCTGTGGACCTTGGCTGAGTCCTCTCCTGTGCTTGGGAGTGAGCTGGCTGCGGGATGGTCTGGAAGGATCATGGCTGGGACGACCTGCCCCCCTGTGCGGTCTCACCCTCCACAGGCCAGCCAAGGTTGTGCACAGGGCAGTCCTAGGAGGAGAGCAGAGCTCACGGGCCCTCAGGGCTGTGTAACACACACTGGGCTCTACCACACCCCTTGGGATGACCCGGACAGCGGCCATGCACCTCTCTTCTTTGCTCCATGTTCAGTGACGTCATGCTGGCAGCTTGAAATCAGCCACGGTAGGAGAATTTACACCAAGGAAGTTGGCAAATGTCTCAGATCCTGGGGCATGGGGTATCTGGGGGAGTCTGTTATGCCAGCATCCCACTGGCCACATCCCATTGGCCAAAATGAGTCACGAAGTCAAACCCGATGAAGGGATGGGAAACAAATGGGTGACTGGCTCTCTGTATTTCTCCTGGAATTTTCCCAACTACGGCACCGAGGGTCCTATGTCCCCAGAGTCCCAGCCCCAGGCCAACCACAAGGACTGGTCATCGTAGGAGCAGACACACTCTCAAGGGAGAAGCAGCAAAATCACGTTGCCAGGTGCAGGCAGGGGAGCTGGGCAGGAAGTCCTGGCATAGCTTCAAGCAATCCTGAGTTGTGGTGAAGTTCGAGTCTGCACGTGAGCAGCCGTGTCCTGGATACATCCCAGGTGACAGCAGCTGTGAGACCTCTGCACCCAAAAAGGCGCGTCCCCAATTCAGGGGACTGGAAGATCGGGGCTTATGCTCACGAGAGTCCTGAGTGGGGAGCTGGAGCTGGGTGCACGGGGGAGGAGCAGCCGAGGCCTCAGCGGGCAGGCAGGAGGGAGGAGGACGCCTCCAGCCGGGCTCTGAAGAACCGTGCGCTCACTCCCAACTCCCAGAACAAACAGCCCGCAGCCTCTTCTCTTTCCGCTGGTCAAGTGCGCGGCTCAGATGGCCCCTTTAAGTCCAGCAGGCTGGGGCTGTGCTCAATGTGGAGGGTCAGGGAAGCAGCGTGTGGGATCTCTCTGACTCGGGCACCCCTAGTGGGGACAGGGCCAGAGGTGACGGAGTGTCTGGGCTTCAAAGGCGGCTGCCGGCCGGGAGGAAAGAGCGCCGGGGCGGGAGCAGACAGAGGGGTGGCCTCAGCGCTGAGGAGAACACCGCAAGCAGAGCAGCGTAGCAGCAGGATGATGCGGCCAAATGCCAAAGCAAGGTCCAGGCCACGGGGACACTGGACGCATGCGGGGGACAGTGTTGGAACGTAGACCTGGCTCAGGAGGTGCTGCTGGCATTTAGTGGGTGCTGCTAAACACTCTGCAGAGCACGGGGCGGCCCTCATCACTAAGGGTCACCTGGCACCAAAGAGCAGCAGAGCAAAGATGAGGACCCTGAGAGGCACAGCGCTCCCGGGGAAGGACCTTGCCCATCAGGTGACCTGGTCTGAGCCCCGCCTGGCCCTCCCCCATCCCAGTTCTAGGAGGCACAAAGCAGCCCCCGACCCGGGACACTGCAGCCCCAGCTCCTTGGCCCAAGAGAGCAGGGTTCCCGGAGCCCCAAGAGCCGGCCGAGCAGGCACCGCCTCTGCGGGAAGCTGTTTGCTATTCTATCCTGGCCCCCAGCACAGCTGGCTCCAGGCCCAGCACATGGGAGAGGGGCTAACCTAATTGCACTAATGGTTTGTAATCAGACGCAAATAGGGTGTTTGTACACACGAGCGCATGGAGCTGCAGGTGTGGAAGGCAAGTCCCCGGGGCTCCCAAAGGCTCGTGTCGCCTGCCAGCTGAGAAGCCAGGGCCTCCCCAGGCACCTCCGTCCTGCTAAGTGGCTTAAACCTCCCGGGCCTCCATGCTGGCCGGACAGGACAGGTGTCAGCAGACCACACAGCAGACTTCCAGATTCCCTGGTGCCCCCAACCCTGTCTGCCATGACTTGCAGGCCCTCAGGTGAATAACTCAGAGAGAGAAGCATACTAGAGCCCGCAGACCTGGACTTGGCTACCCTGAAGTCACCAGCGCCTGTGGACACAGAGAAAAACCGGGAGCAGCAGCGTCCCCGGGGTACCTGAGGGTATTCGGGGCTCTGAGCCATGCTGTTGTCACTATAACCAACCCCCTTGAGTGCTCACCACTCCCAGCACCTCACAGTCCCGTTATGTCCACAACGGCTCACGTGGACAGTGTCCTACTATCATCCCCATTCTACCGACGAAGGCACTGGGGCTCAAAGAGTTTCCCATGTCCACACAGCTCCTAAGAGGTGTAGGCTGCCGGCCAAGTCCGAGCCTGTGCTCACGGGAGCGTGATTCATCTTGCAGAAGCAAGCAGAGGTCAAGGGAAGCGTGACAAGGTAGTGTTGATTGAGTAGGCCTTTGCAGGGTGTGTGGGAGTGGCCGGGTGAGGCTCCGGAGGGTGTTGCCCTTGCAAAGAAACAGGAGTGGCCTGGTATCTCCTGGGACCATTGATAAACACCAGGTTCTGGATAGTAAGAGAGGAAGGGTGATGTAGGTGAGTCTGAAAAGGCAGGTGGGGGCCAGGTTGGCCAACTTGATCTGCTGTCAGGATCAAGCTACTATTACTATGATGGGAACTTGTGATTTGGGTAAGAAGGAACGTAGGCCAGAAGGGCTGCATGCAAGAGGCTACACATGTCCAAGTGGAGTGGAGAAAGGAGACGGAGACAGAAAGAGCCTCCTCGGGGGCCTCGGGAGGGAGTGTGGCCCTTTCCACCCCTTGACTTCAGACTCGCAGCCCAACCAGAAGAGAATGAAAGCCTGTTGTTTAAGCTGCCTGGTGTGAGGCAGCTCTGGGAAACTGACACGACAGACTCCCATGTGGGAATGCTCATCACCCCTAACCCCACACTCCTCCCCTCCCTGGGGCCATCCACGCCCAGCCATCCCATCTCACGCCCAGGTCCCACACACCCCTCGGCCGAATGCAACTGACCCCGCCTTTCAGGACTTGGTGCAGACAGTCTGGGGGCGGTGGTGCTGGTACAGGGGGTGGTCCCCCTGCTCACGTGAAGGGAGAGAGCTCCCCACTCATGGCTCCTGCATCCCCACACTAACTCTCTATGGAGCTCGACACCTACCAAGCCCATCAGCCAGATGGACACCGTGGCAGGAACCATCTGAACCCAGGTCTGGGTTTCCAAGAAGCATTCCTTTCTCTGCTCAGCCATGCCAGGTGCTGGGCGGTGGCAGGGACTAGACATTTGTGGTGCGCCATTTGAGCAGAAAGCATACGCCTCCCCTACCAACGGCACTCCAAGATGTATTTTAGGGGTGGGGCAGCAGGCTGTTGGAGCACAGAGGGAGGGGGGCCCTCTACCACCTTCACCCACAGGGGTGACCAAGTCACCGGCAGAGCCTGGGTTCTGAGTGGCATACACGTCCTGTATCCCAGCTGCCATGCTCTGCCTCCCTGCCCTTGCCAGGAACCAACTGAGGAGCTGCACTCTGCACGGACTCCCAAGCTCTCCCCTGAGTGGAGACCCTGCTCAACCTTCCCCCCCTCCCCCAAGCCCTCTAGTCCCTGGCGCCCCCCCTTTGCCTTCTCTCGGAGGCTCCGAGGCTCCCTTTCCAGGCTTGGCTGCAGCTCCATGGTAACCTCCATCCATCCTCAGACAGATATGTAGCCCCATCCAGGATGCCTCAAACCCCACTAGGCACTGGGGACCGAGAGATGGGACCACACCCACTCTTGGTGACCACAGAGATACATTGTTAGAGAAACGGGGTGAAGAGCATGTGCAGAGAAGAATGCAAGGATAGGAATCTGTCCATGATATGCACATATTTAAGAAATGATGGAAGTTCAAAGCAAACACTTGAGGAGGAAAAAGTCTGTACCCCGAGAAGGAAACAGACACGATGGAGGAGCCGGGAGCCGGGGGAGGAAGCGAGAATCTCTCGAACGTGCCAACGTTCTGTGTAATTACACAAGACTGAATTTTCAAAAAACAATCTCTAAAAGCTAAAAGCAAAACAAAACCAATGAATCTAGCAGGGTAGATTGGTAGCATAACAACACAGAAAAGAATCATCTGAAGGAGTTTAAACAGTCGTTTTACTGTCTATTCCCAAAGGTTATGCCATGAGGACAGAAAGAATTTCAAAAGAAAAGTCTGTAATGATTCTCAGTAATTGAATTGTTAATAATAATATTGGCAGTGATATTATGAAACTATATGTGTATAAAGATGAAATGAATACATAATTATTTTAATGTCACTAGGAACCAAGTCTGTCAATATGAGGAAAAGGAGAGACAAAGTCAAGAAATTAAATAAAATTCTGTAAGCCTAAATTTGGCTTTTTTTTTTTTAATCTTAAAGAAGAAAACTTCATAGCCAAATGAAAAGCTCAGAAACAAAGACCAAACCATGGATCAAAGTGCCAGAAAAGAGCCTCTTGATGTCATCTGTCATTCAAAGGACCAGGAACTCCTTGGAGAAGTGGTCGACCCCAGGGGCTGGGAGATCATAGGCAGGAGAGTGAGATGCGGTCAGAGAAGCCCTGGGTCATGTGGAAAGACTCGGGGATCAAGACGAAACTGTCTCCACAAGCTGAAGATGGGACAGTTTAAGGATCAATGCAGATTATAGCGGCAACAGATTGAACACATCAGGTCCAAATCATGAGTTCAAAATGACTGGGGGAACCTCACAATTGCCAAGGATGCAAGAAACCCAGCTCATTGTTTTGAAAACTAGTAAATAAAGGGAGAGAACCAAGCTTGTCCCCTGACCGTCCATCCTCTCTAACTGCCCGCCCATCCTCTCTAACTGCCCGCCCATCCTCTCTAACTGCCCGCCCATCCTCTCTAACTGCCCGCCCCAGTAAACAACAGCCAGGGAGCAGAAGCGCCTCCTCAGGGGTATGGGGGGATGTATTCCAACCAAGAGAGGCAGAGGAGTGATGGGTCTCTGTCACCACCGTTCTGAGATTCCCCTGTGAACTGATGGATGTAGGTGGCGGCTGTCATCGGCCAAGGCGTCATGGAGACGGACAAGCGCCATGCAGCTTTGGATGGACAGACACCCTATGCCGACGCCAGTTTACAAGAGACACAGGTCAGCTCAGAGGAATAGGAGCAGTGACACCAGGGTGTCCAGGCTGGGAGGCTCCGCAGAAGGGAGACCCAGGGTCCTCGGCAGATAAACTACAGAGAAAAAAGAGAGAGACAGGTGGGGGCGGGACATCTATAAGCAGTCTGAGCGATCTCTCCACTGCATATGTGGATCTTCCTTTGAAAATAATTTTAATAAAAACCATGTAACAAAATGTGTATGATTTAATCAGAGGAAACTGACTTCTGAGTGGACATTAGATAAAATTGAGGAAATATCTGACTTTCCTTTGGGTGGGAGAATGGTGTTTTGGTTGGGCTGTTCTAAGAGCCCTCATCTTTCAGACACACTCTGAAATGTTTATGGATAAAAATGAGTAGCTTTCTGGGTGGTGACATGGAAATGTTCGTAATTTATGACTCTAAGCGAATGTGGCTACAGATCAACGCGTCGAATGTGATCCAATTTGTTTTGTAAAGAAAAGAGCAGAGTTGGATGTCCAAGTGGCATGGTGGGTGCTTCTTTGGAGAGAAAGATCTGGAAGGACTGCACAGAATGCTGGCCCCCTCTGAGAAGCAGGTAAGCACCAGGAGTCAAAGGAGGAGGGGGGCTAGGCTTTCACCCTTGACTTTCAGCAGCATTGTGTGTGTGCAGAGCAACCTGGTCACCTCCATGAGTTGACGGGTGTGGGTACCAATCTGGCCGTCAGCACCACAGAAAAGACCACGTCCAATGTGTTACCTGCAACCTAGACCCAGACCCAGATCCGACCAGCTCCAGATCCAGCCACCTTCCCAGAGCCACAGCCAAAGAATACGACCCGCAAAACCCAGAAGGCAGACACTCCGCAGACAGACAGACAGACACATTTCTTCAGCAGCTTCATGGTAGGAGAGACAAAAGAGAGAGGAAAGGAAATCTATAGATTCAAAAATAACTTACTGCCAGAAATTGTGATGCTTAAACCTTATTTGGATCTGGAATCCAATACGCTGTTTTAAAAAATGTGAGACAATGAGGAAATTCGAACACTTGGATATTTGATACTAAGAAATCGCTGCTATTTTAGGGGTGATAGTGACATCATGACTGTTTTTTAAAAGAATCCTAGGTTTTACAGGCACATATTGAGAGAGGTGGAGATAAAATGAGAGGAAGCTGGGGTTTGCCTCAAAGCAGTTGAGCAGTAAGTGGGTGGCAGGGCCAGCCCAGGGGACTCAGGATGATCCCCTGGGGTGACGGTCGGGGTGGAGTTCATTACCTTAGTCTGGGCGGGGGACTCTTTCATCATGACCAGTTATTATAACACGATTTATAACAATTAAAAAGAACAGAGGTTGAGCGACGTGGTGTGAAATGCGTCCAGCACCCTCCTGGAGCCCCAGTCCTCCCCTGCCTGGCCCGTGAGGAGCAGATCGTGAGCAAAGCCTCCCTGTTCTCCTCAGGCAGGGGCTGCAGCCCTGTCCCCACCCCCAACCCCAGCCCCTCACACCAGGCAAAGAGTACCGCTGGACAGGGTTGAAGTGACTCTGCTGGACTTCTGGCCTCTTGGTTCACCCAGAGCAGGAATCACCTCTCAAGTCCACCCGGCAGGTGGCCCTCGGGCTTCTATGGAGGACGAAGAGGGCCCAGAGGAGACACCCCAGCTGCTGGGAGCTCGCCTCCATGAGAGAGCCCCCCCGCTGTCTGAGCCCAGCCCCTCTGTGGGTCCCCCATGGGCCCTTGCCTCTTCCCAGCCCCTCATCACTCCACGTCTCACTGTCCACCTGTCCTCCTGCTGGCCTGAGAGGCGTCTGGGAGCTGGGCGGTGCCTAGTGCACCACCAGGAAGTCATCTCTGGCTGTGCTGGTGACTGCTGGTGCGGGAGCAGGCAGAGGGTCTTCCAGGTGGCGAGGCCTGGCCACTGTCCTTGGTGCTGACTCCTTCCGCCCCCCAGAACACGATGCCCCAGCCCTGTAGAGGCCCAGCTTCCTTCCCCGGGGTTCCTACCCTGCATTGCATGGAGCCCACATGGTCAGGTTGTACAGGCTCTTGCCTGTAGGGCCCACTGCCCCAGAGGTAGAGCAGCACCCCTCCACCCTCTCAACAGCTCTCAGTCTCCAGCTAAATCTCTCTCCATCACTCTCATCTTTGTGCTAAATCTCGCACCTTCCGGACCATCCTCACAGGAATCTTTCAATCTGGGGTCCACTCCTGCGAGGCCCCCCAGCCCTTCTCAAGTCACCCGCACTCCACTTCCAGTCCAGACCCTCCAGCTCAGATAATGGCCCAGCCGGTGGAGAACCACAAGAAGGACCACTTCATGAGCTTCCGCACTGAAAGCAATCTCCCAGAGTGAGAGCAAATTGGGCTCACAGGGGATTTCACTTTTAATTGACTCTACTCCCAGGAGCGGCGTGAAGGATGGCCCTCCAGTCCCCGAGTGCTGGGCACCCAGCCTCTATTAACCCTGCAGAAGTCACACGAAGGCCCAGCCCCCTGGGGCCACAGGCCCCACTTTACGGATGAGGAAGGTGAGGCTCAGGGAGACACGGCAGCTCGCCAGGTGGGAGACGAGTGAGAAAGTGCTCATCGGGCGTGTGTGGAGGTGTGTTCTGCAGGGTGGCCCAGCAGGCACCCCGCCCACCCTCTGTCCAAAGCAACACCATCCACAGCACTTCCTCGAAACGCCCTGATTGGCACCCCAGCTTCTCTGTGCACTCACACTGGAGCCCTCTGAATCCTGGAGACCATCGGAGCCCACCTGGTTATCACACACACGGGTAAACTGAGTCTGGAGCAAAGTGAAGGCCTGGTGCAGGCTCGCTGCTCTGGGTTCCCATCCTCAAAGGACCTTGGGCCTCACTTGGGATACCCCCACCTCTTGGCTGGGTTTCAATTTCCCCTATCTGTAAAATGGGTCTGTTAGGCCCACCACACAGAGCAGGGGGAGGCCAATGTGTACCGTGCACTTTTGGGGCCCAGAGCAAAGCTGGACACACAATGGCCATCAGTAAACAAGGTTCCTCCATGCCCCCTCCCAGGTCGGGCCTGCCTCCTTGGCTCCAAGGATGAAGCCTGGGAAGACAGGGGAGGGCTCGCAGGAGAAAAGTCCCACCACACAGGGCTTTCAGCCTGAAAGCCTGTCGTGTTCTCTTGCGGAGGACAAGATCTGCTGGGTTATTAAGCACAGAGACCCACAGACTGTAGCCAGGAGATAAGAAAATCTTCCATCAGGACAACTGTGGGATGGAGTTTTCATCCCTTTTTCTTTTCTTTTTTTTCTGACTTTTTCTTCTTCCCTCAACTTGGGTATTTTCAAGCTTAGAAGTGACTGCTCTAATCAAACCAAGAGACCAGCAGCAGGAGGCGGATTTGCTCATGGAAAATGGAAAGTTTAAAAAAAAGGACGCAGGAAGGCGGACAGGATGCTTGTTCTAGAATCAGCATCTCATGTCCCATCTCTGGTTGGATAGAGATGATGCAGTCCCAGCCCCCACGTAGTGAAAAATTTAGAGTGGAGGCGTGGCCCTGCCTCCAGACGCCTATAATCTGACAGGGAGACAGGGCCACGCCTTCAGGACAGCCCCAACCTGATGGCAGAAACAAGACACGCTCCGCAGATTCCAGTCTGAGAAAGGTGTCACGACAGGGCCCTGGGGTGCCACGGAAGGTCCAACACGCCCCTGCAGGCCTCGGGCACTCCTGGCCATGTGAATGAGCCCCTGGGGAAATGAAGTCTGGCTGGGTGTCAGGGCCTGCTCCCATCAGCCCTCGGACCGGAGCCCTCGAGGGCAGGCTAGCTCCCTCATCCATGCTCCTCCTGGCCCTCACCCAAGGGTGCTCACGGAGAATGCCCACAGCCTGAGTCACCTTCTGCAGGCAAGGGTGAGGGCAGGGCCTGGACGGCCTCCGTCTGGCTCCAGCCCCCCAGCAGTCCTCTCTGCCTCCAGCCTGGGGGCCACAGGGAAGGCACGACCAGAACCCCTGCCAGAGCATCACCCTGTCTCCTGGGGTCACAGCCCCCGCTTACACAGGGGAACGGTAGCTTTGGCCACCTCAGGTGGAGGCCCAAACTGTGTCTCCCAGAAAAACAGCCTGCTTGCTTTTAACCTCAATTCCCTGTGCAGACTCCTATGTACACAAGCGCACTCCTGGAAACATTTTCAAATGTGCCCAGTGATCTTCGAGCAGCAGTTCCCCCAAATCTTACCAATCTCCCCACATGCTGCTCCCAGCCCAGAATGCTTTTCTCTGCTCTCCTCATAGGGTTGCTGGCCCTTTATCCACTTTGAAGTCACTGCATGTCCTTGTCTCCTCTTCCAGGCAGCCCTCCCGGATGACTCCCTCTAGTGCTCCTGTCTCAGACCCTGCTGCTCTTCCTCGACCCTTGAACACTTAGAATCACACCTTGGGTCTGTATGTTTCTTACCACCAACAAGACCAAACAGCAGCCGAAGGAGCACAGGGGTTGTCTCTGATTGCACAGGTTCTAGCCTGCACAATGAGACTCATAAACATGGTCAAATGAATGAATGAGAATGCCTCCGACCTCTCTCTGCCTCGGCCCTCTCCCCAACCACACTCCCCAGCATGAGCCCACCAGATGTCTTCTTGCTGACACCCCGCCGCTCCCATGTTGGGGGTGGCTTCTTATGCGACAGTGGACACATCAGGGAACGCTTGCCGCCCCCTGCACAGCCCTCAGCCAGATCCCCAGATTTGATGTCCTAACCATGACACCTTCTTTAAACAGCAGCGTTTTCGTCCTAAATCCTCTCTCCAGGTGGCTGCCCTCTCCCCACCTCTTCATAAGCCCCCTGAGAGGCAGAAGGTCAAGGTGCTGTCAGCTACAAGTGGCACGAACCCAGCTCAATCCCACTTAAGAAAAGGTATCAGATGGGCTTCCCGTCTGAATGCAGAGAACACTCCCGGCTGTAACGCCAGGGTGTGAATACATGGGATAAAAGAGCTGAGACGCCAGCCAGGGACCTGGAGTCTGCCCAGAGATCAGCGACCACAGGAAGGGGCCACCACTCTGAGCAGGGGGAATGAGAGGGGCTGGAGCTTCCCGAGCCGGGGTGCAGGCCAAATTCTTGGGGGACGCCTGCGAGAACCAGGCCTCGCAGGGTGGGTGGGCGGCAGGCACTGGAATCGGAGGAGCCCCCAGTGGTGCCAGCAGAGGGACAGTGAGGAGAAACAGCCCAGCATCTTCCCCCTCGCCAGCCAGTCTCCCGGCTGGGCCCCCAGGCTGAGCCCCCAGCCCGCTCAAAAGGCCAGAAGTGTTCACTGCAACCAGTCGTGGGCAGGGCAGATCCCTAAGGCAAAGGAGGACTGTGAGATCCAGCAGCTCCTGAGCCCCAGGGGTCTCTGCATCCTTAGGATAAAGCTCAAACCCCAATTACAACCCCAGGGTCTTGAGCCCTCCACTCGCAAGCTCCAAGTTCCAGCCATGACGGGCGACTTGCAGCACGTCCCCCTCTGCCCCAGGGCCTTCACCCTGGCTGCTCCAGGCTCCTGATGGCCCCCTGATCCATGTGTCACCTGAGGGCTCCTCCTCTCGGGGACCACTGTCCCAAGGCCATCCCTGAGCTTCAGACGGAAAGGCTGCCCCTTCCCAACCCCTCACCCTGCGCTCCCTGGGAGCTCTCAGCAGCAACCTGGCTCTATGTGTGTATGAAGACAAGGGTCTCCCCTTGACGGCCATGAGCCCTGCCAGGCCAGGAGGGTCACTGTTCACAAACCCCTGAGGGGCTGGTGCCAGAAGAGAGGCAAGGCCTGCTGGGGTTGCCGTTGGTTTGGTCTTAGGAAAAATCCACACAACAGAAAGAAAGCAGAGAGGAAGGGAGAGTGTGCCCAGCACCCGTCACAGCCTACCTCATCCGTCCTGCCATGTGGGGGTCCAGCAGGCATGACTGTCTGTAGCCCTTTGTTCAGTAATCAGGCTAGACTATCCCTGTATGGAGTAGTGAGGTCCCCATTGTGGGACAGGCAGTGAGCTCCCCATCGTGTGAGACATCCAAGCTGTGGCCTCAGACATACCTGGCATGAATATCCTGGAATATTCTCTAAGACTCTGGCTCTCGAAGGACCTCTGAGGTCCCGAAGGCACAGCTCAATCACCAGGGACAGGAGGGAAGAGCAGGTACAGCTGCTCGGTCAGCTCCAGGGGGCCAAGGGCAGAGTCCTCAGGGACAGAGGGTCTGGGACAGGCCACGCAGAACCTCAGGTGTGCGGCACAGACCTGCCAGGAGCCCCAACAGATGGAGAGGTTGGCTGCACACCTCCCTGTTCACCCGGGCCCACCTCCCACTTCCCCTGGAAGCAGGGCAGCCCCAGAAATGCCCCGTGGTGGCCACCAGAGGGCAGGGCCTTGACAGCAGCAGGCTGAGTCCGTGCAGGGCTGCAGGGAGGTAGCTGGGTCTCCACTGCCACCCAGAGGCTGGCCATGAGCCAGGCTACCGGGCACAGGGACAGCCCCAGATCCTGTCCAACCGACCCCGCCCAGGCCCACAGCTGGGAGACAGGTGCATGGAGAGCCCCAGCAGTTACCTTTGCAGGCTTGGGGGCTTCAGGTCAGAACCTGAGGCTGGGGATGAGTATGGAGTCACCCCAGGGCCCGGAGCACCAGAGAAGGGCAGCTACAGCCTCAGGACACTCTGCCCACTCACCCCCAAGCAACCCAGCAGCTTCTCTACCACATGGGGAGATAGCTGGGATGAGGGGGTCCCCATGGGTGAGTCATCCTCCCCCCTGGGCCCCAGCAGACTCTCCTGGGCAGGGCCCTGAGCCTGAGACCCTGCCAAAGCCCCGGTTCCTTCCATTCACCTCCAGTCTGTCATTCACTCCTCCTGCCAGTGACCTGGGCTCTGTGGACAGCTCATCACAGACCCAGTGCTCTGGCTACTCCGGTTGGCAGCTCCCGCCCCCAACCCCGACCTGCTCCGGGGCCAGGCCCTGCCTGTTTGTCCCAGTTCCCAGTTTTTAAAAAAGGTCACAAAAGCAAAGGCATAAGCCTGTCCTCCAGGCAAGGGCTGGTGGGGCTGGTCTTCCAAGGACAGGTGGGCAGGAAGGAGAGGGTGTGGCCCCTCTGCGACGCTTGGCCCCTGAGAACACTGGACTGCGGTCTCTCCAGGCCTCTGTGCCCGCAGACCTCTAAACTTGCACGTCCTAGCTCTGCCTGCCACTAAGGACCTCAACCCCAGTGCCCGGGGTGGTGAGCCTCCCTGCCCTGACCAGCACCAGTTTATAGATGAAGACATGGAGGCCCACAGAGGAAAGTGACTTTGCGGTGGCCGAGTCAGAGTCCTCAGGAGCAGTGGCCAGCACGGGGGTGAGGAGGGGAGAAATCCCTGGGACCGCCCCCCACCACCCACCGCAGGCTCAGCCACGGGACCATGGGGCTTGGCAGTAACAGCTACTGCCCATCAAAGGAAACTCCTGCCCAGCTGGGGGCTTCGCCCAGCCTCTGCCATCTCCAGGCCAGCCTCAGGGCTTCAGAGTACTCTCTGCTCTGGTAACGCTGACCCTGGCTTCCCAGATGGCCAGCCAGGATCGGCCCCCAGGAATCCTCACGCCCCACCATGGGCCTCAGCTGTGCCCCAGCCCCTCGGAGCCTGGCCCTGACTGCGTAGCAACAAAAGCTTCCACTCCCAGGAGGCACTGGGGCTGCCACCCCGCACGCCTCCAGGGGCTGCTCCAGGTTGCCACTGCACCCACATTGCACGTCTGGAGCACCAAGGGTGCATACAGTGTGACATACGACGTGATCCCTCCTCCTTCCCGTCTTAGACTCACAAATGCAGGGGCTGAGAGGAGTCTAAGAAACATCATTAAAGCAAGCCCTCCCACACACATTTGTCAGATGGGAAGTTACACTCAGAGCTGGACATGGTAGCCCTTCACCTGGGCCCCAACTTTTCCCATCAGGCACATTGGTCTCCAGCCTGTGATGGTCCACTCTGTGCTCTGGGCCCCAGGGAGGCCTAGGAACTGGGTTCAAGGTCCAGAAAGAGGACCAGGGCCATAGGATGCAGCATCCACAGATGGATGGGGCAACAGTCTCATCGTGTCCAAGACCGTGGCTGGCACTGCACTGACCCTCAGTGGACACTCCTTCCATCCCCACCATGCTGCCTTGGGAGGGGTCACATTCTCCTTGAAGAACACAGGAGGAGATTGAGGCTCAGGGTCACCGGGACACCAAGTACATGTGCAGAGCCACGCGGCCAGCGCTCAGTCACGGTGTCAATGCTGTGATCATCAGGCAGGAAATGGCAGCTTTCTTCCTTTTCCTAACTTGTCCTGTTGACTCTCTGCAGCTGGCGCAGCGTCCTGTGGTTGACAAGACGACTGCAGGCTGGTGGAAGGACAGGCAAAGGTCCAGAGGGGGCAATGCGTCCCACAGTGCCCCCAGGTGATGGTTGACACTACAGTTCTCCAAAAATAAGAAAAATCACAATATTATGTGAGCCACCACTGACCACCCCTGCCAGATGGTGGCTGTCTGGGGCCCTAGAGGGGGCAGTGTCTCAGCCAGGGAGGTTATGCAGACAGACGGCCTCCTGTAGCACTTAAATGACAAGCTCAAAACCGGGCCGGGCACCAGTCCAAATCCGGCTGGGGAGCTGGCATCGGTGGGCCCCACTCCAGAAGGCATCCCAGCAGGTGGCAGGTGCAACACCGGCCAGCTGAGCCGCCACCCCGGGAGGGCCCTGAGCCTGAGCCTTGAAGAAAGGAGAAAGCAGCAGGCCTCGCCCCAGGAAGGAGGGCGAGAGGAAGAGCAGAGGGCAAAGTGAGCAGGACACTCCCAGAACTTACCAAAGCAAGGAGACTTATGAGCCCCTTCATTTTGATCAGAGAGGGCAAGCAGCTTTCCCAAGGTCACAGAGTGATAGGTGCCAATTTAGCCCAGCGTTTTCTGCTGTGCACTTAACCTATCAAATATTCAATTGCTAACAGCAGAGGGAACATAAAGTTTGAGCACTAGAAAGGTCACAGACCTCATCCATTCACCCACCCATCTATCTATCCATCCACACACCCTTCCCTGCATTCATCCACTCCCATCCACCCACACATCATCCACATCCATCTACCCATACATCCTCCCACGGAGTCACCCATCCCTCATCCAAAACCCATGTATCCATCCATCTACCCCCTGTCCACTAGCTCACCCACCCACCCATCCATTGTCCCACAGATATATCCATCCTTCCTTCCTCCAGTCAGCTCATCCATCTGTCTATCCTCCTGTCACATGTGCTTCCAACTGCCTACCCACCCACCCACCCACCCATCCATCCATCCACCCACCCACCCATTTATCCATCCACCCACCCACCCATTTATCCATCCACCCACCCACCCACCCATCCATCCTCCCAGCCACCCACCCACCCATCCATCCATCCATCCAACCACCCACCCATCCACCCATCCATCCACTCACCCACCCATCCATCCATCCATCCACCCACCCACCCACCCACCCATCCATCCATCCATCCATCCACCCACCTGCCCACCCACCCATCCATCCATCCATCCACCCATCCAACCACCTACCCATCCACCTATCCATCCTCCCAGCCATCCACCCACCCATCCATCCATCCATCCATCCATCCAACCACCCACCCACCCACCCATCCATCCTCCCAGCCACCCACCCACCCATCCATCCATCCATCCAACCACCCACCCATCCATCCATCCATCCACTCACCCACCCATCCATCCATCCATCCACCCACCCACCCACCCACCCATCCATCCATCTATCCATCCACTCACCCGCCCACCCGTCCATCCATCCATCCACTCATTCATTCATATCCTATTGATCCACGTCCATTCATCCACTATCCATCCATCCATCCATCCATCCTCCCAACCATCTACCCATCTATCCACCCACACATTTCCTCACCCGTCCATGTATCCCCCCCGCCCTCCTCCCATCCACGTTTTCAGCCGCATATCCATCTATACATCTCCAACCATCCACCCACCCACCCAACATCTCCCAGATCCATCCATCCAAGGTCATTTGTGAGCACAGACCTGCTTGTTCCTGGTGTGCTGGGAAGGATCAAAGAACCTGGCCTGTCTGCTGCTTACAGTCTGCTGCAGACTCAACTAGAGTCACACGCAGCCGGAATGGGAAAAGACCTCAAAACACAGCATGTTCGATTCTGCCCATTATGCTCAGGAAGAAGCAAGGTTGGGCAGGTGGTGACAAGAGGGAACAGAATCACTCTTAAAAGTGGTGAAGCCCTCACCAGCCACCACTGCCCCCATGGAGCTCCTCACCACATCCCTGCCCCAGGGCCCTCAGTAGCACTTTCTGAATTCCACACCACCCTCTTACCCACTGGGGCAGGGGCCCGGGACTTTTCTTCACCCCCCCCACCTGCCCTGCTTGCAGGCAGGGGTGATGAGCACATGCCCTGGGTCCAGGAGCCAGGGACCAGCCGTCAGGCTGTGCTGTCAGTCGGCCTTGCTCCAGGCCCGCATCCCAGAGCATGGAAACGACTGCTCGCCTCTCCAATGACTCAGTCTGTCAACACCTGATGAGTCACGGCTGCTGGCAAGTAGGGGGCATGCTCCAGCCTCCCCCCACACCAAGGACTCAGCCCGCCCCGGGCACAGCCTGAGTGAGCACCTCCTGGCCGGGAAACGAGGCCCGGAGGAGGACAGGTCCTGCTCGTGGGTGGGATTCAATGTCAAGCGCTCTGGAGCCCAAGCCCGACCCACAAGAAGCTCATCCCCCAGGGCACTTTGACAAATGAGGCCACCGAGGCCCAGGGAGGTGGACTGACCGCCCCCAAAGCCACACAGCTCACAAGGGGCCCATCGCAGAGCAGGGCCCACCAGGGCCACCAGGGGAGCTTGTCCATGGCCCCTCTGTTGTCTTCACCATCACTGGGGTATGACTCCAGACGGGACCCCCACGCCGAGCAAGGGCTTTCCCCCACCATGACCCCTCCTGACACCCGACCCCACATTCACCTCATCCAGAGACAAGAGACTGTGACCCCAGAAGGCTCAGGGCCGGACACACCCCACAGGCAGCATCGTGGCTCAGATGGAGGAAACAGGGCCAACGCTCAGTCCCCAGGAGGCAAGCGGTGCCGGTGTGGACCCCTTCAGCCCAGCTCACAGTCACAGGAAGGGGTAGTGACTTTTCCCGTCCCCAGCCCTTCGTCCATCCTGGCTGGAGGCATTGTGGGCAGAGCCTCATCTCGCCACCTCCCCTGGCTCCCTTGATCTGTCATATTATCTGATCTGCAGTATCAGTGTTTTAATACTTAAGGAGGATTTGAATTAGCGTAACTGCCCCAAAGTGGAAATAAATTAATGTGAGTGCCTAAGAAGTTTCTCCAGACAATTAGAACCTGGAGTAAATTAAATTAATATCTAATCTTTCCTCTTCTCACTTTGGAGCCGGATCTCCAGATGGTGCCAGGGGGATGGGTGGGTAATGGGGTTCACACGGCCGTGGGCGGCGCTGCGGTCTGGGTGCAGAGGTGCACCCAGCTGCAAAAATGGCTCTCTATGCCACCCCGTCCTCAGACTCTCAGAGCCCAGTCTCCCAGGACCCCAGAGGACACAGGAAACAGAGGCAGTGGGCGGCTCAGCATGGCAGGGAAAGGCCGCCACGTGGCTGGTGCTGTTGTCCAAGTGATGCGGACACCAAACGGATGGCCACGCAGCCCCGCTGCGTGCCCTCATCCCCTCGGGAGGTGGGCCAGGGGGCCGGGCAACCAGCTGCCACGGACCCTGAGGGCGGCTTCCTGCAGCAGGCCCCAGCCCGATACTCGCGTCCACCTCTGATTCGGTCTCCTCCACAACCCCCTAACTGAAGATGGCCATGCCCATCTCACACCTGGAGAAAACTGAGGGCCACCCCAAGGCCAACGAGGGGTAAGTGGCCGGCAGGGGCCCCACCCAGGATCTCAGCCAGAAGGAGGCAGAGCACCCTGCCTCTGGGGGATGAGCCCCTTGCAGCCCCTGCAGGGATGTTCCCAGGGCCCTCGGATGCCAGATGGAGGGGCCACTCGGCCCCTCACGCCCTGGGTGACCTCAGCACCCCACACACCAAGTGTGGACCAACACTGGCCTCTGATGTGGGCTGCAAGGACCCACATCAGCATGGATAAAGCACTTTGAACCCAGAAGGTTCTCAGTAACTGCCAAGTCCCTTCCCTTGGGGAAAGAGGGCATGTCCCTTTGTCTCCAGTGCCCAGCTCCCAGGGGCCCTGTTTTTGTGTTCAGTCACTTAAAATCACTGCTAAATGCGCACCACGTGCCAGCCTAACCCTGGGGATAGGGAGATGGCAAGACCCGTCCCTGGCCTCGGTGAATTGCTTGTTTTGGGGGGGTGTGGAGGGCACTGGCATCCACCGGGGCAAGTGCCACGTGGGGAACGCCCACAGAAGTGAGTGTGAGGAATCGTGAGGATCGCTGGCAGACACCCTGGAGGAGGCGATTCCTGAACTGGGTTTTGACGTCAGAGAAAATGAAATAAGATCCCAGCAAACAAGGTGGGTGGGGTTGGGAGTGGGTGAAGGGCGTTCAGCACAGGTCACCGTGAGAGGACACGCAGTGGACCCTCCACACAGCTGGTTGGAAGGCATGAACAAAGCAAACTCAGGGTCATGTGTGACTTTAACAGCTCAGAACACATCGAATCGTCTTCGCAGAAATCGTCTCCACCCTCCGCCTGGCATCGGCATCCAGGCGCGGAAAGCACAGCTCAGCAGTCAGGTGTCTCACTCGCAGTCATCAGCCATGCAGCAGGGCCAGGCTTGAAACCTCGCCACCCCTCCCACAGCTGCCTGGTGCTTAATATGCTTGCAAGAGACAGAGCCCAACTCCAAAAGGACCCATCAAAAAATCTGGTTAAAAAAAAAAAAAAAAAGGGGGGGCCTAAAGACCTGAACAGGCACCTCAGCAAAAAGACATAGAGATGGCAGATAAGCACATGGAGAGATGCTCCACATTCTGTGTCATCGGGGAAATGCAAATTCAACCAGCACTGAGACACCGCGACGCCCCGATGAGAACGGTCCAGGCCCGGAACGCCGACAGCAGCAAACGCAGGCGAGGGTGTGGAGCCGCAGGGACCCTCCTTGACGGCTGCTGGGGTCCGAGTGGCGCGGCCGCCGTGGAAGCCACGCGGCTTCTTACGAAACCCGCGGACCCAACAGTGTGCTCCTCGGTACTTGCCCAAAGGAGCTTAAAATGTCTGTCCACACAAAAGCCTGTACATGGGTGTTTGTAGCAGCTTTATTCATAATTGCCAAAAGTTGGAAGCAACCAACATGTTCTCTAATAGGTGAGTACATAAAGAAACCATGAATATCTTTCCAGACAATAGAATGCTATTCAGCATTAAAAAGAAATGAGCTATCAAGCCATGAAGACACAGAGGACATTTAAACGCATATTATGAAGTGAAAGAATCCAATCTGAAAAGGCTATGTACTATCTGATTCCAACTGTATGACATTCTGGAAAAGTCAAAACCATGGAGACAGTAAAAAGATCAGTGGTTGCCAGGGGTTAGAGGAGAGAAATGAATTGGCAGAAAGGAGAGGAATTTCAGGGCAGTGGGATTAATCAGGATGATATTATAATGGCAGATACATATCATTATATATTTGTCCAACCCTTAGAAAGCACAACACCAAGAGAGAACCGCAAAGTAAACCATGGACCTTGGGTGATAACGCCATGTCAGTTTAAGTTTATGCTTAGAACAGCTGCATCACTGAGGGGGTGTTGACATGGGGGAGGTTATGGGAGTCGGGGCTGTGTGGGTCATCTCTCTGCCTTCCCTGAGTTTTGTTGTGAACCTGAAACTGTTCCAAAAGTTCAAGTCTCTTTTTGGTTTTTTCTTTTCTTTTCTTTTCTTTTTTTTTTTTTTCCTGCTCTGGTTCTTCGCTGCACTGCGAGGGCTTTCTCCAGGTACAGCGAGCGAGGGCTCCTCTCTAGCTGTGGTGCTCGGGCTTCTCACTGCAGAGGCTTCTCACATTGCAGAGCATAGACTGTAGGTGTGCGGGCTTCTTCAGTAACTGTGGCTCGTGGGCTTAGTTGCCCTGTGGCACGTGGGATCTTCCTGGACCAGGAATCACACTCTTGTCCCCTGCATTGGCAGGCGGATTCTTAACTACTGGAGCACCAGCTGTTGTTGCTCAGCCGCTCAGTCGTGTCCGACTCTTTGCAACCTCATGGACTGCAGCATACCAGGCTTCCCCATCCTCCACTCTTTCCCAGAGGGTGCTCAAACTCACATCCATCGAGTTGATGATGCCATCCAACCATCCTCTATTGCCCCCTTCTCCTCCTGCCCTCAGTCTTTCCCAAAAGTGCCCAGTGTGCTACTGGAGAAGAGCACAACATCAGGGAAGCCCTCAAATCTGTTTGTTTTTTTTTTAAATAAATACCCTGGGGTTGCCAACCTGAGTGTGGGATGTAGGCATGGCTGGATCTCAGGAGTTGGCTTCTTGCAGCCTTTTTGTGCCCACAGAGGTTGGTGGGGTGGATGGGGCGTCTCTGTGCTTGGTCACCCAGGACTCAGGTTTACAGTGCATCACCGGCTGGAGTCCCTTCTCTGGGGCTAGGAAGATGGGGCAAGGGGTGGGTGTAGCAGTGCTGGGAGACTCAGGGCTGCCCAGAGAGGACATCGTGTGGAAGAAGAGCGGCAGAGAGCAAGGGGTCTTCCCAAGCCCCCAACACTCTCAGGTTAGCCAAAACCCGGCTCTGCAGGAGCCGCCCACCCCGTCTGCCCGGGACTCTGCTATAGCTAGAGCACCTTTGGAGGCTCTCCCATCAAGGTTTATTTCCAAACATCTGAAGATTTCCTTGTAACTCAGGGCCTGGTCATAACACAAAGAAAGTAAGTATTAAGGAATATTCAATCCATCAAGGAATGAATCAGCAACATAATTTTTTAAAGTTATAAATCATTCATGCAAAGGACTGACTCGAAAAAGAGAGGTGGAGAGTCTACCCCTCATCATGATGGATTTTTGAAATCCACAAGCTCCTCCTAGCTGCCCACAGCCCCGTCTTTGACCTACGGGCCGGGCTGGCCCATCAGATGTGCGGGGCCTGAGACAGCATGGCGAAGGGCACGGAGCTCTCTTTCATCTCAGCCTCCCTGACCCTCAGCCTCTACAGCAGCTTTTAGATCTCCGTGAAGACTGGGCGCCTTTAACCAGTCTGATTAAAAATATAATTGCCCCTCCAAGAGGCAGGCCTGAGACCTCCAGCTCCATAAAGCAAACTGTCCTTGGCAGCCTGTCAGATGCAGAGTGTGACTGTGACATCCCTGAGCAGGGAAATCCCTGTGACCTGCCAATCCAGCCCACAGATCTGGACACCAGGCCTAGAGGGGGAGCAGACCCTCGCCCACGTCACACAGCGGATGGCACAACTCCATCACGATAATCACACAGCTCCCTCCTCGGCGGCCCAGGGAGCAGGACGGGGTGACCGAGAGACACACGGGGGAGTGAAGCAGCATGTTCGCTCCATGCAGTGGACAAAGGGGAGACCACAGTCAGTTAGGTCAGCGACCAAAGCAGTGAAAAATCCCACTCAGAGTCACTTGATTCCCAGAAGAATATGTGAGAAGAAGCTTGGCTAAAACACTTGGGCCACCAAGATTTGAGGTCCATCCCTATGGGGGACATGTGTGACATACAAGCCAGACCTCCCCCAGGAACCACAGACTAGCTCAAGACAAGGCTCACCAGGGCCACCCAGCAAGCTCCAAGCATGCTAAGCAGGGCTCAACACCCCCTGCACTGCCCCCTCCTTCCTGCAGCCCTGGCCGGGAAGGGGGCAAGGGGCCTCTCTCCAGAGTCTTCTCCTGGTTTTCCCAAAGAGGGAGATAGGCTTGGAAGATTTATCCAACAAAGTGACAAGAACTTTAAACTTTGAGTTTCAGATAGTCAATAAATATTTTTAGTATATCCCCAATATTACATGGGCTATCAGTGCAGTTCAGTCACTCAGTCATGTCCGACTCTTTGCGACCCCATGGACTGCAGCATGCCAGGCTTCCCTGTCCTTCACCAACTCCCAGAGCTTACTCAAACTCATGTCCATAGAGCCGGTGATGCCATCCAACTATCTCATCCCCTGTCGTCCCCTTCACCTCCTGCCTTCAATCTTTCCCAGCATCAGGGTCTTTTCAGACAAGTCCGTTCTTTGCATCACGTGGCCAAAGTATTGGAGGTTCAGCTTCAGCATCAGTCCTTCCAATGGATATTCAGGACTGATTTCCTATAGGATGGACTGGTTGGATCTTCTTGCAGCCCAAGAGACTTTCAAGAGTCTTCTCCAACACCACAGTTCAAAAGCATCTATTCTTTGGCCCTCAGCCTTCTTTATAGTCCAACTCTCACATCCATACATGACTACTGGAAAAAACCACAGCTTTGACTATTTGCAAATTTTTTGACAAAGTGATGTCTCTGCTTTTTAACATGCTGTCTAGGCTGGTCATAGCTTTTCTTCCAAGGAGCAAGCATCTTTTAGTTCATGGCTGCAGTCACCATCTGCAGTGATTTTGGAGCCCAAGAAAATATAGGTTATACTTATACTGGAAAATGATTTCTTGACTATCTGAAACTCAAATTTAACTGAGCACCCTACATGTTATCTGATAACCCTCATGGGAGCTCTAGGCTGCTGCGACTCATGTTGGGTTGAGCACCGGGCCATGTCCCTGAGGCCCCATCCGTGGGGAGAATGACGACCCACCTCCCCCAGCGCCCCACCCCCACTCCTTGATGCTGACAGTGGAGGCCGCCTTCTTCTCCGTGTGTGGACGTTGCCTTTCAGCACAGCCTCTCCATCTTCTGCTGTTTGCTCACAGGTGCACATGTTAGATGCACAGTTATCATCTGTGGGGTTGGATGAATGAGAGTTGGATGCCAGAGGCCAGCTGGCCATGAGGCTGAGACCTGGCCTGGGGGAAGTCAGACCTGGGGCTCCGTCCCCTAGCCTGCTTCCCCCTTGCCCCGGTTTGGCCACCAGCCCCACCGGTCACCGGGGCCCTGACCTCTCCTTACTCCCTGTTCCCATTGTCATGAGCCAGGAGGAGCCCAGCAGGGAAGACAGGGTTCAGGCACCTCTGTCTCCAGGTCAGCCCCTGTCCCTACAGCTGCCCTCCCCCAAGCTCAGCCTCCCCGCAGATCCTCAGACACCCCACCCTCCCCCCACCTCTCAACCGTCTTCTGACTCTCAACCATCTTCTGACTCCGAGCCTGGAAACTGTAGCCCGCCCCTCTCAGGCCGGGGGGGAGAGGACACTAGCAGGAGGAGCCTGGGGCAGCAGCCGGCCTGCCCGGGACCCAGGCTCCCATCATGGTGGTCGAGCTCCACTCCTGCCCTGATAGCTGAGCCAGAGGGGCCTCAGGCTCCAGCAAGGACCCGATGCTGGCCTCCCTGCTCGCCACGCTCCAGCAGGTGGACGTCCGGAAGCACCCCTGACGTGTCACTCCTGTGCACGAGGCCCACGGCTGCCCCCCCGGTAATCGCAGAGCCCGCAGCCCTTCCCGTGAGGCCGAGGGCCCCTCGACGGGGGAGGCTGGTACCTGCCCAGAAGCACAGCTCTCCTGGCACCTGACCCCACGTCCCAGTGATGGCATTTGCTGTGTTTCTAACACGATGTCAGGCCTCTCGCTGCCGGGAGAAAAGTCTCCCATTCTGAGCAGCAGGGCTCTGGTCTCTTCTGCGGCCGAGTTGAATGCAGCTCTGAAAAGGAGGTAGAAACGATGGGGAGGAGCGGGAGAGGAGAGGCAGGCAAGCCCGTGGGATCAGGGAGATGGGCTGGGCACCGGCAAAACGCAGGCTCCCATCAGCAGAAACTGCCTTTAGGCACAAAGCAACTGACCGGGAAACTCCGCTCATGAGGGTCCGGGGGAGACAGTCCCTTTCTACTGCCCAGGTGTCGGGGGGGGGACGGACGGGGCAAAGGCCTGAGCAGCCGCTGTGAGTGGAGCCTCCAGCACCTCCTCCCAGAGGAAGAGAGAGGCGTTGCCAGACTCCCTGACAGCACCCTAGGGGAGCAGTGGGAGCCCTGCCCCAGAGCTTGACTGCTGGCGGAGGGTGGGGTGGGCAGCGACCGCCACCGGCTCACACTCACCGCGGTGCTCCAGACTAGAAGAGACCCCAGCTGATTCTCTGACTCCAGGTCTTCAGGTGGGTGGAGGGTTCTGGTGGCAAGCTGGTTCCGACAGCACCCTCTCAGCCCCTCTAGGAGCCCTCTAAAGTCAGGGTCCATGAGCCATTCCCCAGGCCTGGATGCCCTGCCTAGGTGGCCAGCAAGCTCCCCAAGCTCGTCCAGGCCTGCAGCCCTGTCTTCACCAGTGTGGGCCATATGTTGGTTCTACAGCTGCCCACCGAGTCATCCACTGATTAGATCTTGGTTCCCTCTGAAGGTCAGATGCCTCGGACAGGAGTCAGACTTGTCCTGGGGTCTCAGTCATCGAAATCCCGGTGAGGAAGACTCTGGAGTGCGGGATCAGGACCTGCTGTGACCGGGACACCTCACGGTTGAACATCAGTGGTCATGACTCATTTCCCAGCCCAGGGGAGTTGCTCAGGGAGGCCAGCAGGCCCCCTGCAGGCCTCACACGCTGCTGGGAGGTCACTTAGGCCGCCCTGTCCTCCCACGGGGCCGTGGGGTCCTTCTGGGCCCCTTCGCCAAGCCCGCCTTGACCGCAGCCCCTCGGCTGCAGGGCGTGAAGCGGCCTTAGGTCGGCCCTGCCATCACCACCCCCTCACCAACAGCTGGAAGAAAGGAGTCAGAGAAAAGGAGGAAGCTGGGACGGCGTACATTTTTAGAAAGAATCTGCATGTTTGCAACTCCAGCTGCGGAACAACTAACTTCTTGCTGGCATCTGCTCAGAAACTGTGGTCCCAGCTGACAGGCTAATTACCCTGTTCAATGCACTGAGAGCTGGAGAAACAAGGCCGCTGATGAGGGGGCAGTGAGGAGGGGCCCAAGGCCGACTCCCCGTGGGGGCCACATGTGCCCTGAAGGAGCCCGAGAGGGGCCCCAAGGAGGGCTCAGCTTCCACCCGGGCCCTGCTCACCCCGCAAAGATGGGCCAGAAGCTGCCTCCAGCAGCAGAAGTATGGCCTGGGAGGTTGCTCTGCCCAGGCTAGGGACCAGGGAAGGAGTGGTTCCTGAGCCCCTCAACAAAGGAGGAGGGTCCCCAGGTCTGACGTTGCTCTGCACAGAACCTTGCAAAAGGCAGGGCTTGGGAGGGACCACCGTCAGGCGCCCCCAGCCCACCGGCCTCCGCCCAGGCCCTGACCACCTCCATGGTGATGAGGGGTGTGACCGAGATGCGCCCAGCCTCTGTCTTCCTCTCAGGATGCCGTCCAGCAGCAACAGCAGCAGGTAAGTGCCCTGGGGACCTGAATTCTGCACTGGAGCTGCCCCTTTCTAGGTTGTCTTCCCCAAGGCTGGGGGCAGTTTCCTGAAGACTGCCCTGCCTCCCCAGGCCTCCCTTCTGCCTGCAAGCAGGCGCTGCCCAGTGGCAGGTGGGACACAGAGAGGACATAGGAAGGCCACAGTGGCTGCCCAGCACCTGGACACCTGGCCAGAAGGGCCTCCAGGTGAGGGAGGCAGTGAGATCGTGATTCCACAGGCAATTCTAGGTGCTTGACCTGGGGCGTCACTCTCTCTCCCACCTCATTCAGCAACAGAGAACAGAGGAAAGTCATCCACAGCAGAGCGATGAAACTGGGATGAGCAATTATCCCAGTGACTTTTTAGAGCAAAAGCAGAGACGGGGGTTACAAAGGAAGTGGAGGGTACAGAGAGGCCTGAACCTCGGAGTGTCTTGTTTTGACGGTGATTTTATGAAGAGCCATGTCAATTTCCACTTAAATCCCCAGCCTGGGATCCCTTCGCCAAGGATTCTATTTTAAAATGTTGAAAGCACTATTTCAGGGCAGAAATCAATAAAATGCACCCAAAAAATAGAAAAGGAGCCTACAGAGCAAAACATCTTCCTGCCTCTTACTAAGTGCTATCTTTTTTAACACATCAAGAGCTGCAGGTTTTAGCTTAATTCTGGGGTCTACAATCAGTCTGCTGCTGCTGCTGCTGCTGCTAAGTCACTTCAGTCGTGTCCGACTCTGTGCGACCCCATAGACATCAGCCCACCAGGCTCCCCCATCCCTGGGATTCTCCAGGCAAGAACACTGGAGTGGGTTGCCATTTCCTTCTCCAGTGCATGAAAGTGAAAAGCGAAAGTGAAGTCGCTCAGTCGTGTGCGACCCTCAGCGACCCCATGGACAGTCTACTTAGGTATTGTTACGGCCAGAGAGTGCCCACCATCTTATCCCAACCTCCACGACAAGGTAGACAAACCACAGTCATTCAGGGTTACATAGCCAGAGTTCCAGCCTCAGGGCTCCCAGTCACTGCTCACAGATCCAAGCCCTGAAATCTGGGTGCACAGTGGCTTAAAAGTCCACCAGGAATCTCCACACAGCTTGAGGAAATGAACAACCAAACCCCCAGTTTCGCCAGCTGGGTGACACCCAAACTGCAGGGAGAAGAAATGTCACAGAGCTCTGGTGCCTCTGAGGCAGGGCATGGGAACCATGGCAGGTGGGCAGATGGCAAGGCAGCAGGGTGGGGGGAGTGGGGGACCACCCTGACCCCTGCCAGCTCCCAGGCGACCCCCCGTCCGTCAGGGTACGTGCCCTCCTTCCCACCCCACCTCTGAATGCCACCTCTAGCCCGGCTTTGGAATTTTATCTTTATCTCCCAGGGCCTGAGTCGGAGGAGAGGGAGGGAGACAGCAGGGCACACAGCATAGCTGGACCGTCTTGGGTGAAGGGACCACCAAGACGGGGAGTAACCCAGCCTCCAGGTGCATCCCACGGGTGGCCCGGGAGGGAGCCGGGCCCCTGCAGGCTGAGGCCCAGGGGCTTCTGGGCAGGACTGCTGCCAGTAGCCTCCCCCACCCCAAGCCACAGTCTCCTTGGCAGAAATGGAGGTTGGGCCAGACCAGCACAAGCCCTTCCTATGCTCTGGGATGCCGTCATGGGCTGAGCTGGGTCAGGGGCTGGAGAGCTGGTGGATGCCAGACCAGAGCTCGGCAGGCCTCCCCGCCTCTTCACCCCAGCCTCCCCTGGGAGTCCATCACCCAAACCCAGAGGGGGCCTCAGAGTTTCTTCAACCTGGAACTCACCCAGGCCTGAACGTGAGAGTCCGTGAGGTCTGCTGCCCCTGTAGAGACAAGCCCAGGGCCCCTCCAGGAGCTCCAGAGCTTCAGCTGAGGTCACCACCTGCCCAATCCTTGTCCTGATGCCAAAGACATCGCGCCCACCCCGACCCCATCTCTGCCGGCAGGAAGCAGTGAAAGCTGAGATTCAGGAGCATCCAGAAACCATCAGGTGCACCTTTGCTGGCAGACCTCCATCACCCTGCAGGGCAGGTGGGAAGGAAGCGGAAGCTCGAGGTGGCCGGGCAGCCTGCCGTGGAGTAGCTGGCGCTCAGCCAGGAAGGAAAGGCACGAGCTTCCCACCTGGGGCTGGTGTCAGGAGGAGGGTCGTGAGCAGCAGGAACAGAAGCCTGGAGCTTCCAAACATCTCAGATGTCTGACTTGAGGCCGCAACCAAAGAGGCTGGCAGGGTTATAATTATCACAGAAAAGGACAAAGGGAAGCAAGCCTTCACCGGAGCTTGCAAGGTGCTGCCACTCCACTCTCTGCTTCTGGATCAGCTCCAGGGAAGCCACGCCTCTGAGGGCCCATCTCACAGATGACAACTCCAAGGCCAGGCAGGAAACATCACAAGCCTGGATGAGCAGGATTTGAACCCAAAGCCCCGCCCGACACACACAGCCTCCAGCTGGGACCAGCCCTTCATCACCTCCTTTTTCCATTCCCCCAGGTCACCCCCTCATCAAGGACCTTCATCTCCACCTGGGACCAGCCCTTCATCACCTCCTTTTTCCATTCTCCCCAGGTCACCCCTCATCAAGGACCTTCATCTCCAACTGGATCAAGGTCCTCGTAACAAGGAGGGCTTTCCTGACCACCTTCTAGAAACCACTCCACCATTCCCATGCCCCTCACCTGACCTTGCTGTGAGTACCTGCTTCTTAACTGTATAACTGTCCCCAGTAGAATGTAATTCTACAAGGGCAGGGACCACATAGCTATTGTTCATCTTTGCATTTCATCCCAGGGCTCAGACTTGTGCTGGGCACATAGGAAATTTTCCATAAATGTTTGTGGAATGATGCAGGATTTAATTCATTAATTCAGCAATGACTATTGAGTACCCACTGAGTGCCTGGCACTAAACTAGCCCTGGGGATAGAATGTCAAAGATAGCAGAGCCCTTGCCCCCCAGGAGGTCACGTTCAGGTAGGGAAGACAGATGAACACACACAAGAAGAGACATCTCAGATGGAGCTTGTGAGGTCAGGGATGGGAATTAATGTGGTCGCAAGGAGACAGATGCCATCTGGCCACAGAGATGCTCAGAGATGCTCTGACATAACTCAGAGGAGGAAGGAGCCCAGAGAGGATCTAAGGAAGGGTGCTCAGGCTGGAAACAGCAGGTGCAAAGGCCCTGGGGCAGAAGCAAGATCAAGGAAACCTGCAAACCAATGTCAGCCCTGCAGAGAACAGAGTTTCCTATGGTGACTGATTATCCCACCGGGGACAGCCCAGCTCAGCCAGCCAGCCAGAATCCACGAGGCTCTGGCCCATCTCATTTGTACCCTGGTCGGTCCTCCATGGCAGAGGACTCTACCTTGGCCCACCCATGCCTAATTCCCTCCTCTTCCCACCCTCATAAACCTAAATACATCTTCACCTTAACTAAACACTAGCCAACTCCAAAGCCATCCAGCCTATGACTTCAGCCCAGCCAGCTGGGTCTTGGTAGCATCATGCAGGGTCTTCACTGCAGCATACAGACTTTCTAACTATGGCATAGCGGCTCGGTAGTTGCAGCACACAGGCTCTGTAGTTTGGCAAGTGGGCTTGGTTGCTCTGCAGCATGTGGGATCTTAGTTCCCAGACCAGGGATCACCCTGCATTGTGAGGCAGGTTCTTAAGCACTGGGCCTCCAGGGAAGTCGTCATACAGTGGAATATTGCATAGATGTGTGCTCAGTCACTTCAGTCGTGTCTGACTCTTTGTCTATGGACCATAGTCCATCAGGCACCTCTGTCCATGGGGTTCTCCAGGCAAGAATGCTGGAGCGGGTTGCCATGCCCTCCTCCAAAGGATCTTGCCAACCCAGGGACTGAACCCGTGTCTCCTATGTCTTGTGCACTGCAGGCAGATTCTTTACTGCTGAGCCACTGGGAAAGCCCACAGTGGAATATTATTCAGCCTTATAAAGGAGGGAAGTTCTGATTCACAACATGGATGAATCTCAAGGACTTTGTGCTCAGTGAGATTAGCCAGTCACAACAGGACAAGTACTGTATAATCCACTAATATGAGGGACCTGGAGCAGACAAATACATGGAGACAGAAAGCAGATGGTGGGTGCCGGAGCTGGGCAGGGGGAACTGGAAGTTTATTGTTTAATGGGGACAGAGCTTCAGTCTTGCAAGATGCAAAGGGTTCTGGGGATGGATGGTGGTAAGGGCGCAAAACAAAGTGAAAGCATCTATGAGACTAAACAGTACACTTAGCAATGGCAAGTTCTAAGCTGTGTGTATTTTACCACAATGAAAAATGTAAAAAGCAGAAATGTAATCACTCGTGTTCTGGAAACCAGATATCCAAAGCAGGGCCGCGTGGGGAGGCTCTCGGGAGGGTCCTTCCTGCCTCCCCAACCTCTGGGGGCTCCAGCTGCCCCTGGATGTGGCCTCATCCCTCCAGTCTCTGCCTCCAGGTCTCCTGGATTTCTCTGTGTGTCCGTGTATCCCCACATTTCCGTCTCAAGCAGGGCTACCTATCATCATTAGGGCCCACCCCCAACCCAGGTCAATCCTGGCCCGAGACCCTTACCCCAGGTACATTTGCAAATACCCTTATTCCAGAAACAGAAGTCTCAGTCGGAGACTAAGCCCAAGGCTCTAAGTGGGTCTGTCTCTTAGGGGGTCACTTTAAGGGGACAAGGCAGCCCCGGGCAGGCAGACCAGAGCACAGAGGGCATGGGGCGAAATCTACAGTCGTCAGGAGAGTGGACCAGGAGCAGAAGGGCTGCTGAGGCCCAGGGCAGGGTTTCCAGGCAGCGTGAGGGCCAGCAGCTCTCCCCTAACCTGTTCTAGGGACCGGCCTCGGTCAGATGCCTCTCTGCCTGGCCAGGGCCGTTTCTCTCCATCCAGCCTTCTGATTCCTGAATTCCAAAGTCCCCTTGTCAATTTCAAAGGCCCCCAGCTGCTGACTAGCTTTCTCTGCTTTAGAATCAGATAAACCACAGTGCAACCTCACCTCCACCCTGTCCTATCAGGCACCTCGTTCTTCTCCAGCACCAGGGCCCCACCCCGTGCAGTGAGGTCGTCGGTGCCGTGATGAGGTTCCAGGTCGGGTGGGCCTGCCTCCTCCCTCCTCACACCACCGTCGTCTCTCACAGCTGCCTCGGCCTGGTTAATGCTGGCACGTGACCTACCCATTAAGCAGACTCCTATTCCTCCTACACATGACATCCTGGGGCCCGATCCTGGGGACATGGCCCACACTATAGGGAGATGACATACCCATGGGAACCACCTCCTCCAGGAAGCCTCCCTGACTGTGCACCACGCTCCTGGAGCATTTCGTTTCAGCCTCATACCTCTGCGTCATCCTTTTTCATCTAAAGACAGACGGGTGTCCGCTACCCACCATGTGTCCTGGGCACTGGATCCAGCCGAGAACAGGAGAGAGAGAGAGACTACAACCAGACAGCACGGTTTGGAATGAGGAATATTTAACGCTACTGAACTGTACTTTCCAGGTGACGTTAGTGGTAAAGAAAGAAAGGAAGGAAGATAGCACTAAGTCGTACTGATGTGCGACCCCATGAACTGTAACCCACCAGACTCCTCTGTCCAAGAGATTCTCTAGGCAAGAATACTGGAGTGGGTTGCCATTTCCTGCTCCAGGGGAACTTCCCAACCCAGAGATTGAACCCAGATCTCCCACATTGCAGGCAGATGCTTTACCAACTGAGTTATGTGGGAAGCCCAATCTGCCTGCAATGCAGGAGACATAAGAGACGCGGGTTCAATCCCTGGGACTGGAAGATCCCCTGGAAGAAGGCGTGGCAGCCCACTCCAGTATTCTTGCCTGAAGAATCCCATGGATAGAGGATCCTGGCAGGCCATAGTCCATGCTGTCACAAAGAGTCAGACATGACTGAGTGACTTAGCAGGCAGCATGCTAGCACATTTTATGTTAGACGTATTCTGATGGTCAGGGACTCCAAGATCAGAGAGGGTGAACAAACTGCCCACAGCCACACAGCCTGAAAGGAGTAGAGCCAGAACTTGGAGCACTCCTGTCACTGGCTTACCTAGCTGCAGCTCTGACCAGGATCCAGTCCCCACCTCTGGCATCTGCCAGGCCAGGCTGCACACCTGTCTCTTCCCCACCTCCAGCCAGGCCCCCAGGTCAGCCTGGGTTTTCTCATCTGAGCTGTAGGGCTTTGCCAGGAGCCAGGCCCCTTCTGTCACCAACCCCAAGAAAAAGACCAGCGTCCCACTCAGCTGGGTGCATCGTCGGGCTATCTTGCCTGCATTTATGGGGCATTACCGCCCATTTCCACAGCCGGCACAAGACGTTCTCGTGGACTCTGCCAGCTTCCCAGGGAACTGCCGGCGGGCGGAGAACAAGATAAGGTATGTAGGGCCTAACTGGCTGTGACCTTTCTTTTTCTCCGAAAACCACTTGCTTAAGAAAAATCTCAGCCGTCATAAATCACCCTCGCTGGGGATTGCGTGGGCCGGCCTGTGGGCTCAGGCACATTCATCATGGTTTCAGGGACGGTGACAGCCTATCGCACTTGAATTTGCAAACAGAGCCCCTTCCCCTCTGCGACCTCCCTTCCTTTACCTGGAATCCCCAACTCCCCAGGCCACAGAGGGTCTTGTCTGAAGCCGTCTCCCACCAGGGCTTGCCATGGGCCAAAAGCAGCCAGGAGCCCTGCAGCTCCAACCTAGCCAGTACACCCCGGTTCTACCTGGTGGTGTGGTCCAGGCTGCAGTGCAGTAACAGGGTCACTGGGCCCAGTAGTGTCCGGACAGGCTCCCTTCACATGAGGACTGGCCCGACTGTGTGCTCAGCTTGGCTCTGCCCAGCGGGGCATGCCAGCAGGGGTGACGTAGCCCCGGTGTCGGGGAGTCTATGTCTGCAGGGTCGTCCAACACAAAGGTGGGAACCGTGTGTGTAATCACCCGTACGTCCCTTTACTTGTCCAGTGAGCACCCGCTATGTGCCAACACTGGGGAGCGAGGGCAGGCCTGGCACCTGAGTCCAGTGTCAAAGTACATCCGTGAGGTGAGAACCGGAGGAGGAAGCAGGCTTTCCCGCGGCTCTGCTGGGAAAGCAGCAGGGGGACAGCCTGGCGGGCAGAGGAACCGCACAGACAGATGCCCCCATGAAGGGGGAAGCGGGATGGGCCGGGGGACGAGGAGGAGACTGGCTTGCCTGCGGAGGCGGCAGAACCAGGAAGGAGCCTCGCGCAGAGAGCGTTTTGTCTCTATTCCAAGAGCAGGGAAGAAACTGCTGGAGTATTTGGTTTTTATTGTTTTGTTTCGTGGGGTTTGGGGGAGGAGGTGTGATCAGCTTCATGATGTGAAATGCGAGAGCCATTTAAGGGTAAGAGGGACATGACAAGGGGTTGGGTCAGGAGAGCTTCCAGACTCCAGGCTCAGAGGAAGAGCTGCCCTTCCTGAGATGGGGAGAGGGGAGGAATAGGGCAGGGGGGCAGCTATGGCTTGAATTAAATGGCCTGTCTCTCTTCCCTCTGGAATTCTGCAGGGACAAGAGTGCCTGGGAGACTCCTCAGGAGTTTCAACCTCAGGACCCAAGAATCTGCCCAAGAATCCACCTCCACCCTGACTGCTGGGAACCCTCTGGCAGTCCTGAGGTCGGTCTGGAGCCCGGTGGCCTGAGCCAAGCCAGGGGACCCTAAGACTCCATCCTGACCCCTCCCTACACTCGGACCAGGGGCCCAGGTGACAAAACGCAGGGGGCCCAGCATGCAGGACACCCTGGAGGGACAGTCCTTAGTGAAGATGCCTTCAGGACCCAAGACAATTCCAGGCATTTTGCCTGGATCTGTTTGTTGGAATTGTCTTAAATGCCTGCAGCTAGGGCCTTTATGAAATCGGCATGCATATTCATGCAAATCATATGCAAATCACACCACCCCCAGATCAGCTGGAGGAAAATGTCGCTGCCTCATCCTTCCCCCTCACGGGTGGGAGGAGGGTCAGCTCCACCGGAGCAGCTGTGAAGACGGAAGTCCAGGAGGGACCTCCCCGTCCTCCCTCACACCCCACAGATGGGGAGACCAAGGCCCGAAGGAGGAGTGGAACCGGCATGTCCAGGCAGAGCATTGCAGCATCTCCCAAGCCGGGGCTTCCTCCTTCCCTGAGAGAGCGAGCAAGGCAGGACTGCCAAGCGGGCAAGGCCTAGAATTCTCGACAGGAGGGAGGAGACTTGGCAGAGGGAAAGATGCCTCTGATAAGAAACGGTAATATTTGCTTCTTAAATCAACTCCCCTGGGGCCAAAGCCAACAATACCCTCCCCAAATAAAAAGCCAGCTCCAAAAATAAAGCATCCGCCAGCCCCTGCATGGATTAAATGTCACCGCAAAGAAGCAGAGGCGTAGGGAATCTTTCTCCAGGGCACCGAGCTTGGAGTGCTGACTGGCCTCACCCCTGCTATAGGCACCCCTGGAGACTCCCTGAGCCCCACACCTGCTCCAGGTGGAGTCTGTGCGGGCGCTTAATGGCCTTGGGTCTCTTCCCCAAAGGCAAGCAGGCAGATCCCAGCAGCCCCACTGTGCAGATGAGGCGACCGAGGCTCAGGGACATGAAGAGTTCACAGAGAGCAGGTGCAGGGCTGAGATTGGAACTCGGGTCCCATGGAGGGTGTGCAGACCCCCAGGCCTGCCCCCTCTGAGTTCCAGAAAGCGTGTGTGCTACGAGCAGGTCCATGGCCCTTCCAGTGTGGACCCTGGGGGATCCCACAATACACCAACACAGGCCTATAGATGGAACTCAAGCTCCTCCATGTGCTGGCCACACGCAGGCCCCCAAAGACCCTCTCCAGGGCAGGGAGCCAAGCACAGGACTCACAGCCTCATGCAGGCTCTCATCTTCAAAATGAGATAGGAGCAGGACTTCCCACACTGGGTGAACACGCAGTTGTAGTGAGTCCAGACATGGAACATTAGTGCTAGAAAGAACCAATCAGGAAGGAGGGCTCGGAAAATTCCAGCGGCTGTGGCCGCCAGCTCCTCTGTGGGTGAGAATAGGAGGCCAGCCAAGCCACCAGCTCTAGCCTCCGAGGCTTCCCTTCCAGGCCCTCCAGGGCCCACGTGGGAACCCACCCACACCACCACCACACCACCACCCCCACGCGCACACACATACACACACACACACACCAGTTCCCAGCTGGCCCCCAGGCACTTCTGGGGACAAAGAGAGACAAGGCGAGCGGTCCAGGTCAGGCCAGGTTGGGCCCTGACCGCAAGCTGGTCTCCTGCAAGCTCTTCCCTCCACCTCCGCCCCCCCACTCCTCCCCCCCCAGCTGCAAGTGGACCCCCGCTGATGGTCGAATCTGCCCCGCCCAGCAGCTCCTCCCTCACCCAGAGAGGCAAGCCTTCCTGCTGCCACTCACTGACGCCCCCGGGGCCATCCTGCAGTGGCTGCTGCTTCACGTCCAAGGATGGACACACGCTGTGTCCAGCAGCCCCCATCCTTGCCTTTGTTCACACTGGTCCTTCCACCTGCATTGCCCCTCCCTGTTGACAGAGCAAACGCCTACAGTGCTGAATTCCTGCTGGGTGCCTGGGATGGTGTGCTGCCCCCCACGTGCTCCCACACCCTGGCCTGCCCTCCCTGCATGAGCTGTCTGGGGATGAGCTGGGCTCTCCTAGAGGATCAGGCCTGGCACCCAAGAGCAGCAATGCCCACATGGCTATGGGCACAGGCTTTACCCTTCACAGCCCTTCCCCCATGTGCCCGCAGGTGTGGCCATCTGGTGTGGTCACTTCAGGAGCTGCCTGCTCCCAGAGGGAAACATGGTGGCACCGCCCAGTCCTGATGATTAATGATGTGCTGGGTCCCCAGGGTTCCGAGAGAGGAGGTCGCCATGGATGCGGCGAGGCTGCCTGGGAGGAATGAGAGAATCAGGTTTATGAAGTGGTGAGAAGACATCAGAGCGGCGGGTCCCTGGAAGGTGTGAGCCCGTAGGTCTCACCACCAGGGCTGGTGTGAAAGGAATCACACGCCATCTCCACAGGGGGTGGCTCTGGCCAACCCCAGAGCCTCCCGGGGCTGAGAGAAGACAGAGCTGGCAGGTAGACGCGTGGGGACAGGGACAGCAGATGCCTGGGACTCCAGACACACTGGGGCAGGCACTGTCCCCAGACACATGCTCGGCTGAGCCAAGCAGCACACATACACGCGTCCGGGGGTGCAGAGCTCGGGCTCCAAGCAGGAGGTGGGGAAGCAGGAAGAGGAAAAGACAGGGGCCGGACTCGCCCCAACCCGCAAAAGGCTAAGTCATCTCTGTGCCACTGGCCAGCCAGGGGCGAAGGGCCACCTCCATGCGATCCTGTGAAGATTCTAGTCTTGCTGAGATGCGGTGATGGGAAAGTGGGGTGAACCCCTGGAAGGAGGGGGTAGGAGCCCCCCACGTCTTCATTGGGCTGGGAGGGAGCTGGGCTACCCTCAAAGGAGAGGGATCCAGGGTGCCCCCAGAGTGGGGAGGGGCAGGGGCACCCCAGAGGAGAGGGAGCTGGGATGCCCTGTGGAGGAGCTGGGCAGCACACGCCAAGAGGACTGGGGCCCCAACAGTCTACTCCTGAGCCCGCAGGTCTCAGAGGTGAGGCTGTGGGCACCAGCCGGGCAGCTCTAGCTGGGTCCCTGGGAGAGGCAGCCCCCTGGACAGGAGGTGGATGAGGGAGGGGCCTGCCAGGTCGACAGCGGGGACTCGGGAAAGAAGGCAGTCACAGAGATGGAGCCAGTCTACGTCCTGACTGCACCAGCCCAGCCAGCCCCCAGCAGCCCCACTGCCCGCTAATAGCTGTTGTTTCACACACCTGGTCCCTGGCAGGCAGACCCTGAAACACATGGTGACAGAGAGAGCTGGGTCCACCCACAGCCTCAGGCAGGGCACAAGGCAGAGTGGACTTAGAGGGGCCATCCAGCAGGGGTCTCGGGGGGTGGGCAGCCGGCTCTGCGGGGACCAACCTCACGCCTCCGCTGACCGCCAAGTGTGCTCGTTGCCATCCAAACTCAGAAAGCAAAGAAGCGACTGTGGGGCAGTTAGGCATGGGCACCCACAGTAGAACGGTCGTAGGTGAGGGTATACCACATGCTTCTTCTCAACAGGGGTCAGGACAGGGCCTCGGGAGCCTGGGCATCAGCATCATCTGACCTCCCACTAACACCCTCCAACTCTTGTGCCACCCTTAGCGAGGGCCTTCCTGACTGAGTCATGAGTGTGCATGTGAGCGAGCGAGTGTGTGCAGGCCCTCTGGGGAGGGTGGGCACCCCACCATAGACATCAGCGGTGTGTAACACTGTCCAGCACGGGGGACCCACCGCTCTTACAGGAGCGGGCTTTGGGTCTCTCCGAGAAGGGCAGTCCAGGTCAGCGTGGGGAGGGGCCTGCGGGCTTCTGGTCCTCTGGCACGGCCTCTGGCGCGGCCCCGCCTAGCCTGCCCACCTCCCCAGGCCTCACAACTCCTCCCTCCTGGGTCACCGTGGCAGCTCTGGCACCTGCAGCTCATTTAACCGGAAGCTTCCAAGAGGCATGCAGGAGCACGGGAGTCTGGTCTGGCCAGGGGGGTCATGGGAGCCCCCCTCATCCGATTCATGCCCGCCTCTCCATTTCCCCGGGGCCCTGCAGCTGCCTGGCCTGACTGCAGCTCGGCTCCCGGTGTGTCGTCATTCCCACCCCCAGCAGGGCCCTCACGCCCAGGCTGCCTCCTCCGAGCCATGACCCGGCCCTCGGACTGGTGGGCAGATCTCAGGAGTGGCCTTTGGCGCCTCTGAGTAACCTGCTGGCAGGGGCAGGCCTGGGGCCCGGGTTCCCCCAACGCAGGGCGGCTCGGAACCCCCATGGCAGGACCAGCCCCCCAACCCCGTCATGTCCCCCGGGATGCGGGACCCACAGCCTGAGAATTTGGCTGTCAGCGTTCCTCTGCCTCCTACTAAGCCTCCAAACTTGCTCTGCCCGGGGACCACAGGAAATGAGTTTCTCTTAGAGTGCTTCCAAGGAGGCCTCTGACCCTCACTACTCGCCTGAAATTGGTGATTAACAGACCCCAGCCTGTCATTTTTCTCTTCCAGAGGCTCTTAGCAACAGCCTAGTCCTTGGAGCTATGAGTCCACCTGGCTTCATAGCCAGAGGCTCGCCCCTGCTCCAGCCTCCTCCCGCCCCCTCCCCGCCCCCTCCCTGCCCCTCCCCACACCCCCCTCCACATCCCGCAGGCCATCCACACACCTCCCCCCACCCCTGCCACAGAGGCCCCCCAACTCCTGCACCGCCCCTGGGAGGTGCTGTCACGCTGGGAACCGCCCTCCCTCCCAGCCACTTCCTCACCTCTTCTGGTCCTGTCCCTGGCTGGGGAATCCCCACGGGGAGCGCTTAGAGGAGGGCCTGGGGGTAAGGCAGGAGGAAGCCCCAGACACAGACACTTGAGCTCAAACCCTTAGAGCTGGGATGCCTGTGGCTCCCGAGTTGGTCCCTCTTGGCCAGGAGGCCAGCCTTCTGTGCGCCTGCCCACCTGTTGGCTGGGGGAAGAGATGGGGACAGTCTCTATGCCAAGGAGCCTGGCCTCCCAGAGCGGGGGACCTGGTCGGGGGAGAACAGGGCCACCTGTGAGCAGCAGGGCTCTCCACCGAATGGGGGCTCTGTGAGGGCGGTGGAGGCATGAGAGAAGTCAATCACTGTAGCCCTGGAGGGATCCTTCCCCAAAGCCCCCAGGGAGCCAGGAGCGAGGTCTTGCAAAGGCGTAAAGAGCCGAGCCCAAGACCCCCCAAGAAAAGGGTCCTGGGGCCACTGACAAAGTTCCTGCAGACCCCTCAGGACGCAGAGCCTGTAGCCCCCTGGACTGGCCAGGAGGCTGCCTCAGCAGATGGAAGGGACCATTCCCCTGGGGATGGGAAGCGAGACATCTGCTGAACCTGGAAGCCAGACCCGGCCTTCCCAAACCCCCGGGGAAGCTCCTGCCGGGGGTCTGCACCCTCCTCACCTCAGCTTCCTGGACCAGCCTGCCCTGCACTCCAGATTTCACCAGTGTCCTGACACCTCTGTGAGAGCCAAGGAGGGCAAGTCACCCAGCCCTCCCTCACCTGGCCAGGAAAATGACCTGAAGGTTTTCATCCCTTCCTAGTGGGAGGAGCCTTCGAGGCCCAGCCCAAGGGCAGGTTGGTGATGCTGGAAGGTGACAGAGGAGGGAGCTGGGGCCCATGCACCACCTCAGGGTGCAGATACCACTCCCACCACCAGACAGGCTTCATCTGCTCCCACTGAGTGGGACAGTGGCAGGACCACCAGCTGCCCCAGAAGCCATCCTGAGGTGGAGTGAAGCCCACGGGGGGTCGAGCGATGGGGCTTCTCGGTCTGGCCCCTCGTTATTCCCTTCCTCCCCATGAGGCCCACCCTCTACATGGGACCCACAGAGTCCTTGACTCACAGACAACAGTAAGGATATGCGCCTGGATCATAGAATAAAGTAATGGGATCACAGGAACCAAAACAGAGCCCTAGACGCCCAGAATAGAATCCCTGCACACTCAGGTCTAACCACGGAGCTGAGTCATGGAACTGCAGAACAGGCCCAGAGGAGGAGCCACTCCCGGGAGCCCCATCTGAACCCCCTCCATTTGCAGTGGGGAGACACGGAGGGCTGGGGTTTGGGGATCTCAGAGAAACGGCGGGCCTGCAATGGGCTGCCTGCAGTTCCATCCAGCAAGGGCTCACCCCCGGGCCCCAAGCAGGAAAGCGGGGGAGGAGGGGCAGACTGTGTTCTAGGACAGCCTGGGGTCCAGCCATGGCCGCCTCTCAGCAGCACAAACAGCTGGCAAGCAACTGGGGGCCCAGTCACCCCAGGAGGTGGCACGTCCCAGGGTCTTCATAAACTCACTCTCTGGCCACCTTTGGTTTCGCTTGTTCTGTTGTGTGATTCTCTTTTTTTTTTTTATTTCTTCCTTGCAAGATGAGATCAAGGAAAGGTCTTTGAAACAAAATGCAACATTTTTCTTCCCTGACAGATCCTGTATTGATGGGCTCAGCAATGAACCCCACTACTCTGGGACATCCTTGTAATTAGTGCTACGCTGAGTGGCGACAGACAGGCAGGCATGCTCCCTCCCTTGTCCCCGGGGGCAGCCAGGCCCCCCCCTCACTCCTCTCCCTGCTTTATCCCATCCCCACCCCCTGAGCCCCAACTTCTGCCCCTCTGGGCCCAGAGTTCCTGGCTGCTTGAATCACGGTCGGTACCCCTGGGAGTGGAGCCACGTCTGAAGGTGAGTCCCAGGCACCAGGACTGCACCTGGAGATTCAGGTCCAGGGTGGAACCTGGGACACGACACCCGTATCTCACATCCACCCAAGTGGGAGACGGTGGGATTAACTAAACACTAGGCTGGACATCCAGAGAAAGCAATGGCACCCCACTCCAGTACTCTTGCCTGGAAAGTCCCATGGACGGAGGAGCCTGGTAGTCTGCAGACCATGGGGCCGCTAAGAGTCTGATATGACTGAGCAACTTCACTTTCACTTTTCACTTTCATGCATTGGAGAAGGAAATGGCAACCCACTCCAGTGTTCTTGCCTGGAGAATCCCAGGGATGGAGGAGCCTGGTGGGCTGCCGTCTATGGGGACGCACAGAGTTGGACACGACTGAAGCGACTTAGCAGCAGCAGGCTGGACATCGCTGAGTCCAACTGCCCAATTACAGAGGTGGACCAGGGAGGGGGAGGAGTTCTCCCAAAGCTACCAGAGCTGGGAAAGGGGCCAGGATCCTATGCCAGCCATGTGCCCCTCAGCCCCCCACCACGCCAGCTCACAGAGAGGGGGGGCCGGCTGCAGAGGAGGGCTGGAGGCCTCTCCTCCTGGGGCTGCAGGACTGGAGATGGACGGGGTGAGGCTGCAGCTCTGAGGTTCGAGGCAGGCTGGTGGACGCAGGGTGGCACTGTCCAAGGGACTGACAGGTCTCCCTCCCTCGGTGGTGCCAGTGGTAAAGAACCCACCTGCCGATGCAGGAGACGTGAGAGATGCTCCTTGGGTCGACAACAGCCCCTGGAGAAGGGCATGGCAACCCACTCCAGTATCCTTGCCTGGAGAATCCCATGGACAGAGGAGCCTGGTGGGCTACAGTCCATGGGGTCACAAAGAGTCACACAAAGGACAGGACTGAAGCACCTTCACACTTGCACTCACACTTCCTCCCTCAGCCTGACATCTGGGGACCAGAAACCCCTGTCTGTACAACCTCCATATTCACAAATGCTTCTCTTCACCAAGCTGGCTGTTCTTTGTGACTGTCAAGGCCCAGCTTCCACATCACTGATCCTCCTCCTCCAGGAAACCTTCATGGATTGTCCTGAGTGGATGGCTTCCCAGACTTGCTGAGCACAGATTAACAGAGTCTTGTGTTATAATTAGCTATGAATGGAATGTCCACCTCATCCCTGGGGCCAGACTGTGATCTCTTCAGTGGGGGCAGAGGTGGAGAGAAGGGATTAAGACACAGCCTGAGACCGGGGGCTGTGCTCAGCATGGGGCTGAGATGGGAGCTCAGAGTGGGACCAGGTTCAGGAGCTAGTGACCTCAGCACCTCCTATAGGGGAAACTTCCACAAAACTGGGAGAAACTTTGGTACAGGCCCTCCCAACAGCCCCCCTCCCCATTTGCTCTGTGTCCACTAGAGGGGTGCTTCCTGCATGCCCCCCCGCTTCACCCCCCTAGTCCCTCCTAGCCCCCCAGCTGGAGCAGCCTTCTCAGGGGCCCACGAGAGGAAGAGACAGGAGCTGTCCGCCCCCTTGATACCCTGCCCCTGCCATGCCCCGCTGCAAGCTCTGACTCCTTTTTTCTCCATCCTGGGGCTTGAATTCAAACAGCCAGTTCATCAGGATTCTCACAGCACCCTAAGCTGTCTCCAGAACCACTTGACCCAAGGGAAGAACCCAGTGCCTTGCTCATGGCAGCAGCTGAGGCCCAGGCACTGGGGTCCAGGCCAGAGAGCCACCCCAAGACCACAGTCTTTAGTTTGCCCATCATCAGAACAGGGCTGACCCAGGCATCCTGAGAAGGCCAAAGGCATGCCTCCTCTTCTTGGGGAGTGACCAGTCCATCCCTGGGGCTCTCACCTGCAGCCTGGCCCACCCCACTAGCTTCCAGGCCCAGACGGCCCCACTCCTGGGGATCTCACGAGCCCCTCAAACTCAGCCTGTCCACCCCTACAGCTCTTCTGATCCACCTTGGGGCGACCTTAATAAGAACTGCTTTAGGGGCGATCTTAATCAGATCCTGAGACCATAAGCTCCAGCTCACGAGGAAAAGCTCCAGCTAGCCACGGGGCAGGAGCTACAGGGCCCCTGGGCCAACTTCGCCCCTGGCAGACACGTCCCAGGGTGCTGCCCTGCCTGGGGGTCCCCAGCTTTAGGGGATGCGGGAGCATCCAAGACAACAGTGACAAGTGTCCAGGGAGATGCTGGACACACAGCAGGCTCTTGAGACGTGGTCACAGCCCGGCACCTGCTAACTCACTGGAGAGAAGGGGTGCCTGTGGAACTACAAGTCAAGGTGATGGGATCTGTGGAGGACAGATCCCACAGTGTGCCCCCAGAAGTCAGGCCCTGTCTGAGAGGAGACGCGGGGCCCCAGTGGGATGTGTCTCCAGGTCTGAGCCGGGTCTGAGCCGCCCCAGCAGCTGTGCCAACGTGGACAGACTCCTGGCTGTGTCCGCCTGTCCCTCCAGGGCCAGCCCTCCCTGCTCTCACCCCCTATCCCTTCTTGGGGCTCGGGGGTAACACCCTCCTTGTCCCCTCTCCAGCACACCCTCCTGGCAGGGGCCCTGCTTGGGGCCCCTTCTGTTTGGAGCTCTCTGGCCCCTATCAGAGGGGCTCATGCTTTCACTTTATCAGGGTCTCTGCTCAAAGGCTCCCTCCCTTGAGAGCCGCTGCAGCAGCCCAGCAGGCCAGCAGAGCTGCATAGCCCCTCTGCCCCTGTGTCTTAGAGCTTTCTGGATTCTGGGGGCCATGTTCTTGTTTGCTTTTTGCCTGCATCCCATGGGGTTTGGGAGCAGGGGCATCCGAACCAGCCTGCCTAGGTTCATAGGCCACCTCCCTGACTTCCCAGCTTCTTTACCTGTGAAGTGGAGACTGCATTCTTGTCTCGAGAGCCGTCACCGGGACTCATTGCCTATTTATCCTCAAAGCACTTGCTTCCCTGGTGGCTCAGACGGTAAAGAATCCACCTGCAATGTGGGAGACCTGGGTTTGATCCCTGGGTTAGGAAGATCCCCAAGAGGAGGGGCATGGCAACCCACTCTAGTATTCTCACCTGGAGAGTCTGCAAGGACAGAGGAGCCTATTGGGCTGCAGTCTATGGGGTCTCCAAGAGAACTCAGCACAGCACACCCCAGGCTGGGCACAGGGGAAGGGCCATGCGAAATGGCAAGGACAGTCCTCTCTCTGCTGCAGTGACGGCTGTCAGAGCAGAACAGTATATGGCTCCCAGAGTCCCCAGGAACCGTTTCTTAAATAAGTAGACAAACCTGGATTCTCAGAATGCTGAGACCATAAGCTCCAGCTCACGAGGAAAAGCTCCAGCTAGCCACGGGGCAGGAGCCACAGGGCCCCTGGGCCAACTTCGCTCCTGGCAGACACGTCCCAGGGTGCTGCCCTGACTGGGGGTCCCCAGCTGTCAAAGCAGGTGGGTCAGTGAAAGGGGGCCTTTCTGGGCTACACCCCCAGCAGTGATGGCAACCAGACCCTGAGGGGGGCCAGCAGCTGAAATCCCACCTCAACACCATCCTAGCAGCCTCAGGAGACACTGCAACAGGCCTGGCATCCCAGAGCCATCCGTGGACCCTAGAGAGACCACTTCCGCCTGACACACTGCCTGATACACCTTCCTAATGGGGCCTCAAGCTGTTTAACGTGACGTCTGCTAAAAGTGATCGGGCCCTAATTTATTCAACTTGTCAGCTTCCATCTGCCACCCACGGCTCCAGGCAAATGTGCCAGGATTTTTGGAAATGAGAGCAGAGCCTTCTCCCCACCCCAGGGCAGGTTCCTGGAGGGAGTCTGGGATGCCTGTTCTCCTCCGGGGGACACAGGGGCCCAGGCAGGAGGCCAGCCTGGGTTCTGGAGGCAGAAGGACACCACCAGCTGCGCGGGGACCAGGCTCTGGCTGAGTGGCACAGGCAGGGCTTGCCCCGGGGTATGAGGGCAGATGGGCCCTGGCAAGGGGCCCAGAGAGGCAACCAGGTCACCCCCTCCCCCTTGACAGGTGGGAAAACCAAGGCCCGGGACAAGAGGTCATAATGCATGACCCACTCCACCCAGGAGCCTGGAAGCAACATGGCATCTGGCCCCAGAGAACCGGATTCAGATCCTGACACTCCTGCGCAGTGCGACTGGCACCGCAGCTGGTCACTCAGTCTCATCCAGCCTCCTCTTCCTCTTAGGTCGCCAGTTATCGAGGCTCAGAGAGAGTGGGGATAGCAGAGTCCCCAGGCCCAGGGCCCAGTGCATGCCCTAGAGACACATAGCTTCATTGGTTTCCATTGTTGTTCAATAAGATATCTGTGGACAGAGCCAGCTGTGGTCGCTGGGCCATGCACCCTCTAAGGGACGATGGCTTCCCTTGGTCTGTCCATAGGCCTGGATCCCCACAGGCTGAGCCGCAGGGTGTTAGCACCCCAGCTGGGGAGGGAAACTCCTCTGTTTCCTGGGCAGGATGTGCATAATTTCAGGAGGTCTCAGCTGCCTCTGATGTAGCCCCACCAGGGTGGGTTTAGGCTGTGTTGCAAAGACAAAGGAGGTGAGATGCTATGGTGATCCTGTGGGAAGACAAACCTCGGGGGAAGCGATCTGGGGAAAGGCCATGCAGTCCCTCAGCTGAAAGATCCACCAATAACACTCCCAACCCTTCTCTGCCTTGAATCAGAGTTGCCTCCCCCAGGAAGCCTTCTCAGATACACACCCTCTTCCCAGATACACACCTCTTATCCCCCTCTGGACTCTCTCAGTGCACTTGCCCCTCTATCAGTTCCTCCTTGGGGTTATTTGGAGCTCCACATAGCTGGATGGTGCCTCTGACACTGCACAGGCATGTCAATCAATATGCACTGAATGCCCCTCCTTGTCCCTTCCTGTCAAACTCCTACGCATCCCTCAGCCCTCATTTCCAGAGTCCCCTCTGGGTCCCCATGAGCCCCAGGGCTTCCCCCATCGTAGGAAATCCCCCTCTGGGCCAGAGCTGTCCACTGAGGCGCCTCTCTCCCTCCAGGACAGACACGTCCCCTACTCATTGCCTCCTGTCACCAGGTCTATCACACAGGCAGTGACTAATGAAAGCTCGCTACATGAAGGAAAGAAGGAGGGGGTCCGTGGGGCACCTTGGAGCTGCCTCCGTGAGCCTGATCTGTGCCCAGTTTGGAAACTGTCCCCTTCACTCCCCTCAGAGGTTGGATGAGGGGCCCGTCCGCTCCTCGGGAAACGGCGTTGGCCCAGGCCAAGGGGGTTGAGCCAGGCCCACTCCAGGCCCTGTGAACTAGCAGGTCAAGGTCCCCAGAAACAGAGCTGGGAGGCTGCTATGGGGAAACAGACGGACACCACCAGCCTCTGGAAGGAGCAGGTGACCCCAGGGCCCCATAGCCATCCCTCCCCTATTTATGAATCACCCCTGTCAGGAGCTGTGGGTTCACTCCAGGATTCTCCTGGCTCAGAGAGGCCCCCATGTCCATGGGGAGGAACAGAACTAGCAAGCAGCTTTGCCGCTTCCTGTCGTCATGAAAGGAGTGCTCACCTCTGCCCAGACTCAGGGCTGCCTCGCTCCGCGGGGCAGGGTTGGGGAGAGGACCCCATGTGATTGACCCACTGTGTGTCTGATAAGTGGGCCCACTGGGCACTGAAGTCTGCTATCACAGCAATGTGACCCGCACCCATTCGCAGTCCCTTGGAGCCTGTACCCACACGCAGATGGGAGGCAGCCCCTTCCCGGCCCCTGCAGAGGCTAGGAGGAGCTGCTGGGCACAGCGAGCCTGGGCAGGGGTTGCCACCCCCGGGGGCCACTGGCTCTGCCAACCTGCCTCCCGACAGCTTCCCCAGGCACTGAGGTCTTGACCACCTGCCCAGCCCTGCTCAAAGCAACACTGGCCGGCAGGGAGGCCCAGAACTAGCTTCCCCACCCCGTGGTTTGGGGCCAAGTTCAGCCCACCTGGTCCCAGCATCCCTGCGGGAGGCCCTGGCACCTTCAGGTGCCCTGCTGGCCTCAGGCCAGACACCTCTGGGGGTGGCTCAGGCTCAGACACCTGCTCCCATGCTCACGACCAGGCTATGAAGCAGGCAGTGAAGTTTAATACCCAGAAAACGGCTTTAAATTGATTGAACTTTATGAGCAATGCCAGCTCCATAATAATCAGGCCACTGCCTCCCTCTTGCCCTCCCTGCCCCGCCCCCACCCTGCACACGCCTGCATTGTTCTCAGACCTCAGCACATCACCTGTCCCCAACGAGGGGCCTGCAGGCCATGAAAAGGCCAAGAGGCAGCACACTGGCAGACGGAGCAGGGCCGTGCCTCCCAGAGGGGGTCGATGCATTCCACTGACCCGTGCCCTGGAAAGGAAGGAAGGTCTGTCTGCAGTATGTTTCAGGACAGGCTGGACATTACCCACTGGGGAGGGACCCAGAAACCCTGGAGCCCTCCTCTGACACATTTCTGGCAAATAGCCCCAGCCATGAACTGAGGCCTGACTCCAGTCCCGAGACCATACCTGTCTGCCTGAAAGGCTGTGGGGACCCCCAGTCAGGTCCCTGGAGGTTTCCCGCAAGCTGTCTGGAACTCTGGCACTCAGGCTGGGCAGTGGGCTGGGGTCTGCCCTGGCATCAGGGGGCTGGGGCAAGACAGTGGCCATTGAAGGCACAGCTGTGGATGCGCCCTGGGCCAGCGGACGGAACAAGGATGCTTGGTCCTCTCTCCGTGTGGGCCCTCTGAGCTTCTGCAAAGATCTGGGAACCTCCCCTGGAGAGAGTTCGCACAGGAAATCGGCGGACGATTTCAGGTTGTCCTGGACACTCTGAACCATCTGTGAGCCACTCAGTGAGAGCCTTGAAAGGTTGATAGCCTATGAATTCAGGTTGAGGGTCCCTGGCACTCACTCTGGGCCTTGCAGCCAAGAAAGGGGTTCTTAGGGGCTCAAGAGAACACGTCCCAGTTGCTGTGGAGCCTACACTCTGGCCCCAGCATGTGCCTGACACATAGTAGGTCTGCAGTCTGAGGCTGTTGATGCTGCTGTGGTTGAACTGTCTTAGGAGCGGAGAAGTGTCTTAGGAGATGGAGGGCAAAGTCCTGGGAAGAGCAGCATTTGGGCCAACAGCAGAAAGGGCAAGCAGAACAAGACAGGCCAGGGCAGGCACGGAGGTGAGGAAGTGCCAAAGGAGGAGCAGACGCTGGATCCCCTGCCCACAGGGCACCTGCAAGATCCAGAGCGCATCCACTGGGGACTTGAGCCCAGCACATCCAGCAGCTGCTCAGTCAAGAAGTCAGACGCCCGGGTGCTGGCCTGCTGGGCCAAGGCCTCCAGTGCAGGCAGGGCTGCATCAGGAGTGTGGTCTCGGGACTTCCCTGGTGGTCCCATGGTCAAGACTTCGCCTTTCAATGCACACGGTGAGTGTTCGAATCCTGGTGGGGGTAGCTAAGATCCCACATGCCTTGGGACCAAAAACCGAAACATAAAACAGAAGCAATGTTGTAACAAATTCAATAAAGACTTTTAAAATGGTCCACATCAAATAATCTTAAAAAAAAAAAAAAAGTGTGGTCTTTATAACCAGGACAGAGCCAAGCTTCCAACTAAGACCTGACATATTGCGGCCCTGCTGAGGCCACCACCCTTGGCTGCCCCACCTCACCACCACCACCCGCCACCTGGCCAAACCCAGTCCATGGTGAGAGTAACCCTTTTCTTCCATAAAAACAGGCTGAAAAGGGCCCTTTGGAGGTATTCAGTAAACTGGTGGGGCCTCCCTGCTTCCACAGGTAAATCCCACCCCTTCCAGGGCCCGTGACCCAGTGGCCACACCCAGGTCAGCACTGGTACTGGCAGGGGCTTCGGCCCCGGATCCCTGGCCACCTCTCCTGGCTCTGCTTGGACAGTGGGCTCCAGGCTGCCCACCCTGGCTGGGCCCCTCCACACTCCTAGGGGATGCCCCTTGCCTTGGTTCTGCCTGGGCACTACTGGGGCTTCTGCCCAGGGTCAAGCCTCGCTGCCCCCGCCCCATGGCCCCCCTGGCCCCCAGGTGGTGGCAGTGGGGCAAGGAAGAGAGCATGACTTTGCACAGATTCAGCCACTCCTCTGAGTAACCGTGTCATCAAACGGTGCACAAAGAGCAGTGTCTCCCAAGCACAGACTCCCAGGGCACTCCAGGTCAAAATGATCTCAGACAACGCTGCCTCCTATCTCCCATCTGCTCAAACATGTCTGACCTAGGAGACATCCACACACACACACACACCCACTGTGAGACCACACAGCACTCAGACTCCTCCTGGGTCAGGGCAGGACCCCCCTGCAGCAACCTGGCACTGAAGGTGTGCCCCAGAACCTCGGCTCGGGCACTGAGCTCCACTGTCAGACCCTAGACACACCTGAGCGTGGCAGGGAGGGGCCGGGCCCCAGGCCACGCAGCAGGAGCAGGTTTGCTGTCCCCTCTGTGGTTTTTCCCCAGCCCCGCTGGCTAAGCTGGCCACACACCCCTGGGGTCCTCAGCACACCCCCTCGCCTGTCCCCACTGGACAACCCCCTTGGCCTCAGCAGACCCTGCCCCTCACTGACACTGCCATCCCCTAGGAGGACATTACTCTCCAGGCAACTCACTCCAAGGAGGAATCATGCCCCCAGAAGTGACCGAGAGCACGCGCGGTCCCCGAGGCTGCACCAGTCAGTGACGGGAGAGAATTACAGCCTCAGTTTTATGAGAGCACATAAAGAGCCTGCGTGGTTGGCGCGCCCTGCTGCAGCCACGCCGCGGTCATTAAGAGGGGAGGCCGTATTTCTCTCAGTCTCCCACAGTCCCCTCTCCATAAGCAGCACAGCCAAGTCATCCATCCAAGCCAACCCGCCCTCCCAGATGGTGCCTACAAGCAGCTCTGCCCAGAGCAGGGCCCACCTCCCAGACTGACCAGGTAGGACAGGCAGCAGGCAGCCGGAGGAAGAGGAGGAAACGGCAGGGCGGAGGCTGTTACCTCCATGGTACAGTTGCTGGGAGACTTTGAGGGGAGCCTGAGAATAAGGGCCCCCTAGCAAAACAGACTCCAGGGCTGAATAAGCAACGTGGTCAGCCCTCATCCACCCCGCACACAGCTCTCAAAATTGCAGAGTCTCTTGTTCATCCAGTCTTACCTTGTTCTTTGCCAGCTGAGCTATCAGCGAAGCCCCTTACCTTGTTCACACTTCAGCAAAGCCCAGGGTGTGAGGTGTCACTGCCCCAATTCACAGATGTGGCAAGTGAGGCTCAGACAGGCCAAGAGCAGGCTCAGATCACCCAGCTGGTGCATTCACACTTAGACTATCTACAGTCTGACTCTCATCCATGCCATGAGTAAGGGGCTGGCCAAGTTCAGCAGAGATGTCACCTTGGATGCACAAAGTCTCAGAGGTTATAACTCAGGAGTTGAGCAACCCTCAGAAGTGCCCCCTGGAGACAGGAGGCTGGACATTTGTCTGTCCACTCCTGGCCCACAGATGGAGCCCCACTCAGGGGCAATGACCCCTCCATTATCCAGGTTGCCCGTGTGCAGGCTGGGTGTCCCAGGGGCTTCCAGGGACAAGCATGACCAAGCTGGTACAGTGCAGGGAAAGAAAGTCCCCTCCAAGGGGTCCCATGAAGCCTGTCCCCCGACTGACAGTGCATGTTCCAGCCAAGGGGTCCCCCTCTCTGCTTCTCTGTGCACAGACACTGCCCCCAGCAGGCCACTGATCCAGGATGTCCACCCACCTTCCCCCACTAGTCCTGCCCTGGGCCTCCAGCCTCAGAGTAACTGTGCTCACGGAATCCTAGGAGGGTGCAGGATACTCTGCCTGCCCCAAAGGTCATCTGACCAGAATTTGGTCTCCCAGCATCTCTACACCTGCGACAGCCCCACAAGTGGCCTGCATGCCCAGTCCCACCGTTTGCTGCCCCAGGCATCTTGTCCCCCTCTGAGGGAGCCGGCTCACAGCCAGCAGCAAGTTCTGGCTTCTGGTGGTGCTGTCCATGGTGCTGACTCATCTAACCCTGCTTGCTTTCTGAGGCTATTCGGTGGCTGATGTCCACCCTGCCCGGACCCACCAGTGAGAGGTGGCGGCCTCCATAACTGCTCCCAGGTGTTCTGGAAGAGGGCTCGGCAGCAGCCACCCTCAAAAGCACTGGAACCTGATCCTCTTTACAGGGTCAAAGAGACGACTCAGAACACAAGACAGGCGACCAGGTGGGGCTTTCATCTCCCTCCCCAGGGGCTCTCGCTGCAGAGAGCTGCCTGCTGCCAGCCTGCGTGCCTGACAGATCGATACCCTTTTGAGAGTGTATCAGGGCCTCACGGTTTGATCTTAGAAAGCCTTGTTCTTCTGCAAAAGGATAGCAAGGTCCCATTCCTTTCAAAGCCCCAAAGGGAGGCTATGACCACAGCTCTTAGAAGGGGGCATGCAAACACCAGGCCTGGCCCTGGTGGCTGGGACTACATCACACTTGGGGATGGGACCCAGAAGCCCCATCAACAGAACTAGTTAAATCCAGGAGCCTTTTATATATTAAGCACCTTGAACCTGTTATAAAGTCACAACAAACGTAGAGATTCCCAGATCTGCAGATAGGGAAACAGGCTCAGAGAGACTAAGTAACTTACCAAAAGCCACACTGTAGTGATTGGAGGACCCGGGGCTTGAACCCAGGCAACCAGGCTCTTGGTCGGGGTTTCTGTCACACCAGTGATAGGTCACATCTGGGACCTGGTCCCCCAGCAGTGCCCTTTGTCTCCCTCAAAGACGGGGCTTCCTAGCTCAGGCCTAGAGCATCTTTGGGTACAGTGGGAAAACTCCAAACTAAGAGACACCCTCGCCCACTTTCAAGGGCCAGAGTTTCAACCCCTGTGGCCAGCGGGGACCCCAGGTCTCCAGCAGGAATGTGCAGGACTCAGTTCTTGAGATGATTCAGCTACAGACAAGGACTCTCTGGGTGACCCCAGAGAGTCCCTGGCAGCCATTTGGGGAGAGAAGAGAGCCCAGGAATATGGACACAGGAAAGTGTGTAGGTCTGAGGGCCACAAGTCACCCACTATGCCAGGAGAGAACAGCCCTAAGCTCAGGATTTCGAGGTCTGGAAAATATTGACTCCAGTGGGACTCCTACTGCAGACCTGGCAGGGCTGCACCAGGCTAATAGCACTTGAATCCCCTGGAGGCAGTGATTCCCAGCTTACCTGCCCCCTCGTTCCCTGCCTCCTTCCACCCAGAGCACAGTCTGAGGAACCTGCTGTGGTAGGGTCTGGGGGGCAGGGGCGGATGATGGGGGATGGGGCTGAAGCACTGAGGGCCTGTCACCCAAGTCCCTCCAGTCCAGTTTGAGGGACCAAGGCTCTAGGGAGCTATAGATGACTCAGATCTGCTTTCCACAGGACAGAAAAAGGGGTTGCAAGGGTGCATAAGGGAGCTGGGGGCCCAGCATCAGGGCAGGGCACTGGGGAAAGCCAGGGGAGGACGTGGCTGGATGAGGAGAGCGGCTCCAGAAACTCACACCTTCAGATGCCGCCAGGTTGGGATCGAGCAGCCCCTGGTGGTTTCAGACCAAGGAGAGACGCCAGCACAGTGGAGCTCTGAGGCAGGAAAGACGGTAAAGGTAAAGATGACTGAGGCTGCGGGTGGAGGGGGGCAGATGCGGCTGCAGGTGAGGGACCACTGAGGAAGCCACAGCGGTTGTCCTCATAGAGGAAACGGAGGCAGAGCCCCAGAGGTGGAGGGGAGGGACTGCACGCATCAGACCACCCCCAGGCCCCATGGAGCAAAGCTGTCCCAGAAGGCCTGCTCCGCGGACCCCAAGAGGCATTACCCAAGTGGGGGGGGTTGCGTGGAAGCAGGCTACTGGGAGAAGGTGGGGAGGCCTGCTCAGCAAGTCTCAGGGAGCCTCAACTCTATGCCTGCTGAGCCCTCAACCATGCCTTCTTGCTGCTGCTGCTGTTTAGTTTCTCAGTCATGTCTGACTCTTTGCGACCTACAGCACACCAGGCTTCCCTGTTCTTCACCACCTCCCAGAATTTGCTCAGACTCATGTCCATTGAGTTGACGATGCCATCCAACCATCTCATTCTCTGTTGCCCCTTCTCCTCTGGCTCCTAGGGGCCATCAGACTAGCCACCCTGGCTCCCAAGGAGGTCCGCTGAGGGGTCTAGCCAGCACCCAGCCAGGCTGGGTCTGGTCTCAGGCTGGACAGCCAGCTGGATGTGGGAAACTTCTCACTCAGAAATACAAATTCTGTTTCTTTCTCTCTGCTCCTATTAAAGCCCAGCCCAGCCTCTGTGGCCCAGGAGGAGAACACAGAAGTCTGAGTGTACCCAGGAGGGGGCCAGGGTGGGTAGAGTCTACACCCTGCAAAGACCTGGCACCTCTGATGCTGATGTGTGTGTGTGTGAGTGCCTGGCAGAGCTATGAAGGAATTAATGACATGAGCACACTCTGGGCTGCTTGTTAATTGCATAGGGCTCATTTGTCTTTCCCACACACACCATCATTTCATCACAAACAACACTGACAACGATGCTGGACACACTTCTCCACAGGACTCACTGCCCCCGGACCCCAGGTCCCTTTCTGGGCTGTGTCCTGGGTCCCTGTCAGAGGTGAGGAGGCTGAGGGGGAGCTTCACCACCTGGACAGTATTAATATGATTCTCACTTTGCAGTGAGAGCAGACTCTAGAGCCAGTCTGACCACAGGGGCTGTAAGCAAGGGGACCTGGGGTCCAGGTTACCTGCCCAGCTGCATGACCTCGTGGGGAGAGGGGGCTCTGCTTCTCCCACCTGTCTCCTTCCTGCAGAAACAGATCGGTGCTGTGCAGAGAATCTTGAAGACAAGCTCTCTGACACCCCAGCCAGGCTTGGCCAGCCACAGCCCCAGTCCAGAGCCATCCCTTGCCTGCCACCCCTCGCTTACCCACACTCCCACCTGCCCACCCTGCACATAGGCCCTGGCTCTGGCCACATGCCCAGAGTGAGCAGGGTGGCCAGGAATAACAGATAATACCATTAGGGGGCCAGGATGGCTCTATCCTTCCAGGGGAGAGAAATGAGGTTGTCAGGAGAGGGGCCTGGGGCCACAGACCATGATTAACGGGACTGGGCAGCCCACACGCTGAGGCAGAAGGTGCCAGCAGATGATTGCTTACGAAATGTACCAATTACTGCCTGGCCTTCTCGCCCACCTCCACCACCAGGCAAATAAACACATCAGCTGCCAGCCTGTGCCAGCCCAGGCTCGGCGAGGGCCCAGGGGCCGGCGGCTGGGTGGGGACAGGCTGAAAAGGCCAGCTCAGAGGGTTCAGGGGCCGTTCCTGAATTTGGCAACAGGAGGGACAGTCAACTGGCATGGGAGGTTGCCTCTTGGCCCAGGAAATGTTCAAGCAGGTGTACCTGGGAGAGGCCAGAGGCAACTTCAGGGCCCCTCACTCCACAGACCTCACTGGAAAGGCTGCCCCCAAGACTAAGAGGTGGGTTCAGTGTCTGTTGATGGCACAAACACTGCCCGTGTGCTAATCCAGCACCTAATCCTGAGAGAGAGATAAGGTGTCTCCCTACACTCATCCAGCCCCAACACCAAGCAGGAGCCTCTCGGCTGTGGCTGTCAGGCCACCTTCCCCTCCGGGCCTGCTCACACTCCACAAGTTGAAGTTAGGGTGTTACAAAGATCCCCGTGGGTGCAAGGAGCAGGCAGATCTTCCTCCTGGTGTCTCTCAGGGGCGTCTCCTCCCTCCATCATCAGGCCAGCTGCAGGCACCAGGCTGCGTGACCAGCAGGCTCCTGGCTCCTCCTCTCACTCCAGCCCAGCTTGCTCGGACACCCAGATCAACACCTCTGCTGGCCCTTCCTGTGATGCCACAGCCCCACTGTCCACAGCCAACACCCAGCCCTTCGGCTGGCCCCTGCCACCTCACCCAAGAAAAGTCAGTGTCAGGTCAGGGATGAGACTGGGCCTCACGTCAGGGTCACTCTGCTCACCTGTGGTACATCCTGCCCACTGCAGGGTGCCCTCTCCAGTCTCCAGGTCATTGCCCGACATGGGGTTTGAAGGATAAAGACGGCTCTGCGTCCCTACCCCCTCCCCCTCGCTTCTCCCCCCGCCCCCACGGCATGCATGAGGTGTCCACTGGCATACTGCACAGAGCAGGTCCCCAGGCGCGGAGCTCCAGAATGGCTTGGGGTGGGGAAGGGGCTGCGGGCGTGATGTTGCTGCAGTCAGGGGGTCACTGCGGTTGGGGGAGACTGCAGAGGGATTGCCTTGCTCCTCAGAATTAGAGCACGGAGCCAGGGGGTTGTGGAGCCAGCCCCCAACCCCGGGTCCCCACACCAGCCATGCTCCTCAGAGCCTGTGGGGCTGCAGTGCAGACCACCCCTGGGCCCCCAGTGCTTAGGCCTGGTGGGGGATGGGGTCAGATAAACCAGGGGTGGAGGAGGGAGGGGGCCCATAGGAGAGGCCAGGCTGAGGTGTCACCTCGCAGGCTGGGTGACAGCTGGCGAGGTGAGGTGGGGGACCAGCCCTGACCCAGTACGTGGTCCAGTCTGGGGACTGAGGGCCAGGGCTGCAGGAAGGGCAGAGGGCCAGACCCCAGGCCGTTGTCCTGGCCCGCCTCCTTCCCTCTCTTCCCGCAGGGGCCCGAAGACAAAGAAGCCTCCCGCTAAGCCCTCTCTGGACCCCTAAATCCTGCCTGTGCGTCTGTGCCAACTCCTGTATCCCTGCTAATGTCGCTGCCCGGCCGCCCCCGGGAGCACTCAGCAGTGGCACTCAAATGTTAAGTGAGCCCCAGGCCCACCTCCTTCCAAATGTCACTTTCTGGAGAGGAGCTCTGAGCCTCAGGGCCCGGCCCGCCCCCAGTGATGCAGACTGCTACAGAACCGCCCCTGCAGCCCCTTCCCCACTCCAAGTTCCACAGGGCACAGGGGCCCCCGGCCCCCAAGTCCAGGCCAGGGCTGGGCTCGAGGCATGTATCAAGCGCCCTCTGACTCCACCATGACTGTTTCAGGTCCACACAGCTCAGCCATAGATGGACTCCCATCCATGCAGCTAAGGAAACAGGCTCCCCGAGAGTCTTCTGCCAGGGCCCGCGACAAGACGGTGGAGTCTCCTGACATTCTGCCTGCCCCCCACCTCCCTGATGGGCTGCACAGGGACTTGCCATGTCTCTCCGGGCAAAAGCACAGACCAGCTGGAGGCTCTGTCTTCCCTGCTGCACTGCTCCCTTCAGAGCATTCTAGAAGGCGGGGCTCTGTCATCCTGGGGCACTGGCTGACTCCGTGGAGCAGCCCCCTAGGCTCACCCCCTGCCAGTCTGCAGCAACTTTGAGTGAAAAGAAACAGACCTTTTCACTGTTACATCACTGAGGCTGGGCTGTCCACAGCCTATGCTGCCTAATCATCCACCGGAGGTAAGAACTGGCTAAAAGGCAACAGGAAGGACCCAAAGTGCTCCCCTTGTTCTCCCTTGCCCTCAATCTCCATATCCAGCAAATGGGTGCAAGAGTAGGTCCAGCTCCACCCTGCTTCCCCCTGCAGAGGCTGCAGGAAATGGAGTGTGAAGGCTGCCCTTGAGAAAACACCTCTCTGATGGTCCACGCTGCACCTGAAACTCCACCATTGCCGCCTTCCTGGGATTAGACACTCCCCATCGCAGCTGCACCAAATGCTCACTGCCCCTTCGGGCATCCGAAAGAATGCTAAACACCCCATCACCAACCTACAGAGGCTGATTCTCAGGGAAGCCAACCAAGGACCTGGAGAAATGGAGGCAGAGTGGCCAGACTGCGCGCCCAGGAATCCTCAGGGCCCTGCGGCTCTCAGACACTGTCCAGGGTCTCCCAGGCCATCTCCAGCACCGTGCTCCTTCCAGCCTCAGGAGGCCATGTGGAAACCCAAGCCCGCCCTAGTTCACTCTCTTGCTCATTCATTCCTGGGTTTACTTGACACTAAGCACCACCCCACACAGGCTCTGGTTGCCAACTCATGAGGTCACACCCACCCCCAGCAACCCCGTGCCAGGCCAGCATGTCCTAAGGGCCGAAAGGGAGCCACACCCTGTTCTACACCTTGGTTCCTCAGAGTAGGACGCAGGGCTCAAGCAGGTTTGTGAAAGTTTGGCTTAATTGTTAAACACGCAATGAGATGACACGTGACACCCTTTGGGATGGCCAGAATCAAACAACAGATGGTAAGTGCTGGGCAGGAGGTGAAAAGTGGACCCTCACACACAGCTGGTGGGGGTGGAAAATGATGCAGCCGCTTTGGAAAAGCCTGGTAAGTCCTCCGAAAGGTAAAGTGGAGTTACCATGTGACCAGTAATGCCACTCCGAGGTGTGTACCCAAGAGAAACGAAAGCACACATCCATACAAACACGTGTTTGCATGGATGTTCATAGCAGCCGTATCCACAGCAGACAAAGGTGCAAACGGCCCAAAGGCCCGACACCTGACGCTGGTGAGGACGCGGTCCATCCACACGGCAGGATGTGATCCATAAAGAAAAGATGAAGCCCTGACCCAGGCTACCACCTGGATGGACCTTGACAACAAGAGGTTCGGTGAGAGGAGTGTATGCAAGAGACCACACGTGTGTGACTCCATTTGTAGGAAACGCCTGGAACCGGAAATGCTCAGAGCCAAGGGCAGGCTCATGGCTGCAAAGCAAACGGGGTGAAGACTGAGGGGGGCGGTGATGAGGTTTCTTTGTGAGGTGGTGAAAATGTTCTCACAATGACAGCACTCCTGTGAATATACTTAAAATCATGAACTATACATTGCAAGTGGATGGATTATATGGTGTGTGAACTATGAAAGTGAAAGTCGCTCAGTCGTGTCCAACTCTTTGCAACCCCCGTGGACTATACAGTCCATGGAATTCTCCAGGCCAGAATCCTGGAGTGCCTTTCCTTTCTCCAGGGGATCTTCCCGACTCAGGAATCGAACTGGGGTCTCCCACATTGCAGGCAGATTCTTTACCAGCTCATCCACCAGGGAAGCCCAAGAATCCTGGAGAAGGTAGCCTTTCCCTTCTCCAGGGGATCTTCCTGACCCAGAGTCGAACCAGGTCTCCTGCATTGCAGGCGGATTCTTTACCAGCTGAGCCATCGGGGAAGCCCATAAACTATATCTCATTGTGAACTACATCTCAATAAATTATTGGGGGTTTAAAGTTTTCTTCAAAGTTAACTGGTTTTCCTCACAGGGATCCCTCTGGCCGTCTACGTGACCCACTGTGACTCTGAGGTGGCAGCCCTTCACATTTGACTTGCCCCCTTCCACATACCAGACCACCTCCCTCTTGAGAAACCTGTATGCAGGTCAGGAAGCAAAAGTTAGAACTGGACGTGGAACAACAGACTGGTTCCAAATAGGAAAAAGAGTACATCATGGCTGTATATTGTCACCCCGCTTATTTAACTTATATGCAGAGTACATCACGAGAAAGGCTGGGATGGAAGAAGCACAAGCTGGAATCAAGATTGCTGGGAGAAATATCAAAACCTCAGATATGCAGATGACGCCACCCTTATGGCAGAAAGTGAAGAGGAACTAAAAGCCTCTTGATGAAAGTAAAAGAGGAGAGTGAAAAAGTTGGCTGAAAGCTCAACATTCAGAAAACTAAGATCATGGCATCCGGTCCCATCACTTCATGGGAAATAGATGGAGAAACAGTGGCTGACCTTATATTTCTGGGCTCCAAAATCACTGCAGATGGTGATTGCAGCCATGAAATTAAAAAGACGCTTACTCCTTGGAAGGAAGGTTATGAACAACCTAGACAGCATATTAAAAAGCAGAGACATTACTTTGCCAACAAAGGTCCGTCTAGTCAAGGCTATGGTTTTTCCAGTGGTCATGTATGGATGTGAGAGTTGGACTGTGAAGAAAGCTGAGCGCCAAAGAATTGATGCTTTTGAACTATGGTGTTGGAGAAGACTCTTGAGAGTCCCTTGGACTGCAAGGAGATCCAACCAGTCCATTCTAAAGGAGATCAGTCCGGGTGTTCATTGGAAGGACTGATGTTGAAGCTGAACCTCCAATACTTTGGCCACCTGATGTGAAGAGCTGACTCATTGGAAAAGACCTTGATGCTAGGAAAGATTGAGGGCAGGAGGAGAAGGGGATGACAGAGGATGAGAAGGTTGGATGTCATCACTGACTCGATGGACATGGGTTTGGGTGGACTCTGGGAGTTTGCGAGGACTGGGAGGCCTCGCATGCTGCAGTGGGGTCACAAAGAGTTGGACATGACTGAGCAACTGAACTGGAACTGAACTTCCACATCCAGGCATCTACAAAACCACTTCCCAAAGCTCAGAATCAGGGCTCTGAGCTTCAGAAATGGGTTCTACGCTCCTCAAACAACTCAGGTAAGTCTGCCCCCTGAGAATAGCCCCCTCAGGGAGGTACCAAGGCACTCATGGGGTGTAGGGTCACCATGCAAACAGTCACATCCCTGCCACAGCTTCCACCAGAAAGAAGAGACTTTCCAGACGCCCTGCATGTCGGCGAGGTTTTCTTGGAGATAGTGATGGGTGAACTGCCTCTGCTTTCACGTGCTCAGAGGTGTCATTCAGTCTTTCCTTGTTGAATTGGTCAAAAAAATAAAATAGTATAATGTTTAAAAGAAGAAAGAAAAAGAACTCTATGGCTCTGCCCCTTTAAGATAGTTTCACCATTTTATGATGCTAGTGCTAAGCATGCTAAGTCACTTCAGTTGTGTCCAACTCTTTGTGACTCCATGGACTGTAGCTCTCCAGGGTCCTCTGTCCATGGGATCCTCCAGCAAGAATTCTGGCGTGGGTTGCCGTGCCCTCCTCCAGGGGATCTTTCCCACCCAGGGATCAAGCCCATGTCTCTGAGGTCTCCAGCTTTGGCAGTTGAGTTCTTCACCACTAGGGACACCTGGTAAACCCTTGTGAAGCTAGGAGGCAAAATTTGTAGAATTTTGTTTTTTGGCAGACCCTAGGTGGGGGATGAAAACCCCTGGGGCCCTCACTGGGGGCGGGAGGGGCCAGGCCATCAGAGCCAGAACCACATGGATAACAGCATCCTGGGGCCCAACTGGGAGGAGAAGGCAGAGCGGCAGGTAGGGGTGGGGGGCGCTCCTTAGCAGATCTCCTTTCCTCCCCCTTTCACGACTGATTTCCGCCTCCATTTGGGTAATTGCTCTCCACTCAGCATCATTTCTTTCCTTCATTCAAGGAGGGAGAAAAAAACACACCCCAGTCTCTCTGGGGGCAGGACACTCTTTTTAGACTCTGGCAGCTGCTCTCTGCACCGGTGGGGCTGGCAGGGAGGGGGTTTCTTCAAAGTCAGGCTGACTTTCGTGTCCGTTGAGAGAAGCCCTGTTCTTTCTCACCTGCCCGGGGCTCTTCAAAGCCCCCGGCCTCACATCAGGGTGACGTCTGTTCCCAGATGCAGGCTGCCTGGTAGGAGGGGATGGTCATGGTCAAGCCTCCCCCTGCCAGGCAGTAGATGACAGACAGGGAGGCCTGGCGTGCTGCAGTCCATGGGGCCGCAGTCGGACACAACTGAGCGACTGAACCGAACTGACCTGGGACGGAGGATGGGCGCATGGCCCAGGCCCCATGGCAGCTCAGCGCTGCCCAAGGCCTCCCCGTGGTATCAGCCGCCACGTCAGCCCTGAGGCACGTGAGGCCCTGGAGGGGAAGCAGATTCCACGAAGCCCAGTGCTCAGACTTGGCGAGAGCCAGGCTGGCACCCAAGGGTGCCCTGTGCTCCCGCGCCCACCAGAGGGGACGGGGCCCTGGCGGAGAGTCTGGCCAACCTTTGCCAGGCACTTGTGGGAGGGGAACAGACAGAGGACACAGTGTGGAGCGAGGCCCCGAGGAGCTTCAGGTCTGGTAGGGGGAGGAAGCAGGAGCACCAGCCCAGTGACTGGAGTGGGAGGACACTGAAGGGCGGAGCGGAGAGCTGGGTGCCCAGGGGCCCTCCCAGGGCCACGGGCAGAGCCACAGGCAGGTTACCAGGTGGACTCGGACCTCAAAGGGGGGAATCAGTGGAAGGGCGGCCGGGTCACAGGGTGGCAGAGGCAGAAGTGTGGGGCTGGGGCGCTGGGCAGAGACCACCAGCCTGAGCCCCCAACTGACTGCCAGCACCCAGCCTCAGCCCAGCCTCCCTCCTCCAGGAAACCCTCCTTGACCACCAGGCTGGAGCAGGCGGCCTGCACTCCTCCGCCCACCCCAGGAGACTCCTGATGCTTCCGGGAGTATTGATTGTCTGTTTGTCTGTCTCCCGCTCAAGACAGAGAACTCTGCAGAGTTGTGTTGGTTTCCTAGGACAGTCTGGGTGGGTTCATGTAACAGAAACTCATCCCCACCCAGGCTGGAGACACAAGTCTGGAAACTCAGTGTTAGGAAGGCGGACCTCTGAAGCCCTGGGGGGAGGGCCCGTTCCTTCTTCCAGCCCCCTTGGTGTGAGGTCCTGGTTTGAGTCTCCACCTCTTCTGGCAGACTCTGTGTCTCCACGGGGCGCCAACCCTCCTTGGCGTCTGTCTCCAGCCTTCCGTCTTCTGAGAGGACACAGCCTATCAATCGGTGGTCACCCCACTCCACTATGACCTCATCTTGAGTCCATCTGCCAAAGCCTCATTTCCTAAAAAGGTCATACCCACAGGGCCGACCATGTAGAGCAGGGGTCCCCAAACCCCGGGGCCGCAGACCGATCCATCAGTGGCTTGTGGGGACCGGGCTACACAGCAGGAAGTGAGCTGTGGGCAAGCAAATCTTCACCAGCTGCTCCCCACCGCTCCGCACACTCACATTACCACCTGAACCACCCCCTGCACCCCACCCCATCCGTGAAACAGTTGTCCTCCACGAAGCCAGTCCCTGGGGCCAAAAAGGCTGGGACCACTGATCCAGAGCACAGTCCTCCAAGTGTCTGATGACTGACTATCACACCAACTTCACGGCTCCCACCCAGGACCGCTCATAATATTTTATGCCAGTCTCCGTCAACAGGCAGCCTGTTAGAACATCGAGTCTCCGTTTCCTCAGAGTAAAGGGACAGTTGAGTGGGGTCCTCGACACAGCCCTGGAGGGGTGAAGCCTCCAACCCAGGGGTCGGGACGTCCTGCCCCATGCATCTTGGCTGCTCCTCCCCTCAGGGGACCCCCAGATGTGGACCCTGCAGGGAGGCGACTGAAGGTGCAGTCACCAAACAGACTCAGACTTCCTCCCAAACCATGCCAAATGCCAGAGCAGTTGCTGTGATTTATTAATCTGCCAGGATCTTTGCAAGATTTTAATGTGGTATTTGGAGTCTATTTAACTGGATAACAAAAATACCCAACGCCAGAAACCGTAAATAATTATCACATCCATCGGGCCTTTCATATGAAGACTGGTACTGGCTTCCCTCCAAGCTGCTCAGTTTTCAACTTTTTCTCTCTCCATTTGGAACAAGCTCCCACTCATCAAAGAAAGCTCCGACCCAGGGGTTTCGGGGAGCACCAAAGAGGAACCCTGCAAGTCTGTGATTAGAATACAAGAGGGAGGATCAAGGTAATTAATTTTTTTAACTTAAAAATGTTTTTTTAAGTTTCCCATCAGCTTCTGCAAAGCCATGTGAATTATATCTGCTTATGTAAATAAAGCTAACGGGTGATAACATTAATTAGCAGAATAAAACTTTTGCTCATCCGGCTGGAGATAGCAGGTAGTTGGGAGAGAGGATTAATTTCTGTTTTAATTGGAAATTTACATGTGCAGCAACTTGGCCTCCATCGGCGAACAATCAGATTCCAGATCCTTTCAAATATGTTGCCTTCCGAAAGGGCTAGGGACTGATCCGCCTTTCAAGGGTGCTCCACTTCAGTTCCCCAGCCAGCTTCGAGTCAGCTGATCAAAGCCTGAGAAGCGTCCTGTGTGGGGCTGGCTCCTTTGGGGGTCGGCACCCCAGCCTCCCACCTCCAGTGGATGGGTCTCCGGGTCCAGGCCTGAGCTGCCAATGGGTAGGACGGTGAAGCGATTAGGAAAGACCCCACCATGGGGAGGGTCACTTGAAGAGGCCCCCACCCAGGGTGCCCTGCCCCTCCAGGAAGGCGTCTGTCAGTGATGGACAAGGTGAGGAAGAAGCTAGGCAGGGGGCAGTGGCCTGACCACACCAAATGGAGAAGGGGGACCCCCTCAGACTCTGTTCACTAAGAGGGCACCTCGCCAGCCCACCTGGAAGCAGCCAGTGTGTCCCGGACCCTCCCATTCTCCACAGGTGAGAGCACACAGAGGGTGAGACTTCGGCATCAGGGCTTGATCCTAGTGACTCCAAGACTCCTTCCACCCGACACGCTGCTCCTGACCTCCCAGGGAAAATGCTGTTTTCAGGTCGCTTGGAAGCCCTAGGAAGCCAGTCTAGGGGCTGTTTGAGTGAGGGAGACATTCTGGGGCTCCCGAAAGCACCTCACCCCACAGATGGGGACGGCCCGTCTCTCCCGGTGGGGGCAGGGGTTTCCGGGGGAGGACGGAGGTTCAGGTGGTCCTCTCTGAGCTCCCCCATCCAAGCACGAGCCTCCTGTGATGGAGAGTAAAGAGGAGAGTCGTCCTGCCTCCGTCCCTCCTCATCCGGCTCCAGGGGAGACGGCGGCAGGGCCGCCCGCAGCACTCACGGGACGGCTCCTTTCTCTCTTTCAGGGGCTGCTCCCATCTCCACTCCCTACAGGCTGCTTTCAGCTTCTCCATCAACAGCTCAACAAGGAAACACCTGGAAGAAGCTTTGTAGGAGGGGCGGGCAGCCCCCTGAGCCGGGCTGGGAGCCCTTCCCTGTGCCCCCGCCCCCATCCCTCCGACTGCCGTCCAGAGGCTCCAGAGAGGAGGCTGACTGGAGCTGCAGCCGGTGGAAGCCGGGACACACAGGAGGAAGGACTCTGGAACCCCAGGGGACGATCCCAGGAGCCCCCTCAGCCCGGTGTGGTGTCCAGCCCTGTTCAGACCTCAGAGACGTAAAGTCACGTCCCTGACCACGGAGCCCTGTGGCCTTGGCCTCACGTGGCGTTCCATCTGATCAGGGCCCACATCACAGAGGGGACGCTGGGAGCACCAAGGAGGAGCCCGAATGGGGAGTGATGGAGGCAGACTCAGGAGAACCAGAGGAGGGGAGAAGCAGGCTGCTGGGACTGAGAGTCTGGATGCACACTGAGGAGCTGAGTGGCCCCGACAGCAGGCAGAGCTGGGGAAGCGACTTTCACTCTCAGCCAGAGAGCTGGGGACCTCCAGTGGGCCCCCTCTGTATCATAGGGGGAACTGAGGCCCAGAGGGCTCCCTGCTACAGCCTAGGGTACAAGCGAGTGAGGACAATCTGAGGCTTCCCTGATAGCTCAGTTGGTAAAGAATGCAATGCAGGAGATCCCAGTTCGATTCCTGGGTCGGGAAGATACCCTGGAAAAGGGATAGACTACCCACTCCAGTGTTCTTGGGTTTCCCTTGTGGCTCAGCTGGTAAAGAATCGGCCTACAATCCGGGAGACCTAGGTTTGATCCCTGGGTTGGGAAGATCCCCTGGAGAAGGGAAAGGCTACCCACTCCAGTATTCTGGCCTAGAGAATTTCATGGACTATATAGTCCATGGGGTTGCAAAGAGTCGGACACAACTGAGCAACGTTCACTTTCACTTTAGTCCAGTAACTGATGAATGGGAAGATGGATGGATGGACAGAGGAGTGCATAAAGAAGATGCGGTACATACAGACAATGAAATCCTACTCAGCCATTAGAAAAGAATAAAATAATGCCATGTGCAACAGTGTGGATGCCCCGGAGATGACCATACTAAGCGACGTAAGTCAGAAGGAGAAATATCATATGATATCGACTTATATGTGGAACCTAAAATATGACACAATGAGCTTGTTTCCAAAACAGACTCACAGACACAGGAAACAATGGTTACCCAAGAGAAAAGGGGGTGGGGGAGGGATAAATTAGGGATTTGGGATTGGCAGATACCAATTACTATATATAAAATAGATAAACAACAGTGTCCTACTGTATACTACAGGGAACTATATTCAATATCCTGGGCTAAGCCATAATGGAAAAGAATATGAATATATACATATATATGTATGTATATATATATATATATGTATGTGTGTATAACCAATCACTTTGCTGTACACCAGAAACTAACACAACACTGTAAATCAACAAGGCTTCAACTGAAAAAAAAAAGAAAGAGAGAAGGATGGACAGGTGAGTGGATGGATGGGTTAAGTGGAGGGGGTGGGTGAGTGGGTGGGTGGATGAATGAGTAACTGGGTGGGTGGGTGGATGAATGAGTAACTGGGTGGGTGGGTGAGTGGGTGGATGTGTGGATGAATGAGTGGGTGGGTGGGTGGGTGGATGTGTGGATGAATGAGTAACTGGGTGGGTGGGTGGGTGGGAAGGTTGTCCCACCCGCACCAACAGCAGCACCCCTCCCTCGAGGTTGGGCGAGAGCCCGATTCTGCCCTTCCCCTGTGCAACCTCGAAGCCACTCTCCCTTCAGTTTCCTTACCTGGAGGAAGGACAGCAGCACCGCCTGCCCGCAGGTGGTCAGGAAGCCACAGGCCACAGACAGAGGTAAATGGCACACAGTAGGTCCCTCATAAGCCCGTCTGCCGTCTCCAGTTGGCACTGGCGACGCAGACGCTCTCCCGGGCCCTACCCTTCCCCGCCACCCCCGGGGAAGCAGCATATGTTTGTTGGCACCAGGCTGCTATTTTTGTGCAGCATGTTCTTTCCAAGAGTGAATGTTCCAGGAGCTCTGATGCCCCGGGGACAAGCTAGCCCTGCCCTTCACTACCACAGGGGAGGGTCTCAGAATCCCAGGAGACAGAGGCTGAAGGGGCTGGGGGAATCCTCTGGCCCTTCACTAGCAAGTGACCTCTCAGAGAAGGCAGTGAGGGTTCAAGGTCACTTGAAGGTCAAGGACAAGGCCAGTCTGGGAACCAAGTGAGTTCACACCATGCAGGCTGCCCTCGAGCTTATGTTCTGCCCAGGCGGCCTCAATCCACAGCCATGCAGAGCCTGGGCATGCTGAGCCTGGGAAGGTGAGGAGGAGGACCTCTACTCTCCAGTGAGTCTAGGGTCAGGTGGGCTCACCAAGCTCAGAGAGCAGCTCAGACTCCCAGTGTGGCCAAAGGTACCTGGGGCTCACAGGGCTCCCCAAGGGGGTGGGAGTGGGAGAGAGGGGCCTCTCACGGGACAGCATTTGAGGAACCTGGGATCAAGGGCTCCCCTAGGACTGTGGGTGCATTTCCCCGGTCCCCACCCCGAGCCCTCTGCAGTACCCCCAAGGCCTGCCCTCTCCTCCCAGTGAGCCCTCCTCTCAATCGTCTGCCTGTCCACGGATCCTGACACCTCGATCTGTCCATCCCAGTGGGTCCCACCAGGTCCAGGTCACCAGCAGGGTTGCTGGAAGAGGGCTGCAGCCTCCACAACAAAAGCACCTGGAGGGGCCCCCCAGCTCGAGGCTGGGACTCTGTCTGACGCCTGTGCTGCGCCTTCCCTGAGGGACCTCAGCAGCTGCCATCTGCCTCCCGACACCCTCACTCCCAGTAGCGTCCTGTTGCAGGCCGAGGCCTCTTTGCCTCCACTCCTCCCTTCCTGCTGCTCTGTGGCCCATGAAAAGCCAGAAGATCCTCTAAGAATATCCACCCGAAGCCATCAGGACCCCCATCCCACTCATGGGAAAACCTAGGTCCCCGGAGTGGCCAAGACCTCCCTTGATCTTCCCCTAAGTCCCCATTCCTCGGTCCGACCCTAAGACGCCTCCTCTTCCCCGAACACACCAGATCATTCCCACCCCAGGACCTTTGCACAGGCTGCTCCCTGACGGAAGGCTGTTTCTATACCTTCCTGAGACTGCCTCTGATACACAGCTTCCACCCCAGCACTCCCAGCTGTGCAGGTCACCCTCTTTACCACCTGGGCTCATCTCCAAGCCTCCAGCCCCCACTCAGCTTTACCTGAACCCTGCCTGGGCCACAGGATATGCAGGCAGCTGCCGACAAGTGGCCCCCTGGTCGCCACCCTGCTCTCATGCTTGCGTCCAGCTTACCTGATGCTGCACCACGTGCAGAGAGCAGGGCTGAATAACTGTCAGGAGCACTGGACACACCCGGTTCCCTGGCTGAAATCAAATATTACCATGAGAAGCCCTGAGCCTCATTGTGATCCTTGGGTCCTGCCGGTTCCCCGAGGCTAGCCCTGCAGCCCCTCTGGCCCCCTACTCGTGCCTGGCACAGGGAAGACACACACCCATCCATGGGACAGAGGTTCTCAGCCACCCGGAAGCTGTCTCCCCTCACCCCTGCTGCCCCTCACCCCTGCTCGTTCAGCGCCTCTTTCCCTCTGGGCACCCAACTTGGTCCCCCGTCAGCAGGACGTGGTGATGAGAGGGCAGTGCCCAGGAGAGTGCCCAGGAAGCCAGCTCCGGACGGGACAGCCGCCCTGAGAAATGGGCCCTGAAGAGCCTGAGCTACAAACCAGGTGCAGGCCTGGAAGGGCCCTGCGGGTCTGAGAGAGCAGGCACGAAGAGGCACTGTGTGGCCCCAAGGAGTCGGATGGCCAGTCTGGGCACCCCCAGACAGGCCAGCTCCCACTCTGAGCCTCAGTTTCCTCCTCTTGAAAACAGACTACTGGGGCCCATCTCTACTGTTTGCTGGAAGATTCTTCTTCCCGGTGATGACTGGGCCATTTTAGAACCTCTGCCTACGCCGGCACTTTACAAACACTTGGATTTGGGAGAAGACCTCATGGAGGATGTAACTACCCTGGGTTCCCAATGAGAGGACACATCGCGGGAGGTCAAGACCCCCAGGGCCACTGGGCTTAGTGGGTGGAGTCGGGTCTGTGCCCATGTGCCCTGGATGCTGCAGCCTTGCCCTGGGCTGTTTCTATTCCCAGCGGGTATATCCTCTGCGGCCACCAGGACCCAGGCCCGGGAGGGCCCTCGGGGGATCACGGAGCCAGGGCTGACACCAGGATGCTGAGGCCGCACTCGAGGACGGCCATCAGGGCTGTGTTCTCCCAGGGAAGAGGCAGCTGGCCGAGCTTGTAACTCAAAACAGAGGCCCGGGGCTCTTCCCGAGACCACCACTGTGGTGCCTCCCACCCCTCACAGAGCGCCTGCACAGACGACTGCTTATGGTGAAGGGAGAGCCCCGAGCCTCAGGGAAGCTGACTTTGGCTGCCTTCGGCAGGGCCTGGCTGCAGGTGTGCAGCCCCGGAGACACCCGTCACTGTAGCAGGAGTTGGCGCTGCCGCTCCGATCCATGCCCAAGCATCAGCCACTTTGCCTGTCACTGCTTTTGCACCATCTGTGCAAACACCGACACAGAAGAGGCAAACAACAGCATCTGAGTGTTACCGAGAAGATGGCTTTGACCTTGTGGCTCCCCTGACAGCATCCTGGGGACCCCTCTCAGGGTTCCACGGACCCCCACTTAGGTGGAAACCCCAGGAGGGCAGGCAGACTGTGTGTTTGTCCTCCTGGAACAGTGCCGGGCTCTCAGGCTGGGCTCACGGAGTGAATTATCAGCCCATCGTACACACGAAGCCCGGAGATGACAGCACCAGCCTGGGCCAGGTCTCTGGGCTCCCTCTGGCACTCGCCCCACGCGGCTCTGTGCCCAAGGGCCGTTTCCCCAGCACCTCTCCTGCCCTCAGGCTCAGCGGCAATGTCACATCTCTGTGTCTTCAAAAGTAGGAGCTGCCCTCTCACCTTGGCAGCCCTCATCGCCATCCAGGAGCATCTGCCTGTGTGCCCCAGGGACCTAGGCTCCTGGAAGGCAGGTCAGCCTGGAAGGCAGTCCATGGTGTGTCGCCAGGACCCAGAACCATCAGCTCTTAGCAGGTCTCAATGAATGTCCACAGAAGGCCCAAGCCCACCACCCTGCACTAGGTTAGACTCTGGCCTGCCTGGACAGGACCCTCAGTTTGACCCCAGGCCGGCCTCTCCATTGCTCCTGGGCTCAGTTCTTCATGGGCCTGGCTGACCTGAGCAGGGACCCAGCCTTGAGACTCTGGACCAGCTTACTCATGCATTCAGAAAACTTGTGATAAAAGTCTCCTGCCTTCCAGGCTCAGAGCCCGGAGCCAGAACTACAAATGGACAACAGGCAATTGTCCCTTCTGCAGGGGTCCAGGGACCCATGAGGACAGAGTGAAGCAAGCAGTGTGCCCTGGATTCCCAGCCTGGTCAGGCCCGCAGGGCCGGGAGGAGAGCGGGTTTGGAGAAGGCAGAGGTGAGCAGTTGATGAGCTCAGTGTGGGACTCACTGATGAGAGGGGGAGGTTTTGAGGTGGGAACAGGGCCCCCTGCCTGGCAGCGCTGAGGACGAATCAGGGAGGGAGAAGGGGGAGGAGGGGGACTTCCTGGAGCTTTAAGCCTTCCAGCGGAGACACCAGCAAAGGGAGCGAGGGCATTGGGGTCTAAGGGCCCAGTCTGTGAACATGCTCTGTGTTCTGTGCATGTCTGGGATCAGGGCTCAGACCACACCAAGGTTAAAGCTCAGTTAGTGCCCAGGATGTGGACTCAGCCTGAGACCACAGTGGGCGTTCAGTGTGTGGCTAGGATCAGGGCTGAGCCTGTGGCTAGAGAGTAGGGCTCAATGTGTGGCCAGGATTCAGTGTTCAGCCAGGGATCAGCGCTCATTCTCTGCCCGGGTCAGGGCTCAGAAGTGAAGGTCAGCGAGGGCGGAGCGGTACCAAATCCCTGCCAAGCTCTGGCATGTCTGTGAGCCATCACAGCCGTGTCTGCAAAGGGGGAATCCGCAGAGCCTGGCTGTCACTTCTCACGGAAAACCACACTTGTTTTGCCTAATTTTTTTTTCTCCTTCCCCTACCCTCAGCCCAGCCAGGCAGCAGAGGAAGGTGTAATTAAAAATCAGGTTTGTTAACACGAACACGACGTACATAATATTTAAAACATCCAAGAGCCTTTAACTCGCTACCGACATGCATTTGCTCATTAAGCAGGAATTTTTTTTTATGGCGACAACACTGCAAATAGCTCTTATTAAAATGCTCAAAACACCATCTGGTCCTTCACTGAGACTCCAAAGCGTTGCGGAGGTGGCCCCACACGCCTGGAGACCTGGAGATTCCCAGCAGGGATGGGGGGCAGGACCAGTTCCAGCTCCCCAAGTTCTCTGGGGTCCCAGTCGGCAGTCTCAGATCCCTGCCTCTCTCGGTCCCACACCACCCTCGTCTCACAGAGGCTCCGCGGCCGGGAGACCTTACCCAGATGGCGCAGCTAGTAAGGGACACAGCTGGATGTGAGCCTGAGTCTCTCAGGCCGGAGCTCCGTGCGGGAGGCAGGAGGTGAGGAAGGAGCCGGGCCATCCCAGGAGCATGTGGACCAGGGGCAGGGGAGGATGGAGGCGGAGAAGCTGGGCTGTCATCGTCAGGCTACAAGGCATTTAAGAAGGGACACGACCACCTGGGGCCTGAGGCCACTTGACCGTGGGCTGACTGTCCACACTGGGTACCCCAGCATGGAGAGGGCTGCCGGGCCTCTGGAGCGGCCTTGGGGGTCTGGGACCTGGGCCATGCCTGGCGGGCTCTGCTGGGTGCCCGGGCAGCAGGTTTTGCATTCTCATCCTACCTGCCGGCTCTCTGGCTCCAGGATGGCTGGGGCCGGGGAACCGTTGCCAGGAGAGCCGAGCATTGGGGGCCCACTCAGGGCTGCCTGCGTCCCAGCACGCCAGCTGGAAGAGGAGCAGGGAGCCAGGCAAAACCAGCCCAGGTGGGAGCGGGGGCCGGCTGCCCGCCCTCTCACCCTTGGGGCCAGCCCCTGCGGCCCTCCTTGGCCTGCTCCCTCCTGCCTCTGCCCTGCCTAGCCCGCCCCTCCAGCCTCCATCAGCCACTAGGCGAGCTCCCAGCTCCAGGCCCCGTGCCAGACTTACAGACGTGAGAGCCACTCCCGACCTTGCCCCCAGGATTCAGCCTTCAGGTGGTGTCCAGGGGGTGCAGGCCACCGCCTCCCCACCCACACCCACAGCAGACATCGCCAAGCCACCAGGGCACACGTCTGGCTGCGCTGAGCACTCACTTCAGGATCTCAACACGTCAGCAGAGCAGGCCTGCACCCATGGGCAGCATCTGCCACAGTGAGGAACCTGCCTGCAATCCCCCAGGAACGGGGCATGGGTCAGCGTTGCGGGCAGAGGGTGGGACTCCGACCTGGGCCTGAGGTTCTAGTCCAGTGTAGGAAACCTCAGAGCATTTCTTTGGCCTCACGCACGCGGACACGCAGCACCCAGCCTTACCAGGAGCAGACAGCCATGGCGGAGCAGATGCCTTAGAGTAACAACAGTCCCAGGGATCCCAATCTGGACTTCAGGAGGATCCGTGGAGGCTTCCCTGGAGGAGATGTGCAAAGTGAGCAAGTGTGATGGGGGAGACCACCTGTGCCAGAGAGGTGGACAGGACAGGGGTGCTGGGTGCCCAGTGGGGGTGTGGGGGTGAGAGACGAGGCACCAACCCCCCAGGACCCTCAGTAGATGGGGCCCAGGAGGACAGCAGCTGCCCTTCGCCTTTGAGCCTCGGAGGGCTCCGAGTTGCTTACCCAGGAGCACAGGCTCAGAGTGGAAGACAGACCTGGGTGGGGCTGGTGAGAGGTTCTGGGACCAGCCAGGAGGGAAGGGGGAGACGGGGGAGGGAGGATGCAGGAAGGGCCACAGAGCCTGTGTCCTGGCCCCCAGCCCCCAGCCCCTCCAAGCAGCAACTTCTGTACCTTCAAGGGGACCTTGTGGACACAGTCCCAGCTGGGCTGGTTCTCAGCTCAGGAGCTTCAGGAGAGCCCTTTAAGCCCTCACAGCCTCAGTGTCCTCATCAATAAAATGGGCCTAAAATCACAGAGCTCAGAGAGTTGGCGGCGGGCGGGGGGGCGGGTAGAGGGAGTAGAGGGGCTTCAGGAACTTTGAAGATCTTTGTGTTATTTGTGTACAACGACCACAGGCACACTCAGACAAAAGCCTGCATACACACGGATGCATGTGCACACACGCATACACGAGCATGCACACAGGCCCACATCTGCTCACCCACACACGGGCATGGACATGCGGGCACGTGTGCGTTCATCCTGTGCCCACTTGTTCTCACGCCCCAGTCTTCACAGGTGTGGCCTCAGGCAGGATTAACAAACATCAGACACCGTACTCTAAGAAAACACCGATCAAATATTCCAGTGAATAAGCTGATTTCAGGCCCAATAAAAATGAAAACACAGAAACAGCGTTCAACACGTGAGACGTGCAGAAAGCCCTCGGTGCATCCTCTGGGTCCAGGGAGGTGAGCCCCTCGAGCTCACAGCTGAGGTCCACCCCTCACCTTCCAGATACACCGCCCAGCCCGACCTCCCAGTAGCAAACCTGGAACAGGCCGTTCCTGGTGGGCAAGCTCCGGGCTGGGCCTGGGGGGTCGGCGACCAGGGATCTCCCTTCTCTGCTCCTTCCCCAAGCAAGAAGTGGCAGTTTTTAGAAAGTGTCAACTTATTCTCAGCTGTTGTTGCCAAAAGGGGAAAAAAAAACTCTTCCTTGGTTTCAAGGAAACTCACAACAACTTCAGAAAACCGCGTGAACATGATGGATGCGTTCATTCCCCTGAATATTCAGCAGAGGCCAGAGGCCCTCGATTATCATACCCGGTTTGGAGCGGCTGGAAGTGGGCCGGGCGGGCCGGGGCCCTCGTTGGGGCCTGACGTTGTTCCCCTGGGGCCAACGCCAGGCTTCCTGGAAGGCAGCGTCTTTTCTCCCTCTTTATTCCCAGGAATAATGGCTCTTGACATAAACGACTCCCGCTAGCAATTAGCTGTGATTAATGCAGACCTGCCACAGAAGTGGAGGAAGTTCGCCTGGAGGGGGTGGGCGAAGATGGCATATTCATGGGTTTGTGACAAACGCGTGGAACGGGAGGCGGGTGCTCCTGAGGGCTTCTTCCAGCGCTCTCGGGCCTGGGAAGCAAGGGAGGCCAGTGTAGCCAGGGACTGATGACCAGGCTGGGGTCAGAGGACGCAGGCCCCTTCCAGGAACACTCACCCACCACAGACCCAGGTGCCTGGGGCTCCAGGCTGGAGCCCTCAGTGGCCAGGAGAGACTGCCATCCTGCAGATGGAGCCCAGCTAAGCTCGGACGCATGTCCACCCTTTCCTCCAGTTACAAGCTGACCCTACATGGTGCACCATGCCTCTATCCCACAGACGAGGAGACCAGGGACCAGAGAGGTCAGCGAGCTTGGCTGGCCTTGGCTCAGGGCCATCAGAGGAATCACAGACACTGAACCGGGAACCTGCTGGTTGCTCTGCCCACTATGGTGGCAGACCTGAGTCTCCCCAGCTGGGAGACTGGGCGACGATGGGACTCACCTGGTCTGGGGCTGGGACGCTCTGGGGCGGGACCTGCCCTCTCTCCTTGGGCCACAGGAGCCGGCAGAATGACCTGAGCCTGAATGTCAGAACATCCTGCAAATTCTGGCCCCCCTGCCCTCATTAACACCACTCCCCCGCCCCGGCCTGTCCCCAGGATCCCCATTAACTCCGTCACGGCAGGGGAGAAGGGATGCTGGCGGTCAGCTCCTCTTCTTAATTTAATTTCAGGGCTCATTAGCATTCAGTAATTACAGGCCATGAGAACACTCAACACCCCGGCAACAGCCCAGCACTGGGGCCTCAAACGGGCCTCAACAGCTCCTGCTGGAGACAGTCCCTGCCCCACAGAGATAAACCAGCCTCAGGCCAAGTGACAGAGTGCCCATTTCACAGATGAGAAGCCTGAGGGAGTACCAAGCCAAGGGACTCCAAGTGCTCCAAGTGCACCCTTCCTTGGCCATTCAAACATCTCAGCCAGCACCAGACAGCTCCTCCTCCTGTGCTGAGCCTGGGTCCCCAACACACTCATCTGTCCAAGTCCTCCACCGAGCTGAGCCTGCTGCCACCATTGGGGTCCCCCAGGCTCCCCAGACGGCCTCCTCTCCAGCCTCCCCATCCCAGAGGATAGAAGCTCCAGCTATCCCTCTGCCTCCACCCAAACTTTGGGCCTCCCTGACACTTCTCCTTCTCTAACCTTCAGGAAATTGCCCTGGAGCTGCACCCCTCTCCCAGGTTCCTCTCGGATTTCCAGCGCGGCTCATCTGGATTATTGCAATTGCCTCCAGCTCTCATGGGCTTCCCTGGTGCCTCAGATGATAAAGAACCCACCTGAAATGCTGGAGACCTGGGTTCAGTATCTGAGTTGGGAAGATCCCCTGGAGGAGGGGATGGCATGGCAACCCACTCCAGTGTTCTTGCCTGGAGAATCCTGTGGCCAGAGGGGCCTGGCGAGTCGGACACAAGGGGTGACTAATGCTTCCACTTTTCAGTGCCTCTGTGGGACCCGCGCCCAAAGCTATTTTCAACCCATTTCAGCAAAGTGATCCTTCTAGACCAGCACTTCGCTCTTTCTTTCACTTTCTGTCCCTCAGCACCTAAGGAGTCTTTCGAGACATGTTTTCCTAGTTTGCCCCTCATGAAATTTTAAGACCACAGATGAACTGTGCATTTCTGTGAGTACTTTATGAGTAGCTGCTCTTCAAACCTAACAAGTAAGATTTCTTCACTGAAATCTTAAGAACCACCCCCCAAGAACCAGATTTTCCCCTTCGGGGTGAAATCAACACCACCCCTATGAATGCATGCTTTAAAGAGTTAATGAGATGCTGCCGTTGCTCAGATCCAAGCCCACCGTGGAACAAGCCAAAGTTCTGTTAATTCTGTCCTGACCCCACACAAGAAGCCGGCGTCCTTCACCTCCTGGGCTCCCCTCCTCAGAGTCTGCCCCCCACCCTACTTCCCTGGGGGCTCTGATCAAACCCCTCTCTAGTGCCTTCCTCCCTCACCTGCCTGACACCCCTCGAGCCTCTCGGCAGCCCTGGATGGCAGCACTCCCAGCCCCACACTCCCAGAGCAGGTGGCAGAGCAGAGAGCCCGTCTGAAAAGGAGCAAAGCAGCTCAGGAACTCCACGGAAAGCAGCAGAAGGCGCCTGAGGATGGGCCGGGAGGACAGCGGTCCCTGCAGGAGGCCAGCGGACAGGGAGGGTGGCCCACGCCCTTCCCCTGCCACGGGCCCCACAGAACCTGCCTCCACGAGGCCTGCTCACAGCTCCCTCCTCTCGTTCTACAGGGTCTGGGGCCGGTGACCTGGGCAGTCACACTCCAGGGCCAGTTTAACGCTCCGCTGTCATCATCCTGCCATTCTCCTGATTTTGAACAAGGGGCCCTGGTCCCGTCTGGCTCTGGGTCTGCACAGTCTCGCCTGCAGAGGCTGTATCAGTCAGGAGGCACTGGACCATGCCACAGAGTTGGGCAGCGATGGGCGATTTCTCACGCTTGCTGCAGGTGCCTCCAGGATGCAGGACGGTGGAGGAGGCACTGTCTCCGGAGCCACAGGTCACGGGGCAGAGGAAGGAAGGATTCTTGAGGGTCTTGCTCCAGCAGGAAGGCCTCTGGCCAAAGAGACTCATGTCAGGATGACCAGGACTCGCTGGCCAGCTCTAGTCACAGGCCCCACCTACACACAGGGGGCTGAGGGAGCAGCCCCCACACAGGGAAATTCCAGAGGCAAGAGCAGGACACACTGGGTGACGTGCATACACCAGGGACTGCAGGGAGCTGCTCAGCCAGCACACGGCCCCACTCCTGAGCCAGGGCCAAGGCGGCCCTGACCTGGGCAGGGAGCTCTTCATCAGGCTGGCTCCCTGCCAGCCTCCACCCGGCCCCCTTCATTGTCATTCCAGGCTGAGCACAGGCCGCATCTAAGGGGGAGGGACGCAAAGTGATCCTCGCAGCAACTCAATTAATCCTCCATCGGAAATTCTAACACGATCAATTTGGGGAGCCGGCCGACATCGCAACACAGTAATTAGGAACAAGTTTCAACTCCCGGCTTCCTTTGAAGATTGTAATTGCAATTAATTAAACATTCTCACTGTTCCTCAGAGTCTGTTCCCGAGGAAACTGGAGCAGACGCAAGGGGGTGGAAGGACCCTGACCCCTGTTCCCAGCAGTGCAGGGATCAAACGGGAGCCCTCTCCTTGGAATATGGAAGGACATGGCGTCTCCAGTCTCCCTGGGAATGCTGTGTTGGCTAGGAGGTCAGAGGGAACCGGCCTCGGGTTCTGAGCTGACACCCCGACTCCTGTCCTCCCCCAGGGACCCCCAGGATGCCCAGCCTCCCTGCTCAGCAAGCTGAGAGCCCCTGGCCACATCCATAACATTCAGAGCAGCCCCCACAAGCAGGTTCCAGGGACAGAGGTCCCTCGTGACCACTGACAGGTCACACCCTGCCCCACGTGCTGCTGCACCAGCGATGAGGTGAATGAGCTGGCGAGGCTGCCAGTGCCCCGAGGGAGGGATGTGAAGAGGAGGTGTGCACTGCGCTCCAGGGTGGAGAGGCAGGACAGAGGAGGAGCAGCCACCCTGGGTTAAGACAAGGGGACAAGGCTAGCTGCCAGAGGGTGGACAGTCCCAGCGGAAACCGGGCCTCTGTGGGCTATCACTGCATGCCAGGCCGACCCAGGGACCTGAACAATGAGCTCTCCCACCTCCCCCAGCGGCCTGCCTGGAAGCACCGTGACCGTGCCCCCACCTACCACTGAGGACCTGAGGCCCTGGATAAGCGCTGACCAAGGGCTGCAGCACCGGTGCATAAAGGACCCAGCTTTCTAGCAGAGGTACGTTGTCTCCCGGGGCCTGGGAGGCAGCCACTGCCCACCCCAGCGAGTACCAGGGCCAATGTCACAGCAGTCAGCCCCCGACACAACACCCACAATATTCAGTGCAGACCACCAGGCTTGGTTCTGAGAATACAGCAGAATCTTCCGGCAAGTCAGAGGGGGTGAAAGGGTCTGCAACATTCAAAAGAAGGTGTTTCTCTCCAATTTTCAAAAATAATTGGAAGCATCATTTTTAAGATTTTATCCCCTCAACCTAAGACTCGAAAGCCAGTCCAGGATAAAACAGGCCAGAAGGCAGAGGCAACAGCACCTGGGAGATCACGCCTGAGGAAAGCTAAGGCAGAGGGGCACAAATGGGCTTTGAGCACCCTAGCAGCCAGAGCAAAAGGCCCGGGAGGGCTCCATGGCGTTGTCTGTGAGGAAGCCAGCAGGAGACCCTGCGTCCTGGAGGGGCTGCCCAGACACTCATCCAAGGGGCAATGAGCAGAGGTCCTAGGTCTCCCAAGTCCCCACCCGCAGGTTTCTTGATGCAGGAAGTCTTCCCACACTGAGTGGGTGGTCAGGAGACAAATTAGATGATCACCTTTGCTTCACATGAAAGAGAAGAGGTCCCGCTGTGGCCATTTCTGACCCAAGCTTCTCTCCAGTACCAGCGTACTTAATTGGAAGAGAAAATGCGTGATTTAGCAAAAAAAAAAATCCGCCCAAGGGCCACACCCCAGGGCTCACACCTCCTGGCTATGATGGACATAGGAGCCACCTCCCCAACATCCCTTCCATTCCCCTCAAGCTGATCCACCATGCTGTTCCTGGCCTTATTTTTAGAATCCACTCAGGGTAACCCCACCCCTGGTCACAGGGATCGGTTCAGGAAACACGTGCCTAGGTCATTCAGTACAGGATACTCTCTGATTTAGGACTAGACGCGTGACCCTACTGGACCGATAGGCCATTCAGGGAAGCTTCTTGGGGCCTGAGATGGATCCGTTCTTCCATGAAAGCTCTGGGAAGTCAGTGGCCTCTCTCCTTGTCAGTGGCCAGGCAGACTGAGAAGTCAGGAGGTGCATCAGGCATGGTGCCATCATTAAGGAAGCTAGTCTGAGGGCTAGATCCAACCTTGAGCTCCTGGATCAAATCTTACCTGAATCTCAGTTTATTTCTGGATCTTCCAGTTACATGAACCATTCTTTTAACTCTGCCATTTAAGCCTGTTGAAGCCAGGCCTTTGTGGCTATAATGTAGAGTTCTAATAACACACTGGCTTATGCTCTCGAGCACGTCCCTTCCCCTCTCTAGGCCCAAGGCCCTCTTCCACCCACTGACCTCATGGAACCACAGAGAGAATGAAAAGATGCAGAATACATGAGCGGGCTTTGGGATCCTAGAGTCTTGTGAGGAAGATTCTAGAGTCTGCCCCATAAGGGGAAGGCTATTCATCAATGAGAGCCTCTTCTTGCTCATTGTGCTCTGGCCTTGCACCCGCTGCTTCCAGTCCTGTGACCTTTGAAGCTTTTATTTTTAATTGCTCAGCCTTTGCACAGTCTGTCCCCTCTGCCTGGAGCCCCCTCACCAAATGTTCAAGTGATGGGTCCTCCTCACTCTTCCAATCTCAAATGTCACCTCCTCCAAGAGGCCCTCATGACCACTGTGTTGCAAATAGGACCTGTCGTAACTCATTTTCTTCATAGTACTTACTGCTGTTTTTAATATTTTTAATCATGTTTCTTTAGTAGGTTACTTATTTGGTTACTTATCTTTCTCCCCTAGGTCAGTACTTCTCAAACTAGAAGTGGTAAACAGCCACATTTTTATTTCCAGCATGTCATAGACGAATACTTCCATGTGTGCACGTTCAGTCGTGTCTGACTCTTTGCAACCCCATGGACTGTAGCCCACCAGGATTCCTCCATCCATGGGATTCTCCAGGCAAGAACACTGGAGTGGGTTGCCATGCCCTCCTCCAGGGGATCTTCTGGACCCAGGGATCGAACCCGCCTCTCTTATGTCTCCTGCATTGGCAGGCGGGTTCTTTACCACTAGTGCTGCCTGGGAAGCCCCAATACTTCCATAAACTACATTAAAAATACATTTCTAGAAAATTTTCTATTTAAGGAATATACTAAATATAAACTCCAAATTCTTATCACACTTTACACTTATAAAGCTACTCTGGCACCTTATAAAAGTTTCTAAACAGTTCCTCCGCGTGTATGCTGTTTTTGGGTGAAGTGCAGGCTCAGTCCCTGCGCCACAAGGGAGGCAGAGCTTAAACACTGGTTTCCCCGTCCCGGAGTCAGGTTGGCAGTGCGGCGGTCCCCAAGCTGCCTCCCAGGTTTCCCAGAGGGACTTCCATCCACCTGCAGGCCTACCTAGCTTTACAGCACGCCCCTCACTGGCTTCCTTCCCTTCTCTGTCTCATTTCCTCACTCCCCTACCTGTTTCCAAGGGTCACCTCCTGCATCAGTCACCTACGCCCAAATCCATGTTTAGGGCCTGCTTTTGGGGAAACCCAAACAATTAGTATTCAACATAGGGATATTGATAGAATCCCTACCCCGTCAGGATTCACACACATGAGGATTGTGGTATAACCACCATCCATCTCTATAAAATTGGAGAGATGCTCCACAAGTAGAAAGGAATCTGGAACAGGGTCAGAGGTCTTGAAGGGGGAAGTTGAGGACTCCTCTTGCAGAGCCTGAGCCCCTGTCTTCCAGAGCTGAGCAGTTCTTGTCACTGGTTCTCCTGTACACCAAGCAAGATTTTGGAAAAATCATCTCTGCCCACCACCAGGAAGCTATAAATAACTCCTGGATTAGAAGAAAGGGGGGAAAAATGCTCCGATTCCATCTGTACTTGAGTAAGAAGGTGCCCTCCAGCCCCCTGCCTCGTGCATGCCTGGGATCCAAGCCCCCAACAAGAGGAAGCCTGGGCCTTGGCCGGCAGGTGGGAGGAGAAGATCACCCGGGTCCTGCGTCCAGCGGCTCTGCCCAGCACCAGGAGCCCACGATAGACTGGCCTCTGCCAGAGCTTCTCACCTACAGAAGGAGACACCCAGGATGGAGGCCAGGTCACCAACAGGCTCAGCCAATCTCTCAGCCCCATAAGAGGGATGGGGGTGGGAGTAGGGGCAGGGGGACCCTCTTCTCTGCAGAGCCCCCACAGAGGGCCGATAGGAAAGCAGCGGCCTGGGGACTGGGCTCCCGGTGTGATGTTTGTGCCCTGCACCTGTTTCCCTGTCACATCCTCCCCGCCCCGCCCCCGCCCTGGGCTCCAACTGCTGTGTCCCTTCCTCCCCGTCTCTCCATCCAGGCCCCACCCCCGACCCTGATGCCCCTCTGTCCCAGAAGACAGGACCCCTGCTGAACTGCAGTCTCACGGGAACCAAATCGAAGCCGCTCCCGGGGGCGCTGGGACCCAGGGTCCTCACTTGCAGCATGGGGGTGCTAATGCCCACCAAGAGGCTGTGACCCGGGTCCCAGAGGGCCATCCACCCCCACTATCCCAGGTCCTCTCCCCTCCACAGCCGCTCCCGGCCTGGCCAGCCCATCCCGGCTGCCACTCTGACTTCCCGCCTTGATTCATTACCCACTTGGGACAAAGTGGACATCCCACACCACCGCGGACCCGGCCCCCGGGGATCTGCCTGGCACCAGATGCCCGCCCAGGTGTGTCTGGCAAACAGCCTCCGGGCGGGAGAAGCAGAGGTTCTGCACACTTTATTGACAAGCTCAGGCCGCGCTAGCCCAGCCGGGGGGCGCCTCCGCCAGGGGAGGCGGCCTCAGGCCTCGAGAAGGCGCTGCCCGCGGCGGCGGGCACGGGCGCCTGCAGCACCAGGCTGGGCCGGTGGCCGGCGCCCGCGTGCGCGTAGCTCCGCGCCAGCTGCTCCAGGCGCCGCTTGCGCAGCGCCGCCTGCGCCGTGCTGTGCAGGGGCCGCAGCAGCGCGGGGGCAGCGCGCCTGGGCCCCGCAGCAGGAAGTCGAAGCCCGTGCGGTCGTGCGGGTCATAGAAGAGCGGCCCGCGGGCCGGGTCGGGCCCCGGCGGCCAGGCGAACGGGAAGGGCAGCGTGAAGTCCTCGGTGAGCACGCGGATGGCGAAGTCGTTCTCCTTGCCCAGTGCGCGATAGGCGCGCCCGATGCCGCGGAAGTGCGCCTCCCACAGCTGCGCGTCCCCGCCGTAGATGTCCGGGAACGGGAACGGGGCTCCTGGGGCGCGGCGGGGCCTGCAGGCAGGGATCGCGTAGTGGTGGGGGATAAGCGACCCCAGCAGCCACCGCGCTGAGCCAGAGAAGCCAAGGGGGGCCACGTGGAGACAGAGAGGAGAGGGGTACTGGAGAGGGAGGCTAATTTCCAAGGACAGCGCTATTAGCTGTGAGAGGCAGAAAGGCCCGGAGGGGTGTGTTAGAATATAGCCACTACATACTATTTGGGCGGAAAGTTCCAGAAGGGGGAGAGTCTGGATAGCTTGGTGGGGACCACGCAGAGCCTGCTGTGGACCTGGGGTCATCCCCAGAGAGCAGGGGTGACCTGATGACTCTTAGTGGAAAGTAGGTCCTGGGCCTGGGCAGAGGATGAGCCTCGGGGGAGGGGGAGGGGGGACAGAGCCAGGTGAGGGTGAATTCGAAAGAGAACTCAGCAGGGGCAGAGCCAGCCTTGTGTCAACAGATGGAGGGATGGGGGAGCCCTGCCTGGGCACAGGGATCTGGGACCCAGGGGGCTGACCAGCTTGACCATCTTCACTAGGGAGAAGGATAAGGTTGGAAGCTGGGCTGGTGCTGTGTCCGTGGGACACCGCCCTTCTCCGCCTCTCCAGGAGCACATTCCAGGAGAAATGGGGACATGTCTGATCCCTGACTCACACATGGACTCCCAGGAGGCAGGGGTCTGGTAAAATCCAGGAGCCCGCTCTCAGATATCACCTGTGTTGCACCCATGAGGCCCATCCATCCATGGCCCCAGGCAGCAGCCCAAGCCGCCACTCCAAGCCCACACCTTCTATGAGCTGCTAGGAGAGACCCTTCCCCCTGCTCTCTTCCTTCCTTCAGCAAAGTGCTTAGCTCTGGGGTTCCTGAACTCAACAATGCAACCATGGGCTCTCCCTGGGTATAGATAAGCCTCTGGGGACACAGGACCAACTGGGCAGCTCCTTGGAGACAGGGCAAGACTCGGGGGAGGGCCTGGGAGGAGGCGATGGATGAACCCATACAAGGCTCTGACAGTGAGTTCTCAGGTCCTCCCCCGCACCCCTGTGAGGGGCAACAGCACTCAGAATGTTTTCCTGGTGAGAAGACAGACACAGAGAGACCCGCCCTGAACTGATGGCCATAGGTTCGCTCCACCGTGCCACACCCCCTGCTAGGAGCCCCTGGACGATGACTCTCCTCCCCTTGTAAGTACCCTGGGGCATCTACCGTGTGCCAGGCTCCGCCACAGCTGTGGACAACACACACTCGGCTTCTCCCAGGCCAGGGACAGGAACCAGCAGACCTGGGTCAGAGGTCCTTCCTTCACCTGGGAGAGCCTGGTCTGGGTTCTAGATTCCCTGAGCCTCAGTTTCCCCATCTGAAGAATGGAAACAGTCGAGCCTGTTCTGCCATCCTTGTGGATGAGAAGTTCATGAATCTTTGAGAACCTCTTTGTCAGTGGGAAGTGCCTTCCTAGCTCAGCACCAAAGCGGTTGCTTCCAGAGCCACAGCCCCAGGTAGGAGAGGCCGTGGACCGGCTCTGAGCAGGGTGTGAGGACAGAGGGGGCTGGCTCAGGGCCCACTGCACTCAGCACCTTGGACAGGTCCAAGGCAGCCCTGCAGGAGTCTCAGGTTCCGATGGGCAGCATGGCGGTGCCCCCACTCCCGGCAGCCTGTCCTGTCCACCGGGACGCCTCCTCCCTGGAAGCCTCCAGGGTGAGTGGCCGGAGGCACGGCACTGCAGTGGTGCCCACACCACTGGCCCGGCCTCACACTTAATACCAACAAGTGGGTGGGCTGTGGGCAGAGGCTTTGTGGTTTGCTATGCGCCAGGGGTGAGGAGACTTGTGGAGAAGATGGGAGGGCCCCGGGGGACAGGAGAGGACTGACCACCCCGACTGGCATTTAGCCAGGTGGGTCTGGTGGTTACGGAGCAGACAGGTGAGGGGTAAGGGCCACCACGCAGACCACAAGGCAGCCAGGGCAGCGATCCAGGGCAGAGAGGCTGGGGCTCAGCGGAGAGAAGTGCTCATCCTACATGTGTCTTGAAGGTGGAGCCCACAGGCTCTGCCGATGGAGGGGCTGGTGGGGGAAGGAAAGGGGAGCAAGGGAAGACACGCAGTTTCTGGCCTGAGCCACTGGAGGAAAGGGAGCCCCATGTACTGGGAGGAGCAACTTGGGGCTAGGGGCGCAAGAGTCTAATTCTAGACCGGCCATGCCTTCAGACAGACCAGGGAATAACTGCAGAGCAGAGTTAGCTAGAGTCTGGGCTTGAGGTGGGGGCTCCAGGCTGAAGACAGACAGACCGACTCCTGGGAGATGATGGCGTTTAAAGCCTGGTGGTCCGGTAGTTAGGGCCCATGCTCTCACTGCCGCAGAACTGGACGTGATCGTGAGAATAGAGAGGGAAGAAGCCTGAGAAGCTGGCCTGGGCAGGTCAGGGAGAGGAGGTGGAGCAGCAGTGATGCGAGAGGAGGAGGGGAGCCTGGGGTTCTGGGAGTTAGCGGGGAGGGGGTCCCGAGCCCTGAGCTGCCCCTTCGAATACGCTGCATGTAAATCTCTCAGTCGTGTCCAACTCTGTGCCACCCCATGGACCGAAGCCCGCCAGGCTCCTCTGTCCATGGGATTCTCCAGGCAAGAATACTGGAGTGGGCTGCCATGGCCTCCTCCAGGGGATCTTCACAGTCCAGTGATCAAACCCACGTTTCCTATGTCTCCTGCATTGGCAGGTGTGTTCTTTACCACTAGCACCACTTGGCAAGCCCCTGAGCTGCCGATGGGTCTTGGTCAAAGGGCACCTGAGAACTGACCTCAGGTTCAGCAGCGTGGAGGTCACCCCCGACCCTGACCAGAGCTACTATGGCCAAGCCCAGGAAGGAGGGACTGGGTCCACTGCGTTCCAGAGCAAATGGGAGGGAAAGACCGGAGGCAGCATGTATAAATAACCTTTTCCAGGATTTTTGCTAAAAATGGGGAGCAGAGAAATAGGGCAGTAGCTACAAGGGAAGTGGGGTCAGGAGACAGGATGTGTAGCTACGTGCTTTTATGTCAGTGAGAAAGATCTCGTAAAGAGAAAATGTCAGGATGCAGGAGAGGAGGCTGGAGAGGTGCTGGAGCGACGGCCGCGGGCAGGAGGCCAGGCTGGGTCTTGGCTGGGAGGGGGTGCTTCATGCAGGAGGCAGGCGGGGGAGCACGGGGCCCGCGGGCCCAGGTGCAGGTGGGCGGCTGCCGTGCCCAGAGCCTGTGGGGGTCCTCTTTCTCCGTGAGAGCAGGAGTAAGGCCAGCAGCTGAGTGTGCAGAGGGAGAGGAGGGTGGGCGCTGGCAGCGGGGGGTGCGAGGCGGTTGCTGGGAGAGAGGTGGGGCTTGACGGGAGGAGAGATGCCATAGAACCCTGGCATGGAGCCCCCCTGCAGCCAGGAATGTAATGGGAACATCAGACTGGTTGAGTTGATCCCCAGCTCCGCTCAAGCTCAGCTGTGCGGGTGCCCACAAGGAGAAGGCAGAGAGCTGGGGCCGGGGGGGTGGCACCATCAAATGAGAGAGGGCCCAGGGCAGGAGGGTGTGGGGTGGGTGTGATGATCACTGCAGAGCTGGATGGGGGCGTGATGGGGGAACAGGGCGGGGGAGGAGGCAGGAACCGGCTGCAAACAGTGGACTACGGTTCTGCCCAGAGTGCTGGAGTCCTGGTCCCCAGATCGGGGTCAGCACCAGGCTACAGTTTGGATGCTGGCAAGGCACGACCACCGCATGGGTGGCTGGGGGACACGTTTCTCAGAGAGACGTCTAGGGGGCCGAGGGGCCAGGAGAAGGTAGAGATCGCCCATGCCATGGCAGCAGAGGTGGAGAGAGGGTCAGCGTCCAGGCCCCAAAATCCACGGCGGGGGGGCGGCTAAGAGCCCTCCCCCGTGTGAGCAGTGGGTGTGTACATCCTTAGTTATTGCTGACCACGTGGCATGTGGGGTCTAGTTCCCTGAGCAGGGATGGAACGCACGCCCCCTGCATTGGGAGCACAGACTCTTAGCCACTGGTCCACCAGGGAAGTCCAAGAGTTTGTGCTTCTGAGGACCTGGGACGCGCCCCTGGGCTTTTAGGCAGGTGGGGGAGGGGGCCGGAGAATGTACTGCATGGGCTTCGAGGAGTGAGGAGGACCCTGGCCCACGTCCCAGCTCAGGGTCCACGTGCTGCAGGACAACAGGAAGGAGAACTCTCAGAGGATGAGGTGCTCGCCCCACCCTGCCCTGCCCCGCCCTGCTGCGTGACCCTGGGGAAAGCCCCCAGGAAGAGGTGGGGTGCCCTGCCCTGCCCTGCTGTGTGACCCTGGGGAAAGGCCCCCAGGAAGAGGTGAGGTGCCCTGCCTTGCCCTGCTGTGTGACCCTGGGGAAACCCCCTTTAGGAAGAGATGGGGGCCCTGCCCTGCCCTGCTGCGTGACCCTGGGGAAAGCCCCCAGGAAGAGGTGAGGGCACTGCCTTCTCTCCCACATTCTCAGAGCCCAGCTGCCATGAGCACCTCCTTCTCCTCCATCCCGACCCCCTCCACGTGTCTCACCTGGAGTGGCTACAGGACACGGGGGCAGACCTTCCGGGCTGGGGTCCCCGGAACAGGGGGAAGCCATGTCAGCAGCCTGAGGTCAGGCTTGTTTACCTGGCTGCCCAGGAGACTGGGGGAGGGGCCTTCTGGGCAGGAGAGAACCTTGCATTTAAAGTGACCTCACCTGGAAGTGCCCTGGGGCTCAAGGGAGGGTCAGCAGGCACGGAGGCCTCTCCCCTGACCCCCCACACCTCACCTGGCCCTTCTCAGGAGCCATGGGGAACCCCACCCTGGCACTCAAGAGACCTCCATCCTCATTCCAGTGACCCGCCTGGGCTAATCCCTCCCTGCTGGCTCTGAACCTTAGAGCCCGGCAAGGAGCTGGACAGCCTCCAGCTCTCCTCTGGAAGCCCTGGGGAGTGTTTTAGGTCCACTAACAAAACGACGGGGGCAGCACAGGACACAGAGAATCCCGCTGTGTTCCTCCAGCTGGCGAGAGAGGAGTGCACGGCTGCCTCCTGTTTACTCCTGACCCACGACAGCCAGGTGCTCTGGGCACAGGCACCTGGGGACCGTTTCCTCCATCGGGGAGCCCTGGGTCCCGAGTACCGGTGGCGGCCCTGAGAAGTGGCGGCCAGGAGCCCAGGTGGCACTAGTGGTAAAGAGAGAGAGTGGTAAAGAGTCCTCCTGCCAGTGCAGGGGACACAAGAGACGTGGGCTGGATCCCTGGGTGGGGAAGATCCCCTGAGTAGGAACTGGCAACCTGCTCCAGTGTTCTTGCCTGGGAAATCCCATGGACAGGGAGCCTGTCGGGCTACAGTCCACGAGGTCACAAAGAGTCTGGCACAGCTGAGCACACACACAGAGCCCTGCCTGGCACTCCTGCCTCCCACCCACCGGTGCATCTGGAGCCCCTGGCCAGGAAGGCGCGGCCTGGGACGTGGGGAAGGCCCGGTGGGCGGGAGCATGGCCAGCCCATGGGCCTCAAAGGCAGCTGAGGGATGCCTCTGTCTAACGGACCGGCCTGCTTCCCAAGGTCCTGTGCTGCAGACACACAGGCCACCAGACGCCAGCTCTCAGGGCAGACATCGTACCAGCTCAGCCCAGCCCGGTGACCCTGGGCGGCCGCTTGCTATTGCATGGTGGGGACAACACAGGAGAAAAACCAGAAGCAGCTGCTGCTGCTGCTGCGTCACTTCAGTCGTGTCCGACTCTGTGCGACCTCATAGACAGCAGCTCACCAAGCTCCCCCGTCCTTGGGATTCTCCAGGCAAGAACATTGGAGTGGGTTGCCATTTCCTTCTCCAATGCATGAAAGTGAAAAGTGAAAGGGAGGTTGCTCAGTCATGTCCTACTCTTAGCGACCCCATAGAGTGCAGCCCACCAGGCTCCTCCGTCCGCGGGATTTTCCAGGCAAAAGTACTGGAGTGGGCTGCCATCGCCTTCTCCCAAACCAGAAGCTGACATTCTACAAATGGTCACTGAACACTGCAGACAATACAGGCCTGTTAATACACTCAAGCCCTGCATAATAGGGTAACCGCCAAACCGTGGTAACAGAGAGCATCTTCAATAAGGTGGTGCCGTCCAACCGTCCAGGCCCACCTGCAGCCATCCAGCCTGTCCAGGGCTCCAGGGCAGGCCAGGCTCCTTCCAGCTGTGGCTTCGCCCCTTGAGGCGTGGTCTCATCCACTGCCTTTCCCATCTCCTCAACCAGGAAGAGGAGGGTGGAGGACCCTCTCCCGGCCAGCAGTTTCCCTGGTAGCTCAGCTGGTAAAGATCCCTCCCTCAACGCGAGAGACCCTGGTTTGATTCCTGGGTCGGGAAGGTCCCCCTCTAGAAAGGATAGGCTACCCACTCCCACTCAAGTAGCCTCGGGTTTCCCTGGTAGCTCAGATGGTAAAGAATCTGCCTGCAGTGCAGGAGACCTGGGTTCGATACCTGGGTTGGGAAGATCCCATGGAGGAAGGCATGGCAACCCACACCAGTATTCTTGCCTGGAGAAGCCCATAGACAGAGGAACCTGGCGTTCTGCAGGCAGAACCTGGCACCATGGGGTCACAAACAGTCGGATACAACTAAGCGACTAAGCACAGAAATTGTACACTTCACTTCTCAAGTGCCCGGGAGAGAATTAAGTCACCTGGTTGCTCTTGGCTGCAAGGGAGGCTGGGGAATGTAGTTGCAGCTGGGCAGCCGGATGCTCAGCGTTCGAAGGGACAGCTGCTGGCCGGTCTGCCTCCGTGTTTAGGACAGATCCAGCACGCAGTAGTCCGGGCTCCCCCTGAAGCATGTTGTATTGTTTCCTAGCGCTGCTGTGACAGTCACCACAACGTCAGTGGTTTAAGACAGCATCACAGGGATGCTACCCCCAAGGCTCCTGGGAGAGCCGGCCCCTCCCTCTCCCTGCTCCTGGGGGCTGCCAGCATCCCTTGGCACCCACCCTCGCCCCTATGGCACATGGCCTCCTCCTGTTCTGTCTGTGATAAAACTCTCCCTACCCCTCTCCATAACGATGCATGTGGTTGCTTTAAGGGACCACCCAGATAATCCAGATAATCTCCCCATCAGAGGATTCTTAATCACAGCCACAAAGCCCCCCGCTTTTTTTTTTTTTTTTTGCCATATAAGGTAACAATCACAGGTTCCAAGGATTGGAACATAGCTCTCTTTGGAAGGCCATTATTCAGCCTAGCTCCAGGCCCTAAGGAACAGAGCCTGTTCCTGAGCCCCAGCGGCTCCCGGAGATGACCACTTAACCTGAATCACCCTGAATCACCCAGGGTTGGGAACTGAGGGGTTGGCATGGAGGGGGGGCAGAAAGAAGCAGCCTGAGTAGCAAGGCAGGAGCTGGGTTGCTGGGCCCTGGGTCAGGTTCCCGGGACAGGAAGAGCCCAGCGCATGGGAGTGGGGCAGACCCATAGTTCCCCAGCCCCCACCTCAGGGAGCTCACAGCCTAACTGCACAGAGGGTAAAGGTCAAGTCCATGAAACTGACACCAGTTGGGATGAGGATGAGAGAGGAAACTCTCAGGGACCCGTGGGGTGGCAGCGGCAGGGGTAACCCCCCGGAGACCATCCCGTGGTCAAGGTCAGCCTCTTGGAGAAATGACACTGATGCTGAGTCAAGACGGATGTCACGTGGAGGGAGCGAAGGAGAGTCTGAGGACGGGCCCCTGCAGACATCCTGTGGCGGCAACGAGCACAGTACCCTGGAGATGAGAAGCTCCCCAGAGGGGCCAGGCAGCTGCTGAACAGTGAGTCGAGGGAGGGGGCACCGAGGGACAGTGGGGGCCTTCTGCACCTTGGGGTCCCCACCCAAGCGTTTCTGCCTCCTCCATCTCCACGGTCACCTCCCTTCTCAGCAGCTCGGCGGGCCCCCCTCCTCCACCAGTCCCCCACTGCACAGAGGGAAGGGCAGAGTGAGGGGGCCAGGCTGAGTGTGGCATGGGCACAGGCTGCTGGCTGCAGGCAGGGCACCCGTCGAGGGAGGAGGGGCGGGCAGGCCCCCGCCACCCAGGCTCCCCACATAATCCCCTCCTGGCGCTGCACCGCCTCTTGGTTATTTTTAAAATCTCATTTTCAGAAAGTGGAGAAGAAAACCTCTTTCTTTGGCCTTTTTCCCCCTTTTTTTCTGTGAAAGATTAGAAGAGGGGTGTGGAGGGAGGAGGGAGCCTGGAAGAGTGGGAGGCACCTCTGGCAGCATGCCCGCTTAGGGACCAGGGCCTCTGCTGACTGCCTCCCAACCCCGGAGGCCCCGGAGACACGAGGTGGGACCCCTCCTTGGGCAGCCAAGTCTCAGCTGCTGCCTTTGCCCAGTGGGCGCGTTGTCGGAGCCGACTTTACAATGGAACACAACAGGGTGGGGGCTCTGGGTGTCCACCCTCATGGGGTGCAGGGCCTGTGGGGAGAGAGGGCAACAGAGATCCGCCCCTGGGCTGGGAGGCTGAGGAGGGGCAGGAACTGCCTGGAGCAGGGCCAGGTGGAGGGGGCAGGAAGGGTTCTGGAGGCGAGGACTGCACGCATGGGCAGAGCCCAGTGAGCCTGGGTGGCTGGCAGGACATGGGCTGACCTCAGGGGCCAGGGAGCCCAAGGGCCCATCAGGCAGGCAGCCTCACTGATGTCCCCACAGGACACTCCGCAGGGGGGGACCTCCCCGAGCCAGGAAGGCCTGGAGCCCAGGACTGGACTCCCAGCTCTGCTCCTGAGGCTGGGCCAGCTGTCTGCCAGCCTGCTAAGTTGCTCCCAGTTCTAATCCTATGGACTGAAACCCGCCAGGCTCCTCTGTCCATGGGATTCTCCAGGCAAGGAGACCGGAGCAGGTTGTCATCTCCTCCTCCAGGGGATCTTCCCAACCCAGGGATCGAACCCACATCTCCTACACTGCAGGTGGATTCTTTACCCCTGAGTCACCTGAGGAGCCCTGAGCCTGCTATACAGTGGCTTAAACACCTCGGGAGGGTGTCAGGCAGTCTGATGGAGCCAGTGTGCTCCTGGGAACACATCCTCAGGGGCGAGAATTTGTCTGCTGGTCACCTCCCATCAGAACCCCAGCCGGCACCACTCCGCCTCCCAGAACTCAAGAGTTCCTGTTGAACCAACCTCTGCAGGGAGAATAAATGCTCTGGTAGGCCAGAGAAGTCAGGAGTGGTGTCTCAGAGGAGGTGACTTGGGCTGGAGTCCCCAAGGGCAAATAGGAAAGTGCGGGATTTTCTTTAGGAAAGCAGGGGTGTGGAGGGGAAGAAGTGACACCGGGTAAAGACCAGATTCCTGTGCTTGCGGTTATGGCTGCAGGTGCAGGGATGGGCTGTGCAGGGGAGGGACCGGGCTCAGCTCTTGATGCAGTGGGGATTTACAGCCAAGGAGCAGGGCGAAGGGGGGTGGGGGCAGTCAGTGGATGGAAAATAACTAGCAGGAGGTATCAGGAGTAGGGAGAGTCTAGCTAGACCCACCTACCAGGGTTCTCACTGGAGGCAGGCCAGGTGCTCACACCTCACCTGGGAGAGAGCAGAGGATGAGGACCCTGAACAGAGGCAGGGGGCGCAGGGCAGGGGACAAGGAAGGTGGGCTTGTTCTTGCTAGAACTGCACTTTATGAGGAAGAGCAAGGATGGGCCCAAGAGAAGGTTCCAGAGCCTGGCTAAAGTTTGGTCTAGCAAAGACTCTTTGTCAAGGGCATTCCAGGAAGAAGGCATTGCAGAGCCTCGGAGGGCTGGCCTGGCTGTGGCTGGGAACTGAGGGGGTTGGCATGGAGGGGGGCAGAAAGAAGCAGCTTGGGACGCAGGGCAGGGGCTGGGCTGCTGGGCCCTGGGTCAGGCCCATCCTCTCTGGGGCAGTAGCAGCAGCCTCCTCCTCTAAGGGTCCAGGCTGGAGCCAGCAAGCCGGAGTGTGCCAGGGGCCTGGGTGGTGGGATGCCCAGGCCCTTTCCCCGCCCCAGCCCCCCAGACTTGCCGTCTGCACTCAGAAGGGCTATGGCCCCAGGCGAGCCCATCTCTGCAGGGAACGCCCCGCCGGCCCGCCCCCTCGGGTCCCCCCGCCTCGAGTCCTGCCTGGGCCCGCAGCGCCATCTGCCGGCGGGATGGAAAGGCTCGAGCAGAACTGGCCCAAGGACCCTGGGGAGGGACGGGTATAACCCTACTACTACTACTACTACTAGTCTACTACTACTACACAGTCGCTTCAGTCGTATCCGGCTCTGTGCGACCCCATAGACATCAGCCCACCAGGCTCCCCCGTCCCTGGGATTCTCCAGGCAAGAACACTGGAGTGGGTTGCTGTTTCCTTCTCCAATGCATGAAAGTGAAAGTGAAAGTGAAGTCGCTCAGTCGTGCCCGACTCTTAGCGATTCCATGGATTGCAGCCTACCAGGCTCCTCCGTCCATGGGATTTTCCAGGCAAGAGTACTGGAGTGGGTTGCCATTGATAACCCTAACCCTAACCCTGCTGAGTCGCTAAGAGTCGGACACGACTGAGCGACTTCATTTTCAGTTTCACTTTCACTAACCTTGCGGAGGCGGGTGCGCGATGGTCCACAGGCCTCATGCTCACCCTGGAGTGAGCTGTGAGGACCTGGTTTTGAACCTGGCTTCAGCGTTGGCTGCTGTGTGACCTCCAGCCAGTTCCTGACCCTCTCTGAGCATCATCCCGATCGCAGGGCCTCCAGATTAGTATGAAAAGTGGCCATGAGGCTGGGAGCCCATACGCGGCAGAGGTGGTCCCCCTAGCGCTGAAGGTGCTCCCCAGTTCCTGAGAGGTTCATGGGGAAAAGCAGGCGGGCAGCATGACCCAGCCAGGGACCTGCATCCCTGACATCTCACCGTTTTCATACGAGGTGAAGGGTAGCAGGAGATGGACAAGGATCAGACCCCAGGTCTCAGTGTCCCCTGGGGCTGGCACCTGTCCCCACAGGAGGCTCATCCACTCCCACCCTAACATCCAGCCCCCCTTGGACCCTGCAGGAACAGGAGTGCCCCCCACCCCCCCACACACACACACAAGCAGCTCATCCATTGTCCATCTGGGGCTTGCTGGAAAGTTCTGTGGAAAACCTGCCTCCCTGTAATCCAGGTACATTCCAAGAGCCCAGAAAGCCCACGGGGAAGTTCTGGGGCCAGGCCCCAGGAACCGACCCCCCACCCCAGCTCATCCCCTTGGGGGCCAGCCTCTCTCTGTACCCTGCTTTCTCCTCCCTTCAGCCTGGAGCCCTAAGGAGGAGTGGGCAGCTATAGAGAACCCCAACCCAATGCTTCCCTCTTGGCCCCAATTCCAAATTCCTAAGGGGAGGAACTGGTTGGCCCACCTTGCCCAGTCAGCCTGGTCAATGTCCAACAATGGCTCACCAAAAAGAAAGAAACCAAAGGCCCTGACTTGCAGCATTGCCCACGACTGTGGTGTAAAGGCGCCCACCATGGCTGGTCCGCTGCTGCCCCTTGTGATGGATGGCATACAGAGTCTGGCAGAGATGCGTGATACCGCCCCATGTACAGACAGAGACACACAGATAACCTCTAGGACACAGGTGAGAGTAACTGGGAGGGGCTCCCCTAGTGGCTCACTGGTAAAGAATCTGCCTGTCAATGCAAGAAAGGTGGGTTCAATCCCTGGGTCAGGAAGATCACTTGAAGAAGGAAATGGCAATCCACTCCAGTATTCTTGCCGGGAAATCTCATGGACAGAGCAGTCTGGTGGGATACAGTTCATGGGGTCGCAAAATAGTCAGACCCAACTTAGCAACTAAACAACAAAAAAAAAAAAAAGACTGGAAAAAAAACCCCAAATGTACATACTGTATAAATATATTCATTGAAATTCTGAAATGTATAAAACAATCTAGAGCGACAAAAAGCAGACCAATGCTTGCCTGGGGACGGGACTGGGAAAGTAAGGAAGGAAAAGAAGGGTTACCGGGAATTCATGGAAACCTTTAGAAGTAATGGGTATGTTCATTATCTTGATGATGGTGATGGTTTGACCTCATTAAAACTTATACTCTTTTAAAAAACTGCATAGTTTATTCTATATTAATTATGCCTCAGTAAAGCTATAAGAGAAAAGGAGAGGGAGTAGAAGGGAGGGAGAAAAAATCCAAAGAAAGCAGCTTTTAAAAATAAACTGAACACTATGGGGCTGGAGATATTAAGAAGAGGTGACAAGAATACACGGAAGAACTGTACAAAAAAGATCTTCACGACCCAGATAATCATGATGATGTGATCACTAATCTAGAGCAAGACGTCTTAGAATGTGAAGTCAAGTGGGCCTTAGAAAGCATCACTACGAACAAAGCTAGTGGAGGTGATAGAATTCCAGTGGAGCTGTTTCAAATCCTGAAAGATGATGCTGTGAAAGTGTTGCATTCAATATGCCAGCAAATTTGGAACACTCAGCAGTGGCCACAGGACTGGAAAAGGTCAGTTTTCATTCCAGTCCCAAAGAAAGGCAATGCCAAAGAACGCTCAGACTACTGCACAGTTGAACTCATCTCACATGCTAGTAAAGTCATGCTCAAAATTCTCCAAGCCAGGCTTCAGCAATATGTGAACCGTGAACTTCCTGATGTTCAAGCTGGTTTTAGAAAAGGCAGAGGAACCAGAGATCAAATTGCCAACATTTGCTGGATCATGGAAAAAGCAAGAGAGTTCCAGAAAAGCATCTATTTCTGCTTTGACTATGCCAAAGCCTTTGACTGTGTGGATCACAAGAAACTGTGGAAAATTCTGAAAGAGAGGGGAATACCAGACCACTTAACCTGCCTCTTGAAAAGTCTGGACATAGAACAAGAGACTGGTTCCAAATAGGAAAAGGATTACATCAAGGCTGCATACTGTCACCCTGTTTATTCAACTTATATGCAGAGTACATCATGAGAAATGCTGGACTAGAAGAAACACAAGCTAGAATCAAGATTGCTGGGAGAAATACAAATAACCTCAGATATGCAGATGACACCACCCTTATGGCAGAAAGTGAAGAGGAACTAAAGAGCCTCTTGATGAAAGTGAAATAGGAGAGCGAAAAAGTTGGCTTAAAGCTCAATATTCAAAGATCATGGATCATGGCATCCGGTCCCATCACTTCATGGGAAATAGATGGAGAAACAGTGGAAACAGTGTCAGACTTTATTTTGGGGGGCTCCAAAATCACTGCAGATGGTGACTGCAGCCATGAAATTAAAAGACACTTACTCCTTGGAAGAAAAGTTATGTCCAACCTAGATAGTATATTCAAAAGCAGAGACATTACTTTGCCAACTAAGGTCCATCTAGTCAAGGTTTTTCCTGTGGTCATGTATGGATGTGAGAGTTGGACTGTGAAGAAGGCTGAGCGCCGAAGAATTGATGCTTTTGAACTGTGGTGTTGGAGAAGACTCTTGAGAGTCCCTTGGACTGCAAGGAGATCCAACCAGTCCATTCTGAAGGAGATCAGCCCTAGGATTTCTTTGGAAGGAATGATGCTACAGCTGAAACTCCAGTACTTAGGCCACCTCACGTGAAGAGTCGACTCATTGGAAAAGACTCTGATGCTGGGAGGGATTGGGGGCAGGAGGAGAAAGGGACGACAGAGGATGAGATGGCTGGATGGGATCACGGATTCGATGGATGTGAATCTGAGTGAACTCCAGGAGATGGTGATGGACAGGGAGGCCTGGCGTGCTGGGATTCATGGGGTCACGAACAGTCGGACATGACTGAGCAACTGAACTGAACTGAACTGATGGGGCTGGAATGTGTGCATATAAGAGGGCCTTTTCTTTATTCGGTATACAAACTGTTTCCAGTGTGGCACGCACTCTCGATCTTCACTGTTATATTGTGCCTACTACCTCCCTGTCAAGTGCCTCTCTGGTTAAATTTCTCTCAAGTTGGCAAACCTTTTCTTAAATGGGCAGATCTTTGTTGCAGTTACTCAGTTTTGCCACTGAAACCCCAAAGCAGGCAGAGACAGTGTGTAAATGAAAACTAGGTGGCTGTGTTCCAACAACATCCCCCGAATGTTGGCCAGATGTGCCCAGGTATAGGCCACAGTTTGCTGATCCCAGCTCCAGAGATTCACACCACTCTTTCCATCTTTGGAGAACTAATCAATTTCTCTTCAGAAGTCATGGCTATAAACTTCTCTGTAACCAAGGAAGACAATTAAGCGAGTTGAAAGAGGAAAGGAAATTACGAAGAGGGAATACTGGAAATTTTTAAAGTTGTAGATACAATCTTATCAGCTATTAGCAGAGGGTGAGGCTCAAGGGCAGTTCTCTGATAACTTGCCAACAGTCTCATCTGATGAACTCACATCCGGGACAAACAGAAATCAGAGTAAACAATTAAGTGTCTTCAGAAGTTAATATGAAGGATGTTTATAATTGACCTCTGTTACTTTTGTCTACCTTGACTTTAGGTGGGGATTTGGGGTGTGAGTAATAGTCTCTAAGACTTCATTGCAGACAAAAAAAAATCAAACAAACATGCTATGGAAAAGGTGAACTTCTGAATAATTTATGTTTAAAAAAAAAAGTGATGGATTAACTCAAAATCTTCATAAATCTGTCTCAAATTTACAACCAACTTCTACAATCTGTAGTAAACGAAGCACACTCAGAAAAACAAATTTCAATTCCTATCGATTAATACACTCCCCAACTTCACTCCAGGAAATGCAACTTTTCAGAGTAAGCTTATCTGTGCCTCTTGACTCCATAGGAAAGGCATGTGTCTTCTGTAAAGACAATCCTGGAGGGCAGCCTGTCATCTAACCAGCCGCCAAATGAAGACAAGAGCTCAAGAGCACACTTGTTTTCCCGTCTGGCTCTCCCGCCCTGTGCTCAGTTGCTTCAGTTGTGTCGAACTCTGCAAGCCCATCACCTGTAGCCCACCAGGCTTCTCTGCCCAGGAGATTCACCAGCAAAGAATACTGGAGTGGGCTGCCATGCCCTCTTCCAGGGGATCTTTTCAACCCAGGGATCAAACCCGTGTCTCCTGCATTGCAGGTGGATTCTTTACTGCTGAGCCACCAGGGAAACCCCTCTCCTACCCTAATCGGTAAAAAAATAAAAAACAAAATGAAGTAATCTGTTGATTTTGCCTGTCATTTATAGTGTTCAACCTTTTAAAAACTGAAATCCATGAATACCACTGGGTTTTATAAAACTCTGGCTTTTCTGAATAATGCAGGTGGGTAAAAGGTATTGTTAACGAAGAGACATCAGGCTGCCATGCTTCAAAGGCATAGACTATTATTATTAGTAACAGTGATGACAATGAGAGCTTATAGAAAGTAAATTTTAAATATTGAAAAACTTCAAAACAATTTATAGGTTATATTTGAAATAAATTACACTGTTTTCTGTAATAGATTTACCCTCACAGTAATATACTATTGATACTCTGGCAAACAGCAAAATTGGTTTTTGCCTGCAGGTAAGCTGGCAAAGGGAGACCTTTCTAAAACAATCTATGAAACCAGTAACAAGCACTAACGGCTCACATATGTTTCAAATATGTATTATACTTAACTTACTATAGTAGGGACAACTGTTATATAGATGGAGACAGGCAGATACTGTTGATTGCCTTTTCAAATCCGTTACTCTCTCTCTCTTCTGTTTACTTGCTAACAAGAAACTAATGTTTATATCTAGTATTCAAATGTTTGAGAGGTGAATCCTCAGCGCCAAGATATAAATTAGTCTTGGACCCACTCTTTCTGCCAGTCACTACTTTAGACACTAGTATGTGACAAAAGTGTGGTCAACAGCATGCAAAATCTGCTGAATAACTTCTAATTAAGTTCTTCTTTGCTCTTAAGAAGAGACATACCAGAAGAACTGGAAGGATGTAAAGCCTGGAGCAGCAGCAGCAATATTGAGACAACAAGACGTGTTTGCTGACTCGCTAAGGGTGGCAGAGCAGAAAGGTGACCAGAACATGTGTTCTGGTGGTGCTGAACTGGTCAACTCTAGCAACTTACTAGGTGAATCAAGTCCACTTACTGTTTCAGCCACTTTCAATTGGGTGCTCAGTTACGTGCAGCTAAAAGTATAGGACGGAGAAGGCAATGGCACCGCACTCCAATACTCTTGCCTGGAAAATCCCATGGACGAAGGAGCCTGGTAGACTAAGGTTCATGAGGTCACTAAGACTTCACGACTGAGCGACATCATTTTCACTTTTCACTTTCATGCTTTGGAGAAGGAAATGGCAACCCACTCCAGTGTTCTTGCCTGGAGAATCCCAGGGACGGGGGAGCCTGGTGGGCTGCCGTCTATGGGGTTGCACAGAGTCGGACACGACTGAAGCTACTTAGCAGCAGCAGCAGCAGCAGCAGTATAGGAGCTGATGCAATCCTAATAACCATATTAGAGATGAGGAAATCAGTTCAGAGAAATTCAGTAGGCAAGGCCAGGAAATATATGGCACAATCTAGAACACACAGACTAGAATGTATTGCTTTTCTTTGACAAATGCTATTTAAGTACCCACTGTGTGTGAAGCACTAAGTATATACTGGATTTAAGGATTGGGGGAAAACCCACCCCTACTTAGGGACTCACAATCTAGAAGGGAGATAAACATACAAACAATTAATGAAATGTGATAAAAACAAGAGAGCAAGGAACTATCAATTCACAACAGAACACATTTAACAATGCCAAGAGATTTTAGGGTGGGTATATCTAGGGATAACAAATTTTCATTCTTCAGTGATATAAAATTTTTAAAGACAACTTACTGTGACTCTCCATATTTTAGTTTTTAAGAAAAACTTCCAACAGACACAATCTCATAAACATTGTTGAACAAAGTAAGCCAGAAAGAAAACAGAATACCTTATTTGATTTCATATGGGCAAAATTAATCTAAGCTGTTAGAAGTCACAATAGTGGTGGTGGGTAGTGAACTGAAGAAAGCACATAACATTTTCTGTGGCTATGGTAATGTTCTGATACTGATATGGGTGCTAGTTACCTGGGTATTTCAGTTTGTAAAAATACATTGGAGCCATATGCACATACATATAGACTGTATATACACACACACACACACACACACATATATATATGGGGGTGTGTGTAGTTTTTGTATTTATATTATACTTCAATATTTTAAAAAATTAGAAAAGAATATACAAAAAATAAATCATAAATACATGCATACAAATAAGATTTGTAACTATTTTTTATTGTACATCTGTTTCAGAATTTATTTTTTTCACCTTCCATTCCTCTTTCTATCCAGTTAAGCACCTCATAATATGCATATATAGTTCCTGTATATTACTTGCTAATTGCACCCTGGCTTATTTGTAGTTAGTTCAGTAATAAAAACTGAAAGTATTACTGAACTACAATGCCCTGAATATTAGCTTACTGGGTCAAAGGGCAGATGGTGACTCCAGGTTTGCACTAAGCAAAGGAGATGAGAAAGAACATTCCAGGTCAAATAAAAACAGAGCATATCCAAGAAAATTTAAGTATCCAGCAAGTCTGGAGGAAAATGTATGTATAAGTTAGGTAGAGGCAGCCATGGGTGAGATTATGAGGGGTTTCTGAGCCATCATTAGGCGTTTGGACTTTTTCCTAGAGTACAAGAGAAGGTGAGCTACTGACGGCTCTCAAGCAGGAAAGCAACATTTAAGGGTTTGACTTTAGATCAGCATGAAAATAGTGAAAAAGGTTGAATCAAAAAACACAGTAACTGGATGCAAGGTAATACCATGGAAAGGGCACTAGGAAGGTACTGAAAAGGGGGTGGGGAATATTGAGGAGGCTGAATAAACAGGACTTTGTAATCATGGATGAGACACAGAAAGAGCTTCATAAGTATTTCCAAGTTTCTGCTTGGCTACTGGAGGAATAGGGTATCATTAACCACAAAGGGAAAGAAGGAAAAGTAGCATGAGACAGTTGGATGGCCTTACCAACGCAATGGACATAAGTCTGAGCAAACTCTGGGAGGTAGTAAAGGACAGGGACCTGGTGTGCTGCGGTCCATGGGGTCGTAAAGAGTCTGACATGACTTAGTGACTGAACAACAACAACAAGAAGTTGAAGAGGGTGGATGCCGAGATCTGTTTGGAAAATACAGAACTGTGGGACATCCAGTAGGAAGAAGCTGAAAATACAGATCTGTCCGGAGGTCAGGAAAGAGAGGAGAAGACAAATAAACATGTGAAGGTCAGTGGCATTCAGTAGTGGTTTAAGGCAGGGTGTCACCCACCAGGGGGAAAAATAGGAAAAGATGAAAAGGATAAAATACCATGAATATTAGTTTTTAAAGGGCAGACTGAGAAAGAACTGTTTGAGAAGGAAACTGAGCGAGTTCATTCAAAGATATAAAAGGAGACCAGGAAACAAAGGTTCTTGGTTCTCTGAAAAAGACTGACGAATGCCATCATTAATATGAAATACTACTTACTTCAAGTAAGAAGTGTGAACAATTTCCTTTAGATTTGGCAATTATGTCACCAGAAGTTTCAGTGAGCTCAATAAAGTAGAATGAAAATGGAAACTGACTGTAGTGAGGCTGACAAGGACCACAAGGTTATAAAAAAGTAATATAAAAAGAGCCTGATTGAATAATATTTCATGGTTTAATAAGTTTAATAAAAGAATGGGAAGGAGAGAAAGACAAGACAATAGCAGAAAGAAATTAAGCAACAAAGGAAGGAATTTTGTTGTTGTTTAAAAGAATATGAGACATGTAAGCATGTTTTATAAAGTCAGGAGAAAAAACCTAAAGAGGACTTGGAGAAAGTACAAGACAAAGAGGTGTGTGACGCAGCAACACTGCAGAAGAGACTGTTTCTAGATATACTGCATTCCTAGATAGCTGGGCCCAGGCTCATTTACTAGTTTATGCTACTTCACCTCATAAAAGTCTTTCTTTGCTGCAACTAAGATAAAGCTGCTCTGAACTGAGCACAGGTTAATAATATCAGTGTTCTTTTTAAAAATATATTGAGTACTTTTAAAGAATTAAGTAGGAAACAATATTGAGAGTATTTTTCCCCAAAAAAGGAAGGGAAAGTCGCTCAGTTGTGTCCGACTCTTTGCAACCCCATAGACTGTAGCCTACCAGGCTTCTCAGTCCATGGGATTTTCCAGGCAAGGGTACTGGAGTAGGTTGCCATTTCCTTCTCCAGGGGATCTTCCCGACCCAGGGATCGAACTCAGGTCTCCCGGATTATAGGCAGACGCTTTACCCACTGAGCCACCAGGGAAGCCCAAAAAGGGGCAATTGAACTCTATGAATGGAAATCTCCTTTTAATGGTAAAACACCTTAGTATGGAAATCCGACATACTGGGCCACCTTACTAGACTACTAGCTTCTTGAAAGCATAATGAACTACTACATTAAAAATGCTTGCTACAAATCTACCATGCTAGCCTTGAGGGTTATAAACATGACAAGACACACTCCCTGTCCTGGAGAAACTTACAAATATATAATTACAATGCAACGTAATAAGTACAAATAAGAGAAGCAGGCACAAACACCAAGGGTACACAGAAGATGGATATTTAACTCCTGGAGAGTGGACAAAAGTCAAGGGAATCTTTTGAGGATCTTTGTTTAAACTGGGTCTTCAGAGGATAAGCAGGAATTTACCAGGCAAAGAGGAAAGAGAATTCCAGCTGTACAAAACAGCATGTGCAAATGCTGTTGGGAGACCAAAAGTACTGAGAGAACCCAGTGAATAAAGATGAAAACCGAAAACTTACAGGGTATGTGTGTACGGCAGGAAAGGATTAAAGACAGGAGATCAAGAATGAGGTATCAAAGGTGTCAGGAAAAATGAGCTTGCATTTTTTAGCTCATGACCAGTCACAGGTAAGGAACACTGTAAAGTGTTCATCCTCAGCATTTCCCATGGGCCTAGGACCATGCCTTTCACCACAGAAAACTTTCAATAAATGGGTATGGAATAAACAGATGAATCAGAAACTTAGAATGACAAAGAAATTTGAAGGAAAAAAAAAACACACAGATCCTAGGGAGAAGGGAATAAACTAGAAGGAGCTGATTATTTAACTTTACTGACATGCAACACCTGATGACAGGATTAAAATTTTCATCTGATTATTTTTAAGTCACTGCATTTACAAGTACCAAAAATAAATGATTAGGATGACCTGAGAAGAAGGTAGCTCAGAAGCAGATGGCTGCACTCGGTACAAGTCACCAAATTCACCTGATTTTCCTCCACCGTATTCAGGTAAAATGTCCTACAATAACATGGCACGGTATCATTAAAATACGAGTTCCTTCCACAAGCTTTTCTATCTTAAATAATCAAATCATTGACCAGTAGGTTGCAACTTCCAGCCAGAGACAACTGAACTCTGAGAATAAAGATTAAAAAGAACCAGGAGACAATGCAGCACTGGAAACCAGAGCCACATCACACACATACGACCTCCTAGTCTTTAGAAACTTGATCTTCTTGTCCTGTGTTTCTGAGCCCTTCATTCATCTCATCTTCGCTGAATACAAACCAAAAGGATTTCACCAGGAAAAATTGGAAATAATACACTTCCTATATTTGAAGCAAGGTAGAAAGAACCGATGTACACAAGAGGCAGTAAAACCAACAAATAGTTGGACTAATGGTTTCACATAAATATTTAACAGGAGGGATGAACTAGTTAAGTTGTAGGAACTCCTAAACTTTGGATGAAGATGAGGTCAGATTCCCATCATAATTCAAGGATCTCTAAGAAAACGACCTTAAATTCTGATACGACATGTCAATCACATTAGTTTGGATATGGATGAGACAGGGTGACTTTCTATGGTTACTGGTATCAGAGGCTAGAGACAGTCATGTGTCAGGTTACCAATGTGAGACTACAAGAAGCAATTTACTTACATGACTCCAAGGCAATGAAGCTTAAAGACAATGTAATTATTGTGCCTAATGTCCTATTTCAAAAAATATTTGATAGATAAAGTTTCAGAGAATAATTTAAGAATATAATTTACTAAATAAAACTGAAATAGTACACTGATCTGGATTCTAGTCTTGAATCTGATACAATTAATTATATAAGTCACAAATAGTCCGTGTCCCAGTTTATGTATTATGATGATGTACTCATGACTGAGTTAAATGTGAAATGTTCTAAGCTCTTTTAAAAAGTAGTACTTCACTTATAAGATGAGGGAATTACCTATGAGATGAAGTAGACCAGCATGACTGAAGCTAACAGTTTCCATTTAAAGAGAACTTACCTTCAAAACTACTCAGTGCACTCTATAGATATATGTTCATTAACTCATAAAAGGCATTATTCAAACATTCCATAAATAATGAATCAGACATATTAAATTATTTGATAGCTCAAAAATCTACCAACAAGTCTGTCACAGAGTAAGGAACAGAATCAAACTCTACGTCCCCTTCCCAACTCCCCACCCAGCCCACTGTTCACGTCGCCCACTTAGCTTAAATTATGTTGTTCTGTGCGTCAGAAACATAATTGGTTATGGCAGGACAGAGATTTCGCTCCCAAAGGCCTCAGAATCCACTTTACTACAATATGTTCAAATTTTAAACGAGAATAGTTTCATGAACAGCAACTATTTATTAAACCCTCAGAAAAATGTTTCATCTTGTATTAGGTTAAGTAATCTGTGAGGAAAAGAGACTATGATTTTTACACACAGAGTCAGCAGCAAATACCAAAGACTATGAAGGAGTCTACCTCTCTTAAACAGTGGAAAGAGTGAAAGAAAAACCATAGTATTTATGGAATACTATGTAATATGTGTACCAGGGACTAATGGCATGAAAATATTAGATAATTTTCAGATAGCATATTACTCCATCTTCAAAATCTGCACAGTGCTCTCCCCCACCCTGCCTCCTCTCAAGGTATCCCTTAGGGAGAACTTGGTACTCTCATTAATGCTGTTAATCTGATTAGCCTTATCTGGAGGCTATTTAGAAATAAGTTGTTGTTGTTGAATATTTTAAAAGCTTTTTATACACTTTGACCAAGAGTGGTAGATGGATTATTGCTCTCAACTCTTCATACTTTGTCATAAAAGTATATATTCAAACCCTTTGTCGTATAATTTTGCAAGGTATGACCACACGATTTGTTTTGGCGATTTGTGTTGACAATGCCAGCAAAGGCTTAAAATGTGTTTTGGTAGCCTGGCTTGTGCCTTACACTCCAGTGATAAACCATGACATGGATATGCCCCAGGTAGCTGCTGCCCCCTCATGACTGGCCTTAGAACAAACAAACTTAAGAGGAGTCTAACCCAACTGACAGCCTGAGGCAAGCCAACTAACCCACAGACTGACGTAGATGTTCCTGGTCAAGCCAGCGTAGATCAGGAGGATCGACAGACCCAGTGTGAAACTTATGCACAACTGTTATGGCAAGAGCTGACCAATACACCCAATAATCTCACACCTGAGAATGTATCCTGAGGCAATTAGAACAGATTCACATATAAGGGTACTTATAACATTTATAAATAACAAAAAACAAAATATCATCAAATAATAGAGTGAATAGTTATGATCAAACCAGACTATTAAATATCTGAAGCTATTGAAAGTTTCATTCTTAAAGAACGTTCAAAAATGTATGACAATGTTCATAGAATTTTAAGCTTTAAAAATATAGAAAGCAAGACGCACCATTTAAAAAAAGTATCTACAAGTACAGAAAAAGATCAGGTATATAAAATAATTCACTTAGGAAATATAAATGCCATGGGCCAAAGAACTAAATAGGCATTTCTCCAAAGAAGACATACGGATGGCTAACAAACACATGAAAAGATGTTCAAATCACTCATTATCCGAGAAATGCAAATCAAGACCACAATGAGGTACCATTTCACACCAGTCAGAATGGCTGCGATCCAAAAGTCTACAAGCAATAAGTGCTGGAGAGGATGTGGAGAAAAGGGAACCCTCTTACACTGCTGGTGGGAATGCCAACTAGTACAGCCACTATGGAAAACAGTGTGGAGATTCCTTTAAAAATTGCAAATAGAACTGCCTTATGACCCAGCAATCCCACTGCTGGGCATACACACGGAGGAAACCAGAATTGAAAGAGACACATGTATACCAGTGTTCACTGCAGCATTGTTTATACTAGCCAGGACATGGAAACAACCTAGATGTCCATCAGCAGATGAATGGATAAGAAAGCCGTGGTACATATACACAATGGAGTATTACTCAGCCCTTAAAAAGAATACGTTTGAATCAGTTCTAATGAGATGGATGAAACTGGAGCCGATTATACAGAGTGAAGTAAGCCAGAAAGAAAAACACCAATACAGTATACTGACACATATATATGGAATTTAGAAAGATAGTAATGATGACCCTGTATGTGAGACAACAAAAGAGACACAGGGGTATAGAACGGACTTTTGGCCTCTGAGGTAGAGGGAGAGGGTGGGATGATTTGGGAGAATGGCATTGAAACATGTATACTATCATGTAAGATATGAAGCGCCAGTCTATGTTTAATACAGGATACAGGATGCTTGGGGCTGGTGCACGGGATGATCCAGAGAGATGATATGGGGTGGGAGGTGGGAGGGGGCTTCAGAATTGGGAGATCATGTACACCTGTGGCTGTTTCATGTCAATGTAGGGCAAAACCAATACAGTGTTGTAACGTAGAATAAAGTAAAACTAAAATTAAAAAATAAATAAATAAAATAAAATTTCTATATACTTAAAAAAAGAAATATAAATGCCTTTCTGTGCTAAATATTATTTTATGCTAAATATTATGCTAAATACTATACTTGGAATAAAGAGATAAGTATGCTCCCTGACTTCTCGAAACAGTCTAGTGAGGACAACAGGTATTAAAAAACAATAACCATATATATGTATTTATAAGTTTTGATAAACTATTGTGGCAAAAATTGCTAATTATCCCCAGTATTGATTTCCCTCTTCTTGCTCAGTACCAGAGTCCCTGAATTTTATCTGCCCATGGCCATCTGGAATAGACTATGCTTCCCAGCTTTCCCTGCTCCTAGTGGAGGCCATGTGACCAAGTTCTGACCAGTGGGATCTAACTGGAAGTGAGACATGAAACTTCCAGTAAACATCCTTAAAAATAAAGGGCCTGTTTTCCCCCTTTTTGCCAGATGGAGCAGCTATTTTGGACTATGATGTGGAAGCTTCACGCTGAGGATGGCAGAGCAACAGAATAGGAGGAGCTTGGGTTCCCTGGCACTGTGGAACCACGATCACCAGTCTTCCTACCCCCACAGGGCTTTCACATGAGACAGACAAAATTCTATCTTGTTTACGCCATTTTCACTTTGGGTTTTCAATCATTCACAGCTGAACCCTAATCCTAAGTGGCATAGCTATGCAGGCAAAGTGAAGGGTTTGATGAGAGATTATAACAGAAACTGTTGGTTTTGATAGGAAGAAGGGGTTTCAGAGATCGGTCCTCTGAGGAAGTAACTTTTAAGCTGCAACCTATCTGATGCCTGGCCAGAGCACCAGGGGAGGGGGGAGGGGAGGGGAGGGGAGGTGGCAAAGCCCTCAAGCCAAGTAGTTTCAAAGATGAAAACCTCAACTGCAATAGGAATAAGCAACAAACTCTGGGATCAAGACTGCTTCTACTGTAACAATGAATGAATTAGAATGAAAGCAGAGCGCTAAAGCAGCAAAGTGCATTGGCTCCAATATTAGAATCTCCACTATGACAAGTAAAAGACCATGTATGCATGTCAAAAATGAAAGGGGAGGGGTGCAGACTGAAAACGAATCCTGTTAAAGAAATTAATAGCTGCTTCCACAATTCAGTATTTCTAGTGTTTAAAATAGTTGGATTCTCTGATTGGAGTGGTTAGAATGTCATTAAATTTTTAAAGGCTAACTATCCTTGGAAAATATAAGACTTTGGTGTTAAAATTTTTTTAAATAATATTTTCTTGTGTATTTCTGATTTTAAAAAGAACATATATTGTGGGGAATGCAGCAAATACACATAATATAAAGAAAAAATAAACTACAGGTAAATCACCTACCAACAACAGTTTATACTGACACTGTTTTTATACACACTTACATGCCTATATAGTTGTATACACACAAGTGGGATTGTTAACGCCTATGAAGTTTGTGTTTTTTCACTGATTTATCATAAATGCATCCCCATATCATTAAAATTTTCTGAAACCATGATTTTAACTGTATTACATATAATTTATTTAGCCAATCAAGTCTGGGCTCAAACTGACTTTAAACTGTCAACCACAAATTACAGTCCTGTGGGTCAAGACAAAGACTCCAAAAACAGTCATGGGGGTTTTCTATTCAGAAATCTCAAATCACAATTTGAAAGCACTGGTACCATCTAACTAAGAATTCACTGAAATTCACTGAATTTTAGCATGAAGAGTGCTTAATAAAGACTGTATTTTCCCAAATGGAGTGCATTATTTTGTAATTGGTCTTGAAAAAGAAATAAAATAAGTACCAAAGATTGAGGTAGCAATAACAAGAATAAGTGCCTACTATATCTACTATATGAATTAGTGACTATCTGCAATGTTTTATTTTTTTAATAAAGCAAAACAAGAGAACATATGCATTTATTACTTCTATAATTAAATTTTCAAGTGGGTTTAAAAAAATGAACATGGAAAAATGCATATAGAAAAAGAATGGAAACAGATGTGACAAAGGGTTAATAACTGTTAATTTTTTGTTTTTAAATTTCACAACCAATAAATTAATTAAATTAATTTCACAACCAATAAAGTATTAAGTCATGTGAGTGAGATAATTCAGATTTCAGTTATTAAAGTGGAAGAATATCAGTAAGTTTTGCCAGAGGCTAAGCGGATCTTTTGAGAAGGAAAAATGAAAAGCTGAGTACACAGTATTAAGAGTTTGCTCTAAAATAAAACTATTTTAAACAAAATATCATCCTAAGTCTGAGGAAGGACTAGCTTTTGAACGTCACAGCTGTGCTTCCTTCAAGTACTATCCTACCTAAAAAATGACAGAGTTTCTATGAAAAATGTTGTTCCAATAGTTAAGCAAATATTTTAGAAACGGCAAGATTGCATTTTAATTTCTTACACTGGTTTTCTTTACTTCGTAAACCCAAGGTTTTCCTGATGCTACACCCATTTTTAAACTTCTAGTTTCTAATACCAAAACTTAGTTCAGAAGACAGAGTTTGCCACTTGATGAACCATCTCACTAAACATAAATGGTTGCAATGTTCTATTAAGTGAGGTCTCTAGCAGAAAAAAGATTAGAAAGTTACAGAAATAAACCAAATGTTTATATCAGTTCTCACAATGGTTTCAAATAAATGTAAATTTTTACAATCATCCCATTTTCCCCAAACGTAGCCTTAGGTTATCTTAACTTTGTGACAGCATCCCCCATCCCCTACTCCACAGTCAGTTCTCACCTTCTTTCCCTGACAGAACACGTGAGTTTTTCAGCAAAAATGACTCATTCATTGGCATCTCGTCAAAAAATAAAAAACAAATAAATCCCCGAAACTTTAAGAAGGCTCAGCGCTAAAAGAATTCTAAAACTAGAACATTTCACTAACACACATCATTTTAACTTCAGAGAACTGAATCACTTTCAGAGTCAAATACGTCTAATCAACGCTGTTTATATTTTTCCTAACAAATTAGTCTCCACCATGCTACGTACTCAAAATTTTAGTTTGGCAATTCCCTAATCTAAAACACCTCTTGTCTCTGAAGAAGACAAGACAGAGGAATGTAGAAACATTAGAATAAGAGGTGGGGGGAACTGTTCACGCAGCTTGGAAAAAGATTCTATTCTGAAACATTAATGACTCACATTTATTCCACACAGTTCTCAAAATGTATTTCTCCCATTAGTTTAAAAAAAAAAATACAATGCATAATATAAATGCAATCAGAAATCAGGAATAAATTACTCTCATTGCTATTATTTCACTAAAAGGTTAAAAAATATAACACAAAAATCAATTATTGAGAACTATATAACTAAAAATCTTCAATAAGCATGAACTATCAATTGAAAGTCACCTTATCGTTTTGGTTCACACATTCACCTACTCCAAAACCGTGGTTTTAACCAGAGGGAGAATGGTAGGGAAGGAACAACAAAACAAATGCTTTGTCAGATTACCACAGACGTTTACTCCTAGCTCTGTCAAACTGTCACAGTCCACCTGGCGGCAGGAGCTGCGTGATTGGTGAAGTGGAGGTCATTATACAAGAAACTCCAGAGCGCACTTGCTAGCTGTGCTTGGGGAAGAAAGCAAGATGCTCTCTTTTTTGGTCCTACACAGAATATACCTCACAAGCCTCCAGCAAAGTTTTGTTTCACATAATAGTAGGTCAATATCTATAAAGAATAACATAAAGGAATGACAATAATCAGAATGGGAGACCTACATTTATAGCGATCTACTTAAAACATTCTCCACGGTAAGTTGAATGTCATCTGAAGCCTTTAATACAGGTAGCAGGCACGTCCAGCAACTTTAAGATTCTCTGTCACGCACTCTCACTAACATTCTTTGCCCCCATCTTCTGCGGGTAAACTATGGAGCTTAATTAACACAGTCCACAGCAGCTTTGCCACACAGCTGTTAGATATTTGCCACTAACATATACTCTTGGGATACTCTAGAGACTGATTTCAACTGAAAATAAAAATAGATAAACAGAGCTCAAAAAAAATTAAAACTGAGTCTGGCTGCCCACACTTACCTTCACACATGAAGAAGAAGAGCAGTTCTCCTAGAATTCTCGAGCAGACATATCTTTAGAACACAATGTTAGAAATATGCCCCCTCCTTTCCCCCCTACCTGTTTCTCACTCAAAGCTGTGATTTTGGCTTGGAGTTCATGAAGCTGTTTCTTTAAATCAGCATTCTGATTGGAAAGAAAAAATATCTGTGAGGAAGATACTTCGTTTGTTAACAGGATAGTAGCAAGGAGACTTTATGCATACTGTATTACAAATGATGAAGCAACCGTAAAGCATTTAGCCAATCATGCTTGTCATGCATTAAACTGCAGTCATGGTACCACCGCCCAGTGCATAGATCCTAAACGGAGGCTGCTAACACAAGGACAGGGGTAAATTCCTTTGTGATTACTTCCAATTAAAAGATATTTTATATTTTAGCATTTTGTAGTGTAATAGTACTCCTTTCTACTAAAATAGCTATTCTTCGTAAATAACAGCTGACAGAAACCCTAAAGTTCCACTCAGACAAAAGCAAAAAAATGGAATTTATAAGGATGAACAAACTGGATGCTTAATAGCATTATCAATAAAAAGAGGTTTTTCTCTGCTTGCCCTCTCCCTTATTTAGGAGAGTACATTTGTTATTTTAGCCTAGATTTGAAAAGCTGTCAGTGCTGCACCTGCCTTAACACTACATCATTCAGGGTAACATACTGACGACCAGGGCAACTTCTCACTTCTAGAATGTTAGGAATCAAAAAAGAATACTATTTTAAATGAGATACACTGAGCATGCTTGCCTTTTACTCACGTGGGAGAAAAATCCAAAATTAAAGTTTTCAAAAGCTTAATGTAACAAGATAGCCTACTTACTAGCAGACTGAATACCACCCCAAAGAGAGACTATTTTCCTTTTTCATTTCTCATGAAATTCTTTCAAGTCACGTTCTACCTGATCTTCTGACAGGGTCACAGCAAACATCCTCCCTTCACGTTTACTCCATGAGCTCTTTTTTGTGACAGTGTGTAATATAAGGCCCCTCTAATGAGATCACTCACAAGACTGTCCAGCAACCTACTGCCCCCTCAGATTCTCCACATTAAGACTGCTCTGTTATATGACTCCCAGCTACGTCAGAAACACTACAGTTTTCTAATAATATTTCAGTTGCTGATAATATCGGTTACCATATTAAATATAAAAGAATCTATTCATTGATCTACTGCTACTTGGTTCCCTAAACCTAATATAAACTATAGTATATTTTTAAAAGTTAAAATGGAGAAACTTCTCAAAGAAGTTAGTCTGTCAAACAGGAGTTAAGTGGCTATCAATGCCAGCTCACAATCAATGGATTGTGTTAAAAATACAAGAGTTAAGCTGCTAGGGGCTAAATTTGTAGAAATGAATACTATGTCCCACTTCCAAAAATCAATCTGCCTCAGCACCATTCTTTAATCCAAGAATCTATTTTACGTAACTTTACAATGAGACATGTATGGTGTGTTTAACAAACTAAAATTAAAAAAAAAAAAAAAGTGTGTGGGTCTCGGTGTTCTGTGAACAGATTATGAGTAAACCAATGCAAGGGAGAAATCTTGAGAATGTCTGATACTTTGACCCCACACTTATGGCCCACTATCTAATTGCTGCAAAAGAGACATTGCCTGAACAATAAATATATTAACAGTAATTAAAGACAAGGTAAGTTTTTAGGAAAATTTCTCTTCAGGGATAGGGATTAAAATACCTGAGCCAAAAATTCCTATGAGACATTAAAGAAAATGTAATACTTGATGGATTACTGTATTAACACAAGGTTCTTTAAAACCTTCCTTAAGGGCTCTTTCAAAAAAAATTTTTAATGCTTTTTAAAAATTATTCTAAAATTATACTCTAAACAGTGAGATTAAGCATTTAAATGTTCTATACTATAAACTATAAGAAAGTAAAAATGGTTCTGGGCTATGTTCAATGATTTTGAGAAAGCTTCACAAACTCTGATTTCAAGTGAGCGGGCTTGTGGAAACTAAATTTAAGCTAAGTATTTAATATACGTATTAACTCTCAATTTTTTCCCAAAAACTCAAAGCAATTAACTTAAAAGCAAAGTAACAGTAACAAAGATGAAATAATAGCTATATTATAACAGAATGACTGGATTTTTCTTAATTCTTAAAACATGAAGACAAATGTGCTAAAAAAACCTGCTATATAGAAGTTTTTAAAACCTAAATAACATCTATCTTTTAGTATTTTACAGTAACTTTATCTTAAATTGTTTTTAAAATTAAAATAAAAGCGACTGAACTGAACTGTATTATTAAAATTAAATATGACCACATATGACTTGTTCCAACCTCAGTAGCTACCATGGGATCTTTATCAGTTCATTTCAGTCACTCTGCCGTGTCCGACTCTTTGCAAACTGTTTAAAACAAAAACAGGTGGTCAAATGCGGGGGCGCTCCGCAGAAAGAGAGAGGCAGTGAAACTTACCCCAGCAAAGCCAAAGCATCCCGAAGAGAATGAGCCTGCTGTCCGCCAACCCAGCCCCACGGAGCGAGAGACGATCAGACGCGACACGGTTCCCTCGGAGCAGTTTCGCTTTACTGCTGCAAGGTCCCGGCTTATATAGGCAAGCAGGGCGGCGGTTTGCAAGGGACTTTCCATAGTTGTGTGCACCAATCACGTTAAAGATCAAATCATCATGTGCCTTCAGTTGCACCAATCACGTTAAAGGTCAAATCGTCATGTGCCTTCAGTTGCACCAATCACGTTAAAGGTCAAATCGTCATGTGCCTTCAGTTGCACCAATCACGTTAAAGGTCAAATCATCATGTGCTTCAGTATAACGGGAGTCTATGGCGATCATGCGCTGTCCACGTGCACGGAAACCAAGAGAGCCAATCAAAACTTGGACAAATAACATAGACCCCGCCCCTATCACTTCCGCCGGGCGACTGAACTGAACTGAACTGAATTGCATCCCTACTTTTCCCCACATGCAGGCCTGTCAGTTCTGTTCAGTTCAGTTGCTCAGTCGTGTCCGACTCTTTGCGACCCCATGAGTCCCAGCACACCAAGCCTCCCTTTCCATCACCAGCTCCCGGAGTTCACTCAGACTCACGTCCATCGAGTCGGTGATGCCATCCGGCCATCTCATCCTCGGTCGTCCCCTTCTCCTCCTGCCCCCAATCCCTCCCAGCATCAGAGTCTTTTCCAATGAGTCAACTCTTCGCATGAGGTGGCCAAAGTACTGAAGTTTCAGCTTTAGCATCATTCCTTCCAAAGAACACCCAGGGTTGATCTCCTTCAGAATGGACTGGTTGGATCTCCTTGCAGTCCAAGGGACTCTCAAGAGTCTTCTCCAACACCACAGTTCAAAAGCATCAATTCTTCTGCGCTCAGCCTTCTTCACAGTCCAACGCTCACATCCATACATGACTACTGGAAAAACCATAGCCTTGACTAGACGGACCTTAGTCAGCAAAGTAATGTCTCTGCTTTTGAATATACTATCTAGGTTGGTCACAGCTTTTCTTCCAAGGAGTAAGCGTCTTTTAATTTCATGCTGCAGTCACCAGCTGCAGTAATTTTTGAGCCTCCAAAATAAAAGTCTGACACTGTTTCCACTGTTTCTCCATCTTTTCCATGAAGTGATGGGACCAGATGCCATGATCTTCGTTTTCTGAATGTTGAGCTTTAAGCCAACTTTTTCGCTCTCCTCTTTCACTTTCATCAAGAGGCTTTTGAGTTCCTCTTCACTTTCTGCCATAAGGGTGGTGTCATCTGCATATCTGAGGTGATTGATATTTCTCCCGGCAATCTTGATTCCAGCTTGTGTTTCTTCCAGCCCAGCGTTTCTCATGATGTACTCTGCATAGAAGTTAAATAAGCAGGGTGACAATATACAGCCTTGACGTACTCCTTTTCCTATTTGGAACCAGTCTATTGTTTCAAGTCCAGTTCTAACTGTTGCTTCCTGACCTGCATATAGATTTCTCAAGAGGCAGGTCAAGCCATAGTCTACCTCCATTTCCAGAATCAATCACTATTTGGTCCACCATGCTTTTTGCTGCTGCTGCTGCTGCTGCTGCTGCTGCTGCTGCTGCTAGGGCGCTTCAGTCGTGTCCTACTCTGTGGGACCCCATAGACGGCAGCCCACCAGGTTCTGCCGTCCCCGGGATTCTCCAGGCAAGAACACTGGAGTGGGTTGCCATGTCCTTCTCCAATGCATGAAAGTGAAAAGTGAAAGGGAAGTCGCGGTGGCACCCCACTCCAGTACTCTTGCCTGGGGAATCCCATGGACGGGGGAGCCTGGTAGGCTGTAGTCCATGGGGTCGCTACTAGTCGGACGTGACTAAGCGACTTCGTTTTCACTTTTCACTTTTCACCATGGTTTTTACTTGTTTGTTTATCCTCTACCATATTCCTAAAATATAAAACCCATTAATAATCAATTAGTGTAGCCCATCATATTGTGCTATACAGAAAAATTATGTATTATTATCCCCTTTGATCAGAAATGTATTGGACAAAAGTTAACACCACTCATATTAAAACATTATATAAAATATAAATTGATGGATATATCCTTAACATAGTATTATTTACCTTAGTCACCAAATCGACACCCTACATAATGGAAAACAATACATGTGTGTTGTTTTTTCTGACTGAAAGTAGAAAAAGACAATAATGCCGAAGATCTCCTGTATTATTTCACATGACACTGAAGGCATTATTAGGCAATACAATGAAATCAAAGGAAATAATTAGGAACATAAGGTCTATAAAGTAATATGTAAATCAGTGGTTATTTACTAATGATATAGTAATAAATCAGGGAAATCCTCCCTTCTCCTTTGTACTCTGCTGCTCCTACCCAGTGCTGTCAGGATAACCACACTAGGCTTGCTTCTTTTGAGAAGACCATCAGAGAGATGCCACTTTGCTGCTTAGCCCTAACTGCTTGCCTACCTGAAGTTAAACTTGCTTCCCCTAGATTGAAGGCTATGATGCATTCCCTTGATTGCACAGTTTGACATTTAACTGTTGTGAGTATATATCTGCCAGTCAATACATACATACATATATATATATATATATATATATAAAACACAAATGGTGAAATGTAAGATTTCCAGATTTTCCCGCCAAAAACTTAATATCAGATGCATCACAATTGGCGTTCAAAAGGCTGTGTGTGGCTGCTGTAACAAATCACCACAAATTTAATGGCTTCAGTTGAGTTCAGTCGCTCAGGCGTGTCCAACTCTTCGCGACCCTGTGAATCGCAGCACGCCAGGCCACCCTGTTCATCACTGTCTCCCGGAGTTCACTCAGACTCATATCCATCGAGTCAGAGATGACATCCAGCAATCTCATCCTCTGTCATCCCCTTCTCCTCCTGCCCCCAATCCCTCCCAGCATCAGAGTCTTTTCCAATGAGTCAACTCTTTGCATGAGGTGGCCAAAGTACTGGAGTTTCAGCTTTAGCATCATGCCTTCCAAAGAAATCCCAGGGCTGATCTCCTTCAGAATGGACTGGTTGGATCTCCTTGCAGTCCAAGGGACTCTCAAGAGTCTTCTCCAACACCACAGTTCAAAAGCATCAATTCTTCGGCGCTCAGCCTTCTTCACAGTCCAACTCTCACATCCATACATGACCACAGGAAAAACCATAGCCTTGACTAGACAGACGTTAGTTGGCAAAGTAATGTCTCTGCTTTTCAGTATACTATCTAGGTTGGTCATAACTTTTCTTCCAAGGAGTAAGTGTCTTTTGATTTCATGGCTGCAGTCACCATCTGCAGTGATTTTGGAGCCCAAAAATATAAAGTCTGACACTGTTTCCACTTTCCCCATCTATTTGCCATGAAGTGATGGGACCAGATGCCATGATCTTCGTTTTCTGAATGTTGAGCTTTAAGCCAACTTTTTCGCTCTCCTCTTTCACTTTCATCAAGAGGCTTTTGAGTTCCTCTTCACTTTCTGCCATAAGGGTGGTGTCATCTGCATATCTGAGGTGATTGATATTTCTCCCGGCAATCTTGATTCCAGCTTGTGTTTCTTCCAGCCCAGCGTTTCTCTTGATGTACTCTGCATAGAAGTTAAATAAGCAGGGTGACAATATACAGCCTTGACGTACTCCTTTTCCTATTTGGAACCAGTCTGTTGTTTCATGTCCAGTTCTAACTGTTGCTTCCTGACCTGCATACAGATTTCTCAAGAGGCAGGTCAGGTGGTCTGGTATTCCCATCTCTTTCAGAATTTTCCACAGCTGATTGTGATCCACACAGTCAAAGGCTTTGGCATAGTCAAGAAAGCAGAAATAGATGTTTTTCTGGAACTCTCTTGCTTTTTCCATGATCCAGCGGATGTTGGCCATTTGATCTCTGGTTCTTCTGCCTTTTCTAAAACCAGCTTGAACATCAAGGAGTTCACGGTTCACATATTGCTGAAGCCTGGCTTGGAGAATTTTGAGCATTACTTTACTAGCATGTGAGATGAGTGCAATTGTGCAGTAGTTTGAGCATTCTTTTGCATTGCCTTAATGGCGTAAAGCACCACCAAAATTACTGTTCTGGAGGGAGGAAGCATGAAACCAGAAGCTTGGCCTGACATCAACGTCTTAGCCAGTCTGTGTGCCTTCCTGTGGCTCTGGGGGAAAACCTCTGTCCTCGCCTTCTCCAGCTTCTCTAGGCTGCCTGCATTCCTTGATTCATGGCTCTTCCCCATCTTCAAAGCCAGCAAGTGTAGGCAGGATCATTCTCATGCTGCCCCCTCTTTGGTTGTCTCTCTATACTGCCTCCCTCTTTCACCTGTAAGAACTCTTACATGGACACATCTGGATAATCCAGGATAATCTGCCTATCTGGAGATCAGTTGATCAACAATCTTAATTCTGTCTGCAACTTTAATTCCCTTGTTCATGTAACCTATGAAGCAACTTAGCATGCACCAAGCACCAATATACTCACAGATCCCGGAATTAGGACATGGACGTCTTTGGAGTACTATTTTTCTGCCTACAGCATACGGTTAGAAGACACAGCCCCAATTTTACAAACTGTGAAAACTTCGTCCGATCATGGATTAGAATAAAATACTCCTGTCTCTCAGACCAGAATAATCTTCACATAGCAGACTCAATACACTTTATATAACTTTAGTCCTCCCCCAGTAAAAATGAATACTGCTCCATTTACCCCACTTATCAAGTTTAAAAGATAGATTAAACTTTCTAATCTAAAATAGTGTATCTAATAGGTAGATACACCGTTTAGAAAGCATAATACACACTACAGACATGCATGTTACCTTTAAAATTCAAAATCCATTGCCTAATACTGTTTTTAGTGTAGTAGTGTCATGGAGAGAGAAGGCAATGGCACCCACTGCAGTACTCCTGCCTGGAAAATCCCATGGACAGAGGAGCCTGGTGGGCTGCAGTCCGTGGGGTCGCTAAGAGCAACCCGACTGAGCGACTTCACTTTCACTTTTCACTTTCATGCATTGGAGAAGGAAATGGCAACCCACTCCAGTGTTCTTGCCTGGAGAATCCCAGGGACAGTGGAGCCTGGTGGGCTGCCGTCTATGGGGTCGCACAGAGTCGGGCACGACTGAAGCGACTTAGCAGCATGAAGATGACAGCCAAAGCAAATTATCCGATTGAGATTTTAATGAATATTTCTGCCAGTGAAACTTGAAAATCTGAGCACTGATGTGAGAAGCATGTTGTTCTCTTATTAAACATACATTGAACTTGCAGACATCTAAAGGGACTTCCTGTCACAGCACTGAAATTTGATGTTGATCTTGCAGGTTCAAATTTCAGCTGACAGACTGCAGTTACCCCCATTTTTTAAAATTAAGAAGTGTCTGAGATTCTTTTTCTGGGAAAGGTAGGCATTCAGTATTATCATTAAGTGACACCTCTCTCTTTTTGTGAGGCTGCAGAGGTCGGAAGTACAGAAGTCAGGGAAACCAGAGGTCAACACCTTTATCAGCATGACATTCAGGGACTGCCTGACATAGAGAGTCCAGTGATTTGTTCTCTTCTGTTTTGACTCCAGAAAAAAAAAGGTGTGTCAACCTCATTTAGAGGGTTATTCCACATTTCTACTTATTAGGTGCTCTTTTCACTCAATTTTCCTATTTTATTACAACCCAGTACCCTTGGTTATTATCTTTTGCTGCCATTCCTACATTGTCAACTGAACTTACCCAGATAATTTTGATCCATGGAAAGAACAAATTAGCTCCTGTATTCTCCAAAGAGGTGCTCAGCCTCTTTAGAGAAAGATGATACAGGCAGAGGAGGAAATTAAAAGGCTCCTGATGGAGCCAGGAAGCTTGAGGTTAAGAAGAAACAGGGGATTGTCGTCTCAAGAATAACCTGCTCATTCTTACTGTGGTGTTGACTGAGGTTCAACACCTAAGAATTCCTGAAAATTTCAGGCTTTCTTAGTTCTGGACATTTCCAGGGAGGATGATAGTTGTGGGTAGGGAGGACTGAAAGGATACAGCTGGGCTCCTGGGAAAGAGTCAATTCCATGTAATTCTACTGCAAATTGCGCGTTTCTTTCTTTGCCACTGATGATATGGAAATCATAATATATGGCCACTATACTTCAAAACCTTAAACTATAAATTTGTTCTTAAAAATTTGCAATGTGTGGCAAATGGCTCTTAACGAAATTTATTGTGATGGTCTTTTCTCAATATGTACAAATATCAAATTATTATATAATACACCTAAAACTAATATAAAGTTATATGTCAATTATATTACAATTTTTATATACACAGTGGGGCCTTGAATAATACATAGTTTGGAGCATCAACACTCTGTGCAGCTGAAATTTTTTATATAACTTATAGTCGGTCCTCTCTACACATAATTCCTCTATACCTACGGTTCCATATTTGTAGATGCAACCAACCTCAGATTGTGTAGTATTCATGGTATTTCCTACTGAAAAAAATCTGGGTGTAAGTGGACCCATAAAGTTCAAACTTGCATTGCTCAAATGTCAAGGCATTTGTAACGTTAGGAAAAACAAAGGAAAGAAGACATTAATTTCACTATGAGTTAAAGTGAAACTCATAGTGAAATTAAGGAATGAATTAAGGAAGGGATGAGGAGCTGGAACACTTTCATATAAAAAAATAAAATTATTTGAGGATGATAATGTTTGGTTCCTCATTTTAATCCTAGTTCTTCAGCAGTGTAAGGAGTCTTGAGTGTAATACTAAGAAATTTGATTTTTTTCTCTATCTGATGTAGAATTATCATTTAGTGGGAAATAGATGGGGAAACAGTGGAAACAGTGTCAGACTTTATTTTGGAGGGCTCCAAAATCACTGCAAATGGTGACTGCAGCCATGAAATTAAAAGATGCTTACTCCTTGGCAGAAAAGTTATGACCAACCTAGACAGCATATTCAAAAGCAGAGACATTACTTTGCCGACTAAGGTCCGTCTAGTCAAGGCTATGGTTTTTCCTGTGGTCATGTATGGATGTGAGCATTGGACTGTGAAGAAGGCTGAGCGCCGAAGAATTGATGCTTTTGAACTGTGGTGTTGGAGAAGACTCTTGAGAGTCCCTTGGACTGCAAGGAGATCCAACCAGTCCATTCTGAAGGAGATCAGCCCTGGGATTTCTTTGGAAGGAGTGATGCTAAAGCTGAAACTCCAGTACTTTGGCCACCTCATGTGAAGATTTGACTCACTGGAAAAGACTCTGATGCTGGGAGGGATTGGGGGCAGGAGGAGAAGGGGACGACCGAGGTTGAAATTGCTGGATGGCATCACTGACTCGGTGGACGTGAGTCTGAGTGAACTCCGGGAGATGGTGATGGACAGGGAGGCCTGGCGTGCTGCCATTCATGGGGTCGCAAAGAGTTGGACATGACTGAGCAACTGAACTGAACTGAAACTGAAGAAAAAAAGGACTTGGTAGTCATTTAAACTTTGGTTTGAGAATCACTGAGGGAGGTGTCAAAAGGCATTTAACTATCTTTAGTCTTAACACTCTTGTTAGAAAAGGTAGCAGGAAAAGGTGTCAGATTATAGACTTGTTTTGTCAATAAGATAAGAAAATACTCAGATGTTTGGAAACATCCAGCATGAATCATGCAAATCTAAGGATTTCAATAAATGACAGCAACTCCATTCCTTGTTCTCTTTCTGCTTCCCTTGCTTCTTCCATTTTCCCCTCTAATGAAACATCAATAAAGATATTAAACAGAAATGTAATTAAGTAGAAAATATCATTTGGACTATCATAGACCCCACCTTACTTGGTTCACCACCTCCATTCACTCAGCTTCCATCAAGATATCCCACCCCTACTTCCAATATTTACTCCTTATTCCACATTACCATTTCAAAGATGGTATATGCTTATCCTAGTGATAGAATGAAGAGGCATTAGACTTAGGGTCCTGCTTATTAACCCAAGTAATAACAGATTATAGAAAATACATTTAATCAGAACCTCAGGGACAGTCAAGTGTGAAAGAGACAAGCATTAATTGGGTAGGAAATGACCTGTAAGAGTCTTAAGATCATGTCAAACTTGAGATCTTGGTTTAAATGTCTTATTTCACTGAGTAGGTAACTGAAACCCAGAGGTCAGGCCAGGATTCAAACTCAGGCTGCTAAATCAAGAGTATGCTCATTGACACAGGTGTTTTACAATGTGATGGTGGACCACCGGGGCAAATGATGTGGGTGCCCCACGGATGGGGGTTTCAGTTAAGCCTGAAACCAAATGTACAAAATCTGGAGCAGCTCTCCCAAAGTTAGAGAAGTATTCAGTGAAAGTCACATGTGAAATGAGTTGTTTTCCTCTTCCATCTGCTTGTTGTAGTCTCTGCACGACTTCTTTAAATGTTCCGCTTTTATCATATTCTGTGCAGTGAACAAAATTCTGTTTGTGAACAATTTTGTGATGGGTGTAACTTCATTTTAGGCACTCACTGAGAGTCACTCATTCAACCTTCACTTTTTCAATTAATGTATGCTGTTTATGAATTACCATATTATCTTCCACTGGAGAAGGCAATGGCACCCCACTCCAGTACTCTTGCCTGGAAAATCCCATGGATGGAGGAGCCTGGTGGGCTGCAGTCCGTGGGGTCACAAAGTGTCCGACACGACTGAGCGACTTCGCTTTCAATTTTCACTTTCTACTATCATGCATTGGAGAAGGAAATGACAACCCACTCCAGTGTTCTTGCCTGGAGAATCCCAGGGACGGGGGAGCCTGGTGGGCTGCTGTCTATGGGGTCGCAGAGTCGGACATGACTGAAGCAACTTAGCAGCAGCAGCAGCAGCTTCCACTGGAGTTGAGGCCTGGGTTTTCCTAAGTTTCATAAACAAACTGCTCTGTTGTATGAACAGAGTCTGACTAAATTTTGATTGATCAAGCCACTTGTGGTTTGAGAGGTAGAAAACATACGGATTTCATGTGCTCTGAAGACCATCTAACAGCTTTTAGAATGTTTGGCACATGAATGTTTGGCAATGTGTCTTTCTTTTTTTTTTTTTTTTAGTGTGTCTATTTTTTAATATAAATTTATTTATTTTAATTTGAGGTTAATTACTTTACAATATTGTATTGGTTTTGCCATACATCAACATGAATCCGCCACAGGTATACACGTGTTCCCCATCCTGATTACCCCTTCCTCCACCCTCCCCCGTACCATCCCTCTGGGTCATCCCAGTGCACCAGCCCCAAGCATCCAGTATCATGCATTGAACCTGGACTAGTGATTGATTTCATATATGATATTATACATGTTTCAATGCCATTCTCCCAAATCATCCCACCCTCTCCCTCTCCCACAGAGTCCAAAAGCCTGTCTTATACATCTGTGTCTCTTTTGCTGTCTCGCATACAGGGTTATTGTTACCATCTTTTTAAATTCCATATATATGCGTTAGTATACTGTATTGGTGTTTTTCTTTCTGGCTTACTTCACTCTGTATAATAGGCTCCAGTTTCATCCACCTCATTAGAACTGATTTAAATGAGTTCTTTTTTTATTTTTATTTTTTTAATACTTTATTCTACGTTACAATACTGTATTTGTGGCTGTGTCTTTCAACAGATTCTGCGATTCAATACCCTTATAAGCAACATCTTCCCTGAGGGTGACCAAGGCAGGAAAAGAGAAATTGAGATTCTTGTTAAAGACTGCTTCCTTACGTATTTCTGTTTTACTCCTTAACAGCTGCTGCTGCTGCTGCTAAGTCGCTTCAGTCATGTCTGACTCTGTGCGACCCCACAGACGGCAGCCCACCAGGCTCCGCCGTCCCTGGGATTCTTCAGGCAAGAACACTGGAGTGGGTTGCCATTTCCTTTTCCAATGCATGAAAGTGAAAAGGGAAAGTGAAGTCACTCAGTGGTGTCTGACTCTTCGTGACCCCATGCACTGCAGCCTACCAGGCTCTTCCGCCCTTGGGATTTTTCCAGGCAAGAGTACTAGAGTGGGTTGCCACTGCCTTCTCTAGCCCTAGACAAATCACTAGTATTTCTAAGCCTCAGTTGCCTCATCTGGATGTGATAGTTGTACCTACCTCATAGGGATTTTTTTGGAATCAAATCTGATAATACATGTCAAATACTTAATGTAGTCCCTGGCTTATCTAAGCATTTCACAAACATTGGCTATCAACATCATCATCATTATGATAAGTGGCTAAAATCCATATTTATTTTTATTATGCTAATTACAAGTCTGCACTTATAAAGATGAAATAGGAATATAAAATTTGCAATGATGAAATGCCTCAAGTTTACATGTAAGTCAGGGAGGTGTTCACTGTAGTCTGGTTTGCAAATTTTGCACATGTAATGGTTTTCTCTCACAGTGGCAAGTCTTGTAGCTTAGTTCATTTAGCACTGATTTTCAGTTATACCACCCTCCACCATAGGAGGTAAGGGAACTAAATCTTTATTTTCCCTGCCAGTTGATGAAGTTGAAATAGAAAACTTCTAGGAAGAGCTTCATTTTCCAAATAGAAAGGCAAAAGAATAAGCTCTCTTAAAATCCAGATCTTAGTTTTTAAAGCCAGTCTCCAGTAAAAGACCAGAGCTCCTTAGGTAAAGGGCTTATTCTAAGACAGGGACAGGGAATACACAAGATAAGCTGGGAGCATCCTGTGCCAGAAAGTAAGGAAGTGCTCCAAACCACAGCAGCAGGCCAGGGTTGGGCGGAGTGTGTCAAAGGGACATAGGAACTGACTGAAGGAGGTCACACCAGTAGCCAAAGCTAAAACAATTTGAGAAAGTAAAACTGGACTCTAACCCAAAGCATCAGATAAATGTCCATAGACCTGCATGAATATTAATAAAGGCTTCACAATACAAACGAATGGGAGGAAAGAGACAATTCTCTTAGGCAGAATCCTAAATAATGCCGCTTATGCTTTCAGAGATAGGCTTTCATTCCATAAGAATTTACATATATATTTTTTATTATTATTCATGACAGTAACCACGATGCAGCCCTGAGACTGGCCCCAGCTCAGCCCAGTTCTCACGCTGAATCTGTCTGCTCCATCAAAGCGCAGTTGCAGAGCCATTTCTCTCCATACTCCCACCATGCATCCGTGACCAGGGCCCACCCTCTCTCTTATAGATGAAGAAGAAATCAAGGACAGTGCGTGTGGCTGTTTCACAGGGTAAATTGGGCAAGGGCCAAGCAAAGGTTTAAGGGAGACATGGGTATTCATCCAGCTGAAGAGTCCACAGGCATATCCTGGCTGTGCTTTGGACGCTAATGAAAGTGTCATGACCGAGCCCCTCAAGGTGGGACAAGAGCAGAGCTCACTCGGGAGGAGCTGAGTCTTCCTGGAATACTGACCCCACTCGCGCTATGGAGTGCTTCCAGTTCCAGTGCCTCATCTGGGGTCACACAGTTCCTTCTGCCTTTGCGCGTTTTCTGCTCCCCCTTCTGCTCAACAAAGCCTAGAGAAATTACTTTCTCATCTCATAGATGGAAACCCTCCTTAGCTTCATATATTCTAGATCTGTTGTAAATGCCATGAATTATTTCTATTGAGTACCAAGATTTAGGACTTTGAATCCCAAAACCCTCCTTCTTCTGCCACGTCCTTTATCCAAGACACTCAATAAACAGCCTAGCTTAAAGAGAAACAAGTGTTGATAGAACTGGAAATAAAAATCATGTTCAGAAATATCCGCTTCAGTCTCTCTCTTTCCTCTTTTCCTCCCTCCAGCCCTTTGAAGCATCTATATAGTCCAAAGATCATAATGCAAGATAGAAAGTTCCAGGTGCCTCAAGGCATGTACAGGGGAAATGGGAGGCAGATGACAGAGGGAGCATTCTCAGTTTTTAGATACACCTTGAAGGATGGGAATTTGAACATGCCGGACTTTGAAAAGTACATTCTTGGCAGAAAGAGCAGCTTGGAACTAGGGAGAGAGCACAAGGTACCCGTTCATAGCAACCATGGCTTGGCCAGTTTGTTTGGGGCACAGGCCTGATTATATAGGGCTTCAAATATGAGACAAAGAGGTTTGGACTTTGCTGGACAGTGTTAGGACCTGCTGAAGGTGTCAGAGCAGAGGAGAAACATAATAGAAATGATGCTGTGTAAAATGTGCTACCAACTATCTAGAAGACAAGAATCGAAAATGGAAACAGCAAGAATGATTATTAATCAGGTGAGAAATTACAAGGACCTAAACTAGGACTATGGCCACCCGAGACAATATTACCAGTGTTTGCTCAGAGCTGAACACATAGCTTCAAGTTTTATCCAGATTGTTTTATTAAACCTTCATCATAAGACAATGAGTTATATTATTATTATCCTACTCTACAGATAAAGAGACTACAACTAAGGTTGAATGACAGTCTTTGGGACAGTAGTGGGTGATATCGCTTTCCATAGTGTAATTTTGAGGTAGCTGCTCTCCCAGAGGGCCACCCATCAATTCGTTTCCTCCGGGATGTGCCATTCCTCCATGTGGAGGTGGAATCTATTCATCCTTCTTTTTGGCCAATAGAATGTAGCAGATGTGACACTTGGCAACTGTAGGCATCACCCTAGGGTTGACTTGAAATTGTCACCTATGTTTTGTAAAATACTCATTTGTGCAGAAGTCCTGTCTCAGAACTGAGCCACCGTGCTGTAAGATACCCACGCCACGTGGAGGCCACGTATAGGTTCTCGGGTTGACATTTCAGTAGAGCTCCTGTCAATACGGAGCACCAACCGCCAGAGGTATGAGAGTATCATCTTGGACATTCAGCCCAGCTGAATCTTCAGATGACACAACCCCAGACAACAACCACAAGTGAGAATTGTCCAACCAATCCTGGGCAACACAGAGAATCATGAGAGCTACTTAATTTCAGTTTTAAATCTCTAAATTTTAGGGTGATATATTCCATCCTATTAAGTTGCTTCAGTCGTGTCCGACTCCGTGCGACCCCACAGACGGCAGCCCACCAGGCTCCCCTGTCCCTGGGATTCTCCAGGCAAGAACACTGGAGTGGGTTGTCATTTCCTTCTCCAATGCATGAAAGTGAAAAGTGAAAGTGAAGTCACAGTCGTGTCTGACTCTAGTGACCCCATGGACTTCAGCCCACCAGGGTCCCTCCGTCTGTGGGATTTTCCAGGAAAAAGTACTAGAGTGGGGTGCCATTGCCTTCTCCAGATATATTCCATAGCAGTAGATAATAAAAACAATTATTAGTGGTAACTCTTTGCTCACTGTGGACAACGTACTGTATGGTTAACCTACATAGGGGAAGCACAAATAACTGGTACAACCAGAACTCAAACCCAGTTAACTCTAAGCTTCACTACCTAAGAAAGGAAATGATGTAGGGGTGTAAATTTCCGGGGAACATAAGATGTTTCATTAATCTCTTCACACTCCAGATTAACAAACATCTCGTAAGTGTTGAATGAAAAAAATGTTTATTAAGTGAGTAATTAAGTAAATGAATAGGTTAAAGGTTGAATGACAGTCAACTTCCCTTAGCTAGCTGGTAAGACAGTTGGGGAGACCATCCTCCACGTTCCTCTATAACACACTATTGCAGAAAAATAAGCCAGTGGATACATTTATCAATTCACCATGTGGTCCCATTACCTTTTCTTCAGCCTAATCCTTAAAAATTGTGGGGAGGAAAGGGCAAGAAAAAAAAAGTACAGGATAAAACTTAGTATGCGGTTTTAGTAAACTCCAGGGTAGATTTTTTTGAAAGAATGATGAATTTTTTTTTCTGAAATAGAAATTATGCCAAGGTTCTATAATAATTCAAGCCTTCCTCAAGCACGTCTCTTATCAATTTTAACATTAGCATCCTTGGTGCAGCTTAACTGCAAGTAATGCTTTTTTTTTTTTCTTTAATTCTATTCTTCTCCTAGAGCTCATTAAAAGCTCCCGCTCCTCTAATGATTTCTGGGCTGCAAGTTAGACTTATTAGTGCGCAAGGAGCACGAGGTGCCTAAATGTCAGATCTATTTACCCGCTGAAAGTGCTGTTGCTGGTGAGGCATTTGTCTTCTGCGGGATGTGCTTACTGTGGCTGGTTAATTCCATTCTTCCTGATGGGAAGCTGGCTTCCTGAATCCAAAGTTATGTTTAGGCCAACCAAGCTTCAGCATGGAGAACTGCACCCTGTGTCATGGAGAACTGCACCCTGTGTCATGCAACATCCCAGTGTGTTTTTAACTGAAGGAAAGATTATTGATGTTGCCACAAGGCCTTTCAACTGAGCAGGCATAGACCTGTTTTATTTATCTACATGTTTCCAGTGCTTGTCACAGTGTCTGCAATCCAGGTAACTGTCCAGTAAAGGTTCCTCTACTTTAGCCTCATTTTCTTCCCTTCTTTCCAAGTGATCTATTCCTATTTAATCAGTGTTTGAAATTCTGTAATTTCACCTTTTAATAATTCTCAAACCCAGGCCCTCTCAGCTCCATTTTCCTTCTTGTTACCAGGGTCCAGGCCACCATTCTCCCTAGACTGAATTCTTGGACAGCCTTCTAATTAATATCCTCTTCCTCCATCCATTCTCCCCATTGATACCAAAGGAAAGTGAATCATGCTGCTTACAACACTTCAAGAACTACCCTTTGTCCCTCTTAAAACAGAAAAAGATTAAATCTAAAATCTTCACTATTCATTCAAGGTCCTTCTTAATCTGGTCCCTCAATTATTTGTTATCTTATTTCTGACTCAGCATGTCTAGGCAAACTATAGTCCAATCAAGCCAGACTCCTCATTGCCAGAGAACTTGATGCTCTTTCCTTTATCGTGTCACACTGCATGATTCTTCCTGACCCTGGAGCAGTCTTCTGCCATTTTGGCTTGCCAAAATTCTACTGTTTGTTTATGACCCAGTGAAGATGCTCTCAATATTCTCCAGTTCTTTTCTACATCGTCTTTCTTGTCTAAATGAATTGCTCCTTCCTGTGTTCCTGCATTGCACTCTGTTTATTCTAGTAACACTTAGCCAGGAAGGCATCTGGGTGAAAAGCCCAAATCTGGAGACTGCCTGCTAATTTGGGCCCAGACTCTGCCACTTACTGGCCTGGTAAACTTGAGCAAATTATTTTATCTGTCTTTCTCAGTTTCCTCATCTGTAAAATGGGAATAAGAGCAGTATAAAATTGTAGGAGTGCTCTGACAATTAAATGACTTAATTGTCTGATACATTGAAAGTGTTCTGTAAGCATTTCTTCAAATAAAAAAAAATAGCAAGTGAGGCAGTGGAAGAACAGTGAAATCTTAAATCACTGGTTGCTGCTGCTGCTAAGTCACTTCAGTCGTGTCCGACTCTGTGCAACCCCAGAGACGGCAGCCCACCAGGCTCCCCCGTCCCTGGGATTCTCCAGGCAAGAACACTGGAGTGGGTTGCCATTTCCTTCTCCAATGCATGAAAGTGAAAAGTGAAAGTGAAGTCGCTCAGTCGTGTCCGACCCTCAGCGATCCCATGGACTGCAGCCTACCAGGCTCCTCTGTCCATGAGATTTTCCAGGCAAGAGTACTGGAGTGGGGTGCCATTGCCTTCTCCGAAATCACTGGATAGTGGTTCTCAAAGTGTGGTCTAGAGGTACCACCGTCCTCACCTGGAACTGTCTAGAAATATAAATGATCCAATCTCACCCTAGATCAACTGAATCAGAAACAATGATCGTGGACCCAATAATGTATGTTTAATAGGCTCTCTGGACAATGCTGAAGCCCAGGCAAGTTTGAGAACCATCCTATAGTTGATCTCTAAGAGGACTTTCGGTTCTCACCACTATAGATTATAATCCTCCAGTTCACAGTATTGAACATTAGAATATCCCACTGAAGTCAATTCTCAAAGGTTGGAGGGGCCAGTAAGGAATTAGGTCTGGAAGCTGGAATTCAAAAGAGAGGCAAAGTATCCAGCTGTGAGGAGCAAAGAATGCAAGAGGGTAAAACCTCCTTAGAGGAAAAAAGTCAAGGGTGTTCCTTCTCCTTCTTCCTTCTCATAAAATCAGGAAGCCTCACATAGTTTACTGTTCCAAAATTTATTACGACTTTAAAAATGTTTATATATTTTATACTTGTATATATAGAATATAAAATATATTTTCTGTTTCTTATATTAATAAGAGATATTACACTATTTGAAAACTATTTTTAACAAAACTTTCTTTCTTTCTCTTATTCTGGCAATTGAGGGATTGCTTTAGATGGAGAAAGGAATAATGGAGAAATTTACCAAAAATTGTAACATAATTTAACATATATCTCCCAATATAAATATATATGTATATATATGTGTGTATATGTATATATTTATAAGAATTAAGAATTAAGACATCAGCAGATACCACTGCCAAAACAAGACATTATAAAATATTTTCATCTATGAAAAAGCACAAAATAAGACTAAATATCTGTGCATCTAGATATTAGGTTATAAGTAATTTCCATTGCTGTTTAGTTGCTAAGTCATATCCAACTCTTTTGTGACACCATGGCCTGTAGTTCACCAGGCTCCTCTGTCCATAAAATTTCCCAGGTAAGAATACTGAAGTGAGTTGCCATTTCCTTCTCCAGGGGATCTTCCTGACCCAGGGATCAAACCCAGGTCTCCTTCATCACAGGAGGATTCTTTAACACGGAACCACCTGGGAAGCCGAAATAATTACTGCTTACAGTGGCACCCCACTCCAGTACTCTGGCCCTGAAAATCCCACGGATGGAGGAGCCTGATAGGCTGCAGTCCATGGGATCGCTGAGGGTTGGACACAACTGAGCGACTTCCCTTTCACTTTTCACTTTCATGCATTGGAGAAGGAAATGGCAACCCACTCCAGTGTTCTCGCCTGGAGAATCCCAGGGATGGGGGAGCCTGGTGGGCTGCTGTCTCTGGGGTCGCACAGAGTCGGACACAACTGAAGTGACTTAGCAGCAGCAGCAGCATACCTAAAATAGATTTTTTTAAAGGGGTCAAAGAGTCTAATGCATTCAAAATGCTACCTAGCTGTTTAAATTTTAATTAAAAAAAAAAAAACTGCACAGGGCTTAACATAATAAATATCCACTTCCTTCTGTTCTCTTCCTTGCAAAACATGTAAACAAGCTCCCTGGCAAGGGGTTTCCAGACAGAAAGATGCATTTGTATGTAAGTTTTAGGATGGTGAAATTGTTACAAGTGATTAAAACAATTACTGCTGTTGTATTTTCCAAATAAAAGTATTCTTAAAGGAGACTTATTTCCCTCTTTTTAAGCAAAGATTTTGTACTAAAAATGTTCAAAAAGTTCCCAGGATTATTTCACTATTCAAGTACAGTATTACAGATTCTAAGTAAGGGTAGAGAATGAAAGATAATGAACTCCGCAGATTGTGAAAGTGAAAGTGCAAGTCGCTCAGTCATGTCCGACTCCTTGCCAGCCCATGGACTGTACAGTCCATGGAATTCTCCAGGCCAGAATACTGGAGTGGGTAGCCTTTCCCTTCTCCAGGAGCTCTTCCCAAGGCAGGGATTGAACCCATGTCTCCCTCATTGCAGGTGGATTCTTTACCAGCTGAGCCACAAGAACACTGGAGTGTGTAGGCTATCCCTTCTCCAGTGGATCTTCCCAACCCAGGAATGAATCATTGATTGTGAAAGCTTTTGTAATCTCTCAGTTCAGGCATGGCGGGGCAGGGAAGATATGTCCATGTGAGCCTATAAAGGAATTGAAAAGTGAAAGTGAAATCGCTCAGTCGTGTCCGACTCTTTGTCGACCCCATGCACCAGGCTCCTCCGACCATGTCCATGGGATTCTCCAGGCAAGAGTACCGGAGTGGGTTGCCATTTCCTTCTCTAATAAAGGAATTAGACAAACGTATAAAATCAACTAAATATATCTTCTGTATGTTCTTCTCTTGATTTCCCTGGAACTTGGGGTTTATAAGATAAATAAAAAGAAGATTGATAATAATACTTATGTTTATTGACCAGCTTCCAGATGAGAGTCATTATTGCTAAGTCTTTCACAGATACTAATTTATGTAATCTTTATAATGACTGGGAGAGTAAGTATTGCAATCCACTTTTTCCAGCTAAGGAAATCAGTCATCAGAGAGGCTAAATGAGTTATCCAGGGTCACAGGGTCAGAGGATGACAGTGCTGGGGTTCAAGTCCACATTTTTAACCACTGTGCCATGCTTTGTACCATTCAGAGCATATTGTCAAAGACTAAGGGCCCCTAGTCATCTAGAAAGCAGCTGACCAAGAGCTTGCTTAACTAGCCCAATTGTTTCATTTCATGGGTGAGGAAATTAAAGCTAAAATGTGGTGTACTGGGACAACCCAGAGGGATGGGAAGGGGAAGGAGGTGGGAGGGGGTTTCGGGAAGGGGGACGTAAGAACAGCCGTGGCTGAGTCATGTCAGTGTATGGCAGAAGCCATCATAATATTGTAAAGTAATTAGGCTCCAATTATCATAAATAAATTAATTTTTTAAATAAAAAATAATAAAAGAAAAAAAAACTGGGGAAGGCCCTTCTGCAAAGTTAGCTGAGGCTAGAAGTCAGGTTTCCTGGATCTCAGTTCTGTATCATTTCTTCCTTTTCACATGTTCAGTATGGAGTGGATCTTCTTTGCCTTAAGACCCCCATATTCCAGATCACCTGAGCGACACCATAATCTGCTCCACGAATCTCAACTTTGGCTGCACTGTAGTCATGTGGGGAACATCTCTTTTTAAATGCCAAAACCAGACTATCACTCAAGAATTTTTATATATTTTGCTCTGGAATAATACCAGGACTTCGTACTGCCTCTGAATGTATTATCTGCTGCTGCTAAATTGCTTCAGTCGTGTCCAACTCTGTGCGACCCCATAGACAGCAGCCCACCAGGCTCCCCCGTCCCTGGGATTCTCCAGGCAAGAACACTGGAGTGGGTTGCCCTTTCCTTCTCCAATGCATGAAAGTGAAAAGCGAAAGTGAAGTCGCTCAGTCGTGTGCGACCGTCAGTGACCCCATGGACTGCAGCCCACCAGGTTCCTCTGTCCATGGGATTTTCCAGGCAAGAGTACTGGGGTGGGGTGCTACTGCCTTCTCCATGAATGTATTATAGGCTTCTCAAAATTTTCATGTGCACAACAGCTCTTTCATTTCCATCTCCCTGACCAAAACCAACCTAAGAAAACTCTGCACACATCTTGAATTTTTGCATCTCAGCAATTGGCACCACCAGGTTGCTCACATCAGAAACTTAGCCTTTATCCTTGATTCTTCTCTCTCACTTTCATCTACATCCAATCTATCAGCTTGTATCAGATGTTGGGTAAATGCTTCTTTTTTTTTTTTTTTTGTAATGAAAAATGCAGACTGTTATTGTGAGAGGTCCAGCGTGGGTCTCCATGTGTAAGGATAGACATGTTTACATGATAAACACTTGTGTGTTTGTACACATGCGCTCATCTTTCTGGATGGCTCCTCCTGTCATTCCTACATGGCTCTGAGGCATAGGGCTCCCTTCTGAGAGAGTCAAATTCCAGACTCTCGAAAGAGAGTCCCACAACTCTGACATCCTTGCACCACTACAAGAAGGCTTAGACCACTTTGTTTTTTTTTAGTTGGAGGATAATTGTTTTACAGCGTTGCGTTAGTTTCTGCTGCACAACAGTGTGAGTCAGCTATAAGAATACATATATCGCCGCCCCCTCGGGCCTCTCTCCCACCTAACCCCTTCCATCCATCTAGGTCCTCACAGAGCACCAAGCTGAGCTCCCTGGGTTACAGAGCAGCTCCTCGCCAGCTATCTATTTAATACACGGTAGTGTCTATATGTCAGTGCAGCTCTCTCAATTCGTCCCACCTGCCTTCCCTTCTTTTGTGCACGAGTTGGACTGCTTTTGAGCTCTCATATCTTGTAGCTGTATTCTTCCCACCTATCTCTCTTACTTTCCTCATCATTGGCACATGCACAAGTAATCTGCGTGGCCCTGAGGAGGATTCTCGACTCTGGGAGAAGAGCTGACAGAGAAAGGTGCTTTAAAGCAATAACCTCCACCACTTTTTAGTCAAGCAAGCAATAAATGACTGCCGAGACTGATTAAACAGCAAATCAAGCAGAGGCCTGTAATCACGCACGAGTGCTCTCTGTCTGGCTAATGCCGCCACAAAGACACCACGCTCTTCTGACATCCCGCCCCACAGCTTCCCTCTCCAAGAGCCCTGACAGAGCCTAGACTGTAGCCATTCACATTCAGAAGAGTCCACAGCGGCTAACAATTTACAAGTCAGAAAGCTATAAAAGGGATTTTTTTTTTTTCTGATAATCATGAGGCCACATGGCAGGTACACTATTTCCAAGTTTGGGTTTCATAATTTTTCTGAGAAATAAAAAGAGATGCTAGAGCCTCTGTCAAATAGAAGTAAATATGAGCAACAGAGGAAATCTTAAATTTTCTAGCAGCCACATTAAAAATAGTAAAAACACATGAGATGAGTTTTAATCATATTTTTCTTAATATATCAAAAATTATCGTTTTTGTTTACAATAAATATAAAGTATTATTAGTGAAATACTTTACAGTCTGTCTTCATGCTCTTCAAAACCAAGTATCTAGCTCATGCTTATAGGGCATCTCAGTTTGGATGTTAAATTTTAAACAGTTTAAGTGAAATGTAGTCTTGACTAAACTTCAGTTATATTTAATGGAAAAACAGTATAAGGTTTAACTAAAAGTAATTAAAATTAAGTAAAATTAGAAATTTAGTTCAATGGTTAAATTATCCACATTTCATTTACTTAAAGCCATGAGTGACTTCATGCTAGACAATACGTTAGACAACATGCTAGACAACACATCTTCATGTTAAACAACACATCTCTAGGGATTAGGATATGGATGTCACTCTTTCTATAGAATTTACAGGATCATAAAAAGTATCTCAGTTCAGTTCAGTTCAGTTGCTCAGTCATGTCCGACTCTTTGCAACCCCATGAACTGCAGTACACCAGGCCTCCCTGTCCATCACCAGCTCCCAGAGTTCAGTAAAACTCACGTCCATTGAGCCAGTGATGCCATCCAGCCATCTCATCCTCTGTCGTCGTCCCCTTCTCCTCCTGCCTCTAATCCTTCCCAGCATCAGTCTTTTCCAATGAGTCAACTCTTCACATGAGGTGGCCAAAGTACTGGAGTTGCAGCTTTACCATCATTCCTTCCAAAGAACACCCAGGACTGATCCCCTTTAGAATGGACTGATTGGTTTTCTTGCAATCCAAGGGACTCTCAAGAGTCTTCTCCAACACCACAGTTCAAAAGTATCAGCTTTCTTCACAGTCCAACTCTCACATCCATACATGACCACTGGAAAAACCATAGCCTTGACTAACCAGACCTCAATCGGCAAAGTAATGTCTTTGCTTTTCAGTATGCTATCTAGGTTGGTCATATCCCTCCTTCCAAGGAGTAAGCGTCTTTTAATTTTGTGGCTGCAGTCACCATCTGCAGTGACTTTGGAGCCCAGAAAAATAACGTCTCACACTGTTTCCACTGTTTCCCCATCTATTTCCCATGAAGTGATGGGACCAGATGCCATGATCTTTGTTTTCTGAATGTTGAGCTTTACATCAACTTTTTCACTCTCCTCTTTCACTTTCATCAAGAGGCTTTTTAGTTCCTCTTCACTTTCTGCCATAAAAGTGGTGTCATCTGCATATCTGAGGTTCTTGATATTTCTCCCGGCAATCTTGATTCCAGCTTGTGTTTCTTCCAGCCCAGTGTTTCTCTTGAAGTACTCTGCATAGAAGTTAAATAAGCAGAGTAACAATATACAGCCTTGACGTACTCCTGTTCCTATTTGGAACCAGTCTGTTTTTCCATGTCCAGTTCTAACTGTTGCTTCCTGACCTGCATAGAGGTTTCTCAAGAGGCAGATCAGGTGGTCTGGTATTCCCCTCTCTTTCAGAATTTTCCACAGTTTATTGTGATCCACACAGTCAAAGACTTTGGCAGTCAATAAAGCAGAAATGGATGTTTTTCTGGAACTCTCTTGCTTTTTCCATGATCCAGCGGATGTTGGCAATTTGATCTCTGGTTCTTCTGCCTTTCCTAAAACCAGCTTGAACATCTGGAAGTTCACGGTTCATGTATTGCTGAAGCCTGGCTTGGAGAATTTTGAGTATTACTTTACTAGCATGTGAGAGGAGTGCAATTGTGCAGTAGTCTGAGCATTCTTTGGCTTTGCCTTTCTTTGGGATTGAAATGAAAACTGACTTTTTCCAGTCCTGTGGCCACTGCTGAATTTTCCAGATTTACTAGCTTATTGAGTGCAGCACTTTCACAGCATCATCTTTCAGGATTTGAAATAGCTCAACTGGAATTCTATCACCTCCACTAGCTTTGTTCGTAGTGATGCTTTCTAAGGCCCACTTGACTTGTATGCTTACTCTCCGAAGAAGAGGTTAAGCAGTGGTGACAGGATTTACAGAGTTGAAGTAGTACCTACGTCTACCAGGAATTAATGAGGCTGACCAATTAGATTTATAATCCACTTTATGTGTTTAAAAGTAAGGCAGAATATTGGATGCATTTTTCTTCCTCAGAGAACCCTGACTGATCTGGAATTGAAAGGTTTTTTGTTTGTTTCTGTTTCTGTTATGTAATATGGGATCACTTTTACAAAGTCCCTTCTTTTTACAATACTTGCAAGTGCTCATACAACACGTAGTTGTTTGAGGTGTGAGCTATTTAGCTTTTTTATCATTAGAGCCACACGTTTATTTCAAGTTTTGTCTCATATTTATTCTAAATCCCTTTCACAGTGTTATGCCAGATGTTTTAATTCAGAGGAAGAGGCTATTTCCACCCAGTTTCCTGAATTAGGGACCATAGGTCTCCTTCTTATGAAAAATGCCGCTTTTAGACAATGTACCGTAAAAGAATAACAGAAATGCAGTGAAAAACAAAGAAGAAAATGACTTGATTTCATCAAGGATGCCAAAAAAATGAGAAATGCAACAAAACCTGGATGCCAAACTGAGAATAAATAACTGAGGAACTCAGCATAAAGGAACAGAGTTCAGATTGGTGCTGACTTACCATGACATTGTGGACTTGACGAGAGGGGAGGAGCAAGACACAGAGGGTCCAAACTGAGCTGAAGACTTGAGTCCATGGTGATGGTCCGTGCAAGCTGTATCTTGGTGGAACTTCTAAGAAGCCTATGGAAACAAGTGAAGATTGAGCAAATGAAAACAAGCGAATGATATTTATTCAGAGTTTATAATTTGAGTTTGGCAGAAACTCAAATGCGCACATAGCAGGGGGAAACCTCTGGAGTGGGAAAAAGGAAGACTTCAGCTGTGCCCTAATTGGACGCTGCTGGCATGCAGAAGTTGGAAGCAGGTTAACTAGAAGTGGGTCAGGCTATATAGTTTCTTAATACATATTTGGTTTTCTATGGTTGATCCTAAGTTAGAAGAGGGGACAAAATTTAAGCAAGCTGGAAATTACTTCCCAGGTCCTAATCTGGAGCCAGTGTTGAAGGTGGAGTTGGAGTCTTAGACTGGTTGTGATAAAGCTTCTGTGTCAGAGTTCTGCTCTTACACATGGTCTGGCCATGGCTGTTTTTATATAGTGACTCATCACTCCCTGAGTTTTTGAAGATAAGATTAAATTGGTGATGTGGTCCACAGCATTGACTACTTCTCCAGTAAAGACATAGATGAGCTAAATGTTTCCCCAGGCTTCCTTAGCGACTCAGACAGCAGTTTGTCAAGGAAGAAATCAAGCCATGCGTGGTCTGCAGAAGTAATGAGTCCTGAGCTTGTAACAAGTCCTCACACTTGAGCTTGCAGGGGCTCCTCAGATCCTAGGAACAAACACCAGCTACAGGACAAACTCAGAGTCCAATAAGGATCTGGTAGTCAGGTTTTAATTCTCAGTGACTCCAAGTCAAGGAGGAGGGAACAGAGTTAAAAGTTTAGTTTCGAGGCCAAGGTTTGTTTGCAGCCAGATATTGAAGGAAAGAACTGAAAATTGGTAAGGATCGACAATATGTGCAAGGTAACAGATCTAAATCCGCCTTACAAGGAGACATCACAACTGATTTATACACAGTGGGAGAGGAGCCAGTTAAGCCCTGACCAGACAAGACAGAGTCTTTGCATGTCCATCAGTCACCTGCAATTTGCAAAGTGGTGCAAAATAGCTCAAAGACAATGAACGGCATCAGAATCTGATAACTCAGAAGGGTGTGCATAATGCCCCATGGAAACACAGAATTTCTCTGTACTGTCTCTTTCTCCCTGTTGATCAAAAGCAATCTCAAAGAAAGATTATTCTTCACAGAAAAAAGCCAGTTCCGTTAGTGTGGCCTGATTATTTACATAGATGCAGCAAGAATGACACTTTACCATATAGTTCTTATATTTGCTTTGCTGAAAATTTTTGCAGAGTAAAACACGACTGAGCGACTAAGCACAGCACAGCAACATTCTGCGTATAAGTTAAATAAGCAAGGTGACAATATACAGCCTTGACTAATTCTGAACCCAGTCCATTGTTCCATGTACAGTTCTAACTGTTGCTTCTTGACCTGCATACAGGTTTCTCAGGAAGCAGATAGGGTGGTCTGGTAATCCCATCTCTTGAAGAACTTTTCAGTTTGCTGTGATCCACACAGTCAAAGACTTTAGCGTAGTCAATGAAGCAGAAGATGTTTTTCTGGAATCCCCTTGCTTTTTCTATGACCCAGCAGAAGTTGGCAATTTCATCTCTGGTTCCTCTGCCTTTTCCAAATTCAGCTTGTACATCTGGAAGTTCTCAGTTTACATACTGTTGAAGCCTAGCTTGATGGATTTTAAACATTACCTTTGCTAGCCTGTGAAATGAACACAATTGTGCAATAATAGTTTAAATATTCTTTGGAATTGACCCTTCTTTGGGATTGGAATGAAAACCGACCTTTTCCAGTTCTGTGTCCACTGCTAAACAGACTGCAGTAGAGTGTAAACATAGACTATGTATGTACCCAGAAGCCAAAAATCCCTACAACTTGCTTTATTGTAGTGGAATTGACCTCGTGTTATCTTCGAGGTATGTCTGTACATACATTAGGGACTTAGCTAGGTGGAGAAAGGGCATTGGAAGCAGAAGAAGAAACAGGAGCAAGCGTCTAGACATGGAGAAGAGCATGGGATGTTGGGGAATTGCAAGTGTTCAGTATCACTGGAAGGCAGAGTCTGCTAAGGACTGATGAGAGAAAGGTAGCCACTATGAGCTAGATTATGAAATAGAGTGATTTATTTTTAAACAAATGTGTCTCATCTCCTGACAGCTAATGAATTTTAGAACCCACTAACCAGACACCTTGGGAGTCTGGATAAGCACTTATTTCAGTATTGCCTGTCTTTACTCCAAACCAGGAAGCGATTCTTCCTAGAACCTGATTCCTAAGACAGCATCTGAGCAAGCTGCATACTGCAATCAGTTTCATTCCTCTTTAGCTAGCTAACGTGAATGTCCTCCTGGCTTTCCTGACTGTGGGATGCATTCCCCAAAATCAAATCTACATTTACAGCTATCTGGGCTCTGCACTGTGCTTTATGCATAAACAAGATTTGATAAATACTTGCTGAATCAGTGACTTGCGGAATAGCTTCTCATTTGGGGGATGACTGTGATTTCTTGAATATGAGTCAGTTTTATTCTCCCTAAATGCATTTTGCTTTCAATAGCACTCATGATTATTCAGACCATAGTCAACCTGAATAAAACCTTTATCCTTATCGACCATATTCATAAACATGAGTTACAGAGTCTGAAACATTTTCCAAAGCAGTGTGCTCCAAACCTGCAAAGCAGAGCCACAGGTAAATTGCCTTTTAAAGACATTGCCTCTCAGGAAAAGAAATTAATATGAAAGTTCTGAGGCTGAAACTGTCTTAATTCAGGTTCCCCAGAAGCAGATCGTGACACAAGAACTTTTTGGCAAGTGGATTTGGAATGAAATCCGAGGAAACATCAGGAGGGGGTTGGAGAATGGGGACAAGCAATAAAAAGAAGCCAAAAGAGAATGCTGTTGTGGGACACTAGGTCTCAACCTCCAAGAGATTGTGTAGGACATTCCTCCACCATCAGAGCTAACTGAGAGAGAGAGTTTGAGAAATCTGTACTAACTCCCATTAGATGAGAACTACTCTGAGGATATTAAATTGCTGGCATTTACAGCCTACCTGACATCAGGTCAAGCATGTTACCTTGCCAGAGGAAGCCCTTATAGCATGAAGCAGTGTCCTGAACCACTGAGTCCTCAAGAAACATGAATAGTCCTGTTCTATACTGCAAGGTGCATTTATGGAACACAAAACTCACTATATTATAAGTGCAACTGCACCTATAATAGGTTCTCTCAGCTGATGCACTGGCAAAAAGAATTAGGGATCCCTTAGCTTCATTACATTTCTGCAAAGTGCCATCCAATAACTGGATTTCTAAACTCTTCTCCAGAATTTTCATTCACTCCTTTCGTACCTAAATGAAACTAGTTACTTCAAGCAAATTAAATATACTTAGTCTCTCCTTTAACCCTTTATTCCACTCATCTTAAGAGCCCTTTAATTTTAAGCCCAGTTCCCTAAGAAGCAGACCCTGAGAAAAGGATCTTAATGCGGAGGAGATACTAAGGAAGTGTTCCTAGAAACCAGAAAGGGAGGAGGGAAGAGGAAGAAGTCAAGCAAGGGTGTCATTTCCATGAAGTCCTAAGCTACAGCCAGATCCTGCAGACCTCTGAAATATAAATTACACTCTGGAGGTAGTCTTAAGACAAAGGAGATGGGGCATTCCTGTGCTCAACCAAGCACTGGCATCAAGCTTCCCTGAGGGAACTGGAAGCCTCTCCCAGCCTTCTAGGATCTTCCTAGGTGGCTCAGCCATAAAGAACCTGCCTGCCAAAGCAAGAGACACAAGAGATGCAAGTTCGATCCCTGGGTGGGGAAGGTCCCCTGGAGGAGGTCCAGTATTCTTGCCTGGAGAATCCCATGGACAGAAAGCCTGGCAGGCTACAATCCATAGGGTCACACGGAGTCAGACACAACTGAAGCAACTTGTCACATGCACCTGGCCCTCTAGACGGGCAAAGGGCCCCAGTGCCGGGCACAATCCTCTTTACCACTGAGCTAGTAAAAGGAATCGGAAGTGGTCTGGGTGGGGCACATTAAGTTCACTTCATCTGTCACAGATTTTTCTAGGTGGTCACAATTTCTGGTGGAAAACTTACAAGAAGAAAGTTGAAATAAGCTAATATGTTACTGCATTTGATCCTGAGACTGCGAGTGATTCCCCCTCACTTTCACTATCACACATCTAGGTACCCCCATTAAGCTATGATTAGTGCTCCCACCAGCGTGCACAACTTGCCTTCATGTCTGAGGCGTCTGGGTACCTGGTCGCCAAGTTCCACTGCGCCATACCGTGGAAGTACTAGGAGATGCCCCAGTGGGTTTCCTGAGTGCCAAGCACAGCCCTGCCTGCTCCCATTATGTAGCAGCAACCTCTGCCTATACCCCAGGTAAGCCACTTCTGTCTCACCACTCCTCAAGCTGTACTTTTGTTGACCTTCGACTCAAGATCTCACCTCTTCCATGAAGCCTGCCAGATGCTTATAGACCTCAGAACTTTCTTTTTCCCGCAGCTCACAGAACTTAACTGTTTATGACTCTCATCTGGTCTGAATCACAGTCTGCAAGGTGATTCCTCATTATGGGGCTTTTTCATTTTCTTTGGACAATGTCATTTGGTTGACTTGTGAGTGTACATCTTCTGTTTCTATCAGAAACTTGAACAGGTTTCACTGACTGCCTCCAGTGCCTAGCACAGACGGCTATGCCTCCCCAGAACAGTGAATGCCTGTTGGATCAGCCAGTAAACAGCATACAGAACAACACATTTGCACCATAGGACTGGATCATGATTACCTCATCAAAAGCCTTACTTTCCAGAGTTCCCAAATTTATTTTATTTTCAGTGATATGCACTAACATTCAGTCCCCAATTATCTCTTAAACAGCACAAAAGATAGCTTTGAGAAATTTCAGTCAGTTCAGTTCAGTCACTCAGTCATGTCCGACTCTTTGCGACCCCATGAATCGCAGCACGCCAGGCCCCCCTGTCCATCACCAACTCCCAGAGTTCACTCAGACTCACGTCCATCATGTCAGTGATGCCATCCAGCCATCTCATCCTCTGTTGTCCCCTTCTCCTCCTGCCCCCAATCCCTCCCAGCATCAGAGTCTTTTCCAATGAGTCAACTCTTCACATGAGGTGGCCAAAGTACTGAAATCTCAGCTTTAGCATCATTCCTTCCAAAGAACACCCAGGAGACTGATCTCCTTTAGAATGGACTGGTTGGATCTCCTTGCAGTCCAAGGGACTCTCAAGAGTCTTCTCCAACACCACAGTTCAAAAGCATCAGTTCTTCGGGGCTCAGCCTTCTTCACAGTCCAACTCTCACATCCATACGTGGCTACTGGAAAAGCATAGCCTTGACTAGATGGACCTTTGTTAGCAAAGTAATGACTCTGCTTTTCAATATGCTATCTAGGTTGGTCATAACTTTCCCTCCAAGGAGTAAGCGTCTTTTAATTTCATGGCTACAATCACCATCTGCAGTGATTTTAGAACCCCCCAAAATAAAGTCTGACACTATTTCCACTGTTTTCCCATCTATTTCCCATGAAGTGATGGGACCAGATGCCATGATCTTAGTTTTCTGAATGTTGAGCTTTAAGCAACTTTTTCACTCTACTCTTTCACTTTCATCAAGAGGCTTTTTAGATCCTCTTCATTTTCTGCCATAAGGGTGGTGTCATCTGCATATCTGAGGTTATTGATATTTCTCCCGGCAATCTTGATTCTAGCCTGTGCTTCTTCCAGCCCAGAGTTTCTCATGATGTACTCTGCCTAGAAGTTAAAGAAGCAGGGTGACAATATACAGGCTTGACGTACTCCTTTTGCTATTTGGAACCAGTCTGTTGTTCCATGTCCAGTTCTAACTGTTGCTTCCTGACCTGCATATAGGTTTCTCAAGAGGCAGGTCAGGTGGTCTGGTTTTCCGATCTCTTTCAGAATTTTCTACAATTTATTGTGATCCACACAGTCAAAGGCTTTGGCAGAATCAATAAAGCAGAAATAGATATGTTTTTCTGGAACTCTCTTGCTTTTTCCATGATCCAGCGATGTTGGCAATTTGAGGTCTTAAGGACACTTATAGCCAGTTTTAAAACTAACGTCATCTTCTAACAGAAGTTTTGGCCAGATGGCTGCTTATATTGCTGTCTCTCAGAGAGTAGAAGTCATCAGCCAACTTAAAAAGAAAAGAAAACAAAACAATAAAAAGGAAAATGGGAAAAGTTCTTTAAAAATCCATATTAATATTTTATAATATAAGGAAAATTGGATGAGTTAGTTAACCTTCAAATGAGGTTAAAGGAGAAATAAAGAATTTAGAAGTATCTATTTTTTTTACACATAATGTGTGCCTAAAAAGAAAACTGGGAATATCCACAGTAAACTTGTAGGATAAAGAAAAAAAATCCAAAATGTGTCCAACTTACTATTCACTGTGAATATCCTAGTGGTTTCTATTAAAAGTGAAAGTCACTCAGTCGTGTCCCACTCTTTGCCACCCTGTGGACTATACAGTCCGTGGAATTCTCCAGGCCAAAATACTGGAGTGGGTAGTCTTTCCCTTCTCCAGGGTATCTTTCCAATGCAGGGATCAAACCCATGTCTCCCACATTGCAGGTGGATTCTTTACCAGCTGAGCCACAAGGGAAGCCCAAGAACACTGGAGTGAGTAGACTATCCCTTCTCCAGTGGATCTTCCTGACCCAGGAATCAAACGGGGGTCTCCTGCATCGCAGGTGAATTCTTTACCCGCTGAGCTACCAGGGAAAAAAGGTCTCCTTTAAATTTCAAAATAAAATAAAGCAAAGTGCAGCTTGAGAAGATATGTTTAGTGTAACTGAATGAAAACATGCATTCAGAGAACAGGCAATAGGGCCAAAAGAGTAACTAATCAGCAAAAATGTAGTAATTAATGCTATTACTAAGGAATACTAACACAATTACTCTCCATAATGTATTAAATAAATAAATACTTAAAATCCATCAAGAGAGAAAAGATGACAACATATATCATGAATAAAAGAGCAAAAAGATAAAATTGATTTCTGCTAATACCTTAGCAATATTACTAATGCTTTGGAAAAATTCAAAAAATTGTATATATTTGGATTTAACCAATTTATCAAAAGCTAAAAATATAGCAATTAATAAAACTCGGAATGAGAAACCCAGCAACTTCCTTGTACCTGGATCTATTATTTATTGTGTCCACTGTGTACATCAGTGTCTGACTCTCCAGCAGATTGAGACCTTAGTGGGGATGATGGGTGGATTACTTTCAGGTTTGTGTTACTTATACAATAAGTACTCAGTAAATGTTTTTAAGTAGATGAGAATGTGAAAAAAAGAGATTTTATAATTACAGGACAAAATCAAGAGATTGAAAACAATATAAAAGATTAACAGCCGCCTAAAAAATTAAAGCACCTAAATCTGATATATTTCCTGGGCAATTTTTCCAAGCATTTAAAAGAATGGAAAAGAAAACAAAGAATAAAGTTTTTACTTTTGAAAGATAACATATGTCAGGCAGCCTACTTAGAAGACACTGAAATATCAATGTGGATGATATGATTTTATAACCAGAAAATAAGAGAAAAATCCTAAAATAAATTAAGCTCCTTTTATTGTGAGATATCAGAAAACCCCAAGCATTACAATTCTTAAAAACTGGTAATAACTGGAATGTGGAATGAATGGAGTCCATTCCTGACAGTAAAAACTGAGTACTTATGAATTAATGCATTGAGAAGTAGGAATTCATCAAACACACACAAACGAACTATCCTAAGTGAATGTGCAAGAATGCATACATCAGTGAAGAGGGAAAGTCTCCACAAGGTTGAAGAGATTTTAAAGCACTTGTATTATCCTATGTAGCAACCCATCTCGGTGACGCTATTTCTGAGCCCTGTCATCCCCTAACCATACCTCACCCTAACTTCTACCACCAGATTGATTACCCTAAAATAGACATTGTTTTCCTTCATAGTCTCATTTATGTGTGTATTTTTGTCTGTGTTGGGTCTGTGTTGCTGCACGGCCTTTTCTCTAGTTGCAGAGGGCAGGGGCTTCTCTTCACGGGGCTTCTCATTGCAGCAGCTTCCCTTGTTGCAAAGCACAGGCTCTAGGCACTCGGGCCTCAGTAGCTGCTGCTCCCAGGCCCTAGAGCGCAGGCTCCGTGTGTGTGGCGCGCTGGCTTAGTTTCTCCGCAGTGTGTGGGTTCTTCCCGGGCCAAGGTCTCCTGCATTGACAGGCAGATTCTTTACCACTAAGCCACCGGGGAAGCCTAGTGACATTTTTCATGCATCCTTCTTGTTTCTTATTTATTGTATTCATTTATTTATTGTAGTAAGAACATTTAACCTGAGATCTACCCTCTCAACACGTTTTTGTGTACAATGTGCTAATGTCAACTGTAGGCACAATGACTATGTTAAATTTCTCATATATGTGAAATCATACAATATTTGTCCTGTGACTGGCTTAGTTCACCTACAATAATGTCTTCCAGTTTCACCCATTTTGTCACACTCAATTTTTATGTTTATTTTCTGATTTTTCCAAATTTATTTATTTTTTAATGCCTAGGCCACATGCTCCCTACTCTTGCATTTTTCTACTTTTGTGGCTTTTGTGATGCTTTTCCAGATTTTTCCAACGGAGGCAACCTATCTCTTTATCATACAGTTTTTAGTCTTAAAGTACCTGCTGCCATTTACTAAAACCTTACACTCCACAGGGCATTTCTTGTAGGTTTTACTTGTACTGCAATTTAACAGTCTGCGTTTCTGCCTAGTGTTTTCAATTAAGGCATGTATCCTATTCAGTATCTATATCCCTCATTGTATTTAGCAGAGTGTCTTACAGTAATTATGCAGCAAATATTGTTTAACCAATTGGTTGGTTGTAAACTCCTTAAGGGAACATTTCATTTACCTTAGTAGCCCCAAGACCTAGAAACTATCTGACATCGGACATGCTCAGCAAATGTTGAGCTGTGTATGGGAAGAAACAGAGAGAAAGGAG